>OZ007593.1:272836230-274037897 GCA_963931845.1 Maratus michaelseni
TGTATGAAAAAAATAACTCTCTAATGTTTATTTATCGCAGGAGAAAAAGTTTGAATAATTTTTTGCCAAACGATTTAACGCAAACCCGCTGTTTCATACATATAAGACAATTATTAACAAAGCAGGCGATTTTATTTTTAACTCTGAATTTAACTGTAACCTAAACAATCTGTAAAATTTAAAAAGAATAAAATGCAGAAATTCTGAATTGTGTCTGATTCTTTGAATTTATTAGTAAAATGCCTCGTCGGAGTGAGCTGTCTGAAATAGAAGCGAGAAGTGTGTGGTTCTACAAAGGAAAGTCTGAACGTGAAATAAGTAAGATTCTTAATCGTTCTAAAACTGCGATTCATAATGTTTTAAGTAAACAAAAAAATTGTATGGAACGCATAAACTATCTGGTCGTAAAAAGAAGTTATCAGATCGTGATAATAGGCGAATTGTCGAACAGGAACAAAAAAATACCATTCGACTCTTAAAATAGCACAACAGATAACTAAAAAGGTATCGCATGCAACCGTGTGGCGAAGTTTGAAATCTAATGCTGGTGTTATTCGTCGCAAATTAAAAAGTAAACCACCACTACTACTGAAATGTCACAAAGAAGCTCCTCTTAGGTGGGCAAAGAATGTCATATTCTGGAACTCTGCATGGAGAAATATATTGTTTTCAGACGAGTGAAAAATCAATCTTGATGGTCCAGACGGTAATAATTGCTACTGGCATGATTTAAGGCAAAGATCTCGCGAGTTCTTCAGTAGGCAGATGGCAGGTAAATCCTTTATGGTGTGGGGCACATTTGCATATGCAGGAAAATGCGATCTCCAAAGAGTTGAAGAGAAAATGAACTTTGCCAGTTACCAACGGATGCTATTTCGAAGTCTGATACCCTTCGGACCACTTTTAAAAGGTGCAAAATGGAAATTTCAACAAGATAATGCTCCCAGTCATTCATCGAAATCAACAAAAGAGTGGCTTAAAGAAAAAAGATTGACGTTTTACCTTGGCCAAGTCAAACCCCCCTCCTTGACCTAAACCCCATAGAAAACGTCTGGGGTTATTTGTCTCGCCAAGTGTATGAAAATAACAAACAATATCATTCAACATATGAATTAGAAATGGCCATTATGGAGAAATGGGACAATATTTCCCGAATCGTTCCTTAAAAAATTAACTCTATGCCAAATCGTGTGTTTGAAGTTATTCAGAGAAATGGTGGAGCAACATCTTACTAAATTTGAGAAAACTGTCTTTCCCACATGTGGTCCTATAATTGTAACAGTTCATTTTGGCACTTTTTTGTTATATTTCTATTTAATTTTCTCCGAATTTCATTTGTGTAAGTTGCTACATTTTACTAAACTTGATGTACTAACATTGAATATTCTTTATTTTGAATGAAATATTTCTTTAATTACTTAAATAGCAAAATATGTTGTGGTCTTATACTTTTGTAACAGACTGTATATAACATATTTAGTTAGTTTACAGGTCAGCAGAAAATTTGTTTACACTACAGACTATGGGCTGTAATAATTACTTAAACTGCATTTTAGTGTCATTTATGTTATTTGAACCTCTACGGAATTTATATGTTACTAAGACTTATTGAGGCTTGTTCTTTGTTGAAAATGAGATTAAGATAGTTCTTTTACAAGACAACACAAAAAAAATTAGATGTATTACACTTTATCGCCAATTACTGTTCGAAGAGTATATGTACAGCTGTCTTCGACTAACTTTTCTTACGCATTTTAAACTCTTCCCAAGAAAAAATTCCGCCCAAATCTTCAGAATAAGCTTACATCCTTGTCAAATTTGTGTATTTATAAAAATTATTACATAGCATTTTTTTTTCGCTGATGAGATAGTTTTATGCTGGTTCGAGATCTGTTTAGATCGCCACAACTTCGCGAAAAAAGCATTTCAAGATATAGCATTTCAAGAGTTTACCAGCACGGTAGCGGCAGACCCCGATCACTGAAGAATACACCGGAAAAAATAAAAAGATAAATTCAGTAAGTTGAAGTTTTTTTTTTCCTTACTTCGATAAGGCTTTCAGGGAAAAATACAGTAACCAAATAAATATAATGTATTTTTTGTTTTACTGTATGACAGTAGTACTGAAATTATAAATAATTAGGATATTCAACAAAATTTTCCTTTTCGTTTATAGACTCCTAGCGGAGAATAGGCTAACTAAATTAAAATGAAATTTATTTTTGTTTTACTGTAATCTCGTTGAAAGTAAGCTGAATAGATAAATTTTTCTTGTGTAGGTCATCCTGGTAGAGAATGGGCGTGACTAAATTTAATTTTTTTTTTTTTTTTTAATCTCCAGAAAAATTGTCTCACAGCCAAATTTGTTTTGATAAGTTTTCACATGATAGGGTTTTACACTCGTACTGCTTTCTTGATAAAAGTAAGTATACATAAATTATTTTCATGTTACAAAAATTTGCATTTTCAATTGTAGCAAAATTTGAATCTATATGCAACTGGACTTTATATTCCCAATTGAAAATTGGTTTTATTCTCAAATTTGCATAAGCATGCGGTAAAATATTTTTTCATTGTGAAGTGATTTTCGTTCACTTATTTTCAAATCTTATTTCCGGAAAATATCGAAATTTTACTAGATGAAATTTTGAGCAAAGTATGGCTGGTTGATAAATAATAAATTTATTCGGACCTCCCGGATTTTCAAATTATAAATTATGTTTAGTCAAATACCAATAAACTTGATAGTAAATTGCTGCTAGTTACCGTATAAGAAGCTGTATGTTGGGCACTAAACATGCTTAAATGGGAAGAAAAAACATTATTTTTGTCTTCGACAGCTGGTACAAACATACAAAATCAATGAAATGCAAGAGTAAGCTAACTCGTTTTTAAAAAATATTTTTTGACTAATACATCTGATTTTTCTCTTATTTTCACCTTCACTTTGTGGGGAAATTATGTAATACAAAGAAACGATTCGCATTTTTAAACTCTAAATTTGAATTGGTGCAGAAGATAAAAGTGTTTCGAAAGCTTGCAATTTCTGTTGTAAAATACATTTTAAAATATTTAACTTGGATTACTCATTAAAAATTTCACACATGCTTCTTGATTTTACCTAAGTTGGATTTTAAGTTGTAATCTGTCCAAAACCTTTGTCCTAAAACTCTTTAAAATAGCTGGAATAACACTACATTATTTCTCGACAATAAGTATGAAATAATAATGCTTATCGTTATCTACTCCTACTTTAGTTTTAATCTATACTCATGAATCGGAAGTTCTCCTCCTACGTAAATATAAACAAGGGAACTCTTTCTTCTGTTCTGTAGAGAAAGTAGCTTTTTAATCCATCCTTGAAAACCTCGATCCATTTTTCAGAGATTTGAAATCAATAGAATATTATATTTCATTGCATTTGCAAGCATCATGAGTAACACATATCTAAATCTGAAATCGAACACAGGTCTCTTTGTCGCACTTGCAAAAAAAAAAAAAGAAAAAAAAAAGTGCAGCTCCTCCACTTGTGACTCATCAAAACTTTTCGTCAGTTCATTACACTTTGGTTATATATTAATTACAAAATATAAATTCTTGTGAACAAATCTAATATGCTAAAATGAGGCATTAAAACATTCCAATAGATGCAATTCACACATGAATATCTAAAACGCAATAGTTTTGTTTTATATATATATATATATATATATATATATATATATATATATATATATATATATATATATAGCCATTAGACGGTGCAGATCATTTTATCAAGGTTTAGAGCGTGGAAGTACTGTTTAGTTTTTCTTGTGACACGCTTGATTAGCCAAGAACGCAAAAACTAGGATAAATGTTTTCTTTCGCCGCGATTTGTTACAACACCGCGGATAAAGTGGCTGAGAAAGTCTTTGGAAGAAATACTACGTTACTCGTATCGCATTTGTGAAAAGGTGTTAGAATGCTGAACGAACTTAAGATTAAAAATCCGACATCTGACAGGCGCTTTTGACAGTCCGGTAAATTTTGAAACTCAGTATTGCATTCAGACCATCGAACACCGAGAAAGATTCTTTATACTTCTTGGACACGTGACAAAACTTCTTTTTCACATCTCTGAATAGGACATTATAATGGCATATTACTAATATTAGGCTAAATCAGTTATTTTAATACGCAAAATGTCCATTCTTATGGTTTACAAATAGACTTTATTCAAAAACAATTCCTTAACCGTTAGTTTTACAGGTATAGTTTCAACTTCAAAAATGTTTCAAATGGTGTTCATCATATGAAAATAAATTTACGTTAAAATTGTTACAATTTTGTAAAGTTACGAAATTTATTTTTATATACGGTTATTAAAAATCATATTGAGGAAATTATTCTAAAGTGTAAATTCCATATTTCTATGACCAAAATTTAGAGTTATGATGCATTTAATTTTATGATTTTTCTAGGTATTTTCAAGAACTGGAAATTTTGTTTTAGTGCCAGAAAATTAATTTATTTCATAAATTATCGGTCTACTGACTTTCCATGTTAAAACAAATGTTAGTACATACTTGAAGCAAAACAATACTTCCCTGTTGTACTAAAAGAAATTAATTTTGTTATTCTATAATCAATAGATTTACAAATGTTTGTATTTATAAAGCTAGTTTTTTTCGTAAATAAAAAAATAAACTGAATTTCAAAAACGTCTGTCTTTTTCAACTTTGCCAAGGTATTAAATGTTAAATTTTAAAATACCATATCTGTATACTTGTTAAAATGTATTCCATACTTTCGTTCGCAATAAACATGCGTCAAATTAATTTGCTTCAGAAACAATTCGGTAATATTGGCTGTGCGTTTTTATTGCATAAAAAGCAAAATACATGAATCTCAAATTACCTTAAAATTTAATATTTGTATCATAACCTAACATTTGTTACAATTGACATGGCTCAAAAATCTAATATTTTATTTCACTGTACGCCATTCTAGGCATATGAATAAAAATTGCAATTTTTAAAAGCATTCATCTCTTGCGTTAAATTAATTTATAGAAATAAATGTCACACTGTTGATTTTTACATATGAGGTTAGCTGAAACATTTCCAAATGAGTTATACCGATTTCACGCCCTGAAATTTTATGCAGCACTAACTACTAAAGCATCAAATTAATTTTAAGGAATGATTTCGTTAATTATAATGTGGAAGGTTTTTTGCCAGGTTTCTTAAGTTTCTTGGTAGATTTGCTTCGTTTAGTTTCATGCGTACCATTCACGTATTTGTTTACATTTTTTGGATCTTTTGCATAAAACTTCCGTAGCGCTGCAAAACCTATCGGCCATTATCATTTTAGAGGACAAAATATTTGTGCGAGTTATGCTTTTTGATAATTCCCCAAAGTTTTCCTTTTTGAAGAATTAAAAAGAATATTTAGTATAGGTGCTTCTACAGTATTTTATAGAAGTATTATATATCAGAAGAGCGATTGGGGGTATTTTGAAAAAATACAGAATTATAAAGTAATTAACAAATTTATTCAATTAGAATAAACTGTTCATCTTGGCTTTTATTAGCGATAGTACTATTTCTTTCAGACAATGGTTGTATGAACTAAAAAAAATTGTCAGCTCATTGTTATAACATCTTGACACTTCGATGCGGCTTTTAAACTGGTTTTCAGTTATCAATTGTAAAGACTAATGTTCTTGCATTATCTGTAAATTTTTATTTACGCCCCACAGTGGTAAAATATCTTTTAATAAAAATACTTTATTCCTGTTAATACCTCCAACTCGTAAATAAAATCTCTAAGTATAGGTTTTTAGCGTTTTTTTATTAGATTTCATCGGAATATAGCTGTTGGGACACATGCCTGACAATAGAGCTGCAAAAGAAATTTTCATCTACATCACATAGATGCGATAATTTTGAAAAACTGCTTATTTCATTCACTTTTGCGATTGCTTGCTATTAGCCAAAAGAATCTAAAAATCAGCAGAAGTGTTTTTACGTACTTAATCACCAGAGTTCTGCTATCCATGATGCTACGACTCTGAAGCCCTAGGGCCGGTCACCGCTGGCTACACGTAAAGACTGATCTGTTTTTTTTTTTTTTAAAGTTTATTAAAATAACGAATCTCGCCAAAAATATTCTTTTTGCAGAAATGATTTTATAAAAAATATTCATATTGTAGGTCTTTGCACGCAATGGGTTACTCTTATTTGACATAAGCCTTTTGGTTCTTTTCCAGTAAATATCCACCTATATTCAGGATATAGTTCTTTAACCCTCTGAGCGTTTTGAAAAAGGGTAAAATTGTAATGTTGTTTTCTCTGCATTTTGTTTTAAATGCTAAAAAAATAGGATTCTTTCAGCATTATAAATAAAACTTAATTACAAATATGAATGTAACCCTTGAAAGTATTAATCATTCTTCAATGTTTTGAAAATTCATTAAATCTATAGAATTATATTATTTTAAACATTGAATATATTGCAGTGAAACCTGGAGCTTAGTGAACGGAATATTACGTTCTACACGCTTAGAGGGTAAGGCTAAAAGTATGAAATTTGTATTGGGTATAGATGATGGAACTTCATTTCTTCGTATTTTATACGAAAGTTACCATTTTGACTCAACATTCAGCTATAATACTAACCTTACATATTTTACTAGAATTCATTATTTAAGAATATTCCCGTAAAAAACAATCACTAAAATTATGAACATACCATAATGTTAACAGGAACTTTAAAAATATTTTAGAATTTACATGCTTTGTACATATGAAAATATAATTTTATCCATTAAAGTACATAAAAGATTGAGGTTAAATTTGTTATCAATTTAAGATAAATTTAAAGTAAAGAATTTAGACTTAAATATAAAATTGCAGATATAAAAATATAAGTACTTTTTCATAGGAATAGTAATGTTTGAAATTGTCTAGGGGATAACAAGCTCAGTAAATTGCTTAATAGAGTGTAAAAGTTAGTTTATTCAATGTGTATATCTCGGTATTGCTTGAGTTAAACAAATTTATCTAATTGATTTGAACCGTCATAGGAGATAAACTATCTTTCATGAGCAATTCTGATCCCAAGACTCTTACAGCATACAAAGTATCTTTCATACGCATACTGCTATGTTTAACCACAGGGAATTAATATTAAATGTAACTTTCTTTTAAACTGTATTTATTCAAGCAATTACTAACACTCTATAAAACAAACTCTAAGCTGCTTTTAAGATCTCATGGTATGTCAATTTTAGCAAAATTGCGACGAAAAAATTTTTTACTCAAAGGTAATAAATTGGAAAAACCATCCTTCCATTGACGTAAGATTGTATATTAAATTGATCTTTCTACTTATCGTACAGAAACTGTTCCATTGAACCTCGGATAACTGGTTGTCTGACAGGATATTTGCATGTGTTCAATTTGTAATTAATAACACTCTGCAGTGGCACCTTGACTAACATTTTCAGGATGCTTTGCACCTCAGTGGTCAATGACTTTTGTCAGAGCCTTTGAACCTTTTTAAAACCAAGGTCGCATTCTATGATATCCCTTTGCGAAATAGTGGAGACATAAAGTAATGAATCAAGTGCAATATGTTGAAAATCGGGTTTAATTAGCATTTGCGGTTAGGCTACTTTAAACAACCATGCATCCAGAAAAATTAGTGGCAATTTAAAAAGTGTCATGTTTCAAAACTCTTTACAAGCAGCATAAATATTTCTGACAGATAACACACTAGACTTAAATCTTTCTGATAACTTGTTTTACTATCGGAAATATTGATTTTTATAGTTCTCAGATAGCACATTAAGATTTAGATTAAAAGTAATTTAAATAAGTATTCAAACAGTAATATTATAGGGGTATTAAAATTTATATTAAAATATATAGAGCGAGATGAATATTCATTATAGACTTGCACAGTTCGATTTTACAACACTTTTGTAAAAGATGCTGTTTAGTTGTAATCATCGCAGCGATTCAGGGAAGTAGCAAATCTGGAAGAAATGAGACTGTAAACATAAACATTTTTCAAGAGGTTTTGATTGATAGTTCTAGATAAAAATATCATTGAACACTTTCGTGGAAGCCTATCTAAATCTTTCAGTAATAAAAGTTCTTTATCATAGAAACTATACAGTTTCTCGCCAAGCACAATAAACAACTCTATGAACAATAAAAGAAATTAATTTGTCAATTGTTGTCAGACTGTTTTTAAAGATTAAATACTTTTACAAGATTAATGCCCAGTTTATATTTTGCGTACTTGAACTAAATCGGGTGTCATACCAAATGACTAAGCAGCCAAATGTAAGTTGTGATCTGACGACTATGGTTTCCCATTAAAGTATTGATTAAACTGGTGTGATACTATAAAAGCTTCTCTACATCATAAAAATAAGGAATGCATTGGGTCTTTCGAAGGAACTTTGTCTTTCTTCGTCCGGCGCAAAGACGGCGTGCAACCACTTTAAAGGTAGCAGCAAGACTCATGAAAAAATTTCTCTCAAATGCAATAAATTGGCAAAAACCATCCTTCCGCTGACGTAAGATTGTATAATTAATTGGTCTCGCTACTTATCGTACAGAAACTGTTCTGTTGAACTTCATTTGCTTCTGCATTCAAAGTGAGTGCACGTATTCTTTGTGCCTGACGAAGAAAAAGTTCTTTTCTTTTAGTGTATGAATATCCCAATCTAAAATACTTTTCTTCCTTCCGTAAGATGAAGAAATAATTAGTCACTGAAAGTAGGTTCAGTAATCAAAATAGGATAATCAAAATAGGTAATCAAAATAGGATAAAAATAACTCTAGATCATTTGGAGAATGTTGCATAAAGTGCCGACATTAAGCCAACGAACATAGCTATTTTAAGAATAAATATTTTCTTCTATTAATTACCATGTGAATGAGGGTTTTTTCAAGTTTCCAAAATTGCACGCTGTTACATAAATTGAACTGTATCACCCTACATTCTAAACATGTTGAAAAAATGTTTTAAAACGTTGCCAAATATTTCACTGGCTCCCTAATACACACAAAGCACAACGTACATATGCGTATAGACGTTTATAAAACAGGCTTAATATATTTTACTGCAGCAAAGACGTTTCCTATAGTTTGCGTATTTTTGTAGCAGTTTATAAAAGTGGAAACTGTTGATTGTGTGTAGTATCTGGTAAAAAAAAAAAAAAAAAACTCAAAATCGAGAATATAATTTTCCTAGCAGAGTATATTTACCGTAAGCTCTTAAATTTAAATATCTACATAGCACAAATCCGATTGAGAAAAAGTGCAACAATCGTACATTAGCGAAAATTAAAGTGAAGTTGCAGTTCAACATCGTCTACAATCAAGATTATTTATAGTTTAAAGTCAAAACTTGGTTTTACTGTAAATTTTAAGTTAAAGTACATATCATCGTAATAATGCAAAACACAAATACATTGGAAGTAAATCGAAAAATTCAAATTTTTTCTAATTAAATAATTGATAACTTGAAAAAAAATTAGAAAATGAAAAAAATATTATAAAATTTTGCATTAAATGCACAAAATGTAATTCCAGTTGCAAAAATGTTTTAAATGTTGCTCTTCATATGAAAATTAATTTACTTTTAAACCAGCTATTCTTTTAAAAGTTACAAAATTTAAAAAAATTATACAGCCCCTAGATCATTTAAGATATATTTAGATAAGTTTTCTCCTTGGCCTAAACAAGTAAAACAGTAAAGATTTTGGTCAAACAAAACTTTGAGTCATGATAGTTTGTATTTTATTAAATTTCAGCGTTTTCTGGGAATAAAAACTGGTTTTTTTGTTTTCAAGAACAAAAAATAAATTTCATTCTTCTAAAACCAAAACTTTGAAAAACACTATTGCTCTAATTTTATGTATTTTCACTGTTCTACTTCTTGTCGCATGGAGAATTTTTTCTAAATACTTATAGGGCCCGACCATATAAAAATTAAAATTTCATAACTTTTACAGTAACTTTCTCGATTTAAATGGATTTTTATACGAGGACTTTGAACATTAGATACACTTTAGCAATTGTGATTGCACCTCTGAAACTGGCTGTTTAGAAATTGGTTATAGATCAACGATAAGATGGAATACACTATATAAATATAATCTAGAAGGATTGTGATTGGGCAATTATTTTAATCCATTAGTCACAAGCGGAAACGTGACTGAATTTCCTTTTTAATTACCCCGTATGCTCCCCCACACACACACACAAGAAAAATTGTAATTTAAATGAAAAGATATTTAAAAATTTTCAACTAGATTTGATGCATAATGTATCAAATCTTGTCTGTTCTTATCTTCGAAAGTATAACATTCGAAATACTGAACCAGTTAAAATCTTATTGGGACAATATTTTGATCTTCCAGTAGGTTATATAAGTTCGTTAAGTATGTAGCTCTTATAGTTCGTTTACAAGGACACACAAAAACCAAACCATGCAAAACCTCTCACCACGATAACGAAAACTAATGAAAAGTTTATATTTGAAAGATCTTTAATTGCAAGAGTCTATGACAAAAATAGAATTAAACTATTAATGTTGTCTCCAAAAATTTAAATATTCGCTTAAGAAAATTACTTTATATTCTCTCTCCCGTTTTTATTTAATTTTTATTTTTAGAATAACACATTCTTTTTGTTTCTTATTTGTTAATATTTTTTACTCTGATTATTGTAAGCATATTAAGTGATAATCAATCAAAACACTTAGTTTTTTTTTTTTCGATGTCTTAATTTAACTTATTAAATCGTGTGTTTTGGAAAGGAAGTTAAATTTTCTTTCTTAACATTCACATTAAATACTATAAATATTAACGCAATACACGTGTTTTTAAAATGTTTATTTAAAATTAAACATAGAACTTAAACGGGATAATGTTAATTTCCGTTTAAAGACCAATGCTTAAATACCGGCTTAACACTAATCGATTGTTTAACATTGTAGAAACTTTGAGTTACAGTTGATATTCTGACAAGTTCATTAAACGAGGTTACTAAGGTTATAGAGAACAAACAATATTCCCGAAAGCAAGATTAGCTAGTAACAACTATTTTTTTTTTTTTTTTTAATAAAATCTAGTTATAGACGTTGCAACACATTCATTCCCTAGGCAAGCTTTTAGTAAAAACAAACGAGTTTATTTTTTTTTTATTAAACATAACTTAACTTTTGATCTCTCCTAATAGTGAGAACTTGGGTTTTGTGAAGTTCAAGAATGGATGAGAAGAACATGAGCCACTTGCCGAGTCGCGACCTTTCGCCACTTTCCAACAATTTTACCGGACTGTGGTCGCTAAGCAGGAAAGACCGGTGTTCCAGATGCAGTAGCCTCGTTTTACAACACGTTTTTGAATACTGAATCTGCATTATTTCACTCTGTATACAACAAGCGACCTTGACTTTTCAATTTTTTCAACTTGCGAAATTCTCGTGAGACGTGCCTTATAACAATTTCGGTATTTTGCACTCTTAGTAGGTGGGACAGCATAATCTTCATCACGTTTTCTTGAATTATTGTTTCCAGTTTCGTTTTTTACAGCTCATTACTGTATTTTTATGTAAAGTTCATAACATGGGCGTATAGAGTGAACTTGGATTTTTCTGTTTATGCTTGCGCGATATTGTAAGAATATTTTATTACTTTAATTTTGCTTTCGACAAAATTATTTCTTATCATTAAGCAAGTTTATTTTTACTCTTTTATTCAATTTGGTTTTTGTACGCAAAGATGGAATTTTGTAATCTATTTTTCACTCTGTTCTTGATAGGCTAGAACTATACAAATTATATACACAGGTGTGTTTCAGATAACAATGCAATGTTTTAATATTTTTAGAACTTTAATTAAAATTAGTTTATTAATTTGAAATTATGTTTCCGTTAGAAGGCCGCGGTGATAACTCGCCAAATATTCTTTATGGCGCAACACTTTATGCATCTTTTATGGGTTACAACTGTATATGAGTAACAGTGGAGATGATTATGCGCCAAACTACGCTTGCTAAAATAAAACAAGTGGCTGTGAAGCTGCAACTTAATATTTTAAAAACTAAAAAGTAGAAAATATAAAACTATAGTTTTGTTTTTATAAATTTAATTATGATTATACGTTGAGAAAACCATTTAGTAGTCTGAATTGATAATTATTTTTTTTTTTGTTGCCATATCTTTATAAAAGAAAGATCAAGAATACTTTTTATAATACAGGTGCTTGCATTTTCTACCAAGCGTAAATCATTGCGGAGAATTTTTCATAATCGGGGCCCGCGCCAAATTAACTCATTTTAACTGTCATTTTTTAAAAACAAAACGAATTGCAGTCATAAAAGTAGGAGTGATGCTCACCATAAAATATTATTGAATTTAAGAATTTTTTAGAAATTATTTTTAATTTTACATTTAATGTGAACTCTGAATGATATACTAAATGTTTCGGCAATTGTTCTTGTGAACTACTAGTATACAAAACCGATAACAAAGCAACAAAGTTTGAACTTCCGTTTTCAGTAAGGTGGAATAAAGAATTAACCTCTTAATTCCTTTTCTTACTAAAATATCAATTTTTTGTGCATTTAACAGAATAGATACGGTGCAAAACTAACATTTTAACGCAACAGAAAACTGAATTTTGTATTTTATATAGCTACTAAACTCGTAGAGTTCATGAGTTCTGTCCATGATCAGATGGTACGATTTAACCCTTAACGCCTGTGACAAAGAAAATATCACGTAAGTAGGGTCAGAATAACACGTGGAGGACGGAGAAAGTGGAGGTATTCTTACCCTACTCATACATACTGTTAGCGGTCTTTGAGACCGCATGATATCGAAGATGAATAAAAGGCTCGATTAACTTGTAGCATACTGTTTCTGCACTAAACTTTATAACGAAATTAAAACTTCATCAAATAATAAATAACTAGAAATAAAACACAAATTTAACAGCCACGTAATCAAACTACGCGCTTAAATCTCGGAAATTCTCAGAATGAAAAAAAAAACTGCTGCAAGTAGCGAATTTTTTGACGATTTCTTCGGCAATTTTCCTTAATAAATTTTCAAAACTTTATTTGAATACATTATTGGTATTTTTCATATAAAAATGTTTTTTGGTGGTGTTAGTGTGCAATCTAAAAAAAAATATTAAATGCAAGAAGTATTAGTTTAAAAAAAATTCTCTGTATTCTGTAAGCTGGGAAGAAAAAGTTAGATCCCCTAGTATTTCATTAATTCGTTATTTGGAATATTACACAGTTTTACATTGACTGGATTAGGACCATGGACTAGGTCTTTAAAGATAACATACCAAGCTCTTCGACATTTTTTCAATACTCAATTTTTAAAATCCTGAAACAAAAATACGGTAATACTATTTTAATTCTCAGACAATGTTGTTGCGTGTTTGGAAGAATTTAAGTAATTTTTAGTATATTGTAACTTTCTGAGTTCAACCCAATTTAGTTGACTAAAGTATGGATATAAATGCAGTACTTATATAAAATCTTCATTTTTTGAAATGTGAACTATAAATTTCTATTAACCTCTAATGATGAATTTTAAGGACACTACGAAGTAATTTTAGACGACGCAGTATAGAGTTAGATCTTTATGTCCCTTACATTCCATAAAGTGAACTAACTAGAAATATCAAATCATTTAGAAGAAAATGTTATTCAAGTGCAAACTTTTACTATACGAGAATGCGTTGATATCTACAAAAAGCTAGATTGTTTTAGTTTTTTGCAGTTTAACAGTTGCTTTGCATTTCAATATCTTGTACTGTTACGTAACTGGTTATGAGAATACCAGCTGTGAGTGAACCTTGAAATTCTTTCGCAAGGACGTTCAGTTCATAAACGTCAGGAATTGGACTAGCTGCCACAGTGTAGTTCATACAATTTCAAAAAAATAATCCAAAATCGGTCATGCATATCCATATTATTGAACTATTTCGCGAAAGTAAATCACCTAATGTAAACGAGAAGCGAAACGTTTATATTTTTCGCAATTCGGTTTCTGAAACTACATTAGTTCCAATTTGAGGTTGTCTTAAGGATTTTTCTTTTGACAACTTCAAAGTTAAATTGTTAAAATATATAATTGCGTCATAATGATTAACTCCTTGTGATACGATTTAATCATGAAACATTGTGTATGAAAGTATTTTATTATTTTCAATAAAGAAAACATGCTTTATTTTATACGTGATATATATCTTAATTAAGTATTATTAGGATAGAATTGGAATACTTTCTATTTGAATTTAGAAACTGTACATATTTTCTGTTAGTAAAAGTACTTTAACAATAACTTTGTTCGCATGACGAGTGTTTCTCGGTACTATATGGTTTGGAATAAAGTTTCTATAACTACTAGACTCCTCTTTTTCCGCACGAGGTTAGTACTTGGATGTCTTTAAGGAAATGTTAAATTTTGGGATATTTCATAGTAACGGCACACAAGTCTCTTCCTATTAATGTACAAATAATTCATATGAGTTATTAATTATGGGATATTTCGATAGATAATATGGATTTAATATTTTTAAGTATTCTAAAAAATAAAGGTAAATAAATCTCTAGGGTCTTTATTTCCTTTCCTGGTTTAGCTAGGCACCGAAATGTTTTACAAAACTAGATTGTGACTTTTCTCCAGTTTTAAATTATTTATGTAATCGAATGTATGCAGAAAATATAAGATTTATTCTATTTAATTTGTTAAAGTTGTTGTTTTGTAAAATCTGCATAGCCCATATTTTTATCCTTTCTGTTTAATTCCTTTATTCATTTTACTTACTCATACACTTCTTTATAAATTTACTTTAAACTGTGATGGGGTAAAAAATTATACTCTATATTAAAAATATATATATTGCAATTCCGCATGAATCCTCTTGTCATTAATTTTTACAACTAAATGTTCATGCATGAATATTGCTTTACTGAGATTTTCACTTTAATAGAGCAAGAAAATTGGAATATAATTTTCTTTATGTTCACACTATTGAATTATATTGAATTATGAGATTAATATAAGTTTATACTACTAAGGATTTATTATCCTTCTATCTATTTAAGCATAATAGAAGTATTAGATAAAAGCTAACATTCATTTATCATGCGACAAAAGCACAGTAATACCACCAGTGTGTGCCCTAAATTGCATTTTGATTACATGATATAAATAAAATCTTATAGTTACAGCTTAAAGTAGTATAGCGATTATGTCTGAAATAAAAATTACGTTTTGAGTTATGCCACTCTCCATCAAAATGTGAATCACCGACGAGCATTATTATATGGTAAAAGAAATTTGTTAATCCTAATGTAACACACAATTTGTTTTATTTAAAGATGTCAGTTCAGATAACAAAGATAGACTTTTCTAAATATTAATTATATCTTTAATTACTTCTACATCCATTGAAAATGTCAACTCCAAGTTGCAATTTTTCCAAGACAAGGGTTAAAAAAAGGCCAAAAATAAAACGTTATTACGTTTTATCTTTTCTTTTAAGAATATTGTTCATTACTAATTTCATTTTTATTAAATCTATTAAAATGTGTGTTTTCTGCAGAACTTATATTTTCAGTTGTCACTTTAGATATGTTTGATATATTCATTCTGCTGCACGATTCAGTTTTTTTCTTTTATTAATAAACACTTTTAAAATTTGTCTGTTTTTATTTTATTTCAAATTTTAAAACTTGCGGCATTATCTGACATTATATAGATATCTTTCTACATCCTATTTAGCCGGTTTACTTTATTATAAAACAAGAAATTCATGCGTCAATCTGTCAAACATAACTTATTAAATATTTTTAAACTCTACCAGAATATTCCAGTGAAACTTGACCCTTTTTAATAATGGAAAAGTATATATGTAAGTAAACAACTTTAATAAAACTCATAACATATTTTAATATAAAATTTCCGCAATTACCGGCTATAGTCCGAAAGGTTAATCAAATTTTTTGTACCCTGTATAATCCGTTTATGATCTATAGATTTATGTGTATACTAGACAGTGTGCTAAAATTTAGTTCAGTTAGAAATCCGTTAATAGAAAGAATTTCTCCCCAATTCTTTTATGCTTGTGCTGCCTTGTATATTATTTAGATTTTTATACACACTATATATTAAGTTAAATTTTAATTAGGGCAAAAATACATAACTAACTCTCTTAAAACAATTGCCGTTCATAAATTACAATATATCCAATTCCTTGCGTAGCCCTGTTTTATCAATTTTTTTTTTTTAATGTTTCTGTATACTAAATATATCACAATTGGAAAATGTTTAAAGCAAATAAAACCACTTTTAAGCATTTCACGCACATAGACAGCAATGCTTACGAATTCTTTTCTGCAATAGGTAGTTAAATTTTTGTATATTACATATAAATTCTAGTTACTCTTACCACAATTGAAAACCCATTTCCAGTCAATACTGCTATTTTGTGTGTCCCTCTAAATGAGCAATAAATGTTATTCACACCACATTCTGCGCTATCTTGTAGCGCACCTCAGTAATGCGCATTGATCTCCTTATGTTTTGAAATAGAATAACGTCATTAAAAAACACTTCAAACGATATTTCCCAATAGACCCTAATGAAACGGAATTATTTTGAGCATCCCTGCAAATGAATTATAAGTGCTACACACTTCATTTTTAATAGCAAACCTGGTATAGTACACTTAAATGACATACCAATTGCATGACATTCAGAGTTTGTTTACGAGAGGTGGAATACGGACAAACTGACGCCAGAGAAACAAGGGATGACCAGACCACCCCGCTTTAGAGTGTAAGTGTGCAATCCCTGGGCGAAGACACAAACCCATTGTTTACTTTAACATACATGAAATGTGTTGAAGGTTAGACAATTTTTACAATGTTTAAAGTGCACAATTATTTAAATAAACATGTCTAACCAAGTGTGTACATACTTAACTGTATTAAGGATGCACATTAGTTTAACTTAACAAATTTGGCAAAGGTAAAAGATGATTGGGAAAGAATATACAATGTGAAGAAATATAGTGGCATAATAATACTAAACAAGTTGACAAATATTACTTTAGAGATTAATGAATGTAACAAACTAATAATATAAACCGATAAATATGTACAAAATTTACAATAGGAAAACGCCGGAATTTACCAGCTCTGATAAAACAATACAAATGGGCAGACAAACAGAAGTCATTCTTTTCAACTATTGGACACTATTAAAAAGAAAGTTCTTTACGTTTTATCATGATCCTCGTAGTTTTAACCATGGCTGATCGCCCATTAATTACGAAATGATAACAAATGACATTGTTGACCGGCAATTGTATTCAGAAACTAATGTTAAATGGTAGCCAGATAATTTTCATATATAGCAGGTAACATGCTAAAATTTACAAGCATATAATAATGACCCCCCCCCCCCCCAAACAATGTTGGTCTTAAGCCCTTTTCGAGTTGCTTATTTAATCTTGTTATTAGATACAATTTTAATTGCTCATAGATAGTTATGTACTTGAATCCCATTGGTGCCCTAAAAAGATGCTTATATTTTAGATATTTAAAATAGGGAACAAAGTGTAGGTAAATTCGTCCAGATTTTGTGGCCACCCGTGTACTTTTAGGAAAGTTGCTTATTGTACATAACAAGAGAAACGTAACCATTTTACACAAATTTTTAGAAAATGCTCTTAAAAATATATAACACGTTTTCCCTTAACATACCTTTTTAAGCTAAAATAGACATTTAAAATAAATACCATTAATGTGATTTAATGGTGTTCTAGTAACTTTTAGGCGACTGGAAAATCTGTTACTTTGACACTAAAGTGTAGAAAAACAAATCTTGAAAATTTGAAAAACCTATCAGCTCTCGCAGTAGTGAAAGAAAATATCCTTTTTGTGGAATACTTTTCAAATCATAAAATATAGTTTGATCTTCATGAATTTGTTTTTATAAAATAGTTTTTACTATAATTTTAACTGAGATTTGTCTGTCATATTCAAGAATAATATTTTGTAGAGTGTATATAGCATAAACGTTCCATAAACTACTTCTCTCTACATTAATTTTCAGTAACATGTGTGCAAATCATTTCAACTTATATAACACAGTTAAAATTTAATATTGACTTTTAATTTCACTGGTTTACAAATTTAAACATTTTTTATATACTTTTGATGAAACACGTATTTTCTTATTATACTACCTCTTACTAATGAAAAGTGGTATTTGAAAAAAATCTATCGCGTCACATTTTTAAATTTTTTACGTTTTTCAATATTTACATTTTTAATTCCATAATATATCTATCACGTCGCATTCAACCTACACGCATTGTCAACTTGCATTCTATATTCTGTTTTCTTGTGTTTTTGTGAACTAAAGAGGTTTTATTTTTGATAAAATGTCTAATAGGGTGTGTAAATTTAATTTTGATCTTTTATGTTACGCTTGTGGAGAAGTTATATTCGCAAAAAAGGAAGACCGATATCGGAATGTCTTTACAGCATATTTGCATTATTTTGGATTCTCAGTGAGTAATCACGATAAAAAGTGGATTCCACATGCTTTTTGTGAAAGCTGTAGGCTTACTCTTCTATGCTGGGCTTCGGAAGAAAAATAGTATTTTCAATTTAGATCACCAATGCTGTGGAGAGAACCTTCAAATCACGAAAATGACTGTTATTTTTGTTTGACAAAAACTGCATGCTTTACTTTAAAAAAAAATCAACATAAAATTCATTTTCCTGACATTCCATCAGTCTCAAAACCGATATCACATTCGGAAACTCTGCCACATCCCATATGTCTAGGTATGTCAAGTGCGAGTTGCCAAGATAGTCACGATCTGTTTATGAAGGATGAAAATGATGACGAGTTCATAATCGAAGATAAAACGCCACATTTAATAAACCAAAATGAGTGAACGACCTTGTGCGAGACTTGCAACTATCTAGATCTAAGGCAGAGATTCTTGCCTCTCGTCTACAACAGTGGAACCACAAATACCAGTGACACCAAATACAGTGGTGACATCAAATACCAAAGTAACTTATTATCGAAATCAAATTTTCAGCAGTTGTTTCACCAAAAAAGGTTGATTTTTGTTTTTGCCATGATATTCCTGGACTTTTTAATGCGATGAATCAAAATTATGATCCAAATGAATGGCGTTTATTTATCAATTCACCTAAAAATAGCTTGAAAACTGTATTACTTCATAACGGTAATATAAAACCATCTTTACCAATTGGCCATGCCGTAAACGGTAAAGAAACCTATCAAACAATATATTTTAATGAAAATGATACAACATGAATAGCAGAACTGGAAAATATGTGGCGATTTAAACGTAGTTGGTATGTTACTTGGCTTACAAGGCGGGTATACCAAATATTCATGTTTTTTTTTTGTGCCTGTGGGATATTCGAGCTAAAGAACATCCTTACATACAAAAATATTGGCCTGTCCTGTCCGAAATGAATTTACTCCAGGAAAAATCAATGTGAAATATACATCTTTAGTGGATCCGCAAGATATATAATTTTGCTACCATTACATATTAAATTGAGGTTAGTAAAATATTTCGTCAAAGCCATGGATAAAAACAGTGCTGCTTTTAAATATTTACACAATTTTTTAAGTATTTCAGACGCAAAATTAAATGAGGGAATTTTTATCGGTCCACAGGGCACAGATACGTAAACTGATGCAAGTTAAGGACTTTAAAAAAACTTTTATCTACTATTGAAAAGAATGCTTGGGATTCATTTAAAACGGTCGTCTAGGAATTCTTAGGAAATCATAAAGATGAAACTTATGAAAAAAATATTGCTGTTTTATTAAACTATCATGCAATGGGTGTGAACATGTCTCTGAAGATACATTTTCTTCATTCACACCTGGATTTTTTTCCTGAAAACTTGGGCGTCGTGAGTGACAAGCAGGGCGAGCGTTTCACCAAAAACTTAAACTTTTTGAAGACAGACACAAAGGTTTTTGGGACGAAAGTATGTTAGACTACTGGTGGTCTATTTTAAGAGAAACGGATCAAGAAAATTATAAAAAAGAATAGTAAAATCAATCATTTCTAATTTTTTATTTTTATATTTCATGTTATCTTTTCTAAGTATTTAATAAATATTTTTAAACTAGACGGGACAAATTTTTCAACAATTTTCCCATACTCGGTGAACTAGAATCTATCAAAAAATACACATTTCGGCGAAAGTATATAAACCGTGTAAACCAGTGTTTTCATTTGGATTTATTTTCCATGCATTATTCACTAATTACTATACTCAAAATCTGCCTTTTTTGATTAGAAATTATTTCTTAAAGGTTTTTCTTGTTTGGGGGGGGGGGGGACACTTTCTTAAATAAAGTAACATGAATGTTGGTCAAATGAAATATTTTAAGTAATTCACATTTTTGCCCATTTTGCCATTTGATTTTTTATGCAATTGTATAGAACATCATACTTTTTTTCTAAATTATTCTCTTCAGACTGATGTTCAGGATTATTTTTCAATCGATTAATTTAAAATGTAAATTATTTTTATCCAAATATTAAAAGATTTTTCTTCAAACCTTTTTTTAAACTGATTTTTTGATTTTTAGGTCAAAAATGTGCTACTTAAAAATTTTTAAATACCAAACATTTGTTTCCATCCCATGAAAGAAAAAAATAGAAATTAGTCTTGCATATCGATTTGAAATCTGCTAAAAACTCTAATTTAAAAATATTTTTTTAGTATTTCGTACTCTACTATAGCCATTCAAAACTGAATACTCACTTTACTGAATTTGAAACCTGTGCTGCTTGGAGGTGGGAAAGAAATAAAACAAAATATAAAACGAAACTCTCAAAAGTAATTGCATCGAAATTCATTGAGAGAATCTATGAGAGTCTATGGGGTAAGAGTAATTAGTTTTCGTGCCTCAAAGATAATTGTAAAAGCTCCCGGTGAACAAACTAAATGTTAAATGCTGATTTAGTTCATGCTGGCAAAGTTCTCTAAGAGTAAATTTCAGTGAACGATGACATTTGTCTCATCTTTTTGTAATAATAAACAAGATATTTAGGCTATGATGTCATACTCACGCACACATTTTTTTTTTATCTGTTATAAAAGGGAAAAAAGTCGCCAAATTTAGGGGATTTTTTTCCTTTTAATGGCAACCTAGCCATTGTATTAAGTTATTGGTTTGGTGCGGGCTTGAAAATCGCCCCTACCAAAAAGTCGCCAAACATCGCTGCGTGAGTGTAAAGCATCTGTACCGATATTTATTAAAACGTAACACATTACATAAGATATTCGAAAGTAATGATCTTTCTGTTTTACATTGTTATGAACTATTCTAATAAACTTCTTTCTTGTAGGTAATAATCTAATATTTTCACTTTTTGACGCAGATTGTACATATACATTCGTCTTGATCAAATTTCATTAGTGATTATTATCTTTTCGAGCAATCCTAAAACATTTAATGTAAAAAACACACGGGTATCGCATGATCTAATCAAATTAAAATTTATCCAATGAAGTTTAGTTCTAAATAAAAGTGAAATAATTTGGAGAACTTTCTACGATCATACAATGAACGAAATGCATTAACACTTTCTTTAAAGTAGGCATGAACGTAACGAAGCTTCCTGGTCCACATTGATCAAAACAGCGATATTTCAAATGGGGAGATAATACTTTAAGATAACTCCTATTGTTGTGGAGAAATTCTCATTCGTTAAAGTTCATGTAGAAGTCTCATTGAATACTAATGAGATGAATGTGTAACATTCCACAAATTAAGAAAAACAATGAACAAAAAATAATTTTATTCCTAATTTGACAACAGCTAAAATGAAATTGTACTTTAATCTATTTTCTAGATTCGCATAGTGGAAGTATTATAATTTAAACTAGATGAAATTATCAGTCGATACATCCGTGCAGCTAGCTATGTTTTTCATATCTAAGTAAACTCTTTCGAAGTTTTGAATTATTCCACCTAAGGTGCGAATTTCAAACTGACTGCAATATGTATATCAGTATGCATTCTAACTTCTAAATCTACTTTGATGCCTAGTAAAATTGTTGTCGGCACATGGTTTCATCGAAACATTAAAAGTAGGATTTTAGCGCTCTCGCTTACTTAGTTTTTTGAATAGGCATAATTGAAATACTATTAAAGATTCTGATTTATAAAAATCTTTTATGGGGTCAGGTAACCTTTTAAAGTGTGAGAAATTTGAAAAATTTTTTATTAGCTTATAATTAAATATGATTGTTTAGGAACATTTTAAAATAAACCCCATGCAAAAATTCACTTTAGAAGAGGAGTTATGTCTAAAACAGTCTGAGCTTTTTGTATATGATCAAGGGACAGTTTGATCTTTGAAGTAAATTTTCTCAAAACGACGATTTTGGTCATTGCGCGCACGATTTAAGAAAAATTATTGGTTAGAATTTAATTAAATTTTGACTGAATGTCTTAACCAAACAGATGCACAAAATGACCTACGATTATGTTTCTCAAGTAACAAGTTTAGAATTTATGACTACTTTTGTAGTAAAAAAAACTCGATATTTCGAATTTCTCTAAAAAAAAAAAAAATTCTCAAGAACTACTCATTTTATTTTTTTCATCGTAGGTCATTTTGAGAACACATTATATATGTACTCATTAAAATTTTTTTGAATGGTTTTAGCAATTCAAATGTGAAAAATCGTGCGCGCAGTACATGCAAGAATAATTCTTTCGTAAAAAAATTATTACATTTTAAATTAAATTTAAAAGCTTTATATGAGTGTAAACATTTTTGGAGAATTTTAATTTATAAAATAAACCTTTATTAATATGCATTTAAAATTTTATAATTCAAAGTAAAATAGTTACGGAGTTATGATAATTCTTACAGAGGTCTCCTTTTCATGTATTTTGTGAGTTCAAAGGTTACCTGACCCCTTATGTCATAAATAAGGTTTGGATGTTAACAAAATGTTGTTCAAAAAAACTTTAATCGAAAACAGCTTTTAAATATTTGCTATTTATCCTCTAAGTTAAGATCCTCATATCAGGCTCATGTGAGCGAGAGTTATTTTTGAATATTTATATATCATACACACAAAAGGTATATAAAAAGCGAAATCTATAAAGAAATACAGATTCAGCAAAATTACTATGCTTTTTGAATCTGGTAGGTTCTCTTCTCCTTAGTGGTTCATCGTTTAACCTATATTTCAAAATAAGTAGCTAAGAATTTTGTAGAAAACCCTTCTTTAATGGGACTCTGTCTCCTTTGAACTATTTTTATTTTAGTACTCTATATAATATCTTATTTATATAATATTATTAAATAATTTTATGAAAGAAAACTATTTAATCAAGCGAAACATTTTGTAGTAAAATTTGAATTTTTAAGAATTTTAAAACTCTACTTCTATTATTTTGAACCTCCCCCCCCCCTTTTTTTTAATATTTTTGGCATATTTCTCTTAAAAATGGGACCATAACTACAAGGATCAGGCTTCTAAAAAGTTAATCGGTTTGAGATAAAATGAACAAAATGTCATGACCTATGTAAAAATACAGTAAAAATGACTAAACATTTCAATTTTTTTTAAATGAACTATTGCTGAAAATTGGATACTTAAATTTTATTAAGTACATCTTTAAAGATTGCGCGCCCCCTCACCCCCCAAAAAATAACATGTTAATTGAATATTTCTTGAAATTTTGTCACTTTAAAATAACCAGATGTTGAAGAAACATAAACTGAAAAAAATAAATGAAGTGTAATTGCTACTTAAAAGGATAAAAACAGAACACAAAAGTCTTAAAAATATATTTTAATATATAGATGACATATTCTTCTCTGCGCTCTAACGGCGGCTTCTTGAAAATCAAAATGATAAACTATTTTCGCAATTTTTTTTTTGAAAATGATAAACACAAACACGAGATCACATGTCTAATGTGTAAGCAGGTGTTGTAATTGGTCAAACTGGAAACGTGAAAATAATTTTGCTTTTTTAATTTGAAAATCATTGCGTGCCAAATTTTAGGTAATTCAGAAGAAGCTAAATTCGTTGCATATGTTCTCGTTTCGCAAATATATTTGGAAAAATTATTTTACTATTCTTGAAATCAATCTGGAAAGTCTCTATTTTATGTAGTCTAGCCAAGTCTGTAGTTCTTCTGTCATATTTGGTGTCTGACATATGTTTTATTGTTTTTAATTTTCTGTTAGTCATTCCTATATAGTATTGTAATGTTCCATCTGCCCTGGTGAATGAGATTTCATAAAGACTGGAGAGTTAGTCAGGTTCTATTGAATCTATTTTCTACATACTATGGTTTTTGTGAAAGGTTTTGCGATAAAGCAGATATTTCTTATAAACAGCACATCCAAATAAGGGAGTTTATAGTTTTGTTCAACTTCCAAAGTAAATTTAATCATAGAATCAATGCTATGGATCTGAGCAAGAAAGCTATTAAGCTTGGCTAAAAGTCCAGGTATAGGGAAACCCATCTGAATATCTATTAGCTGAGTTTATATTACGACCTTTAGAAACTGATATATATAATAAATTGGATTATACCTCTCATACATGGCTCAGATACGTTGACGATATTTTCATTTGGCAACACACGGATGCCTCGCTTAATAACTTTCTTGCTCGGATCAATAGCATTGATACTATGATTAGATTCACTTTGGAAGTTGAACAAAATGACGCTCCCTTATTTGGATGTGCTGTTAATCAAAACTCAAAACCCACCATGACATAGAACGTGTACTGTCTATAGAAAACCAATAGCTAATCAATCCACTATTCTAAATAATGCTCAACCATCCTTTTCCTATAAAGTGTCTGCCTTTTTAGACATTAGACGAGCCTTTACTGTCTGTACCCATGTTCAAATTAACCAATGAAATAAATACGTAAAATACGCGACATCTCAAGAAATAACTCGTACAAAGACAGCACTATTAATAAATTAAGAGCATGGATAATAAAAATAATTTTTTCAATGAACAAAACTGTTATCAAATTTCAAAGAACACAGGAAAAATATTGTAAAGATTAAAATATAAACTTTGAAAATTTAATATCTGCCTTATCGCAAAACCTTCCGCAAAATTGAACATAGTATGTAGAAAAATAGATCCAATAGAACCTGATCAACTGTCCGGTGTTTATGAAATCCCATTCACCAGGGCAGAAGCAACATTACAACACTATATAATAGGAATGACAAACAGAAAATTTAAAACGAGAATAAAAGAACATATGGCAGATGTCAAATATGACAGAACTACAGCCTTGCCTAGACTACATAGAATAGAGCTTTTTTCAGATTGATTTCAAGAATAGTAAAATAATTTTTCTGTCAAGAGTTTCTATTGATTCACTGATAATCGATGTGAAATATATTTGCGAAACGAGAACATATGCAACGAATCAGCTTCTTTTGATTTACCTAAAATTTGGCACGCGATGATTTACTAATTTAAAAAAAAAAAAGCAAAGTAATTTTTCACGTTTCCAGTTTGACCAATTTAAGCACCTGTTTACGTTATACATGTGATATCGTATTTTTGTCTTAAAATATTTTCGTAAAAGTTTTTGAAAATGATAACTTATCATTTTGATCTTGAAGTCGCCGTTAGAGCGCCTGAAACATATGCCATCTGCACATTAAAAGGTATTTTTAAGCATTTTGTTATGTTTTTATCACTTTAAGTTGTAATTGCACTTTAATTTAAAGTTAACATGTGATTTTATTATATTTGAAAAAAATAAATGTTGCAACACTGAATCGTTAAAAAGAAAAGTGGGTGGCGTAAAAAGCGCATATTTCTATTTGATCCTTTACGGCACTTTCCAAGAAGCAAAAAATTTGCAAAAAATGACGAAAATATATTTTTTTCAAACTGAAGGATACCGTGTCACCTTTTGACTTTCTCAGTTTGAAATAGTGTGATCATCTGTATTGATTTTTTTTTCTCCATGTATCTTTTGCATTCATGGTTCCATCCAAAATTCAATTCTATAAAAGGTTTGTACTCTTAAGCTTGTTTCACTAATTAAATTTAAATTGTTCCTGGAGATGTTTCTGTACTCTCTGAATTGGCCCTCAATAACATTAAATGCAAATGTTTACGTTATTTCCGCTGTGAAGTGTTCAGAGAAGTAGCTTCCATAAAATACAACAATAGGACTATTGCATATCATCTGAAGGAGACTAGTTTGAAAAAATAGTAATGTACTATTTGCTGTACCCCTATATTTATTTTACTCTCTGTTGTCATAGAACGCACAATGTATTTGCATGTCGTTTCGACACGAAATAAAGTTTATCTGCATTCTGTATATTTATCAACTATCTCTGAAAGTGTTCAGAATATTAATTTCAATGTTGTATGATATGAGATTGCATCCATCTGTAGTTTAAAGCACAAACCTGTCAGACAGCAGCACTAAGCTCAAAAGTAACATAAGGCATCGCAGCATTCTCTTTAGATTTCACTTTGATCGCATATATTTTTGCTTATGAATATCGCACGATTTTAAAATTGCATTATTGTAGCAAATTAGTATTTAAGTAACACATGCAGTAAGAAAAATATAGGAGCATGTTCAGATTTTCTGCATGTCTTTTAACTTTCCAACATAGTTGAAAAGTGTTTATGAATTCGGTGTCTCTGTCCGTCCTCTAACTCACGTAAATATATTCGGATTGCCATGCAATTGATATCTTGAGGTTTACCATGGCATGTTCGGTATTGAAAATGAAGTGTGTAGCACTCATAATTAGTTTACTGGGGCACTCAAAAGAATGCCGTTATATTATGTCTATTGGGGGGGGGGATACTTTGCAGTGTATTTTAATGATGTTGCACTATTTCAAATATATTGAAATTGATATAAAACACTGAAGTGCACTAAAAGATGCTTACTATCGAATATGGTACGTGTACCACGTATAATTCATTTACAAGGAAATTCAAAAGAATTCCTTTATGATGGTCTATGGGGGAAGATCGTTTGCGGTACATTTTAATAACGTTACATTTATTACAAACATAATGAAATTTAACAATTTCTGAGGCTCACTAAAACATGCTTTCTGTAGAATATGGAGTGTACATTATGGTCTACGAGGAACAACTTTTTGCAGCGTATTTTAATTGTTACACTATTTCAAATATAATGTAATTGATATAATTACTGAGGTTTACTACAAGATACCTGTTGTATAATATGTGTATAGCATTTATCGTTTATTTACAGGGGTACATAATATTTCGGACACCTTAATATATCCGGATATAAAAAATATAAAATAATTTCTGGAAGTGCGCTTTGAGTTAGGTATGCGTTTAATTAAATGTTTGCATACTATGTGGTATGTATAAATACCGTAGATCATGTGAAGGGTTACACAAAAGAATTAGTAAGCTGTGCTGCGTATTAGCGCAAGTTTTTTAAGGTTTTTTTAATCCAGTTATGCATTTTGAAAGTGAAATATTTAGTATACTAGGAGATGTTTGCTGAATATAAATAAAATCATATACAGGGCCACGCATTGGAACTGGATACACAGCCGCCTATGTATGATAATTTCTGGAATTTCAATAGTTTTTAGCATGTTCTTGCCAGAATTAAACTTCAGCTTAATATGTGGAATTTTTAAAAATCTTAAGGTATAGGGCAGTACTAAATAATTCAAATATGTTGTCTTTTGGTAGAAACTGCTGAAGGTGCTTTTTCAACTGTTATGGGTTTTCTTACTAAACTAAATTGTTACGTACTATATAAAGTATACTAAACTAAATTATTACGTACTATATAAAGTATACTAAACTAAATTATTACATACTATATAAAGTATATACAAACCTATGAAGCATGTACCAACTTATACAAAATTTGCATAAAAGAATTGGAGCACTTTTCTTGCTATGACCTGTAATTGTAGAAATCTGGTTTTCATATGTTTTGCGTTTTCTAAAATGTTTACTTGGGTATCGTATTTACCTTATTAACAGCGAGGTCTTGTTAAAATATTCAGGAAGTGTTGGAAAGTATAATAATCTACGCATGATTTTTCTTTTTAGCAATTTCTAATCTAGTTGAAAAGTGTTTGACTTTGTTTGTCCGTCCGTGCTCTACCTCGTGTAAAGATACTCGGATTGCCCTGAATTCTTTGTTCGCTATTCAAAATGAAGTGTGTAGCACTTACTTTTTTACAGGGTCAGTCAAAAGTATTCCGTTACATTGGTCAATGGGAAAAAATACTTTCAAGTGCATTTTGATGATACTACGCCATTTGAAACATGATGATATTGATATACAATTATTGAAGCGCACTAAAACATGCTTTTTGTAGAATATGATGTGCAAAGCATTTATTATTCATTTACTACAGGGTCACACAAAAGAATTCTGTTGCACATTGTTCTACGGGGAAAAATCGTTCGCAGTGTAATTTAATGATGTTTCGCTATTTCAAGCATAATGAAATTTATATGCATTACGGAACTGCACTCTAAATATCTTATCACTCACTATCTTATCACGCACTATCCCTCACTTAAAAGTATGGTGTGCATTGCGTTTATCGTTCATTTACAGGGGGACACAAAATATAGTGGTTACTGTATTAAGTACAATAATTACAGTATGTGTGATAAGTGCGTTTTTAACATTGGTTTTAAGTTTAAGTTTAACAAAAATTTTGCGTAGTACATGGTGTGTATAAATTCGGTTGATCATATACAGGGCTACACAAGGGAATTCGTAAGTATTAGAGACTATAGGAGTGAATTGCTTAGGGTAGTTTTTAATCGTGTTACGCTTTTTCCTGCTGAACTAAAGGTAGTAGACTTATAGAAGTTTGTGGAAAATATATTCATATACAGGACTACGCAAAGAACAACGTACATTGTCGTTTATAGTTGGTAATTGCTGGAAGTTTGTTTTAAGTTGCCTTATGAGTTTTTTACCTGAATTAAATTTTAGCTTAATATGGGTGTGTACAAAAGTCTTTAAATATAATATACAGGGTTGTACAAAAGATCTCAATTGCATTTTCATCGATTGGCGAAAATTTATAAATGAACTAAATTTTATCATGCTATGTAGTATATATCCAAATCTATAGATCATATACAGGGCTGTACAAAATAATTGAACTACATTTTTTCACTATGAAAGGTAATTGATAAAACTGGGCTTTTAAATGTGTTATGTTTCGTATACTGTTTACTTCTTTCACCTTATTTAACGGTGAACTTTCGTCGGTTTTCTGGATGTGATGGAAAGTGTTTCACAATATATGCTTGACACATGATTTTTCTTTATTTCTTATTATATAGTCTAATTTTATCCGAAGTAATTTAGCGGAATTTTACAAAATATATATAGTTAACTGTCGGGTAGAAATTAACCTTTAACAACTGTCGCAAAAAATGCCCCATGACTATTGTGAATGGTCTCTTAGATCGTTTGATCAAAAGATAACTCTGTTAACTACGATACTGTTTTTTTTTATCATAAGGGCTATCGGTAAATAATCATTCGATTACAAAGTTTTAATATTTTCCATAATTACAAACAGAAAATTATAATTATGTCTTGTAAAGAAAAAATGTTAAATTTTTGGTTTGTAACATTGTATCTTCATGAAAGGTTTATGGACCGTTTTTTTTTCCGAAAAATCAGTGAGTGGTATTACCTACCTCGATATGTTGAAACCAGATTTCCCTCAGTTCAAGGAAGATATGCAAAATTTCATATTTCAACAAGATGATTTACCGCCCCATTGGCATTTGGAGGTTTGAAAATTTCTAAACTGAGAACTACCACACAATTTGATTTGGTCGCAGTGCATCCGATGATTTTGGTCCTTCACAGCTACCCTCGTAGGTCACCTGGCTTAACCACTTGTGACTTCTTCTTTTGGGTATATAAGTCAAAGATGTTGTGTTCATACTACCTTTGCATACAAATTTGTCCGAATTTAAACAACACATTAAACACACTTTACAAACCGTTAATAGTGAAACATTGCAACGTGGTTGGCAAAAATTGGTATATCACAATATTATACAGGTGACTGAAGGAAGTCGTATTAAATACTTGTGAAAAAAATAACTTTTTTTTTTTTTTTACAATAAAATATTAATTATAATTTTCTGTTTGTAATTATGGAAAATATTAAATTTTGTAATCTGATCATTCTTTTCTGATAACCCTGTTTGTACAGGATTATTATAATTCATCTATTCAAAAGTCTCTCTAAGCTCCAAACGAAATAAAGTTTTTACTAGTATCTGAAGTTAAACTAAAAGTTTAACTGAGAAGATTAAAAAAGGCAGCAGTCGGAGACCGCTAACATCAGTAGCAGTTAAACTGTTCTCACAACCAAAGAATAAAAATCGTAGACATTTACACCCGCGGAAAGTCTTTAAAAGATAGCACTTCTAAAGATAACAAACTATCACTTTCTGCGCATATAACTAACATTCATAACATTAATAAAATTCACATTATATGCAAAGCAAGCAAAATACTCTTAAATAGAAGAAACGGTTAATGAATTTTTTCTTTGGTAGTTTTGGGGCTATTTATCGCAAATTAAAAATACATAAGGAAGATGAATGTTTAAATTGAGGTTAATGTTGTTACCCGTTGTTTCAATCTTTTCTGGATTCTGTTTTTGTAACAATAGGTTAATGACCATAAAACGTGCTAAATGGATTAGCGATGGTCTTTCTACGCCTTTTTGTACAACATTTAACAGAATACCTGTAACGTTACTTAAAGACCATTTAAAGTAAATAAATTATAAATATATTACACTTGAACTGTGTGTGTTATAAACTATTGTGGATATTTAAACAAATACTGTTTTTTCCCTTAATGGGATTTTTTTAATTCGTGAATTTCAAACTTACCATATTTCCGGGGTATAACACGCATTTTTGATCCAAAAAAAATTATCAAAATTTACAGTTGCGCATTATATGTGGAGTGTATAAAAATGAACCATTAAATATTAGGGGGGGGGGGGTGATCATAAGAGCAAAGATTTTTAGTTGAAGTTCTGTTTCTTTGGCTTGAAATTCGGTTAATCTTTACGATTTTTTTTCGGTTACAATGTAAAAAGAGATCACATTCGGACTTTTTGCATTATATTTATTGACATATCCCTTTATATATTTAATTTTTTTATGTAGGGAGGAAACAAAATACGCCTTGTGCAAGGGAAAGTGCCTGCAGATGCGTGCCGTGAACTTTCAATCGGGCGATCGTTTTTCTCTGGTCACAGGTATCTGAAAGAAAAAAATTGGCCGCCTGATTATGAAAGAGCATTAAGGGGCCGTTTCAATGAAACGCCCCGATCGCTAAATCCCATGGTAACCTATGGGAAAACTTAGAAGCGCGATGACTCATTACATTACATAATTACTAAAATACGGTTTTCACCATCGGAAAGTACACGCTAGATGCCGACTGTGTGCGTTTTTAAAAATAGTCTCCTTAAATATTAAGTATTTCTAAGAAGATGATAAAATTTTATCAAGTGGAGACTTCAAAGTTTGTAGGGATTTTTTAAATATTTAAAATTTAAAGAGACAATTTTTTAAAACGCACACCGTCGGCATCTGACGTGTACTTTATGATGGTGAAAGCAGTATTTTAATAATTATTAGGTAATAAGTCATCGCATTTCTAAATTTTCCCATGACTTAAAAAAAAAAAAAAAAAAAAAAAAAAAAAAATTCGGAATAAAGTTAAAACTCGTTGTTATTGAAATAAATTGTTTTGAATATATCTTAAATCTGTCTTTGTAAGATATCACTACAGCTGCTCTGTAAAACTACCTATAAATATACCTACAGTCGTGTGTAAGTGATGTTACAGCGCCAATGGCCAGGAATATAAACATGAAGTTTGGTTAGATTCATTCTTTTATGGTACAAATTTAAATGACAGGCTATTATGCGTAAAAGATAAATTTTAACCTTTCTCCAGCCAGTCATTTAGCAAAACTATTCAACTAACCAATTTAATTTTTAAAATTTTCAATACATGAAGTCTATTTAATCGAGGAATTTATAAATGCTTCTTAAAACATTTTTAAGAGGTCTTAAAAGTGCAATGCTACTGCAGCGATGATCAATAATTGGGGATTATCGTAAGTCTTAAAAATCATGTAACCACGTCGATCTAAATCAGTTTTTTTTCTCGCTTTTTTACACTTTCCAACATAGTTGAAACTAATTTCACTTTGGTTATTTGTCTGCCGTCTCTCCGTTACTCTCTCAAAAATAGTCGGATTGCCATCAAATTAATGTTATTGGGGTTTCATTGTTGGAAATGGAGTGTGTAGCATTTATAGTTCGTTTAAAAGGACACTCAAAAGTATTAGACTACAATATTGTGTATGGGAAAAATCATTTGTGGTATATTTTAATGTATTACGCTATTTCAAACATAATGGATATGCATTTCTGATGGATGTGCATTTCGGAGCACTATTGCACGCTTTCTGTAGAATATGGATAGCAAAGCGTATACCATCCATTTACAGGGTTGAACAAAATAATTAAATTACCTAATGGTTTATGGGAGAAAATTGTTTGAAAAGTATTTCAATGTTGCACTGACTCAAACATAATGAAATCATATGTTATTGAGGTGTACTATAAGATGCTTATTGTAGAATGACGTACATAACAGCAGTTATCATTCATTTACAGGGAGAAACAAATTTAGATTACAGTACTGTCTCTGAGCGATAAATACTGGAAGTGCGTTTTCAGTTGCGGTATGACTTTGTAACTAAATTTTTTAATATTAAATGATGTGTATAGATCATATACAGGGCTACACAAAACGATTCGTAACCGTTACTGTGTATGAGCGTGACTTGCTTAAGGGTGTTTCATAATGGAGTCATGTGTTTTACAGCCGAGCAAAATGTAGCATATTAATAGATGCTTGTAGAATATAAGTAACTCCATGTACAGGGCTATGCAAAGAAAGGTTTTAAATCTTTACTGATGAAAGTGGTTTCACAGACCGTTGCTTTTTTTCAATGTTACTAATTAATGTGTAACTCTTTTAGTTTCACTATAAGCACAACGGATTTTTTTTTTACCGCTTTTACAATCACTAGACTTCTGAATAGATGAATATTAATTATCCTGTGCATGAATATTGGCACAGAAACAGTATCAGACACAAAAATCAAGCGTTTTATTCATTTATGATTACGCAGTGTCTGATACCACCCTCAGTAGCTTTGCGACAATTTCTGTACAATAGTTAGATTAAGAAACATCGAAACATGTTCCGAGATTGTCAGGAAAAGCGTTTGAACCAAAATCGAGAAAATACAAAGATATTAGGTTAGACGTGGACTACGGATATTCTATGCAAAAAAGTTTACAAATTTCTCGTTTATATTTAAATGTTTTTAAAAGAATGCTGCCGTTGGTTTAACCATAGGTTGCGAGTGTCGTCGCGTGATTAGCGTAGGCTCTAAAATGCAAAACAATTTTTACGAACTTTGTGATGGCTAATATTTAATAGCATAGATGATATCTCGACAGTATGAAAGAAGCAGATATACTATAACTTTTAAAACTCTAATTTCTTTATGAACAATTTAAAAGTGTTTATATAATTTTATTAGAAAATATATAATAGTAGTTTATATATAAAACACAATATATTTGCAACATGCATGATTTTATTTAACGTTGGTATTTAGCTTGTACTTACCTGTTTATGATTTTAAGTCAATTAAGTACACGTTTCTTAAACTTTTGCAGATAACTACTTCGCATTTTACATACCGTCAAAAAAAATCATAAACATATTTTAATTTTCTTGTAGTAAATTAAAAAAAATACCGAAAATTAAAAATATGAATGTAAATATTATTAAAGAAGACAGAAAAAATATTTTCCTGTATGATTTTTTGAAACTGACAATTTAGCTATACAGACATGAAAAATGTATTCTTTAGATGTAACATATTTTATAAAACGTGTACCTAAAACATATAAATGTATTCTGAGAAAAGTGTGAATAAATTTTGCTCGTATATATGTGGAGGTATTGTTTTTTATGAACTTTTAAAGCTCTTTTTAGGGTTTATTATATTGTGAAATTATATAAATAGTGTATTTTTGGGATTATCAAAGACTGCTTTCATTTTAACTCTCACTGACACGCAAATGTCAATACATTCTCCTGGTTTCATTGCAATACAAGCATTATTTATATTAATATAATTCTGCAGAAATAATGCAGTTTTAATTGATTACGTAATGATTAATATTCTCAAGGATTAAATTCATATGTATTTTTTTTTTATAATACTGGAATAATTTTATATATATATCCATTAATGAAACATTACCGAAACACCAACAAACTATGAAATTATTAATTAGATTGTAATAATTAATTGACAAGTGCCCCCCCCCCCAACACTCTGAATATGGATTCCATATACATAGTAAAAAAAAGAAAAGAAGAAATTAAATTGAAAAAATGAAATTTGTGGAATTTAGACAATCTTCAGGTCCCAAATGCCTAAATTACCACAAATAAAATGTATGGTTTCATCCTCATATTGGCCATAATATTGCTAAAGAATGATTTTGGGACTACCACACCATAATAGAGAAATAAACTGTGAAAAAAATCATAAAGTTAAAAAAATAAAAGCAATATTAGAAAGGAAAGAAACCTTACCCATAAAAAAGAGAAACTGTGAAATATAAAGTTAAATCTATTTTAAAAATGATTATAATCATTTTTAAAATAAAATACAGAGAAAACATGATAATTTTGGACAATCGGAGAATGCGTAAAATAAATTTAAAACATTTGTTATCGGTGAGCTTAAATGGGAAAAAGCTTGAAATTTTAAACTGGAATATTGATACAGTGTTCCGCAAAAATCATGGTACAGGGAGTAGTTCTTGTAAAATAGGCAAATCTCACCATGGTGAACAGAAATAAAATTAGGTAACAAACGATAGTAATTAGAATTCTTTGTTACATTATACAATGGAATATCAACAGAAATTTACTTTGGATATATTGAAAAAAAAAACCATAAAATTATTATAGTTCAAAAATATTTCCACAAAAGTCAGGATACATTTGTATAAAATTTTAAATTTCACTCTCTCATATTTCACTGAACAAAGTAGTAGTCCCACAGTATCCACAGCAAAGTTAAATGTACCTGTTATCTCATCAGAAAGAAAACTGAGTTTATTTTTAAAGGATCCAAAAAGAACTTAATGTTAAAGAAAGAAAAATAATAGTTAATCTTCATGAAAAAATGAATAAATCTTATAATGAAATTTCTGAAATGTCTAAGCCGTTCTACCATCCAAAAGTTAATTAATCCGTACAGAAAAGAAACGAGGATTGAAAATAAAGCTCGAAATGGCCGCCCTAAAAAAAATAACAGTAAGGGATGATAGAATAATAAAACGCTGCATTTTCTGAAAATCTCTCAATTAGTGCTAGAAAAATAACAGAAGAGTTGCAAAAGTATGGCAATCACTGAGCTCCATATATAACCGGAGATTTATCTTCCTATTCCCCCAATATGATTTCTAGCGGTTAGCGCGGAAGGATACAGTGACGTTAATTTTAGTTCACATTCGTGGCTAAACATGCTATTCATCCCATTCCCTTACATGATTAAAGAATCAATTATTAATTAGATAAGCATTGCTTAATTAGAGAAGCATAAAATAGGGGTAATATTAAATGCGAACACTAATATTTGACATTGACAACGCGGACATTTTTTCACCTTTGGCTTCCATGCTTCATTTGCCTTCCAAGCTTCTGACCGCCACCGACTCTGAACTCCTGTTATATATGGAGCTCAGATATGGCAGTAAAATAGTACATAAAAAAATATTCAGAAGAGCCATTATATTGATGCTGGATTTAGATCAAGAACTGCAAGAAGGAAACCGTATATCTCTCCGATCAACACAAAGAAAAGAATCTAGTTTGCCAGAAAATATTTACATGCAGCCTCTGATTTCTGGAAATAGGTAATTTTTTTTTTTTTTTTTCAGATGAGTCTAAATTTAATATTTTCAGCATAAATGGGCGAATTAGTTTGGAAGAGGTAATGCACTGAATTCCAAATACACGACAAAAACTGTAAAGCACAGTGGAGGCTGTATAATGGTTTGGGACTGTATATCAGCTTCAGAAGTAGGAAATTTAAATTTCCTTCAGACAACCATGGACAGATTTGGATATTTAAATATTTTAAAGAAAATTTTGAAGGACAGTGCATTGAAATTAAGTGTCACACGGGATTATTACTTTCAGAAATATGATGATCCCGAGCACACTGTTCATATTGTCAGATTATGATTACAATACTACCCGCGTACTTGCCACTCCTCCACAAAGTCCGGATTTAAACCCCATCGAGCATTTATGGAGTATCTTACAGCAGCGAGTGAGCAGTTATGATATCAGAAATAAAACACAGTTGAAAGAGGTTTTACTTGCAGTATGGAGTAAAATTCAGAAGAATGTTACAGAAAATCTGAAAATCAATGCCAGATAGACTTAAAGCAGTCCTAAAAATGAAAGGATACGCAACTAAGTATTAGAAAAGGGTTTTGCTTTAATTTTAAAATTCTCCGTGTACCCATGACTTTGTGGAACTATTTTTTAACTTTAATTTTATATAATTTTATTTTGAGTTTCTAAAAATATATTATAAATGTTTTTTGTATAATATAGCAAAGGCTGCTGTTAAATAATTCTTATTTGTTAATTTTATTTATTTATACTAGTAATGATTAAATTTCGATATTTTTCTAAAACTACTTCCTGTACCATCACTTTAGTAGAATAATGTACGTCAACCTAAATCACAAGATAAAGATCTGAACTGAAAATATCAGTTTTAAATTAAAGTGCACTAACTCAGAATATATTGATTTAAACTGTAACTGTCTTATCTGTAATTTGTACTAGTTACGTGAAAATGCATGTCACGTTTCTGACATAATATATATTTAAACCTACAAACCGTTAAAATTTCGTCAACTCTTTCAATCGAGGTTGAATCATATGGTAGTTTTTAACTAGTTCTCTTATCTTTTTTCAAGGATTCAAGATAAAAATTTTGTATTTTACTGCTATGTAAGGTCATTTATTGATTTGGTTGCAAGATAAAGATACCAGTTTTAGATTTTAATGAAGAAAAGCATTGCGAAAGAAAACATTCGTGCTTTAATAAATGGAATTATTTTAAATTATCTAAAACTATTAAACTGATTAATTTTCATTAATCGATATTTGCTAACTTCAGTATACCAATATCTTAGTTTCTTTCGTGCATGGCCAATGAAACAATGGTTCAGCCTCGTGATAAGTTATCGAACTTTAAATAAGTAAGCTAAATAGTAGCATTTGTATATATATTTTTTTTTTCTCATTATGCTGCTGCATGTTAATATCCGTACTGTTTAAAAGTTTAATTGACACTTATTACTTAAAATGTTGCTTAATTTGGAAAAGGGATGAATTTTGTAATTACTTATTTTATTTTACCGTAATTGAGGGGGGGGGGTGAAAGTAAAGCATAACAGGGAAAGTACGATATCTGATTCAGCGTTTAAATCTCTATTATTAACCTTTTAATGATACTGCTATTTTACATTTTCAGTTTAACTTGTAGCTTTCAGTTTTACAGATATTGGTGAAATTTCGTTTCGTTATGGCGCCAAAGTTGTCTGAATAAATGAATTTTAATTATAAAATTTCTGTTCATAAATGTTAGTACAGAAACAGTATCCTGTGAGTTAATCGAGCCTTTTATTCATCTTTTGATCAAGCAGTCTCAGAGACCGCTCAAAGTGGGTATATGCGACAATTTCTGTGACAGTCAAAGATTTGATGAAGAAATCGAAACATTTAAATTTTAACATCTTTAATGTTTATATTGATATGTTGACGTCTTTTAAGCAAAATAAAAAGTGTTTTAGTGTATATTTTAAAAGTTAAGGTGTGTTAACTTTCAACATGTAAGTTAAGACAAATAAAATTTCAGTTTTCAAGGAAATTTTATTACGGTAGTTATTTATAGAACATGGCGTTTTCTTCATTAAAATGTTTGAGTGCGCATTCGAAGACCCCTACGAATTAAATTGTGTAAACATGTTTTATAACAAATGTGAGAAAAGCGCGCTCGTCTTTAACATATATTTTTTAAGGCCTCTTTTGATTTGAATTTTCCTTAACCATCTTTTGACTAGCTAGTCTTTCCACCTTGCATCACTACTTAAAGATGGGCTAACCCAAGATAACTCAGGGAAAAGCATTTATGTTTGTTTTCAACTTTTTCATTTTCTTAGATTCCAAGAGTGCTGCATAACATGATTTAAAATTCTTTTACGATCTCTTAACCTTTAACTTCCATCAGCAGTCTCGCAGACCACTGCTTTTTTTTATCTTCATAGTTTAACTCCTTAGCAGTCGCGTCCGATAAGTGTAGGCTACTTTTAAAAAAATTCATATTGTTGGATTGGCCCCACTTTTTTGAAGTAGAAATATTCACCTTTATTTAATAGCAGATAAAATAAGAGAATAAAGTCAATTGCACTGTTTTAAAAAACTGGTGGTAATCCAGCAATGTGAATCTTTAAAAAGCATCCTACACAGCCCGTGACTATCACGATTCACGAGTGCTAGAGTTAAGGGGTTAACTTGTAACTTTCAGTTTAACTGCAGCCACTAGTGCAATTTTGTTTCGTTTGGAGCTCTAGTACTATCGCTGAAGATTTCAGATTTTTTTTAATTTTAAATAAAGTAGTCCTGTACATAAAGTTTAGTACAGAAACAGTATCCTATGGGTTAACTGAATCCGTTATTCATTATTCGATCAAGCGGTCTGAGACCCTTCACAGTAAATATGCAAAGATTTTTTCCACAGTTAAGGATTAAAGGATTAATAGTTAACCCATACTGGACGCAAGGCACATATACGTACAGTCTGAGGGGCCCAAAATTCTTTGATTCGGGCACCAGTATTTTTTTTTATTTGAATTTTCGTGTGTAATCTCAGTTTCAGCGATTAAATAATATAAAAATTTCTATTCGGAAAAAGTAGTGCCAAATAATTAAAAGTGTACTTGACACTCGTCGCGAAGACGTTAAAACTAGTTCTTCGTAATCAAGTAGCAGCGGTTCTTTTTTTAATTTTACGAGCAATTTCTTTTGAAAGATATTTTTCGAAGTTGCACTTTATCACATTAGTATTTTTTCAAAATTTTCAGCTTTTTGAAATTATTAGTAAAGATAAAGTAAACTTGCTTTAAAGTTTAATTTCTAATAAATAACATACGTAAATTTGCATTGTCAGTTATCACTGGTCGAAATTCTGTTTATTAGGTTTATATAAAAATACATGTTACTTATCAATAGGAACTGTTCTTGGATTGGGTGAACCAGACAAATTGCCAGGAGTCAAAAATAAGGTGATGCTGAATCGTATATATTTCTTGGTATAGGGAGCGCAGAAATGCGATTTTACCTAGAGATCCTACATAAGAAAGATATTGGACATTGAAGAAATTTTTACAATTTTTGTTCAAAAACTGATAGATCGCCGTAAAACGCAATGATTTTTAATCAGCTAATAACACTTTATTCTATTAAAACCGTGGAAAATTTGTTTATGTGCCTTCAAGTCCACCAGAACATAAGTGCCTTTTCACTTTATTAATTAAGAATTATCAGAAAATGAATTTTCTAAGAAATTACTAAAATGAAAATTAACTTATTTATGTTACGTTAGCAGATACGTAACTTCATTAAATTGCAATTTTATTTTATACGTTACAAGTTAGTGATTTTCGACATTAATCCTTAACCCCTTGGGGACGAGCGACACGTATACGTGACACATAAGATGCTCAGAATCCTCGATTATTCTCACCAGTTATTTTTTAGTGTAAGCTTTGCCTTATTTAATGGTAGCATTTCTGCGATTGATATAGACGAAAATTTCTGTTTTAAAAACCGGTGGTAAAAGATTAAAAATTCCGTAAAGGACGCTTGTCGCGAAGGGGTTAACTGATGTGGCAAATTGTTTCATAGCTGCTATGAGTGGGCTCTGAGACTGCTAGATCAAAAGATTAATAAAATACTCTATTAACTCATAGGATGCTATTTCTGTACTCAACCTTTCGTACAGGATTATCATAATTAAAATTTACCTATTCAAAAGTCTCTACCGATAGTATTAAGGCTCCAAATGAAGCAAACTTTTGCTGGTATCTATAGTTAAACGGGAAATTAAAGTTAAACTGCGAATATTGAAAAAAAGCAGCGGTCTGTGAGACCGCTAACAACAGTAAAGAGAACGTCTAATTGATGTTATTAGCGATTTCAAGACAGTTGATATTTTATAAATTTTCAGTTTAACTGCGGATACTATTGAAATTGGATTAAGTTTGGAGGTCTTGTAGTATTTATTGCTAGAAACTATTGAACACGTGAATTTTAATTATAAAAATCCTGTAAAAATATTAGTTCAGAAACAGTATCCCATGAGTTAAGCGGACCTTTTTATCCATCTTTCGATCAAGAGGTCTCGAATACCACTTACAGTAGCTATGCGGTAATTTTTTAGACAGTAGTTAAAGATAAATTTGCTTTTAAAAGTGAAACGTTTTTTACAAATTGTAGCATATAGTGGTAGTAGTACGATTACACGAGTCTACATTTTCTTTTCCTGTGCTGTTTTGAATATTTCCAATTGATTTTTTATACGCTGAGCAGCTCTTTTAGCCTCGTAAGATTTCCCCCGCAAAGTAAGGGTCAATATCGAAGATGATCTTGAAAAAGATACATCGGATTCAAACTTTATTGACAAAACACTTTAAAATAAACTATATGATACACTTTATTTTGTATTTATAAAGAGCTACCACCAGATCAAATCTTTTCTTTTCTAGCCTTCTAATCACTTGTGCACCTATTGTGGCCACATCCAATGCAAATACCTGCAACAATCTGTTATCGTGTTGATTAACCTCTGACTAAATTTTATAAAGTACGATTAGGAAATTTTACTGCCTTTACGTTTAAATTTATCTACCATCCAGGCAAGTTCTAGATTTGCGGCGAAACTGTATACTGCAGTATTCTCCCTTTCTCAATATTTTTACCAAATTCTGCATAAAATAAATATAAAAAACATTGGTACTTCTCTATTATCCCGCCGACCACTTTTCATAACAAAACTATCGCCAAACTATAAGATTAAACGTCAAAAATGCAGTACCATTTACATGATGTCAGAAACATACGTGTTTGTTATGTCATCAAGTGGTTTTTAATTCGACATTTGCGTGTATTTTTCATTACGTTTTACTGATTTATTAGTTATTTCATTAATTAAAATAACAATTGTGTCCTTAAATTTTAATATTTTATTATGATATTCCAATGGCAACGTTCTCCCGTTTATTTGGCGTTACAGTTTGGCGATAGTTTTTTGTTATGAAAAGTGGTCGACGGGATAATAGAGAAGTACCAAAACATCTTTCACTTTGTGTAACACGGATCCGTAACAAATTATTTTTTCCTCAATCTTTACGGTGACTAACATTTAAATTTAAATTGTTTAGAATTATATTTAAATAACCAGAAATGCTATTATTCATTTCCCTATGTATGAGTAGTTACTATGCACATAATATAACTAAAGGGTTTATCTTTCAGATTAATTGCCATTTGGTAAAAACAGTACAAATGTTTTATTTTCCTTTTGACCCTTCATGAAAGCAAATATATTACAAATATTGCAACTGAATTCGTATTGTATAAAAGAAAATTTAAGACAAACATATAATTTAAAAATAAAGGGTTTGGAAATGAAGTCTTTACCTCTTCCGATAATATCGAAACTTAACAGAAGATGAGAAATTGAAACAATGAGTTGCATTTTCTTTCAACTCTTTACGAATGTTTTTCTGTTGCATCATTTTTAGAGCAAAAATCTTGCGGTAAAAACTGGGATAATTGCCTGAAGATTAAGCTGAAGAAGACAATGTTATCTTCCTCGGCAATCGTGACTTGTATCATCACGACATTTCTCTGCATTGTCGTGAAATGCTTTTGTCATATTCTCTTAACCTTCCGCCATTTGTGAAAAGTGCTACAGGATCAAAGGTCAGTGGATCTTTCTAAAGTTTGAAGAGATTGGATTCTTGAACTTTCACATGACCGTCTGTCTGTGCGTTATGGTTATCTGGTTGGGAAAAGTTTTTTCAAAAGTGAATTTAGGTCATTGAGAAAGTTTTTCATATTTGAATAAAAAAACTTATTTGGAAAAACCCATAAGTGTAAATATTTATTTAATAAAATGGTAGATTTTGAACAAAAACTACTAAATTTTAAGAATAACAAAATCTGTTTTTGGAGATTAAGTTAAAGAGAACTTTTATTTTGTATGATCTTTATTTGAATATTATCGGAAAGTGATATTTTAACGATATTTCATTAAACTACGTTTCTCAATTTTTTAAACTTTCAATAAAGAAATAGTCTTAAGTCGTAGTCTTATTTTGTCATAAAGATCATCTAAATTTAAAAATTGAATGAAACTTTCTAAAGTTCAAGAACACCCCAATTTGTATTACTTATTTGAATTCAAAATGCCAAAATATAAAAATGCATATTTTTATTAAAATTATTAATTAGTGAAACTGTTAAAAATGAACAATCTAATCTTAAATGCAAATTATTTAGCTATAACTCGAAGGATATTTATTTCATTAATATTTATTCTGTATATTATGTAAAAGCCGAAGTATAATTTGGATTAAACTGCTTTCAAAATATTAAATTTATGAACTTAAATACGTTAGTTACTCTTTTAACTTTCCGGCATTTATGAAAATTGCTACGGAATCACTGGATCTTTTTTCAAGTTTGAGTAGATTGGATTCTTGAACTTTCACATGACCGTTCGTGCGTTTGTTATCTTATTGGGAAAACGTTTTCTTCAAATCTGTATTTTGGTCGTAGAGAAAATTTCGCACTTAAATTTTAAAAAAAATGGAAAACCAATAATGTACTTTTAAAAAAAGTGATAGATTATGAGCAAAATCCAGAGAATTTCATCCTTCCAACTTTTATTTATTCAGATAAAAAAAATATTTTTAACCAGAAAATTAATGAAAATATTTTGTCTCTGTATGGCACTTGCATGATTTAAGTAAAACGTCTGGATAGAAACATGTTTCACTTGAAAAATCCATAAAGTTGGCAGCTAGAAATCTTGTGGTTGAATAATCTGAACTAAATTTGATATTTAAAACAGCATTTGAATTTTTTAGCTAGTTACACATGATTAAAATTTTCACAAGTAACTGATTAAAATTCCCAGTGTAAATAATTCTGCCCCTCTCCCTTATTTGCTTTCAAAACTTTAAAGCATGTTAACGCCTCCATTCATCAAGGAACTGCATGTTTAAATTAGAAAAGAGAGATAAAATATCAAGCACAGTATAGCACAATCAAATGAACATGAAAAGTTTACAGAAAGAATATATATAACTTTTTTTAACTTAAAATTCCACTCAAGGCTATCCTACACAGCACGTGGAGCAAAATTTAAATTTATGCAAAGGGAATAAGGTTTAAAATCTTAAAGTGTACAGAACCCCCCCCCCCCCCCCCCAGAGTGGGATTCTCGTTATGTACAAATAGTGTGGGATACTGCTGTTTATAGACTAATATAAACGTGCTCAGGATCCCAAACTTTAAAAGGTTATGCAAATTCCAAATGATTAAAAGTAAAGGCTTTTGCAATATTGGATAATTATTCCTTTATATATATAAATAAGTTTGTATTTTTCAGGAAAATGTTGTATATACAATACGCGCGACAAAAAGGAAACTAGTTATTTTACTTCTATTTGATGCAAGGAAAAGTACAGTTTTAATTCCTTCAATGTATTTTATAGTAGTTTTACTTTATGATAAAGGGAGTCATCTGTGTACCCTTTAAGCGTCTGGCAGAATTTTTTATTCATTTTCCACGATTCATAAAAAAATAGCCGTGAGAAAGCATTAGTATTAGGATATATATTTGATTAACGTGCATATTTATCGTATGCACTGGAAAAAAATAACATTTAGTATCAACTTTTTGTTAAATCTGAATTTAAATTTAAAAAACTCAGCGACGGTAAAATCCGGTTAGGAACGCTTAAAGGGTTAAAATTGAAGTCACTTTAAGAACTTTGATAGCCACTACATAATTTTTATCATATTTATATTCCATACGATAAAAATTGCGGGAATAAATGCCGTTTTATCAATTTTGAATGGTTAGTTTGATATAAATTATAAAAAATATCCAATTAATGTTAAATAGTAACATTTGATTATTTAGAGAGCTAGAATAACATTTTTAGAATGTATAATATTTTGTAAAAGCCAAACTATAATTCCCATCATATTTGTGAATTAAACTTTTAAAATATTAATTAGTCAATTCAAAAGATTAATATTCTCTTCTGTTCCTATTTATCAACGTAATCGTCCCTCACCCCCCCCCCCCCCTAAAGCGCAAAAACAGACAAAAACCAGTGTTTATATGAATACCGAAAACATATAAAAACTTAAGCATGCATGGGAAAATATTCTCAAACATTTCATCCAAAACCAATTTCCGCTTTTTTTTTTATGGAGCACACATTTTAGGTACATTTGTACCAGCGATTATTTAGTATTTCACTCTTTCAGTAGTACACCCGTACGTGTACATACGTCGTTTTCTCGGTGAGCAACAGAGTGGTGCCGCATTTTTAAGTTTTCATACCTTAATGCATGAAAAACTTATTGTTTTTACGATAACGTATTAAAGTAAAATAAATTAGTTTGTATAACTTTCTCTTAACAAGAAAACCTCGTTCCCATGGTACTCGATGCAAAAAAAAAACGTACTTCTGAAACTATTAAATTATTTAATTATATTATTAATAATTGGTACTCGATGCAAAAAAAAAAAAAACGTACTTCTGAAACTGTTAAATTATTTAATTATATTATTAATAATTAATCTGGTATTTAAAATGAACATGGTTTCCTAACTAATCACGGAGCCCTATTGCTATATCTTTTTAAATAACTTATTCAACTATCTTTAACTTTCCATCGTTATTATGAAATTTCCATGTTACACCTTTTACGTGTAATTTTAATGAAAAAATATCAAGGCGTTATTTCTTACTTTATGGCATTGATTTTAGTCTACGAAAACCCACAAATTTTAAAATAGCTATTAAGCCCCAACGAGACAGGCAAATATACCAACTTTGTAATCTAATAAAATATTTACAAAACAATCACCGAAATGAGCCCTTTCCAACAAAATAATTCTGAAATTTTGAGCTTACGTTCAAAGGTGATGCATGGAGATACATTAAATATACACACAGTAATTTATAACAACTTTTTCTTTAAAGACTTGTTTATAACTGCCAGTTCCTTTTTAACAAAGTGCTTCATTAAAATTTCACAGACAAAGACCAAAACGAAATGAAAAAATGCCAGTTTGAGGTCACAACTCTATATTGGCCAGTGATTTATGTCAGTGACATGTGCTTTACCAAGTTTTTTTTTTTTGGGGGGGGGGGGGCAGATCCATAATAAATGACATTCTATTAATCGGATAGTCATATTATCACAAAATGCATGAACTTTTAAAATAGCACATACATGAAAAACATTATAAACATATTTCCGCATTTCGTTTCAGGTGGAAATCTTACTGAAGTGAATTATATCAGTACTTAAGTTCATTAGAAAGACCAACAATAATTTATTTTCAAATTAATTGGAGCCACTTACAGTAATTATTAACTTATTCTTCATCTGTCCTATAATTCCCGGTTATAATTATGAAATCTCCAAATTACCATCGTGCGCATCACGTGTATCTTCCACGAACATTCAGAGACCAAAAAGAAGAAAAACTGGCAGTTATCAATTGAAAAAAACTGCTTCATTAAACCTTCACTGACCCAGATTTAAAATGAAATGCAAAAAAATATCCAGTTCGAGCTCAGTTATAATTCATGCATACATTCAGATATTCCAGCCTTAAAATGCCACTGGACGACAGCTAACAACTTTTTCTTTTTGGTAGCTGAGAATATTAGATTTTCAGAACAGGTTATTTTTGTTTGAATTCTATCGGTCACAATGGTCAAGAATCTGCTTTGGCCGTAGCTGTGACGAATCTTTTTCATATGAGAACTTTGAAACATCTTGCGCAATCAATCATTTATTAAGTCTGCTTTTTAATTAAATATAATTGCCGCATGCCGAAATAATTTGCGTGAAGTGTTTTAATATAATGTTGCGTTGTAATTAAAAGTTAATACTGTTTTTTCTCTTTATACATGACAGCAGAGAAATAACTGATGTACATGAATGAATACAGTGTTAAATACATACGTTTTTTCCCTAGAAGGGATTTCGGTAACTCCGGGGACAGATGTTAGGTAATTTCAGGAAAAAAGGGGGGGGGGGGGAATGGGTACTTTTAGTATATTAACCTATACAGAGCGTGTTTTATTTGCATATATTACATACTGTGGAATTTTTAGTTTAAGTTCAAATTGTGCAACAACGTATACTTTTGTGAACTGCTGTGCCTCTTCAACTGTGTTTTCTAATTCATTTCAAACATTACAAAGAGATAGCACCTGCTCCCTTTTATAAACGTCGTGTACAACGTACATATACGTTTTTACTCCTCACAGTAAAGTAGAAAAACATATATACAAGCATATTCCATATATTGCATGGGGAAAAAAAAGTATACGGTTATGTACTAAAAATAAAGAGGAAATCCATAATCTTCCTGGAGAACGAAATTTTGACGCTCCATAGGAAGTCCCCCTGATTCATGATGGCTATAAGGATAAAAACACTTTGACCTGTTCAAAACTTCAGAAATATTTGTTGTTGCTCAAACTACTTTTTATACACACGAAAATCATGTGTTATAATTTAAAAATCTATATCGGGAGCGAAAACTCAATTTTGGAGATGTAGAGCGCACCGCATTCAGTAAATACTAACGAAAACTTTAACCGCATGTATTTTTCCTCCCTTCCCCCCCCCCCTCCGGAACACCATTTTCAAAATCTGCAGACTCTCTATTTCCGCCACTTTTCATTCTATCAATTTGTTCTTTTTAAAAATTAATCAGCGCATATTTTTTCAGCGAAATAAGATTTCTTTCGAAATATTTCTCTTCTCCGTGCAACTTAGAGTAAAGACGTTTTGGTTGCAAATTTATTTTGATTTGAATCGATGTCATTTCACTAAAAATGTTTTTAAAGGGAGTGGTGCACAATCCACTAGATTCTTGGACCAAAACAACTTTTTATCTCATTGTTCTAGGTTAAGTTTATTAAGAGTTATCCTGTGCATCGTTTGACTCCTTTTTTTTTTTTTTTTAAGTGCTCGAGTTCTTTTTTTTTTTAATATTTTAAAATAACTTTCTACTTTTAAAATAATAATTTAGTATAGATTTTCATGAACACTTCACATTTCTTAAAAACACGAAAAAGGCTTCAAAGTTATGTTTTTCCCCTTAACGGAATTTACCTGTTTGTTCAGTTTCAATCTGTTACCCTTTCTTGAAATTGAGAATATTTGGAATAGAAAGAAACTTATGCGCCCTTGGATTTATGAGTATCTCGTTGTAAGTGTCAATGTTTTCAAAGGATATATTTATATTAAAAATAGTTTATATTTCAAATGTGTTGCATATTTTGAAATGACTAAGTTTAATAAATTTATACTCTAAATTTTTAGAAACCTGAAGTTATATGACTAAGGTTCGTGTAAAATTTATTTTTCATAATATAAAATTTACGTTTTTCAATGTTTTAAAACTATTGTCAAAATCTAAAACAAAATGAGAAATAATGGAAGTAATTCTGTGGGACGGGAGATAAATTTATTTCAACTCTTTCTATATTAAATAAATCCATCCCAGATATAGTTATTTATGTGTTTAAATGAAAACTTTTAACTTTGCAATTTGAGTCGAAGCTTTTCCACAATACTTTGAACATACTTCGCTAACTGAGTGTGGTCAAGTGCGTAAGAGAATTTTGTAAAATAAATTTAATATAAAAACTATTTTTTTAATGTACGACAGGCAAAACGAAATACACATGTTTATCACTTGGGGGAAATTCTAGATTCTAATATTAAAAATAAAGTTTTAAATGCAAGACTATTTCTTTCCCACTCTTCATGGTATAAAAATCTAATAATTGTTACCAGAAAAATTTTACAAAATCTATGAGTACATATTTAAAAAAGACTGGTTACTTGAATGAAAATTAGTCTTTTTACGTACAAACCGACATCGGAGTTCTTCCGATCGGAGAGGCCGTTCGGAACCGCTCGAAATCAGTTTTCAACGCCAGTCCAAGCGCGGTCTGATGAAGTCAGAACGATAACCTTGTGTTTGAAGCATGATGCCAAAGAACAAACTTGTATTATCGCACAGTTAACGTACTATTAATTCTCAACGAGTAATTGTCACGCACCCGAGAACAAAATTTCGTGACGCTCACTGTCTGAACTAAGGGACTATGTTTGTAAGACGTTATTACGTCAAAACTAGTTAATTCTGCATTATTACATTTTATTGTAAGCCAATAATATATTTAATATATAAAAAAATGGTGTTTACTTTTTTTAAGATCGCTGTAGCTGGCATTTGTCATAGGGTAACTCGTGTTTTAAAAAATACGGCACGGGGCCTACTCGTGGAAAAACTTGCACTAAAAAATGCAAAAACTCCAACTGGAAGGAAAAGGGATATACAGCTTATATTCTGTACTTGCATTCGAAACTTTAACGAAATGAAAGTTTTCTGTTTCTTAAGTACAGTATCATTTATATAAGTATATCTCATAACTGTTTCATAAAGTTATTTCGACAGTCTGTTTTATATTTATTTTCTTTTTTCAGCTTGTCTGTGCTGTATATCTGCTGAAGAACCTTTCAAATGTCCCGAACAGTTTGGTTACTACAGAGATGGCAAAGATTGCTCAAAATACTACGTATGCGTGTTCGGCGATTCACATCATGAAAAATGTACGGGTGGTCTACATTTCAGCCTGGAACTTCAAACGTGCGACTGGCCTAGGAATGTCAACTGTCTAAAAGGTAATCTTAAGTTCTTGTTTTTGAATACTGTATCTTTTAAAAAAAAATCTGTTTATTACATGACAACAATATAAATTATACAGACTTCCACATTTCTGTTTACGTACAAATGCACTGTTTACTTTTAACGCTGGCAGTAATTCATTGCATCTACGAAATACGGGATGACTTTAGTCGGTCAGGTAATGAAAGATAACGCAAGCTTTTCTTAATTAGGTTGCTTCACTACACTATTAAACCATTTTAAATGACAGGTTACAGTTAAATTAATGCAGAGAAAGAAAAACATTTTAAAAATTTTGTAGATAGTGTGCTGAATTGAATGACTTTTTAGCTATTACGTATCTCATAGTTTGTAGGATACATTACTTACCACTAAATTTATAATTTCGAGGTGTTCACGCAGAGTTGCGAAATAAGCCTGTTTGTTTTTGTCTTGATTATCAAAATAATATTTTAAAGGAATAATGTGAACAAGATGCGGGGCTTGATGCATACATTGCTGGGATGAGAAAGTTACTTCCTTTCTGACATTTGTTTTACATCCGATGTCCGCTACATTATATTTCGGTGATCTCATACACACAATGCCTGAAATATTTCCAACGATTACTTATTTGGTAAGACAAGCTACGCCGCCGAGGGCGGACGTACTCAAACGCCGAGTACAGGTTCTCGTGAACCTAAAAGAGTGATCCACATTGGAGGGCCGGTTACCCGGGCACCTCCGCAAATGGGCTCTTCAGCCAAGAGAAGCATACTCCACATGCATATCACTCCCCTGCACCCAAACATATTGACGACAGAGGTTGTTGCGATATGCGGTGAAGCCCACAATCTGAGGACTCCACCACATCAGACTTGAGGAGTATGAAAGAGTCGCCTGACAGCTTCAGAGCCGGAAACCGGGCCCTAGGCCTTACAACGGGATGCCCCGACAACTCTTACTTTACCACAGCTTCCGGTCATCGAACTCCTATAAATTTTACGACTGGTTCTCGTTGGCTATGGTGAAGGAGAAAGAGCCTCTCGCTAGCCCGGGACGTCTAGAACAAGAGTCCCTAAACGCATAGATGCGTCCTAGCTTAGGCTGTTCCCGTTTGATACACGAGGGCTTTCCCTCCGGCTTCTACCGACGGCAGAACGTCGGATGCAGTTGACTCAATAGAGAACCATCCAGGAACACATAATAAATAACACATAAGCACAAAACAAACTCAACGAAATGTTAGTAAAACGAAAAGTTATGTTAGATAACACTATCGGACTCTGAAGGACGTGGAAACTCTCTTCAAAAGGGGCGACGAAGCGGTTCCGATCGAGATTAGTAGAGTGAAAGTTATTTCTTAGACTCCTGCTAAACAAACTGTCGGGCACAGAAAACACCAACTACGCATAAACTCACTGGATTGGTTTCGACCCAAGGTCCGACTTAAGTCTGGACTCCGTAATTTTACTGACGAACCACCGGCCTGGTTCCTCGTAATCTGTCGGTATAAGAGGTTCAAATCCCTCACAGAGAAGGTGCTACCAGCCGCAGACCTCTGACCTGAGAGGTCCTCTGCGACTCTAACCACTCTTGGTTTAACGGGGCATCTCCTCTTTCTAACCGGTAATTGAGGGCTGCGCACAATTATTACAGTTACCGAGGAAGTCTCAGGGGATAAATAATCGAGAAGGTGGCCTTCTTTGGGCTTAAGCCCACACCTTCCGTCCTTGTCTACGGTCCACCGCCTGCCATTACCGTGTTTTGCTGCTCGCCTTAGATAATTTTGGAAGCTGTCCTATCACCGTTAGATAGCCGTTGCCCTCGCGACACCATCAAGGTGTACCGACCACAGAGCACGATGGATTGGCCTGCGTGATGCATTTTACCACCCAGCTGTCCCGAAGACCTCGCAAGAGACATGAACCGTGCGTCAGAGGGCGTTACCGACCGGATCATAGGTGAGTCTCTGGTGGTCCTCAAGGGCACAGCCTTCGGCCGCAAACCTCCTGCAGCCGAGAACAGACTCAGAGGGGATAGTCTAGAGTCATGTGTGCGGCCACCAGCCACCTCCGGCTAATCGAACACCACTTTAACACCCGTCCTTCACATTGAGGTGCTGATACGTCAGCTTACCTGCCCCCGTCGTGTCGGAGAACATCTCGCAGTGTCGGGCTCCTGGTCTTCTTCAACACTCAAGGGGACAATTCAGGACCACCCGGAGGGGTGGGCGGGTTACTAATTTGGTAAAACATTTTTACCAAAGAACAATATTCTAAAGTCCACTAAAATGCATCCACTTAAAAGCATATACGACGTGATTTTAAAGGGATTGAGGGATGTAATAACGATTATCTTAAACTGCTGCTGCTGATGATAGAAACACACTTCCAAGTACAAAAAGTACAGCAATCTAGTATAGCTTTTAAATATCGAATTTGATTTATAAAGATATATTTAAAGATATTAAAGTGCGAAATTTAATTTGCGCTCACTTCTTATAACATATATTATGAACTTTCAGTTTTCTGGCACTGAAAATGGAAAGATAAGTTTCTGAACCGAAAAATTTCTAAGTAAAATTCAAAGTATCATAATTCCGTAATTTTTAGTAATAAAAAGATGGCCTCTTTTTAAATTCAACGCAGAGCAACGTTTTCTAAATAAAAGTTACAGGAAATTGGAGACTGGTTAAAAATATTTTTTATGTATGTACACCGGCTTCTTGCAAAACAAACAGCATATCTAAAAGATATAATTGAATCCTATACTTTTAGTAATTGGGAGTATTTTTCTATCAGTAGCAGCAGTTTAAAATATAATCGCCATTACATCAATTTGAATCACTCGGTATAGCCTTGTTTTGACTTTTAGTCCAAAAATAGATTGGAACAGTTGTTGAATAGCTCAATCGCTTTAAAACCCGCTCAACAAAGTAGTACAGATTGTTGGCATCTTGTGGAAGCCGTTCCGAAATAGATACAGAGACCCTTTTAATTTTGAGCGTTTCTGAGCTCTATATTTGAATTCTAATGCATCACGTATTCCTTAACATTTTGGCTGCAGGGACTGATTATCCAAAAAGCACGAAAAGCACATGCTTCCCCTCGAAAATTTAAAAGGGGCCCCAAAATGACTATGAAAAGAGCCCTCTAATTCCCATTTTCATTTTTTTACATTGTATTTTTGTTTAACAGGGAAATATAAATGTCATTAATAGGATATTAATTAATCATATAGCATCCTGATGTGCATGTTAGGAAGCATCCAGGAAATTGAGCATACAGCTATATGTACTGAATATATCTGAATATACAGGGAACATAAAAAAGCTGTTTAATGAAATATGTGACCACGACTGAGCTATTCCCGGGAACAATATTAGTATCACTGGTGAGTTTTCATGGATGGAAGAAAGCTTTTGCCAAATAAAAGGGGGGGGGGGTCTCAAAATAATACTGTGCTTCCCCTAGATTCAGAGGTTAATCGGACCCTGCTGAAACTGCTGAATGTTATTGTATGTTTAATGTATTGTACAACTGTATATGGATGAACTTTATAATTTAAAAAGCTAGCATATGAAAATGGTTCGTACTTCTCAAAAGAACTTCTAACCAATCCTTTCAAAATGATTTGTTAATAGTACCTTTCATAAGGGTGTTTTAAAAATAAAATATAGGATGGTCCAAAAAGTATTAATGAGTTTAAAGAAATCTTGATAAACATGTTATTGACAAACGTATTTTATAAAAAAAAAAAAAGTGAAAAGCATTGAAAGCATATTTTCCTAATTTTGTACCAGTTATTATAATTTTGAGATCAAGTAGACTCGTAAATCAAATGTTAAAAATTGATAGAATATTAAATAGTTACCGTCTAAAGTACAGAATATGCATATTTTTGTGGAGGAAATAAGTATTTGAACGTTAATACAAAGAGCTATAATTTGTTTGAAAAATATTTAATGATTTGGTACAATAATGGATTATATTTAGCATTGATTTTACATTACTTTTGTTAAATATGAAATATCTCTCGTCATTTTCTCAGAATAGTATTTTTGAAATCCAAATTTATTTTTAAAAGAATTCCCAACTTCTTAATCCAATAATAGCTATGCTTTCTCAACCAAATTAAGGTCTCTTAACGAGAGGAGGAGTTTGAAGCATTTGACAAAATTTATATAATTATATTGCTCTTCTGTTATTTTTCTCCGTTCATATGAAATAGCTGTTTTGCTGGAACAAATTCTCATTTTTTTTAATTCAAATTAGTTTTTAATCAAATAACCTCGCCCTATATTAATATACTTTCTCGCATAAAGATTTATATCAATTATTGCCCATTAACAATTTGTACTCCATGCCATAGATCCGTAAACCAAATTAATTCCTTTTTCGTACTTGTGATTGCACTTGAAAATTAAAAAGCAATACATTATTTTCTTTTATTTTGGTCATCATAAACGAATTAACTAAATTTATTCTCGTAGGTGAATATTTTCTTCAAAATTTTTAAAGGATATTCAATCAATTTTTGCAAACTTTGATATTTTTTAGAATTTATTTTCATGCCATATGGATTTTATTGGCATTTCTCTTATGTTTAATTTAAGCTAAAACGTTTTGCTACTTCAGGGAGGGGAATGAATAGTATAATTTAAAACATATGTAACTAAGAATTCATTCCTAGTAAAATAATTTTATCTACTGACTTTCGTATCTTTCTGCTGTCTCTTGTTGAAATTTAAATCTCGTAATTCCCGTTTAGGTTTAGATTTTTCCAGAAAATTAAAATTTTTGATTAATGTAGAAAACCGTAGGAACATTCGACTTTAAAAAACTTTTATACTTAAAAAGAAAAAAACTTAGAAAAAAAACTTTTATACTTAAATCAGCAACGTTTCACACATTTGTTTTTTTTTCATTCCAGATATTTTTAAATGTTTGTGCGAAAACTCTCAAACTATGTCAACATAAGTTAATATCGAAGTTTCAACCAGCATTTCTCTTTCCTAGTCGCCTTACAGCTAATAACTACGCAAGTCTTGTTCAAATGAATTTTCCCCATAAAAAGATGAATATTTTAGATCATTAACTTTCTCGCAGTTATTTTTTCTATAATTTAATTATTGAGTAAAGACAACATTTGTTTCCAGAATTCACGCCCAAAACTACCTTACTTATTTGCCAAGTTGTTGTCGGTGGACTATAATTTATTTTCAATTGATCGGGGTACTTGTGAATTTTTAAAGTTACTACTTGTAGTTTTTTTTTATATTATATTTTTTCTTTTTTTCTTTTTAACATAGATGAAACCGTAACTGAAGAGAAAGTTGTCGAATACGTTGAAGATGAAATTTTCAGCTCTAGTCGAAGAACATCAGCAACTGCCTCCAGCGACAAAGCTCAAGCATCTCTAAAGCCACAAGCGGTCGAAAAAGACCCAGCATCAAATTATCATCCATATGAAGATAAAAACGAAGAATCTAAAGATCATGCGAGAAATAATGGAGAATCTGCAAAAGAAACCAAAAGCTCTCGGCCATCTCAAGAAAACTCTCAATATCCTCAACGAATAACTACTACTACTCCTGAACCTACAACTTCTAATCCATTCCAAGCACGTCAAAGTACAACTGGCGAAAAGTCCAATCCAATTGTCGATTCAATTGAAAGTTCTTCTGAAGATCCCTTATATGCGAGTGATGAACATGCCAAGGTATGTATTTCAATCTTTTTTTTTAATATGAATATTTGAAATCTTTCCATACTTAAGGAAGGCCGATGTAAAATCTTCACAAAAACAAACTGATAGCTCGAAAATGCCGATGGGAAACAAATGTCTTCTGTACGGTTCTCGCATAGATCCTGATTGCCGAGGGTCTGCTTTGTCTACAGATTTAACAAATACCTCCTTCAAATTTTTAAGTGAGCTTTTCTCAAAATGGTGTATTTGAATTGATGGACATTATGGGGAAAATTTAGCATTTAAGCTATCGACTTCATATTTTGAGGAAGAGAGACTATACATGTACTTATCTGTTGGACCGTTAAAATAGTCTTTTACATTTTTTTTTTTGTTAAAAGTGTGGTTCTTTAGAAAATGGTTTGCTTTAAATATAAATAATAATGTACTGTTTTTGTGAAAAAATTGAATGCTTGTTAAATGTATACTTTCAGTTTAAAAGATTTGAACACATGTTTGTTTCAAAACCAGTTACCAAACATATGTCAGAAAGGTCTTGTAGTACAGGCCACGAGTCTTTCTTATTCGGAGATTCCAGATGTTCAAATTTATCTGTTTTATTTAATTTGTTGTTTAAAGTTTGTCTAATCTACTACTGGTAATCTTATATTAAAGAGAGTAGCAAGTCTTAATTTTTCAGTGCAAATTCGACCTTACTGCACATGCCTCAACTTTTTTGAACGGTGAATAAAAAAGGAAATGGAATTGAGAAGAATCAAAAGCGCTGGGGAAAGAATAGCTCGCCTTCTGGCCTGCACTGCTCGCAACCCTACCGCTAGGATATACTCCTTCAAAATTCTTAATTATATGCTTATTTCCCCTTCCCAGAACTAGCACCAATTCTTCCATCTGCTTTTTTTAAGAGAGGTGTGAACAAAAGGGAATTGGGATTCAAAAGGTAAGGAGAAGGGAGGGAGACGCTTTCACTTTTTTTGCAGGCTGGAAAGGGAAATGGGAGGACAGAATTCTCCTCTTCTATAGAATTTGAAAAAGTGTCGTTTTCCCGGGATAAAAACATTTATTTTACAACCGGATAACAATATTTCTGACGTAATTTTTACACGAGCTGTAAAACCTTTTGTATTTATAACCATTAAAAATTTCATAGGGTTTGGACGACAAAAGCTCTTTTTTTATTTTTTTTTCCAGTTTATTTTTTTTTTTTCGAGCACTTTTATCACTAATTTATCAGTATTTATTAAAGTTCATTTAAGGTTTTATCACGGGCCCGGGCAACGTCGGGCCGGTCAACTAGTTTCCATTTAAACTTTTTTTTTCCAAAAGCCTATAAAAATTATCCTAAGTCCGTTACACTGACATTCCTCCTTAAAGTTCATCCCGATCCGTCATTTTTTGTGCTGGTAAGCTAGTGATTATAAAGTGTCGAAGTAAATTCTCACAATTAGTAGAGTCAAAAATGCTTCTGAATTTGATTGAATCGCTCAGCAAGATTTTGTACAACTACCTACAAATGCTCAATATGTTCCTCCATTAGTCACTTTACAAATATCAATAGTGATCTCCTCCCATACCTTTTACAGCATGTCACAAACTCGGTATTTGTCTCTTGATAGTGTACTACATCAGGCTTGTCCAACGCGGCACGCGCAGACGCCATGGAGACCTTTTGGAGATTTTAAAAAGCTATTTACGGGAAACATTCAAAAGAGAGCCAAGAAAATATATAAAAATCTATTTTAAATAATGCTTTCTGTAAAATTAAATATATCCATGACTTTTTGCCTAATAGCTACGATTATGTTTCCTGGCACGTCCTCCTACAGAACTCTTTGATATAGGTTCTTCCTCAGAAAAATACTAATGTAATGCTAAATTTACCATGATTTATATTTTTCTCTGAATTATTTTTATATGGAGATCCTGAATCGTAGGGGCTACCACTGTGAGAAGTGCGTGTATCGATATCATTCTTACAGTGAGAAAAACCTGCAGATTGAGCCATGTGAATAATGGCGCCCTACATTGTTTCCCATATTAAAGGTGGCAGACCCTCTGTACATCACCTACAATAGAAATGAACTTTGAGTTACTGTATCAGTTCTAAATGGTTATATTTCTCGCATATATCATAGTGTTTTTACAATATCAACACCTGGAGGTTTGCAATGGACCCGGGCCTGACTCATTGATCCGGCCCCGGATTAATTTTTATTCGATCCGGGCAGATCTTGGGCTTGCTTTTTTCTGCAGTCTCAGGACGGAACTCATTCTTTTCATTCTTTCCTCCCATTCCGGTGCCTTACGGGTCGGATCGGGCCAAACTTCATTCTTTTCCTCGAGTCCGTATTGCTGGCATTTTTTTTTAGTTATTATTGTAAAAATAATGACGACGTACAATAGTTTATTGAAATCTTTAGAAATTTTAATTTTGTTCAATAAATCGGAGAAATATGTTTAAAAATATCTTTTCTTTGTAGAGCTTTTAAAATTATGATTTTCTGTAATCATATTTTTCTTTCATTTTAACTATACTGAATTTTTTAATTAATCTTAATTTTAATGAAAGTCTATATTTTTAATTATCGAAGTGGTCATTAATATGGTTATTTCACATGCTATGAATTCCAAACATATAATCTGAAAATAAAATCTATGTTTTGTTTTTTTAAGAATTTTAATTGGAGGATAATGTAACTAGAAATATCGGCAAGTTTTGAGGAAATTGAGTCTGTCCGGACCGGGCCGAATTATTAGATTTCATAACGGCACAAGTCTGGCTCGGGTGGAACTTTAAGCTTTTATGCTGGGGCATGCCAATACAGTTTCTGTACGGACAGTGCTCGTGCTGTATTTTTAGATTTTATAAAAGGGCTATGCCAAACTTTTAGCTTTTATACCAGACTAGGTCAATAAAGGTTTTCTACGGGGCAGTTCTGGGCCTGGAAATTTCGGCCCATTGCGACCCCTATACAGACATATATCTCATTATGTATGAAGTAATTCTAAGTTCACGTGTGAAACTTATGCAGCTTAGTAGTGAGACTTTATTTTGCAGGAGCTTTTGTTGCATGATAACCAGATTTGGCCTCTTTCCGTACAAAAGTTTTTCCTAAAAGCAATTTGCTTGAAACAATAACCAAACATGGCTAAATCATAGTAATAATGTTATTTTGTGTAGAATTTTAAAATAGTTAACATGTTATCTTCAAATCTTTATTACTGTGAAGTATATTGGATGAAATTTTAATGAAATTAAAAGAAAATTTGCTTGGTAGATTGAAATGTCTATTATATTCGGTGAAAATGGTATTTGCTTGATGCAAAACATTATTAGAAAAACAAATTCAAAATCGGTTTTTACAAAATATTTGTTATTTTAAGGCACTAAAGCATTGTCGCAATACAGTTTTGATGTATACGCGTCCTTACTTTTTTAGATAGTTAGATTTAATTAGATTGAAGTTAGATTTAATGAAAACTGCGATAAATGTCAATAAATAAATGTTTTAAACATAATTTACCACATTTATTGGCTGTACCATAGAATCCTGTTACAGAAGGGACTAACCACAAGTATTCCTTTTGTGTTGGGGAGGGGGGGTGACCTTTTAATCAACAATTTGAATTCTTGAAACTGAAAAAAATTGTGTACTTGTAAAAAAAAAACTTTTTGAATCTGGGAAAATGTATTCATTCTCTTCTATTCGACTTTTACCTCCTAAGATTATACCAGTAGATATATTTATATGATCTTATAAAATTCATAGGGATTCTTCAGCTGTATGAAATTGGGCCTTCTTCTATATTCTGTTCACATTTATGTATAGTTGCCAGTCTTCTAGTGTTTTTCTAATCAAACCCAGAAAATATTTTTAATAAAATGAGTCGTCTTCCAATTTATTAATATTATGGTTCAAAATGTATATACCCAAGTCTTGTGGTGTAAAAATGGAAGAATAACAACTATTCTAAGATTTACCGACACAAATCTAGTTTCATGTGATCATAAGGTTTCATTTGAAGGTACCCATTTAAATAAATAAGTATATATATATATATATATATATATATATCTGATTCATATTTAAACTATTAATGCAAAACTGATAAGTTAAAAAAATGTCCATGAGAATGGGTCTGAAAAATACCTTGTGTTACGTGAGAATTATGAGAGTCTCAAATATCTTGAAACAATGTCTACATATTTTTCTGTATTATATATAATACTTGCTAACAGATTACGTTTAATTTTTTTTCCGGAAATTGACTATTTTAATGCATAAAAGGAAAATTATAAAATTTTTATAAAATAAAACTGGTTATAGGACTAAAACAATTCCAATCTTGCATTATTTTGTGTAATTAAGAAAATATTAAACGTTAGAATGGCAGGCTACTTATTTAAGGAATTTGCTTATGTAACTGTAAATATAGAATTGTTTTAATTTTGGAATCTAAACATTTGCCATTTGTATAGCTTTTATTTGAAACTTGTTTTTATTCTCATAAGACAATAACACTCTGCCTTCAACTGCGATTCAGCGAGTGGACTCTTATTTTATATTGTTAAACAACGAATTATAAACTTAAAGTGCTAGGGTTTTTTTTTCTGCAACTCTATTTTCAAGTCTGTTTACTTAGTTATATATTTCATAGTTCAGACTATACAAAGGTTTTGGAAGAAAATTGGTAGCGCATTACCCCTGATTTTAAGAAGCTTGAAATAAAGTAACATTAAGTCTAGAAATTTATTTCTTAAACTTGTTATTCGTTGTATCCACATGTATTATATATTTATCTATTTCAGGTACCACTTGATAATTATGATCCTCAAGAACCCAAGTATGATGAAGCTGCTCCACCTTTAATTGATTCAGAAGGAGGTATTCATATCGCTGATGGAGGTCATGGGCTAGATGCTTTTGGAGGCTTAGCACATTTGCCAGGTTTGGGTGACTTCAGAGTATTTGAGAAACCGGTTTATAATGCCAATAATGGAAAAGAGGAAAGAGATCAGGATTATCAGAAAAAGAATAAAGAGTCAACACTCTCTACTGTTCCACGGAAACTAGAAGATTATCCTAACAGTAATGGAGATCTTAAAGATCCCGATGTGATAATAGATTATTCAAATGGAAATAAAGAATTAACTTTCGATTTTGAAGAAAGAAAACGACCTGTACCTACACCACCTCCAACTATATTCGATGACAATGCAGATCATAGAGATTATGGTGGATTTGACATTATAACACCTAGTCGCAACAAGAATCAAAACGATGATAATGTTAATGAAAGACCAGAAGATCGTTTACAATTAACTTTAATTGTTCCTGTCCCAGATTTTCCTCGGCTGCATCATAAACAGAATGATGACAGTTTAAAAGCTGAAATAACTCGCATCGAAACAGATTTAGAAAATTTTGAAAAACTAAACTTTGATGTAGATCGAAATTTGAAATCCAACACGTCTCTACCAAAAGTGCAATTTGACGATCGATCTTCTGGGTACGAACGTGAAATATCTGTAGTACCTCAGAATGTTCAAAACAGAGAGAACTCCAATCGTAATAAAGATGATAGAACAAGAACTAGAGGAAGTTCTGAGAAGGTGCTCTTGGATGTTTTTAACAACAACAATAATAATGGTAAAAGTAGAGATCCAGATGTACAGATTCCAGCTGTTAACGCTAATAAAGAACCAGATTACGGCCACTTTGATTTATCTGAAATCTTGCGCGATCCTGTAAGACATCCTCGCCCGAGAGTTCAGGAAACCAATCGTCCCTCTCCTGAAAATCCTACTGATGAATTTGGTGGAGATACTTTTAAAATTTTCCCTACAAGTGCCAAAGATTTATATCCTGACGACCAAAAGAGCTTTTTAGAAGACAAACAAGACAAAGAATCTGATCGAGATCGAACTTTAATTTTCCCAGCACAACCACTAGATGAAAAAGATTTTGGTGCCTACACTGGCAGTCAAAGGCAAAGTAAAAAACTAGATTCATTACCTGAAGATCAATCAAGTCAAAGTGTTTCTGATAACAGGAGAGAGAACGTACCTTCTCATAGACGTCCTAGTGTACCCAGTCGTCAACCCGATAAAATTCCGGATCCTAACAATAAAAAGGAATTCCATCCTGATAAATTTGATGACACGTCAGTTGCATATGATGACTATGATCTTACAAAATCTCGATACACTGGCGACTACAATACACAAGATGTTCCGGAAGTTACAACTAGAACAACTCCAGTTATACGTTCCAGACCAACAAGACCTCGAAAATCAACAACCACCACCACCACAACTACAACGACGACTACGCCAGCGCCAATTAAAATTAGAACTAGGCAACCAATCAGTCAAATCCCTAAAGCAACCAGAGCACCAGCTGCGTCTACAACAGCTCATCCACCATTCAGACCTGTTAATCAATTTCCAACTCCTCAGCCATTCACTCAAGCCACAAAATGTGATCCTAGAAAATGCAGGCTTCCTGATTGTCGCTGTGGAGGTTCAGATATCCCCGAGGGTCTTAGAGTCAATGAGGTTCCCCAAATTGTCCTTTTGACCTTCGACGATGCTGTAAATGACCTCAATAACGACTTATATGAAGAATTATTTGATACAGGTAGAGTCAACCCTAATGGTTGTCCCATTTTGGGCACTTTCTATGTATCTCATGAATGGACTGATTATGGTCAAGTGCAAACGCTATATTCCAAAGGACACGAGATAGCATCACATTCTATCACGTAAGTATTTTATTAACTAAAGGTTAAAACTTCTAAATGTTCGAAATAATGAATAAATATTTCACTCCAAAGCTTTTTTCTTCATTTTTAGAAATTTGATCTCTTTAATCACTAAATTATAGAAAGATCACGTCTATTGAAATTAATAAAATAAGTTGGTATTTATAGGAGTGTCGTAGAATATTTACAACTCTGTCCAAATCATTTCTTTAAAATATTGTTTAGTTTTCTATAGAATTTAGAAAATATACAAATATGAATATCTTTCATATAAATATAGAATTTTTTCATAATGGAAACGTTCCATTGCACGTCTTTCAACATCAAAAAATGCTCAACAGTTAAAATTACAAAAGAAATGTACCATTTAAAAATATTTTTACTTTGTACAACGATTGAGGCTTCTGGAACAGAATTCTAAATTGTATTCCTGCAAATCTACGTGTTAAATCAATTTTATAATTTTGTATGGTATTTTATAGCCTTATTAATGAATAAATGGTTAAAATTGTCTGTATTCCATGATGCAATATTTAAATGGTCCATAATTTAACTTCTCTCATTAGCTTTCTTCATATTTAAGTAAAAGGAAGAACAGTATTTTAATGATGTAACTTATTCTAACAATTAAAAAAATTATTTTTAAAGCATTTTTGAAGTTTAATCATATGAAATTATAATTCTCCGAAATTAGCGGTAAACAAAATCCCTGAATATTTAGTATTTACTAACAAATTTGTTTTTGCGCGTATATATGCGTACAATGTACAATCTCGTTCATAAAAAATTATACAATTGTCGTTGTTCAGAATCGTCCGCAATATAATTTATTTATGAATGAGAACTATAACAGAAGTTAGCTCCGGTTGAAAAGCAAAATTCTTATCTTCATAACAAGTGAAAGGAATCTGTTATAAATGATCGTACAGCATATCCATTATTTTGGCGATGCTTATTCATTTATGTAAAATAACGAAGGTCACAATTTCCATTTCTTGATAAAAATTTATTTTAGCAATTTTTTAAAATTTTCTTATTGAATCTAAAAATTACCTAGTTTGGTCATTTATCTTTCATTAAAAGAGAATTTCTATCAGATGGATTAATAAAATATATAAATGTATACGAGTTGTAATTTTACAACTGAGTAAAAAATGTCCATGCCAGGATTTGAACCTGAAATTTATGGCTTAAGCTTCCAACGCTCTACCAGCTGAGCTATCCTGGACAAATCTGGCGGGCACAATTCACTCAAATAACCTTTTGATAATGGCATCTGGTCTGTTATCTGAAACAGTTCAACCGAATAAATCTCTCCACAGAATATTCTACCAATTGGCAAACCGTTGCAGCTTAAGCCAAACGTCTCTGGTTCAAATCCTAACTTGGACACTCTTTCACTCAGTTGCAAAATTACAATTTGTAAGACTCATTTACAAATTATAGTATAACTGTGTTAAATTAATGAAGTATATAAATTTAGTTTATATGAATTAACATTTAGTTTCTTCAGATTTTCATCCATGTTAATATCGTGAAAATTTTAGTAAAATGCACAAATTACTTTCTGATTTGATTTTTCAAGTAAATAAAGAAAAGGCTCAAATTAATGTTAACATTTGAAGTAAATGAAATGATACCATTTTTAATATGCGACGATCCCTTATGACAATTGGATTTATGTTCAGAAACAAGATGTTCAAACTCTAATGATACCGACACACATTTAGATTTTTATTATAGTTTATTCTTGATTAATGAAGGTTAACTTTTTTAATATATATATCCAGACATTAAGTGTAAAAAGAGGCAACATAGTATTTTCAGTGATATTACAGCTATTATCTTTTATATTTCATATTAGGTTTATGGAGTTATAAAATTTATCGCGTAAGAAAATTCAGAATCTTGGTTCATACACGTCTTTATATAGCAAAGGTCTAAAAAATTGTACCTTAAACTTCGTTCATAATCTTTTTAAATTTAAGTTCCTATAAAGTTAGTTTTTATAACCTCTTGTTATGAAGCTGAATTTATAAAACTGTTCCGATTTTCAAATTAAAGTTTTTAATTCCTAAGATAATTTTTTTTTTTAATTTTCGACATTTCGAAAAAATTTAATATTGTATATGATCTTTTATCTCATTTTTAAAAATATTCTCGAATGAATAGTCTTGTGAATTAATGTGGTGATGCATTCGGAGTTTCATTAAATTTCTTTTTTTCATTAAAATTTCTCGATTTGTTTTTCTTTATTTTTAATGTTTTAAATACTTTAACATTGTATACACGATCTTGATTTAAAGCTATTCATTATGTTTTCAATTATTTACTTATATTGAAAAATAATTCTTTAAATATTATAATAAAACTAAATATGCTGATTGGTTTAAATGTTCCAGCGAAAATATTTTTTTTAATCGTGAAATTTTAAGTTTAGAAACTATGTTAATGTTTTAAATGCCCATTGTTAACGATATTTTACATACGAACTCTAGGCAACAATTAAGTTCAAAACATAAAGATACTTAATTTCATAGATAAAAGCTTTGGAAGAATCTGGCTTGGCGGTTTACATTAATATTTCTATGAAGTGATTATATGTCTAAAATCGGTCCATTGAACTGTTTCGTTGATCTACTATTGAATAATATTGAATGCCTGCAGCAAACATGTACAGTCCTAGGGGAGCAGGGAATGCTTCCTGCTAGTTCAACCACAATTTACAATAGAAAAATGAAACTGGTACCAGTTGATTTATAATATCGTTCATTTTTTAATACTAAATTCTCTTGGAGGGCTCTTCCTTGTAAAATATCACAAACTTTTATTTTTTTTAATAGTAACTACTCAATTTCACACTTAAGCCAAATAAAATAATGGAGCTTTCAATTGGCCTAAATACAAACTCTCCCATCTTTTTTAAATGCAGAAAACAAACCTTTAATCAATCTGATATTTCTATTAGCCTTACACTGCATAGTTGAATAAATTAAATTTTAATCTTTAAAATATAAATTCTCTTCCTCACTACCACTACATTTAATTAAAAATATTCGCCATTTGTAATCGCAGAAGTGTGCTATAAAATAAGGTGAAGAATTACTCTTTAAAATTTGTGCTACGTAACTCTAAATAAAAGTATAAAAAACATTTCCAGAAGAAAAATTCTTGCGAATGTAGGGTTAAAATTTTAAGTTAAATACAATTTTAATTCGTAGTCTGTATCTAAATCTTAATTTATGCATTCCGTGTAATAGTAGTCTTTATTCCCAATAAATTTGTATGGGTATAATTTTTCTAATTGTGGCAGAATTAGTATGGGGTGGAATGTTTCCTTTTATCTTCCAAGGCTTTATATTGTATTAATACTTATTAGAATTGCTGTAAATTGGGGTTACTTGGATCCTGGGGTACTACTGGATCCCAAAACGGTGTTTTATATCAATCTTAGATCTACTGTGTTCAGAGTATTCACGTGATTCACCAACACTCTACAGGAAGCAGCAGAACTAGTAACACAGTATACTCAAGACTGATTTAAAACATCAAGTAACCCCGAATTACAGTTTATCAGAGCTTTGGTTTATTTTTGTGTTTTCAAAATGCATTTTACCGATTTCCTTTTTTATTTCAGCCATAGTTACGGTGAAAAGTTCTCAAAGAACCAATGGATGAGGGAAATCCATGGACAAAGAGAAATTCTGCACCTACACGGTGGAGTCAAGATGGAAGACATTCGCGGAATGCGCGCACCTTTCCTTCAGATTGGTGGCAACAAGATGTTTGAAATGCTGTTTGATGCCAATTTCACTTACGACTCTTCCATGCCGGTGTATGAAAACAACCCTCCCTTCTGGCCGTATACACTTGACTATGCCCAAAGTCACGAGTGCATGATATTTCCTTGTCCTACTAAATCATACCCAGGCCTATGGGAAGTTGGCATGGTCATGTGGGTAGACCTCAGGGGAGGGCGCTGCTCTATGGGTGACGCCTGTTCCAATCCACAAGATGAAGAAGCTGTCACGAAAATGTTAATGAAAAATTTCAATAGACATTACAAGTCAAATCGCGCTCCTTTCGGTCTGTTTTACCATTCCGCTTGGTTTAATACGCAACATCATAGACGTGGTTTCATGAAATTTTTAGATGAAATTCTACAGAAGGATGATGTGTGGTTAGTTACGAATTGGCAACTTATACAGTGGATGAGAAAACCGACACCTGTAAGTGAGTTGCATAACTTTGAACCGTTCAACTGCCGGAAACTGGACAGGCCACCACCATGTCCTAATCCTACTGTGTGCAATGTTTGGTACCAAGGCGGAGTTCGGTACATGAAGACTTGTCAACCTTGTCCCGTCAAATATCCATGGGTAGGAAACACTGGGTACGACAGCAGTAATAGAGGATGAATCCATGCGAATTTTTAGTGTTTTTAATTTAATTGATAAGTCACGATCAAAGAATGTGATTTCGTGTTTTATTTAATTACCATTGTTCCTGATTTTTCTACAAATACCTCCTGGAGAATATTCTGCTAAATCGGATTTTAAATTTGCCATACATCTCTGAACTCTTCAGTTCCGATATAGCTGTATAATTTATGAAGCAAAGTGGTGCACTCCAGAAATTGGTATTTTAACAATTTTATGCATTTTTCTTAAACATCTGCCATACAATACAGCCCATGTCTAAATTCGAACACTTATATAATCAAGGCTTTAAACTTTTTAATTAATAAAGTGATATTAAGAATGTAATAAAATTATTTGGATCTATTGAAAACTTTTAAATGAAGCAAGTCTTCTCGGTTATTCAACATAATGCCAAACAATTTTCTCGTCATTGAAAGACGGGATAGCTACATTTTAATTGGTTGCATCATCTTCATTTTACAAAGCCAAAATATTTTGAGATTATCAAGAACTTAAAGTGCGTTTTCTTTTTGATTTCCTGTTTCTTCCCCCAGGGTTCTGTGTATATTGGGGGTATCAAGCGCCATTCCTGTGCATATGTATTTGTTATAACTTTTAAAATGCCGAATCCGTGAAATTGCAAAGTGATATCCAATAGTATAAATATCATCTTTTCAGTGCCATATGAGAATGTCAACATGAATCGCTGAGCGATTGTTTCATCAGAATTTGAGTTTTAACATCCTACAATAGCTGAATTATCTGTAAAATAATTTTAGGTTTATAGACAAAATTTTCTCGCTTGGTACAGACTGTTTCTGAAGATAATTTGTACATATGTAACTAAAAGCAAGAACTGCGTCATTCGATGCCAAACTTCTAGTTTTAGAAATTTGATATTTGATTAAGCACAAAATTTAATTTAATAAATACGTAAACAATCATAAGCATCATTTGATGCAGTTCTTCCTTGGATAAAGGTTATGGTGGGCAAACACTTTTGGGCTTTCTCCAATCTTTCCTTTTATTGTACTGTAATTGTAAAAAATTGTGAATAAATTTTATTTAAGTGTAACTTGTCTTTAATATTCTTTCTTTGAATATAACATACAACTGTTGATATCGAATGCAATTCAGTTTGAAAATGAATTTCTTTTCTGAGGACAATATGGATATCTTTATAAATAAAAAGGCTAATGAGAATTGGCATTTTAAAATTTTCAGACAATATAAATAAAAGGATATTAAATAGCTACATGAATGATATTTGAGGAGTTGAAAGCCAGTGTTTCAATTTGCTAATTTTGAAAAATAGCATTAAGTGCATGGAGTGTATCTAAATATATCAAATTAAGAGGCTAAACTAGTCAGGCGACGATATTCACAAGACCGTAGGAGGTGTTTTTAGCAATGTATTCGTTTGCATTTCAATATTTTTTAAATTGTTCTTTTTGGATAGGATCTTGGAGGTCAATGTCTAACGCTGTACTTTTAAACGGCTAAAAATCTTCTCAGTTTGATCGTTATATATGAGCTCCAGTTTTTCAACAAGCAGTAAAGGGATTTGAATATAACTTTTACACTACACTTCTAATACACCAGGGAAGAGTTTAAGCTAAAAGGATCTGATCTATCGTATCATTATAGTTTTCTTATAGAGGGACTCGTCAAATGTTTTAATATCATTGTCTACTGAGTTTCAAACGTCAGCGATGAGCAACAGATTGCTTTTATAAACGTAAGAGGTGGCATATAAGAAATAAAATTTGATTGGTTGAAATAATTTTGGACTAAATCTTCAGCGATGACTAAGCGAAAGTAACTAAGAATGCCTTTATAAATAAGAAAATGACGACATACGAACAATAAAATTTGTTTTTTGAAAGGATTTTGGTCGATATCGTGAGCGATACGCACATAGTGCCATAATATGTAACTTAGTGTTCATATGCGTGCAACAAAATTTGGTTGGTTTAGAGGATTTTGGACAAAAACTTAACAAGCCTGCCATTATCTTTAAAAACTTTTTATTGATTTGTTTCACTCATTTCATAAAATTTGTCCAGGCGAATATTGCAATGTTCTGGAATGTGGGTTTCAATAGTTCAAACAAAAACTTTCAATCTGAACATGTGCGTATGCCACCACGTTTTTATGTATAAAAGACGCTCAAAAAAATTGAATGTGAATATCACAAAAATTCTCTATTGTGTCAAACAACTCTCGCTGAAATACGCCAAATAGCGCTCAGTAAATAAAATAAACAATGTTAATCCGTAAGTCGAGCCGTGCATTTTTTGTCCATCGTAAAATACTGGTAAAGGAGCTGGGATTCATAACATGAGTTTTTTTTAACAATTGTAAGCAAATCACTTAAGAAAATCGCTTGGAGTCTCTTGATTTTTGTTTGCTTCAAAATTATTTGTTAATGTTTTTTGTAGTTTTATTCTGAAAACTTTCATTTGTTGAACCAACAAACCATTTTTTTTCGAAATTGGGTTTCCTGATAAATAAACTGATACAAAATTTGAAAAAGTGTCAAACTATCATCTTGGATATAGACTTCAGAAAGTCTTTTTATAAATATTGAAATGCAAACTAAAAATTTACAAAAAATGTTTAACATCAGCCTCCGAATTTTTACGCTGACTAGTCTAAGCTCCTAATAAGAAGAACGATAACTACCTGCTTAATTGGAATTTATTGTAAAACATCCAGAAAATCCTTGTTTTTAAACATTTTAAGAAAATTTGACTTGCACCTCTATGACTCTAAATGTCTCATTCGTCACTTAAGTTGCGTATCTGGAGGAACGGTAGTGCTTCCGCCAAGTCGAGAAAGCACAGCCGTAAGCATTCTTTTCTGGAAGCAACTCGGGGTACTTTTGACCCCCCCCCCCCATATCTTTGAGCTGGAGGTTTGCAAAAACCTGAAACTTTGTTTATCTGTAACTTCGTTATCTGTTGAAAACGGAACCGAATTTTCTAATTTCACGTTTTACCTTTTCCAGTTCAGAAGATATATGAACTCAAATTTTACAGTTTTGGGCACTGACTCGCTCACTCGCCGATCATTCAAAAGCTGAGGTACATCCCGTAGCCCTACAAACTAGAAATTCGGTATGAAAGTAGTATTTAAGATGCGAAAAAATTTAAAAAATCCGGAAAAACCGAAAAAACAAATTCTGATAATTCGAAAGAAATCGAAAATAATTCGATCTCGTACCTTTAAAAACTTAAAATTCAGCGTAAAGATAGTGTTTAGCATTTAAAAATAATGAAAATTCGGAAAAAAATTGGATTTCGTAGCCCTAGAAACTTGAAATTTGGCATAAAGGGTAATGTTTTGGTTAAAAAGAAAAAAATCAATAAATCCGGACAGTTGGAAAAAAAAATAATTAAAAAATCAAAAATAGTTGGATTTGTTGTTGGAATTTTCCAGAATTTTTAATTCTTTTTTTTTTTTTAATCCTAAAAACTACTTTTGCCAAATATGAAGTATCTAGGGCTGCGAGTAATACCTCGGATCGATAGCACCTTGCCTGGAAGAAACTGATAGTATTTTTTATCCCCCCCCCCCCTCCTCATAACTTAGTGCTTGCCTAGGAACATGAAACTTCTTTTTATCTAGCAGACTTTGCAAACGGAACTAAAGTTCCAAATTTTTAATACCTTCAAATAATAATGAGAAACAGGGAGTGGGCATGACATAAACCAGTGGATGATATCCAAAAAGAACCCTATGACAAGAAACGGAGGATTACTTGCAAAAATAAGTGAAATCTCATCAAAGACATGACATGCAAAAAATGTAGCCAAGTCTTTTGGTTTTTTAATCGTAAAAAGTTCTGAGATCATGCACAGACAAGTTTGGCTTTCTTATTAACTCTGAAATTTTCATACCCAAATCACTCCTCGTCTCCACATCTTTATTTAATGATTATTTTGAGACTTAGCAATTACGCAGTACAGGGAAGTTATTGCATCTTAGTGTGTTATGGGATGGGATTATTTAAGTCCAATTATAAACAGTCGTCACATTCTCCTACTACGTAATTGACAAGCCTCAAAATAATCATCAAATAATTATGTAGAGACTAGGAGTGATTTGCGTATGAAAATTTCAGAGTTAATAAAAGAGCTAAACTTGGGTCTACATGATTTATCTTGCACCCAGTAAACAATATACATATATCACATTTGTAGTGGTATCAATATTCGCTATACATTACTCTCTTATTATATATCGCTCTTTCTTGTTTTCTTTGTTATGAAATATGCTTTTACACTGTCATTTATCTTGCATCAACTCCAGTTTATCACATGTTCAAATAATGGAATGTTACTCTTTTCAATCATTTTTAAGTTAATGCAGCAAATTCTGTAGGTCTTAAAAAATTCTAAATCGTAATGCAGAACTAATACAAGAATTCTAACAATATATTTTTTTCAATATTCTAGTAACTCAAAGCTTCAGTGATATAGACTACATGTATTCATGGAGAGTAAATTTTGTAAGAAATTTTACGTAATTGCAGAAAATCGAGATTTGAAGTACAAGGCGAAACTCAACATGTGGTGTCGATAAACTGATAGACTTAGTAATATGAAGAAAGTATTTTAATAGAAATTTTTTCGACTTCCGGTTTTCGACGGATTTACAAGTTTTAGGGGTCAGAGGTTCCGAAAAACATGTTTTTACAAAATGTCTGTCCGTGTTTATGTCCTCCTTTGTAATATCCACGGATGAGATTTCTCCCGACTTTTTGCATACCAGTATAATCTTATAGAAAATGTTTTTATAGTTAATGGGAAAATCCTGCGATTTAACAGAACATTTTCTCCAAGATTATACTGGTATGCAAAAAGTCGGAGAAATCCCATTCCTTATTATCGAAAAGTGTATGAAGTTACGCCTAAAATTGAACCAAATTTCATTTATAGGTTTTTGGCTATGGCCAGCAGATCCCACTAGAATTTGGGGATATTCCGACGAAAGGGGGCGCTGTGATTGCGATTTTTATTCCATTTTCATTGTATCATCGACAAGTGTATGAAGTTATGCAGAGAATTGAACCAATTTTTTTTTTTTCACTGCGGCCTGCAGATCCCGGTTGAATTTGGGGATATTCCGCCGGAAGGGGGCGCTGTGATAGCCATTTAAATATTTCAAATTCAGAAAAATGTACAACAAATTTGGAAATCCTAAGAGTTTTTCTGTTAAATGTTCGGTCTTGATCCAAGGATTCAGGATAAATTTTTGTTTTGTCTCTATCTTAAAAGAAATGACTGAGATATAGCCATTTGAAATTTTAGGGTGGCTGATATTTTGAAACAAGACGAGGATTCTTCCATAAAGGGTTTAATTTATGAGCTTTATAGTGAACATGCTTTCTCGCAATTTCCCTTTCATTGTTGTAACGATCTTTCCAAGTCTTTTATATGCTTAACACTAAATATTCATATTCGCCAGTGTCAAATTATCTCCAAACTCGTCGATATTTGGCGAAATATCGCCAAATTTGGCGACTAACTGGTTGCCATAAATGAAGTCAACTTTGCTAATTTGGTTAAATTCTGATTCAAATTTGATATTGACGAGAACTGTGGTTGAATCTTCTGCAATCGGGTTCTACGTATTTTAGCTTGGTGTTTTCCAGTAAAAATAACTAAAATCTTAAAATCAATGAATATGGAGTCTATCTTTTCCCACCGGTACAGGCCAGAACGTCTTTTCTCGGTCGTGTTGTACATAAACCGCCCGTGCAAAGAAGGAAGCTTCGTATCCAGGTAACCCGACTATTCGCAAGCAGGTGATTCACAACAGCACGATGAAAAATATTGATTTTACTTGCGATCTGATGCCGAATTTTGAAGTATTAACATGTATGAGATAAAAGAAAGCTTTGGGATTCGCACATCAGACTAGTTTTACGTAGAATTGAAAGTTGCAGTTTTTAGAAATTTTTAATGGCAACAATGCATTTTTAGAGTTTCATTCAAATATTAAGTTTTTTTTAATGAGGTTATGCAGAGGCATGTTTTTTTTTTTACGTGGACATACATTAAATCAAACGTCTCTATCTGCCTGGGCGCTGGTTATCCTAACGTTTCTCGCTCCTCAAATGCCTACAGAAGAGGAATGTAGAGTCGTGGGGGAAAAAAATGAACACCCCCTACTAACTTTGCAATAAATTATTGTAGAAGAAAGTTACTGGAACCCTACTACTTTTAAATGATGTATATAAAATGTTCTTAGAGGGGCAACTATATATCAAAACAAATCCAAACTTTGTTCTTTTCAATGGCAAGACCTTAATTTTGACTATATTTTAAATGTTCAGTACAAACTATACTAAATACCAAATTTCATGAAATTCCTACGTTTAGTTTCAAAAAAATTACTTTAAAATGAGTACCTTTTAAGGGCTGTATCCAAAGTGAAGTTCGGATTGTTGAAATGCTATATAAAGAATAAATCACTTCGTTTAATGTACTTCTTGCCAATATGATCATTTTACTCACTTAATGCTTCGGCTATTGTTATATACGATAAAATACTTTTCAATATCCATTTTATAATGCTTACAAGTGTTGAATTATCAGATTAAAAAATACATGATTTTAAAATAGTTTTCGATTATTTGAATTTGATTGACATGCTATAGGTGTTTTTATAATGCTTGTATTCAGATTTTGAGTTTATACTCGCTTTTTTCTATTTTTTTTTGTGAAAAATATCGGCAAATAGAAAATTTAGAATAAAAAATAGTATGAAGCAGTATAAAGAAACGATGTAGAAAAAACCCGGAGAAATTGTTCTTCAGTCTAAATATAAATCTTAACTCGATTGCTAATGGTATATTTTTAAAATTTTCAGCTAATACACAACAAATATGAATTTAATAAAGTTTTACTTCAACCATATATATCGCAGAAGAAGTAAAATTGGCTTATTAGACTGGAGAAGAAGCTAGAAATTCAAGTAAAGGTTACAAAAATGAGTAAGATTTTTTTTTCTGTTCATTTAAAAAAAAAAAAAAAAAAAAACCTTTGTTAATTTAAAAATAAAAGCGAACTAATTTGCATAACTGACGTAAAATTATCTCATGCAAATACGATTCCCGTAATTTTAATAAAAAATGAAAAGCGGATACCGAAAAAGTTTTAAAGTCTTATTCTAATCAACAATAAAATGAGTAAAAAAAAAAAAAAAAATTCAAATTATGCTTTTCTGCTCATCATAGCCCTTAAACCAGCATCTTGCCGTTTTTTAAGCATAATTTGAAAACTACTTGGAAGAAAATTTTAAATTTTCAAATGCGCATAAAGCAAGACATAATATAAACCCATAAAAAAAAATGTAGGATGCGATTCAAAATTTTTTCGTATATTAATTTCATAATCCATATTATAAAATTATAAAAACTACAAATTCAACGTATTTATGTTTGGGTTTTTTAGTAGTATAACCAAACAAAAAAATTAGCACATAATGATTTTAAGATCAGGAGATATTAATTAAAATATGAAAATGTAATTTAACGTTATAATCTCTAAATTTTGAATGTTTATAATTCAAAAATTTGTCATCCAAATGATTTTAAATTTGTTATCTAGGCATAGTTTGAACCAAAGATTTAAATTATATCAAAATTGGGTGTTGCTATTGAAAAAAAACAGTTTGGGCTGGTGATATGTAGATGGCGCCCCTAAGCAAATTTTACATACAACATTTAAAAGTAGATTTTATTTCCAATCGTTTTGGTGGCACTAACTGTCTTCTACGATAATTTGTTGTAGAGTTAATGGGAGAAAAAGGCGGGTTCAGTTTTTTAAATTGCCACTGTACTAACGATTTTGGGCGACATAGCGGTATTTTGACTTTGAAGACTAAAATTTTGAAAATTATAAACATTTCAAAAATTATTCATAAGTAGCAAAACTAACTTAATTTTAAAAATATTGCGCACTAGACAAAAAAAAAAATTACAACAATGTAAAAAAACTTGGACTTTCGTAGCATTTTCCCTTTTATCAGTTATTCAATTTCGTTTTTTCCTACTTTTCAGATGCATTCCTTCTAAAAACGAGGCTAGACGGTATATAAGAGAAAAAACCTACATGGTTTCTCGTGCTGGGGGATTTATGAAATAACTCTACATAACTGACAAAATTTGGAAAAATACAAAAAATTTTCACCTATGTCGTATAATTGTGCCGTTTTTGCACACTGTGCGCTAATCTTTCGCATATCTCCCATTCTACGATATCTATTTTCGAAGAGTATTTAACATTTAAAAAATTCTGTGTTCATCGTTGTAGGGTAATGACTGAACACTTTAAAAATATATACAATCCTTTTTTTTAAATATACAGACTTGTTGTTCAGACATTTTGATTTTTTTTTTCTTCAAAACTTAAAATTAGCATTAAAAAGGCACTTACGATAAACATAAACTCTTAATTAAAAATCTTTTTTTTCTAGCAATTTTTATTATGAAAACTAGAACTTCCTAGAAAGAATAAAATCTTACTGTCATAACTATGGTAATTAAAAATGTATACATGTTATTGTTTTAATGCACAAACATCTTCAAAACCTTCAATAATTCGTAAGTTGCATTCATAAAAAAAAAAAATGAAACTACAATTCCTACAGAGGTTCATTCTTCCTAGTTAACCCCTTAAGGGATTTTCGAGAAAGTTTCATAACAATAGATGCAAAGCTTCTCGCATGATGTTTTGCGTTAAAGCAAAATGTTAATCAGATTTCTTTTTTTTTTTTTTTTAAAGGTTAAAAAATATAATTAAAGACCATGTTCTACCAGATGATTTATTTATATTTAAATGCCCATTGTACAAAATCTAAGAAAGAAATATATTTTCTAGAATGGGAAAAGACAGTTCTGTTAGACAGTTTAAAAATATGGCTCTTAGTGTCAAAAGTACTATTGTTTAGTGCCCACTGTCCAGACAATTATAAAAAAATGTGTTCTAAAGTTTACATAACTTTTTATTTACAAAAATGTTGCAAGCGATTACTGGCCTGAATGGTTTCTTTCTCCCAATAGTTCAGAGTTTGAAATCAGAGTGGGCTTTTTCTGTTCTTTTATCTTTACAAGAAGAAAGTATTGGATTCGTGATAAAATTCTACTTCCGGTTTTCGGCGGATTTATACGTTTTAGAAGGTTCTGAACACGATTTGACTGTTTTTAGAAAATGTGTCTTTATGTGACAAATTTGTGGGCACTCCATTTCAAGACCTAATGCACGGAATTTCATTAACCCCTTGGAGGGCAAGCACGTGGTCTAAAAATGCTAGATTTTGCGATGTTTTGACACCAGTAATTTTAAATAATGAATGTTTACCTTCTCAATCTGCAAAAAACAATAATAAATATTTTTATTTAATAATACTGGTGGCAAAGTTATATATTAAAAAGTGGTATATATTGTATACCGGTGCCCCTCAAGGGGTTAAAATTCAGATTCTGTAAGACCTTGACAGAAATAAACACTGATTGCGTAGCCCAACAGGTGGCGCTGCTATGCTACTTTTTCACGATTTTCACGGTAGCTGTAACTCAAACTAATGCACATAATTTTATAAAACTTCAGATTCTGTTAGACCTTGACATGTTGCTGATTAAGTTTTTGTATAAATAGCCCAACACGTGGCACTGCTATGCTGCGTTTTTCATGATTTCCACGATAGCTACTCCCAAGAACCAATGCACAGATTTTCATCAAACTTCAGATTCAGTTGGACGTTGATATAAGTGGTTGTTTATTAGGTTATCTCTCAACAGGTGGCGCTGCAATGCTCCCTTTTTCAGGATTTACAAGATTTTAACGATAGTCATATCTCAAGAACTAATGCACGGAATTTAATAAAACTTTAGATTCAGTTAAACCTTGACTTAAATTGGTGCCGATTCATTTTTGGTGTATGCGAAACCTATACGAGATAAAAGAAAGTTTTGGAATTGGCACATCCGACTACTTTTTCTTCACTTCAGAAAATATTTAGCGCATTTCTTTGCAGGTCAAGAGAAAATTTACTGAATAACTTTCTTGTTTATAAAAAAAAAAAGTGAAATTTAAATATTTTATTTTTAGTTTTAATCTATACCTAAAACTTTATTTTTTTAATTGTATATTTTAAGATTCTGGAATAAAGAAAACATTTTCAGTGAGTAATTTTCTTCATAAATCGCAATTTAATTTCAAAATAAATTTCAATGATTCTCTCTGAACTTGATATTTGGAACCCGCTCTGAATATTTATTTGCACTGGAAACTTCATCATTAATTGAAGTGTTTAAGAATAGCTTCTTATTTTTAAAGACAGTGCAACATTGAAATAGCCATTATCAACCAAAAATTCTAATATCAAGAGACAGACGCTTAATTGATTTTAAGTCTGGGTTTGGGAAAACCTTTTCGCTAAGATACTTTACACTCACGCAGAAAAAAAAATTAATCGGTTAAAAAAAGGAAAAAAGTCGCCAAATTTAGGGGATTTTTTCCTTTAATGGCAACCTAGAAATTGTATTAAGTTATTCGTTTTGCGGGAACTGTTACTTTATCGCTCTTATTCATAAATAAACGATTTGTCTGGAAATTGGCTGGTCTTTATTGACGAAACTCTTCTGGTGTCTCATTATTGCCTCACCTCTTCGCCATGATTATTGATATCTACTGCAACCTTCTATATCTTTAACAAACTGCCATTTTCTCGTGGAATATTAAATCTAGTGGTATCTCATCTTCGTAAAAACACCACATATATATTTTTTAACTAATGAAAGGAATGATCTGTAAAAGTACATAGCCATACATTGATGGCTGTAAGTGTTTTTATGAAAATATTAATACAGGTCAATTCATAATCTTTTAATTTGGATTTATTAATTTTCATAATTAAAAATGTAAATTTGAATTTTTAAAAATGCCTAGATTACGTTTGGACCCATTTAAATGAATGTACCTCATTAAAAAATAAACATTTCAATCTCATCATTTTTGGGAAGATATAAATAAAAGTTTGTCCTGTATATTTAAGAGTGCTTGGTTTGGCTAAAAATGACCAAAATTTCAACTCTTTTTGCTTAATATAGTTAGATATTCCTAGTTTATTCTAACGAAATTACTTAAAGTTTTGACGATTATATATATGAGAAAAAGACCTTTTTACTGCACCTATATTCCCTTTTAAATGATTCAGAGTTGCAATCTTTAAAGACATTTTTATCACTTTTGTGTTTCTTTAATATATCGGTAACTATCAAAATGCTAAAACTTCGGCATAGTTTCAGTTCGTAATGAAATTGTTGACTTTCAATTGACGTGCTATATTTTGGAGGCGATCCTTAAGATGCATTTCATAAAATTACTGATCGGAATTTTAGAAATAGCTTATTTTTTAGAATAAAAATGAAAGTCATTTTTTGAACATTGATGTAAGAAAAGTTATTTTATTATTTATGTGCAAGAGTGGAGTCTATAGCTCCCAAACTGTACTTCCCAACGAACTTCTATTTGGAGATTGTTATAGATCACTGTCGCAAGAACGGTATGATTTTTTGTTAATATCGGTCGACGGATTATGCATTTAACTCATTTGCAGAACAATCTAGCGGACGATTATATGGTGAAAATCGCAAAGAAAATGTCAGACTACAAGTGATAAATATTCAGGCGATATAATCAAGCATTAGTGGCGCAGAGGTAACGTCTCCAGTTTCAAAACGGGAGGTCCAGCGTTCGAATCCATTTACTTTCTGGACATCTACGTCAAAGTTTGAAAAATTAAGTGGAGTTAGTCCAGATTTTTTCAGGTCATGACATTTTACTTTTTCTTATACTAATTAACTGTTTCAAAATCTGATCCCTCTGTTTATTTAACACGTTTGTAAAAAAAAACATGGAAAAAAGTTTCCAACAGTTCAAAATTACAGAAGTAAAATTTTAAAATTTACTTATGTTTTTAAAAATGTTCTTAAAAATTACACTTTTTTGATTTTAATCATTTTTCTTCATAAATACATTTAACATTATGTCAAAGGTATTATAAAATACTCAAATAGAAAAATTAGTTCAAATGCTACCAAGTCTCTTTAACTTGGAAATCTAAGATTGACTTTTTCTAACTGCATGAAGATTGAAGAAAAAAAATCATAAATTGTATACTTTTCCGGGCTGATTTGAACCAAAGAACTGCAGTGGAAAACAAAAATAGGTACTACTATTTAAAAGGTAAAAGTTGGTACAATTTTTAATATGTAGACGACCCCTATTTATAAAATTTTATTCGTATTACAAGTTAAAAAACACATTAGAGTCTAATGACATCGTTTTGTTGATTTCATTGTAAACGATCTACGGATAAAGGCAGATGTATTGTTTTTTTTTGTTGTTGTTGTTAACTGACTGTACATGGTTTGGCTTAAAAATTCGCATACAAGTTGACATGAACATAGTTATCCTTAAAAATATATTAATTATTCAAGGTAGTTATTTAAATTCTGAACCCAAAAATCCGGAAAGAAAGAGCTGGCATTTCGTTGTTTAAGTAAAAATAGAATAGAACGTTTTAAGTTTAATTTGTATTTACAGAATAACTTTCTTCTTTCTTTAATTTTTTTTTTCTGCTGATTAACAAATAAATGTTTTCTCTGGTAAAGATAATGGAGATTCAGTGTTTCAACTCACCAAGATTGGAACCGAGGATGTGATGTTCGACCTCTTATGTCAGCGGGCGTTTGCAAGATTCAGATTTTGTATATAAACCGTTGTGTAAACTTCAAAGCACGTGTCATTTAACTTATTTCGACTCAACTCAGATTTGAATACAGCATGTAAAATATAATTTAAAAAAATTAGAACATACAAATGAAAAATTGATTAAAAGTTTTCTTTTTCACACCTGCAATAAACAGAAAATTACATGTTTCTCATAAATATTGTCCATTTTCTAATACAAAATTCTAAAGCGTACGAACGTACATTTTTGTAAAATTCTATTTTTGGACGACTCCAGTCTTTTTAATTTTACAAAATTTACGATGTTCATTTTAGCAATAACAATGTGAAACTGCTCAAATGATAAATAAAACTTTGATATGAAAAATTAACTCAGTATCGCCGTCTGTTAAGAATTCTATAAACAAGTTATATTAACTGCTGTATTGGGCGATAGCAGCCATAAATAAAATCGTCTCTTAAAGCCCACTGTATAAGTAACATCGACTTTTGGATATGTATAGATATGCAACGCGGTGACACAAAGTGTTAAGTAGAGAGTTTTAAAATGTATATACATTGCTTGATAACAGCTTGCTATCAGCGAGTTCATTACCAGTCAACATTTTTCATTTTGTGTGGTCCTTGTATCTTTCTAAACCGAATATTTCACATAAATAAAATGCAAGTAATTCTGAGGAAAGTCATATTTAATGAATGCAACGGTTTTAAAATAGACTATATCGAGACTCGTACACTAATTAATGGAAAACTAGCTGCGTAGCAACCGGGTGTGTTGCATTTGTGTTGTGTGAGATTTTGGTTGTGAAGGGGAAAAACCAAGCTAATTTTATTCTATATTAAACAAATATTTATAATTTTATTAATTTCTGTGTAAGTAAAAATAAAAAATAGTATTTACATTGTAGGTTAAGATAAAGTTGCATTTTGCAAATTACGCAATCTCTATTAGAGGTAATTAATCTACCACATTTTCTTCCATTTCGTAAAATATTTCACACGGATCAGTACTATTGCAATCTTTTAACTTTTTGGTAATAAGTAAATGTAGAGGTAAGACAGGTGAATATTTTTTATTATAAAAAGAAAGTAAACCAAGTCTTTAAATCAATTTATACAAACGGAACAAAACCAGATATTCGTTTACCAGTTTGGATGGCTTGACGATAATCGTTGCTTAGTTCTTTAATCTTTTTAATTTCAAAGTTGTTAGCATGAAAAATCTATGAAAATTATATCATTTTGTTTCGGTTATTAGTATTCTCAATTAAAATAGATGCTTTCTTTTATAAATACCACGAGCAGGGAAGACCAAGCTATGCTCGGTCAAAATTAGCTTTGAGTTCAAATATCATGACTCATGACCAAAATGACCCACTAATCAAATTTTCTCGAACAGTTGACCAAGCCCAAATGTCTTCTCGTGCCCGAAACCCGTAGGATATAAAATTTAGTCAAATTAGTCTGAGCTGTTTTTTAGATAAAATTAGCTTGACCCACAGTGACCCAAAAATGACCCACTAATCGGATTTTCACGAGCATGTGACCTAGACCAATGGATTTTCTCGTGCCCCAAAACTGTAGGATACAAAATTTAGTTCAAATCGTCTGAGCCGTTTTTAAGATAAAAATAGCTTGACCCATAATGACCCATGACCAAAATACCTGCTAATCGAAATTTCTCGAATATGTGACCTAACCCAATAGTCTTCTCGTTCCCTAAAAGTGTAGGATACTAAATTTAGTTCATATCATCTGAGACGTTTTTAAAATAAAAATAGCTTGACCCATAATGACCCATTGTCAAAATGACCCACTAATTGATTCTCGAACATGTGACCTAGCCCAACAGTCTTCTCGTGCCCGAAAACAATAGGATGCAAAATTTAGTCTAAATAGTCTGAGCCGTTTTTAAGATAAAATTAGGTTGACCCACAGTGACCCAAAAATTACCCACTAATCGAATTTTCTCAGACATGGGACATAGCCCATTGATTTTCTCGTGCCCAAAACTCGTGGGATACAAAATTTAATCAAAATCGTTAGAGCCGTTTTTTAGATAAAATTAACTTGACCCGCGTTGACCCTGAAATGACCCACTAATCGAAAGTTCTCGAACATGTGACCCAGACCAATAGTCTTCTCATGCCCGAAAACGGTAGGATACAAACTTTAGTCAATCGTTTGAACCGTTTTTTAGATACAATTAGCTTGACGCATGGTGACTCGAAATAACCCACTAATCGAACTTTCTCGAACATGTGACCTAGCCCAATGGTTTTCTGGTGCCCCAAAACGGTAGGATACAGAATTTCGTCAAAATTGTTAGAGCCGTTTTTAAGATAAAAACTGCATATATGACCACACATACACAAGATTTGCTCAAATTTGAATATATAATGATTTCAGTTGTCAGTGATCTTGAACCATTTGACTGGTGTTGAACCATTTGTTACTGGTGGTTGTCACATTGTAACTTTTGTTACTGGAGGTTGTCACATTTCTGGATGTTGCACCCTCATTTTTGTTGGTTTAGTCACTTTAACTTACCCGTGCATTATAGCTGGCGCTTTGATTTAATTTTTTTTTCCTTCGTGAATACGCTTAATGCGATCAGTCCATTGAATCCTAATGGCTGGATTGCTAATGGAATCCTAATTAATCCATTCTCTCAGTTCGACACTAAGGTTTAAAATATCTGAACGTTTAAATTCCATGGCATTAAATTGCACAGCTGCCATAGCAGGTGATGCGATTGGAAAAATTAGTATTTTAAAGTTATCTGTAATATGAAAAATAAATTGTTATACCAACTATACTATATCCAGGTCTACTACTTTATGGTCAATTTGCTAGATATAAAAAGCATACGTGCAGATGATTAATCTAGTAGTCCTAAAAAAGGGTTCAATAATATATTTTTTTTAATCTTAGTCCTATTTCGTAGGATAAAAAATTGTCAATATTATCCTGTTCCCGAAATTATCTGAAATCTCGATATTTATCTTAAACTAGCTGATCCGTCCGGCGTTGCCCGAAAATCAGCAACTCTCTTTTGCGATTTCGATAAAAATAGTCATTTTCGGCGCTCATTCTGCTCTATACAAACCTTTTCCAAACGAAACACCGGCACTCGTCCACGATGCCTATGCCATTGCATAACAGGCGTGCTCCGCACGCGCTTCAATATCGTTTAGTTTCAATTTCCACAACTAGGGGGCGCGAAATAATCTTACTTATTTATCTATGTCTTAAATAGTTCATGTAAAGTTGAATGAACCAATTCCCGTTGAAGAAGATTCCAAACATTTTTAGAACACTTTGGTCGTAACATGAAAATGCCCTAGGTCAACCACTTTCAACCACCCTATCTCCCACACCCCCACAGCTACCGATATGCAACCACCATAGTGCAAGATGGGTGATTCGAAGCTACTACCACACAAAAACACCAGTGGTCTGGGCTGGGTAGTTGTGGCTACAAAGTGAAATATAGGGACACATACGTCTATTTATATATAGATTATTTTCTTAACTAATATCCTAACACAAATGTATTGCTGAAAATTTCAGCTTGGATATCAGTTAACTGAATATTTATTAATATTCAAATTAAGAAATAGTTTGAATAAGTTCCTTCAAACCCGTTCTGACCTCTGACTCAGTTACCTTCGACAGGGAAATATTTCTTAATTTGAATATCGATAAATATTCAGTTATTAACTAATATTCAAACTGAAATTTATTGCTGTAAATTTCAGTTTGGATATTAGTTAATAACTAAGTATTTATCAATATTCAAATTAAGGGGCATTTTGAATAAGTTTTTTTTTTCCTTGTCGAAGGTAACTAACTCAGAGGTCAGAATGGTCTTTTTTCTGTTACCACTATTTGACAGATTTAGATTTTTCTTTCAAATGTTGTAGAAATACACTTTATGGTATAGTCTGTTTCGATATACCTAAATTGTAAATATTTGATTAAGGATTTTTTGTTTCATGAAATAAGTTTGTACAGTTGAGCTAGGCAAATTACTTTTATGCATGGACTGTTTCTTTGAATGACAAATCTGGCTATACTGTTAAATCCCAATAATTCATGCATTCAAGTAGAAATAAAAATATCTTTTAAAGATAATTAATTACTTAAGTGATTAATCATTTGAAAATTCTAAAATATGACTCAAGTAGCCATGCAAAATGCATGAAATATTTGAAATGACAAATATTATCTGACAATCTTCTTGTAAATATTTAGTCATAAAAAAATTACTTACTGGTAGACTTGTCTACGTTAATCAAATTAATCTTTAATTTTCGCAAAAACTGAATGACAATGGAAATTGTACTTTTTTTTTTTTTTTTAATTAGTTTCGTTTACAGAAATATTCATCCATAATCGTCTCTACAGAAATTCAGCAACACTCTTTTAAGTACGCATGACACATGACTCATTATACACTTTTAAATATTTTATATTTAGTTCTGAATATTTTTTCTTCTGGGAATACTATATTTAGGTATATTAATTTCTGCTCTGTTTGTCTTACAAGACTCAGCTGAGCTTAACTTTCAGTCGACATTGAATAAAATCTTTAAACAAAAGGGCTGACATCAGGTTTGGTTTCTCTTTTAATCCCTTGACCTGACGGATTACATCCACTTCTTTGGGTCACTGATGGAGCGATTCAGCTGGATTAAAGATTACGCATAAGATTTCAGAAAATCTTAATTGCCAATGTATAAAATATGCAATCCAACAAAAGAGCCATCTTCCAAGAACAATGGGAGAAAGCAAGTCGTTTTATTTAGGGAGCACATTCTGACATAAGATTTTCCCTTTAATAAACTTTATAAAGATCGTTCTGTTTATTTGCCCTTGATAGATGTTAACATGGCAGACAAAAGATCCAAAAAAGGTTGATGTTCTTGATACGTGAAGTTTAATTTTACTTTCATCTAGACATGCAAATAGTTGGCAATGTAATATTTGAATTTTTATTTCTGTGCTAAACAATATTCCTTAATATGTACTATATTTATAACTAGTTCAATAGTCTTTTGAACGTATCAAACAGTGCATAAGTTTGGTTATAAATAAAATGGAAAAATCGATTAGCCCTATCATGAATAATTCATTTTAAAATCAATGAAAGAAAAAAATGTGTGCTTAAACTATATTTAAAATAGGTTATTTAGAACAAATGTCTATTTTTTTCAAAATCTGACATTTGTTAAAAAAATTACAAAAGTTTTTGATAGCGAGGTTTATAAACAAAAAGAAAGCTATTATTTATAGTTATGAAATAGTTCTTTGCAATTAATTAAATGATACATTAACTCAGAATAGAAGTTAAATATTTTTCTGACGATCTTGTTCAGATCAAAGAGTAAAAATTTTTTTTAAATATTCTCTCTCTTGCAGAACCAGCATATTATGGCAAAGACGAACTTTCTAAAAGAAAATAGTTTCATAGTCTTTTGCTGAATTTCTCAAGCATCATTGAACTTCATAAAAGATTTATCTATATTATAGAGGAAAAGCATGTCCGTGAGTAACCTTGACGTCATCGTGGCAGTGAAAATGATTTAAATATTCCTTTTCCCTTTTTTCACAAATTTCATTACTCCTAAATATCGCATAATTTCAATTTTTACGCAAGTTGAATAAAGGGTTGGGAAATGTACTTTCAAATGCAATATGTTTGAAAATATCTCAATTTACTGATTTTTTAGGGCTTTTAGAATAATTTTCAAGCATGATGTTTTAAAAATCTATTTATTGCGTGCAGCTCGATTACGGATGATTAACTCATTTTTACGTAAAGCAATATAAATAGTTCAGCGTGTGTTTCCGACGAATATACCCTAACGAAATTAGCATTTCATCAATAAATAAATTAATAAAATAATATAAATAAAACATGAAATTAGCATTTCATCAATAAATAAATTAATAAAATAGTATAAATAAAACACGAATTTAACAGATATGTAATCGATCTACATGCTTAAACACTGACATCATCAGAATCAAAATAGCTGTTGTAAGTAGCGAAAACTTTCACGATTTCTACAGCTATTAATCTCTGGCATGTAGCTCATACGAAAATATCGCTTTTAATAAATTTCAAAACCTTTTTGAATACATAATTGATATTTTTCATATAAAAATGTTTTTTGGTGTTATTAGTGGACAATCTAAAATAATATATTAAATGTAAAAAATCTGTTAGAGTTGTCATTAAAAAAGGGGGGTTTTCACCTTCGTTCTGTAGACCTGGCAATATTTTCTGTGCCCCAAAAAGCCCGGGTTGGATCCTCTGGTATGTAAGAAAGGAGTAAAAATGAAATATGCACAATTATCAGAGGGTTGTTTTACAATTCTACCTCATATGACGTCACCATCTAAGAGCGGTTTAAAAAGTAATGCATTTTAAATAAGTTGATTTTTTTTTTTTTCAAACAGAGGATCTAACCCATAAATTTATTGAGTTAGGAAAAAACTGCGTTTTCGGTAAAATTCGACAGTTTATTACATGCCTTCATTCCTTCTTCATTACATGACTTTTCAACTTTGTTGGAAAGTGTCAAAAAACCATTTTGATATTAACACCAAAGTTAACCAATTGCAGTAGTGCCATTTATATTTTATAAAGGTTTTCAAAATATCTGTATAATCAATCAAAAGCTGTATATAACATAAACTGAATAACATTAAATCATTTTAAAAGACCATTGAAATAACCTTTGAATGTCACGTGTTTCACTATTTGATTATAATATATTTAGACTTTACATGACACGCTTAACTGCTAACACACGTTTTTCAAAATATATTTTAGTTGAAATATACCCAGTGTAAACACACCCTTTAGCAGACATCAAATAATTCAAGCCTAAAGCAACTAAAATGACTTTATCCTAATTGGTTTTGTCACTCCACACTCGGCATTTTTGACCACGTGAACTAATTAGACCGTAACTTACCTTGTAACCCCTTGCTGTGCAGTTTATTTTTTACAAGATTCGACACGATTAGTTTGGTTTACTTTCTAGAATGATATGAAGAAGCATGATAAAAAATTATAACACATATAATATAATGAAATAGTAAATACCAACGCGCTAATATATAATTAGCTGCCAGGAAGTAATTTATTTTCATAATAAGCTAAGCATAATACTAAATATCGAAAGGTCATAAAAGAACAATGCAATGTTTCAAAAAAATTAAAGTGTCTTTCTTATGTTTATTAAAATATTTAGTTTTTAAATGTGGGATGCTAATATTAAGATTTTTCTTATTTTGATGATTTTTAAAGCAAACAGCTGATAAAGAAAAATCGCTGTAACAATAGCTTTTTAAACGTTTTTATATCTAAAAAAATATTTAAATAGTAAATCGAAAGTAAATTTGTATTCTAAAACAATGACTGTTGAATAGAAACTTTTAGATTTTAGGATTTATTTCATTACCACTTTGAAGCTAAATTGGATGAATGCCATATTGATACCATACAGATTCATTTAAATATATTATTCCTCCTTACATCAACTAATATACTTTTTTTTATAATCAAACACATTAATAACTTATGTCATTCTTAATTTATACTTCATTTTAATACTTATTCTAAATCTTTAAAAATTATACTTTTTTTTAATTGCTTAAAATTTCAAAGTAGCAATTAGTAAAAATAGTAATTATCAAAGTTGTTTTGAAATTATGTTTTATTATAGTAATTATTTTATATTTTATTCACAGACTTTTAATGTTTATCATTAACATATTGCAGTTTTTATGAAAAAATATTCCTAATTACTTCTCAAAAATTTCTCAGTCTTAGTTTTTAATGCGGTTTGTTCGGGAAGCTAATTATGACTAAATCTCACGTCTTTCTAGAAATTAGACAATAATACTGTCCCTGATGACAAAATTCACAACTAATGGATACTTTTCAACTAATTGCTGAAGCATGTTCTTTTAGGAGTTTTCACACGCTTCATTGAGCTATGAAAATAACTCATGTTTTAATTGCATTATTTATTTTTTGTCAAAACAACAGCAAGCCTTTTTTTTTTTTTTTTTTTTTTTTTTTTTTTTTTTTTTTTTGTTAAATATACAAGGTAAGTACAAAACTGTTTATCTTTTAGTTGCTTATTCCATCACACTTCCCATGAGAAAAGGGTAAAGAGATTAAGAAAACAATATGTATAAAGATTATTTATAAGCTAGATTTGACGGAATGTGTGCATAATTCGTGTTGAATTAGTGCTGTTAAAAAGTGGCAATATTTTTAATGTCGCAAGAACTATTCTTTAAATTAACAAACTGAACGTATGCTGCTTGTTTACTACTCATTTTTCTCACCAAATCTCCTATGAGGAAAAAGAGGGGGGGGGTGTCAAAAAAATAAAATATTGGGAGTTTGACAGTCTCTCGAAAAAATTGAATAACTTTTAAACAGAAAGTTATTTTAATTTAAAATTTTCTGATAATAAATGAAATTAAAAGATAGTTTCTCAAATTATTTGAGAGAATGGCTTATGTTACAAATTTTGGAAAGTTGGGTTTTTTGTTGAAAGAGGGCTTTTGAGGAATGTTGGATGATAAAAATTAAAAATTGCAATTTCATAATATACAAGTTCACTTTTGAAAAATTATAAAAACAATAAATTTAAAATATTATTACTTTCCTTATCCACCTAACTAGTTTATTACTCGTCAATGCTGTAACTCTATCATGAAGATAGAAGTGGCAAGTAATCACTTCTATCTTCTATCTTATATAGGAAGAAGGGCCTATATCTTGCAAGAGATGCTCAGGACATCGCTAATTATTGATTACATTAATAGTATTTTCCTCATTTCAGTTAAATTTTTAATTTGTAACAGAGGCCCTTCTTCCAGATATCCATTCATTTGTCATTTACATAGCCTATGAAATAGTCTCTGTATAAAATAACTTGTTTGAGCTGGTCTTTTGAAACTGATCCTGTCACGCTTGATGTCGCTGTTTCTAGCTCTTTTAAGGATTTTGGTCAATCTCCATAGACTTTAACATAGGACCATAGTAAGCAGTAAAATGGTGATAAGTCAGAATTATAAAGGAGACAAGCAATCCTTTCAAAAAAAACTATTTGGGAAGACTTGTGATGATACGATTGCCATACAGTGTTTTCACGAAAATAGGACCTAATCGGGAAATAAGACCTACAATGATTTTTCCTGATGCTCGTAATTTAAGAACTACCCAGAAAATACGCCCGTCTTTATATTTTCTGACTTAAAAAAAACACGCAATCAAGATATGAACTTTAAACAACGTATATTTAATTTAAAGTAATAATTCCAACAACAAATTACACTACTTTTTATTACACTACTTCTCCCCCGTTTTATGCGTTTACAATGCATTTTATAAGGCGTGTTCAAATGAAAGTGATTCGAAGCGTCGCATGCGAACAGTTTTCAATGTAATTTCGTGAAACAAACCCGATAGTGAAGGTGTTTGTACCACGCGTGCGCATGCGCAAGCAGATTTGTGATAACTTCATTCGTAAGGGCGTGGCATTCAGTTAAAAATGGCTGGTGTGGATGCAATTGCGTCCAAAACGGATCAGCGAGCTGTAATTAAGTTTTTAACACTCAAAGAGTGTAAGCCAGTGGATATTAATCGCAGAATGCTGACTGTGTCGTCAAGGTGTGTGTCCAGGCACTGGACCGTAAAAAGTGGGAAGTACTGGAACATCCACCTTACAGTCCAGATCTGTCGCCTTACGGATATCACATCTTTGGACCGCTGAAGAAAAGCCTAAAGCGTCAACGATTTCACTCCGACGAGGACGTAAAGGCTGCAGTTCTGAACTGTTCCATGATCAACCGACATCTTTCTATGCGGACGAAATTTGTAACCTTCCTAAGCAATGGGACGCTTGCCTAAACGCCACGGGTGATTTTTTTTAACAAACTTTGTATGCATTCCACTCGTTAAATATTGTTGTTTATATCTATGCATATGTCTCATTTCTGTCCCTACGCATCTCATGGATACACACCTCGAATCACTTTCATTTGAACACCCCTCATATTTACCGTTTACAATTCAAATTGTTTCGAGAATGTGTCAGAAAGTATCCAAGTTTGATTCGGCATGAATAAAACGCGGAAAATCAGATTCCCCTTTTTTCATGTTTATGAATGAATGTTTTCTTTAAACAGGAAATAATTTCTTGTGTGTAGCAGTATTTCGTCTTTCCGGGTTTAGGGCCTAACATAGATTTGTAACAGAATATGATTGAAAAACTGTGTTTGAATAAAAATAATTTTTTGTACATGAATAAATGTAGATTGCCTTAAATCAGTGTGCTTTCCGATTGCTTTAAATCAATCGCAGAATTCATGTGATTAAATAAAACAAAGATTATTATTTAGAAATAGTGGTAATTCGCAGGACGCAATTGGACCACATTGTAATCAAATTATTATATAAATAATTATAGATTATTGTAAATGAATAAATGCACATTTTTGTGCGTGAAAACAAAATTCCAAAAATAAGTCCTAGTTCTTCTTTGAGAGCAAAAAATTAATATAGGACCCAGTCTTATTTTCCGGGAAACACGGTAGTAACGTCTCAGAAAGTCCAGAAAGCCTCCTCTTGAATGAGAGTTATCCTGATGCCTTTTCTTTAAAAGTCCGGGAGCCAGCGACATTTTTACTCAACCATTTTATAAAAACTGATCTTTAAATATGAAATTGATCTTTCTTAATCAATCACGAAAACAGCTGTCAACTGTCGTGAAAGCTGGGGAGGTGGTCTTGTAGAAGCCGCAAAATACCCCAGTAAGAGGGAAATTGATATTACCTTCATCAAGGAAGATCTCCAATCCTCGCGGTAATATATTTCAATCTTCCGTAATTGATTTGCCGTTCGTTTCGCGACAGGCGACGGCTGATTTGGTGTCTTATTAAATAAGATCAATTACATATTTACAGATCAGCTTATATAAAACGTTTAAGTAAAAACTATCGCTGGCTCCCGGACTATAACGTTCTCAAACGAAAATAAGGAAATTTTGGGTGATATGCATTGTAATTTTGAAGTGCATTATCAATGAAAGACGATTTTATGTTTTTTTTTTCAATGAACTTTTTTTTTATTAAATCAAATACTTTGAATCCCTTCTTGTCCAATTAACTTATTAATCGTTATTATCTGGAATTCAATATTCTAAATCTTCTATAGCAGATTATTAATGCCTCTATTAAAATATCAATATTTTAATTATCATTTTGAACAATTAATTTTCATAAATAATTTACTAATTTTTTATAGTCCTAATTGTTTAATTTATTGGACTACTTGAAGCCATTCCTTTTTTTATTGCTGACAACTGGACAACTGGAACTTTTTTTAAAAACTTGTTTACAATTAATATAATTATCCATATTTTGTTTAGTATAGTATATCTTTAATTTCAAGAGAATTTTTCTCTTCTCAGTGTAGAAACAACTTTGAATCATCTCTTGATCGATACCGTTTTACCTGCATGCAAATCACATAATTATTACCTCAGAGGTCCATAATCCTTTACTCTTACACAAACAAAACACATGCTTTTCTTCTTTGCTAACTGAATAATTTGCATGCACATTTAGAGTCGAAAATCATGTTGATAAAATATTAAACATAGAATGCAGATAAAATAATAAAGATTATGTATGTTAAACGGATTTAAATAAAATTAAAATATATTGTCGTATATTTGCTTGTTATTAAAATTGTTAAGAGATGCATACTTACTTTAACTGATACAACTTCTATTTAACACATATAACTGTTATATCTTTCTAACTTCTTAACAAATAATTTGGCAGCCTATACCATGATTTTTAATTCCTATCTTTAAATTATAGTGACTGGACTGCGTGCGATAAGTCAATTTTCCAGTATCTCGTTCATTTCCTTTAATTAAAAAATTGTATTATTCAGGATTTTGCGTTTTGTAAATATTTTCCATTTTTTTATGTCAATTTGCTATAGAGATCCAGTGTTTTACAAAACACTATATTTACAGTTATTAAACAGTTTGACAAAAAACTGTATACGTTAGTGTTTTACAAAACGCTGTATACTATGTTGCTACAGCATGTAGTTTAAAAGTATTTTACTCAATTTTATCTTTCCGAAATATATCTGCGCTATTATATACCTCTTGTAACAGTCAATATAATTTAATGAAACTTTTTGGTGTTATCGACTATGAAATAATCTAAAATATTTTATGTTAATGTAATATTTGTCTTTTTATCGTATTTTTGTTTAAATAAACTCCATTTTTGCTTTTTTTATATAGAATATTTGTATGTACAAACTTTTTTTTTATTTAAAAGTTTTCCCTGGATTTTAATGTTTCTGAAAAATGTCATGTATCCTTTGTATTGAGATAGTCGCATTTGAATTTATCACAGTGTGTTAGCCTTTTATTCAAATTTCCAAAGAGTATTATATTAATAAATAGCCTTCTTAAAAATAAGGGAGGGGGGGGGGGGCTTTGAACGTAATCAGTCGTTTTAAAGAGAACTTCCGTTGTAGCAACAGCTTTATGACATTTCTTGAGAGAGCGTTGTTTTTTTTTAATCATGTAATTTTTTTATCTCAGAGAGTCACCGTCATTTGTTTTTACACAAAAGCACAAAGGTTTTTCTTCTTTGCTAATTGAATAATTTGCATGCACATTAAGCGTCAAAAAACGTGTTGAATACGTACAAAGAATTAGAATTAATTCTACAGTTGGTGTAAATTAAAATGTCTTGAATCACGTTTATAAACAAACATTTCTAAATTTGTGTTGATGTACATTTAATATTTGATCTACAGCATGTATATATTAAGATACCTTGAATCACATTTATAGACAAATATTTGTAAATTTGTTTCGATCTCCATTTAATATTTGAAGTCTGAATCTGATGTTTAGTTTCTTTCATGCGTTAGTATTACCAGGTAGTTTCAGGAGATCTACCTGTTGTGAATTTTAACGCGAATTTCGATTATATATATGCACTGATACTTTACGACTGTTTATTTCCCGCAAAAATATATCAAATCAGGAGGCTTTGTCTTTTTGATTCACGTCCTTCCCCGTTCTTCCATTAATTTAAAAATCTTAACTAAATATTAATCCACTATCTTAAATTTTCTATCCAAAATAATTTAAATATTGACATTGTGATAACGGCATTAATAATTAATTTGAACATTTAATTTTCTCATCAATATTTTATTAATTAGTGATAATTTCATTATATCAGGAGACTCTGACTTGCCGCCTTCCCCTTTGTCTCATTAATTCAAAAATCCTAACGCAGTAGAATTCCAATATCTTAAATTATCTGTCTTAAATAATTTGCGTATTGATATTGTGATATATTGATGGCATTAATAATTAATTTGAACCATTAATTATTCTCATCAATATTTTATTAATTAATGATAATATTACTCAGTTATTATCAACAGTCTAATAAAACTTATTTTAATGTTTATAATGTTTTTAGTTTACGCTTTTTAGCAATTGAAAGAAGCATATAACTCAGTTGTTAAATATATTTTAAAGTGACTACTTCAGCCCCTTTCAATAATGTTGAATCACGAATCCACTATGACGTAAACTATATCATAATTCTTAAAGTCTATTTTTAATTTAAAGAGATGTAATAACTCTTGTAATGTAACAACAGTGTTATGACTCATCTCTTGAAAATAAAAAATTATATCGTTTAACCCGCATGCGAGTCGCATAATTATTACCTCAGAGGTCCACCATCGTTTTTCTTTTTTACACAAACAAAACAAAGGCTTTTCTTCTTTACTAACTGAATAATTTGTATGCACATTTAGCGTCGAAATTCATGTCCAAAGCAGACAAAATGACCCAATTCTGTTTTCGGTGAAAAGATCTTTGTTTCCCAGATATCTACCAGTTGAAATTCATGACATTCCGGTTACCCTAAGCTTAGACACGGATGACCAGTGTTTTGTTCTTTTCGGCCATTACTGAAGCGAAAACTGTTGTTTTGCTGACAGACGGCTGATGTAGTGGATTGTAATGTCGAGGTCACTCTATTGAATATATCCTAAGAGATTGAGTACGTTTATTTAATGTTTTACCCGTAATGTTTTGTTTATGGGAATTTAAACAAATGTTTATTTTATTAGAACAAGACAAGCTTCTTCAGGAGGTATATTCTCGGAATAATGTGCAATTGTTTAAAAAGTATTAAGATACTCTCATATATATTTTAATCAGTTGGCTGCCCGATTGTATAATTTTTCCTATAATTCTTTTTAAAAAGAAGTTGTTTCTTTATAGAAAAATTATAAATGTTTTGTTTATAGGAATTTCACCAAACGTTTATTTTTTTTTAGAATGAAACAAGTTATTTCGACTGGTTATTTTGAGAATGATATGCAACTGTTAAAGTATTGAGATACACTCATATATTTTTTAATAAGTTGGTTGCATCAATGTATAATTTTTTCTTTAATTCTTTTTTAAAGGGAATAATTTTTTTATAGAGAAAAATTATAAAAGTTTTGTTTATGAAAATTAAGCAAATCTTCTTTTTTTTTTAAGAATGAGACAAGTTATTTCGAGTGGTTATTTTGTGAATAATGTACTGAGGAGATATTTTAAATATACATATGTATCCTACGCCCATAGATTGAACATTAGTGAGGAGAATTGGGGAGTTCACTGAGTCTAATAGCTTTAAGACGTGAGACCAAGAGGCACAGAGAATATAGCTAAAGATTTTATCGTTATTGTATATATCAAACATACATGTAAATATTTCTGTAATTAGCTCTTAGTTAATCTAGAGTCCAGCCCTTTATTTCTTGTCAAGTATTTTCTACCGATACATATTTACGCGTAAATATTGAAAGCGAAAGAAAAATTTTAAATTTTATTAAAGTATTACGTACGAAAAGCATTTGATGTTAAAAATTACGTCATATTTAAAACTATATTATAGAGTCTTTTCTTCTGAAAAAAAGTTTTTTCTTAACAATTTGTGCATTTCCAAATGTTAAAGTATTTTTTATTGATACATGAAGCGAGGATAACAATACACAGAAAGAAAGTTTTAAGTTGAAAATTGTATTATGGTTAGCAAACAATATTTAATTTTGATTTAATTTTGATTTAAAAGATTATTTGAAAAACTTATTTACTTTATTTTTAATACAATAATTAATATTTTTTCGTGTTGCAATATTTATAAAAGAAACTGAGCAAGACTAATTGGTTTGATATCAATATATTAAAGACAAACTCTTGACTCTTAAAACGTAGTTTAAAAGTGTTTATCAGGAAGATGTTTTCGAAGATAAATTTTGTGTTACGTAAATACTGATTGGAAGATTACATAAAAACTGCCTCCAACATAAGAACTACTTCCTGAAAATGAAACGTTTAAAACTCTTTTATAATTATTTACGCTGGTGCGCCAGCTAACTGGAAGTTTTGTTATCTGTACCATTAATCTATCGTATACCAATATCAACAACGCTAAAATTGATTGCAAATATGTGGTGCTGCCTCCCTGTCTGAAAGCTTCTGCTGATGAAAATGTCGTCATAAATAAAATGAAACGTGCAGAAAACTTAAATATTTTCAGAAACTTAAAAATTTTATTAAGATTGAACAAAATGAGGTCTATTCCACAAATGTGCCCATACATAGTTCTTTGTCCCAGTTTTCCTTTCTTTTATTTTTCGGGGGAGGAGGAGGAACGAAGGATGATATTTTATTAAATTAAAAGCACTTTTAATGGTTTTTAATTTATCTTCAAACAACTATTTAATTTTTTTATTCGATGCCATTTTATTTCTTGAAAATTTTCCAACTCGGTGAAAAGCGCCTCGGCAGGGTGTCTAACCTAAAACCAGTGGATTAAAATACCAACTCTCTGCCTATTGAGGTACCTGGATGGACAACTTACCCACAATTTATTCAGATAACGATATTGGCATTAGCATTTGATCTGCCATGTATATAACTCAACAGAATAAACCGCCGTATGATTGAATTAAAAATAAGAAAATTGCATCTACGTATCCATTGTTTAATGGAGTTCTATTATTTGCGGTACATTCTGTTGAACTGTCTACATGGCAGACCAGATACTATTTCAATATTGTTGTCTGAGTGAAATGTATCGGCCGGTTATCGGTCCAGGTAGCTCAATAGATAGAGTTTTGGAAATTTAAGTCAAAGGTCTTGGGTTCGAGCCCCGTCATGTACACTTGCATCACTCAGTTGGAAAATTTTTCGACTCGTATGTTATCTTTACTAATCAGTATGATTGAGTTTAAAATAATAAAAGTACATCTTCGGATTCATTGTTTAATGGAGTTCCATTATCTGTGGCTTGTTCTCTTGAGCTGGCTATATGGAAAACCAGATGCTATTACCAATATGATTATCTGAGTAAAATGTGTAGATTGGTTGTCGATCGAGGTATTTCATTAGACAAAGGATTGACAATTTAAGCCAAATGTCTTACGTTCGATTCCAGGACTGAAAATATTTTCCCTCAGTTACAAAATTTCAATTCGTATGATATACTTACCATTCGGTATGATTGAGTGAAAAATAAGTGTATCTACATATTGATTGATTAGTGGAGTGTCATTACCTATGGTTTTATTCTGTTGAACTGTCTCCATACAGACCAGATTATATTGTCAATGTGGTTATCTGAGTGAAATGTGTCAGCCGGTTGTCGGTCCAGGTAGCTCAATAGACAGAGCGTTAGCAGTTGAAGTCATAGATTTCGTGTTCCTGGACACTTTTCACTTAGTTGGAAAATTTTCAATTTGTATAATTTCTTTAGCAATCAGTATGAATTTGTTAAATGTATCCATGTGTTCATTATTTAATAGAGTTCCATTACCTGCGGTTTATGCTGCTGAGCTGTCTACATGTCAGACCAGAGGCTATTGCCAATAGGATTATCTGAGTTAAATGCCTTGGCTGGTTGTCGGTCCTGGCTACTCAATGGGCAGAGGGTTGATAATTTAAGCCAAGTGGGTTCGACTCCCGCCTTAGGCACTTTTTCACTCAATTGGAAAATTTACAATTTATATAATTTCTTTAGCAATCAGTATGAATTTGTTAAATGTATCCATGTGTTCATTATTTAATAGAGTTCCATTACCTGCGGTTTATGCTGCTGAGCTGTCTACATGTCAGACCAGAGGCTATTGCCAATAGGATTATCTGAGTTAAATACCTTGGCTGGTTGTCGGTCCAGGCTACTCAATGGGCAGAGGGTTGATAATTTAAGCCAAGTGGGTTCGATGCCCGCCTTGGGCACTTTTTCACTCAATTGGAAAATTTTCAATTGGTATAATTTCTTTACCAATCAATATGGTTGAGTTAAAAGTAATAAAAGTAAAACTATAATTGTTTGTATTCTACGTTATCTCTCAAGGAAATTACTCTAAAATTAAAGGAATCGAACAGCACTCGTAGGGGCCAAGCTGAAGATTAATCTTCCATGTTTAAATGCTATCTATGTACTACTAGTGCTGAAATATATCTGAATGAATTATATTTAAATTAAAGCATTAACTTCATTTTATAAAGAAACGTATTTGCATATTTCTCAGAGCTTCATTTATTTAATAATTCAAATTTTATTTATGCATGTGTGAATGATATTAAGTATTGAATAAAGGCATATTTTCAAATCTGCATATCTGAAGCAAAATACAAATAGATGAAAACGTTCACTAAGCATCAGTTAGCAATTGATAATTGGTATTCTCTCCTTATGCGTATTTATCAATTAAATTAATAAAGCTATCATTGTTTACGAAACACGTGTAGACAAACCATATATCAAAAACGTTTGTTTTTCCCGTTATCAAGATGTTCCACATTCTCGTAAAAGAATGGAAGAAAAATTGTTTTTAACACTTTCTTTCAAGTTGAACTATGAACCCCCCCACAGAGATCAAAACACTTTCACTTTCAATGAGTTTATTGCTACAAAGCTAATGATATCAATTAATCTTGAAAATGGCTGCAACCTACTCAGATTAAATAATACTATTTGTCACCGACAACATTCTATCGTAAATAACTTCATTTTGAACAAGAGAAAAGTGAAAAAATTCGAGTTGACCACTGTGCTCCAAAACACGTACATCAAAGGCTACGTGATCAACATTCGGGGACATGACGCAATGACAAAACAATTAAGTTCCGATGTTCATAAGTCACTAGTTATCTGTGCAGTTTTGAAATAAATGGATGCAATTGTTTACGTAACTGCAGTGTGTCATTTTTTAATTGACAATTTTTCAAAAGCATAGAGTTAGGAATGCTGGATTTTTATATACTTTTCCCGTCCTTAAAATAAATTATTAAATAATGTAGGAAAAGGATTATTTTTATCTGTACTTAATTTCTGAAAAAATATTTCAGTTAAGTTTAATATTTTAGTAACATTAATTAAATTCCGATACTCATAAATCACTAAATGCGATTTTGTATGTATCCACAGTGTGTTATTTCTTCATTAAAATTTCATTACTGTATATGGTTGATAATGTGAGATACTATATCATTTCCCCTTTCTCAAGTTTTATCAAAAATTCTAAAAAAAAAATATATATATATATATATATATATATCATCTTAGCGTAATTTGTACTTAATATAAAAAAAGTTAAGGTTAATAAAAGCTTGTTTTTTTTTTTGTTTTTTTTTTAGTAATATGAATTAAGTGAATTCACTTAATCCATATGCAGATAAATAACTATAGTTATTTTTGAAATTTTGAAAGGAATGGATACAATTTTTTTACGTAACCAAGGCTTGTTGATCTAAATCTAAAATGTTTTCAATTGTAGGGTTTGTAATGTAGGATTCTATATAAATATCCCCTGTTCAATTTTTTTCAAGTAATGTAGAAAAATGATTGTTTTCTTTTTTTAACTTATTTTCTAAAAAAGTTTCAGTTAGGGTTCATAAATGGTTGATGTTTTTAGTAACGTTAATTAAGTTCTGATTATCATAAGACAATAGTTGTCTGTGGGGTTTTGAAATAAATGGACGTAACTGCGGTGTGTTATTTATCAATTGACGATATTTGCAAAAGTATAGGGTCACCAAAGTGGAATTCAATATCATTTTAACTTTCTTTAACAAAAAAGTATCAAGTAATGTAGCAAAAATATTTTTTTATGTAAAATATACTAATTAAGAAAAAAATTCAGTTAAGGTTCATAAGAGGTTGATATTTTAGGAACATGAATTAAGTTCCGATGCTCATAAGTGATTAGTTATCTGTGGAGTAAAACAAATAAATTATATAATTGTTTACGAAACTGCAACGTGTTATTTCTAAATTGACAATTTTTTAAAGTATAAAATGAGATTATACAGGGACGTTTCTTCTTGTCTTTGACCTATAGCTAATGCCTAAATTGTTAATTTTAGAAGTATAGCTCCAACTGCAAAAATGTTTCAAATGTTCTCCTTCATCATATGAAAATCCATTTATGTCAAAATATCTACTTTTTAAAAGCGTTATGAGATTAAGTTTTTTACTGACCCTGGGTCCTTTGTATATATTTATTTTTTTTTTTTAAATTCTTTATGTTCTAAAAAGTAAAACAGTAAAAATTCCCTTTTTGTACGATCAAAATATAGGAAGTCATGATACTTTTTGGGGGAGGGGAGGACGCGTTTTCCATTTTTATAGGATTAGGAAACTAACAAAAAATAAAACTTAAAAAAATAGATTAAGGAATTATTTTATTGTAACACACACACACGTGTGTGTATATATGTATATATATCTATTTACATATAAATCTAAATTACAAAATTGTTCAAGAGAAGTTGAAAGGTTATGTTGATGTCATTTTTCTGCCATTAATTTTCAAAAAGTTACATTTAAAAAAAATTATAAGATCCCTGAATTGTGTATAAGTTATATTTAGATTTTTTTCTCCGTGCTGTGACAAGTACAACAGTACAAATTACATTCTTCTACGCCCAAAATTCTTCGACTTAAGATACTTTGAATATTATAAAATTTAGACGCTTTCTTGCACTAAAAACACCTTTTTTCTGTTTTTAGTGCCAAAAATTATAAGATTTCACAAAATTCAAAGTATCCTAACTAGTTTTGGTCGTTGGAGTATGAATTTTTTCTCTTCTATTTATTAGAGAATTGAAAAAAAATTCAAAGTTTAACATATAGGATCCAGGGACCGGATAAAAATTTAAAAAAGTGTAAGTTTTTAAAAATTTATGTGAGACCTATTTCATCAGCATAACCTTAATTCCTTGTTATTTTTAACTCTTTTGTCTTTTATACTACCTAGGTATCTCTAAAAGGTAAAAAGTTAAAGCGCGTTTTAATATATTTGGGACACCCTGTATATATTTTTGTTTTTTGAGCTACGGTACGTTTGGGTAATTTTATCGAAAATTTTAATATCGAAAATTATTTAGCATTATTTTCATCATTTAAGTAATTTACTATCATATATTTTCTTATATCTGAAATATCAAATATGATGGTAAAAAGAGATATTTGTAATAAATATTCTTCAACATATTTATCTATTAAATGGAATGGAAATTCTTTATCTATGTATCGAAATAATACCAAAATGCAAAATTTATAATTTTATCGTTGTCCAACATCTGCAGTTTTATACATTACTTTAATTTATACTAAATAACTTATTTATTTCATATCTTAGAACCATGACCGTAAACAATTTTGAACATTACTTACAAGGTTTTTATAAATATTTTGCTAATAATCTATATTTACTGTACTTGAAATTTAAGTATTTTGATGGCTGAAATAGCCATGCAAAATAATACTGGGGGACAGACTCGGATAGAGATAAAAAAGAATCGTCCTTTAAATACTTAAAATGTTTTCGCATATTCAAAAACTACATATTTCAGTAATACATTTATGTATTCACGATTTCAATATAAAGGAGATGTTATCAATATTTCTTTAATTATATATGCCAAAATTATAATATTAGTTGACTATTTATACCAAAATACAAAAAACACAGTTTTATCATTTATTTTAATCTGTAGTTTTATTCATTATAGTAATTTATTCAAATAATTCCTTTAATTCATTTCTTAGAAACGCAGATTTTAAGCACAATATTTTGAAGGTTATGTTGTAAAATAGCACTTTGTATTTGAGAGTTAAATATTTTTATGTTTTAAACAATCGCATAAAATGTTTTTAAAGGATATTTCTAGATATATTTATTACCGAAATGTTAGCGAGTCTTACTGCGGAGACCTGAAAAGTTTTTGCTGCCAGTTTGTCTGTGTGTATGTCTCACGCTAACTGCCGAAAAAAACATCTGATTAGTCTGCAATGTTGCTGAAGTACCCGGAATCAGTTGTATAGCGTTTGGTTAAACTCTGTTCATTAGTTCCAAAAAACAAAAATAAATATAACTTTTTTTTTATGTCATAATACTTTTCAAGGAGAATTCAAGCGATTTTAAAATTTTACCATGAATTGGAAATAAAATGGCGCATTCGGATAATTGATTTATGGACCTAAAATTTCCCAATAAGGGACTTGCATTACTCCGATTATTTTAACATTTTGTCAATACATGTGTCAGACATTCTAAATTATTATATATATTTTTTTAATGGAATTTTGTGCAAATAGTACAATTAAGTGCAATTGCAAACATAAATTCAATGAGACAACGGGGGTTCAGGAAGGGTTCTTCCTCCCTCCAGCCCCCTAAGAAATGCACATTTTCATTCTAAAATATTCCAACAATAAGTAGTTGAAGAGTATAAATGTGTGAAATCGTGTTTAATAGAAAAGGTGTTCAAATATGGGATTTTTTGAATCTTTGGGAAATTTTATATGTTTAGAAATATACATATAATCTAACATTATGAAAATGCGGATTTTAGAATGTTAGATATTGTGTGAATTACATGAAAATTAAGATATCTTGCGAAAGTGATGTTGAGGCCCCTGATCTAAATATTTACTAATTTATTATTTATGCACAGAAAAAAAATCGTTGATTTTACAGTATAATACTGACATCCCAGTTGCCAGTATTATACCATAAAATTAACAGTAATAAACAGTAAAATAAGCAATAATACGCTGCCGCGTATTACTGCTTATTGTACTGTTTATTACTGTTAATTTTACGGTATAATACTAACATCTGAGGTGCCAGTATTATACTGTAAAATCAACGCTTTTTTTTCAGTGTACCAGGCGTTCCAACCCAGGCTACTCGTATTAAACATAATCAATTATACTGTCAAGTATACAGAAAGTAGATGAAAATCGCTTTTATTTAAAAACTCTAATAGATTTTTTACATTTAATATGATTTCTTAGATTGCCCACCAATGCTTTTTTGCACTTTTGTATTAGCTGCGTCTCGGTGGTTAATCGCTTAAGATTTAACTATTTACGGGAACCTTTTTGATTATGATTATTTCAGTCTTTAACTGTTAGTTTGACTACATAGTTTAAAATTCGTGTTTTATTTACTTTTATTTGTGAAGTTTTAATTTACTTTGGCAATTTAGTTATGGAATATTACACAATAACAAAATAATGCTGAATTATTTACATTATTTTAAGTGCAAACTAGTTAATCTTACCGTAAAAGGATTCCACGCCATTTTTTACCGGCCAGATTTTTTTTTGGTTTAAATCATGCCTAAAAATTATTTTAAAAAGAATAAAATAACAGTAAATTAAGATACAGTTTTCAAACAAATTGCATTTGAAAGTACATTTGTTTTTCTATTAGATGGAGTAAATGTTTAAATTGTGCGGTGTTCAGAAGTTAAAACAAGTTGGAAATTGTACATCGAACGTGACAAAGAGGTGCGTTCGTACTATAGCTAATAGTTATATATATTCCGATCTTGATGATTTTTAATTCTGTGAAATGAATTATATCGTCTGCAGATTAATTTATGTAATAAAATATAGTCTCGGTCGCTTGACTATTAAACCTCGGAAGCTCCTATAACAAGAAAGCACCGTATTTTTAAAAAAATCAAATTTCTTAATAAATGTTTTTATTAATATTTTCTAAAGTTTTGATTCGATTTTCATAAAATTTGAAATGTCTCGACAAAATTCTGCAAAGATAACATATTTTAAATTTCAAACCATTCGGTTGGTTAGTTTTTGCGTTGTTATTTGCGGACGGACGGACAGACAGACGGACGGACAGACAGACAGACAGACGGACGGGCCAGACGACGACAATAGGTGCTACGTATTTATATAATTACGAACGTACCTAAAAAAACATGCAGTAAAAGCAAAATTTAATGGTCATGTCGTTGCCACTGTCAATATAACGGCAGCGTTATTCATGGATGTGTGTTTTTTTTTATAATATTAGATAACAGGGGATCGAACAAATGGCTTCTCGAGAACGTAGTGCCCGGAGTGCAAGGAGTATTTAAAGAGCAGAGCCCATCTAATGAAAAAGAATGAGTTTCTTTTTCTCCAACTATTTAGTTATTTTAAATGACTTAGGAATAATAAATTTTATCAGTTTTGAATCATTGGGTATAACGGAAATTTAAATCATAGCTGCCAAAATTCTTACAATTTTGGGCCACCAGTAATTCCGAACAGTAATTTTTGCTTGTTTTATCTCAGGTAATCGGCGTCTAAATAAGGCGAAGATCATTATTCGGAATTACTGGTGGATAAAAAAAAGTAGCAGTTGGCAGCCATATTAATTAAACCTCAAATTCCAAGGAAGGGCAATCACCCCGCTCACCACTTTCCTTTTTCAGCACCCACTGTTGACACAAGCACAGAAAATATTTTTGAAGGGCAGTTTCAGATATAGATGGAAAAGAATTGTCCTTTTAAATATATAAATATACTTTCGTAGTTTAAAAAAAAAAAAATCCAATAACACATTTATTATGCATTCACGATTGCAAGATAAAGAAGAGTGTTATCAATATTTCCTTATTTAGTTATCTCCATTTTCCAGATGATCAGCGACTGTTTAACGTCCTCTATGACCGGAATGTTTTGCGTTGATTATTCAACCGTGAAGATTATTGCTCATTTTGCATAAAATATAGTAGAATATAATTTCTCGTTCTAACAACTATTTGAATAAAATCATAAAAAGTTTCTTGCAGTAAATATAGCAAGAACTGAACTTTGTCTTCGATAACTTAAAGATTGGAAAAAAATTATATATTATTATTTCCTTATTCTCTATTTAATGACTGACAGATGTATTATTATTTGTACTTTTTTCAGTTATTAGTGCTTAAAAAGAACAAAATGCGATTTTGATTTTATTATTGTGGGTTTACATGTTGGTTATATTAAATTCCAATATTACCAATATTGGTTTTCTACTAGGGCCAGATCGCATCAGTATGTATAATCATCATTAATTCATACTGCACGATATCTTGAGAGTTAATTTCTTTCTGTTATTTTCTGTAATTTGATTAATGATTACCAAAAAGAGTATAAAAAACGATGATTCTGTGCTATATTATGTATGCGAGATGGTTGTGTTTTTACAAAATGTGACCGGAGTTGCGGCTCTTAACATTAATACAATTTCTGACTGAAATATCTAGTAAGTTATTCAGAAAGTATTTTTCCCTCAAGTGTCTTCTTTCCAAACCACAGTAACTGTATATATTTGAAAGTTGGCTTTTAAAGTTTTATTTAAATATGTTCTATTATGAGTCGCAATTCTAAACTTTTCATAGTCACTTTCTATCTGTGAACACTAGGCCTAAACAAGAAAGAAAAATCATGCGACAAACATAGATTATGAAACACTTTCAACACTTCCAGAATATTTTAACAAACCTTCGCTGTTAATAAGGTAAATAAGACATGTAAACATTTTAGAAATCGCATAGTACATTTGAAAACCAGATTTTAGCAACTGGCGTCCACAGCAGGAAAAGTACATCAATTATTTTGTGAAACCCTGTATTTGATATATAGATTAATATATATTCTACATAGTATATTATTAATTAAACGAATAATAGGTTGAAAAATTATCTTCAAAGGTTTCTATAAATAGCTGGAAACATACTTAATTTTTTTTACGCAGCCCTGTATATTACATACATGTCACATACTAAATTAAAAATAATTCAAGCTCAACCACGCTTAAAACTACCTGTATATGATTATATTTATATTCTATCAATATCTCTAAATATAATTCAGCTTGAAAATGCTTAACTCAATTAAATAAACACATTTAGGCATTTCACTCTCATACTCAGTAATTCTTACGAATTCTTTCCAGTAATCCTGTATATGATCTATAGAATTTAAACACACCACGTACTATGCGTCAATTTAGTTAAATATAAAAACACATACCATAACTGAAAACGTACATCTAGCAATTATCGCCAATAGACAGTATTTCGGATACAGCACTTTATCTGAAATATTTTGCGTATCCCTGTAAGTGGACGATAAATGCTATGTCCCCATCATATTCTACAACAAGAATCATGTAGAAAACTTCAGTAATGTGTGTCAATTTCATTATACTTGAAATAGTGTAACATAATTAAAATGCGCTGCGGACAGTTTTTTCCCGTAGACCATTATGTAACGGAATTCTTTTATGTGGCCATGTAAATAAATAATAAATGATTCGTACCCCAAATTCTACAAAATATATATTTTTAGTGCACTTCATAAATGCATGTCAATTTCATTATGTTTCAAATGATGTAACATCATTAAAATGCATTTGAAACTATTTTTCCCCATTAACCGTGATGTAACAGTTAACTTTTGATTGTCTCTGTACACGAAGTTCAAATGCTACATACTTCATTTTCAATAGTGATCGTGATATAGTAAACGTCAGTAACATCTAAAAATAATATGGTAATCTGAGTATATTTACCATAGTTAGAGCTCGGCCAGACTGACAGACAAACCAAAGTCATAAACCCTTTTCAACTAGGTTGGAAAGTGTTAATAAAAAAATACTGCAATTTGTATTTTTGTTTCCTACATCTATCTGTTTATGGATAATAAATATTGTATGTCATAAAAAAGGTAAAAAAAATGAAACCTTTGTTTCATATTAGCCCATGGCTATGGCGATAAAGTGAGACACCATTGTTTTTAACCAACAAAATGAGAGGTCTGTAACAAAATTGCCCCGAATCCACATCTTTCAGTTGTATTATGCATATTTTTATCTTTCATTTTGCCTGAATTTTGGGGCATCGTTCATGCGTCCACTAGAATACGGACAAAAATCCACTACCATAAGCTCCCTCCCTAATTTAAATGGTTATCTACGGTTAAAACTAAGAAAACAATTATCTAAACAGTTAAGCTATATTTTTATAAATTTTGGGAAGCAAATTTGCAACAATATAACATCTGTTATTGAAAAAGAAAAAATCAAATTGGTAGTTTAAGATCTTCAATGATTGAGTTAATTTATTGTTCATTAATATTTACATAGCCAGGAAAATCATAAATAGTTTTCCTGATTTTTAATGTGGTTTTAGAGACAAGCGGGACAGCAACAGTATCCATAATATCCACTGCAGAGATTTGATCTTCATACACGAAATTAATTGGTTCTTAGATCGATCGTTAGAACAGTTCAAACAAATCTTGAACGCTGTTACCTCTCCTTCGTCTTAATCTACTTCGCTTTTGAGACAAGCATATTTATAATGAATAGACTTTCTAATTCCACGTTTACCGTCAGCTGAAACAAAAGTTCTTTTTTAATAATCTCTTGAAATATTGGTGTCTCGTAGACAACTGGATCAATTTCTTCCCTTGTAGCATTCGCAATGAAACCTGTCAATGATTCTTCATTATTATCAAGCAGAGAAGGCAATTCTTCAGTCTCTGTGCTGTCTCCTTTAAACAATTTGTCAATCAACCTTTCTTTTTTTATCTTTGGATTAGGTTTTTCTACTTTTTATAACTCTTTCATTTTCAATTTAGACTACCAGTATTTCACATGCTGTTTAGGTAATAATTTCTGTGATTGTGCTATCCTCTGCATGTTTAATTTCTCCTGTATAATTTTCAACACTGGTGTCTCCGTCTTTTGTTATAGTATCATAATTTGTATCGTCTGTCTTCTTTTTAAACTTTCTTACCTTTATTGAACTCTTGTTTAAATGAATTCTTTTTTTTCTTTTGTTTTTTCTTCCGCATCTTCTATTCTTAATTTTTCTGTCGCCTATTCAGTCTTTACTTGTAATCATATTTTTGAAATAGCATCCATTATTTTCATTTCCTTCTTTGCAGCAGCAATTTTATTTATCTGTAAAAGCAACATTTCAAAAGAAGTTGGAGAAATTGTTGAATCTTTCCTCAGTAGAGTTACGATATTAGATCGGAATGTGGACGAGTTTGCGTCAGCGTAGTTTTACGTCACGTGAATGATCTGTCGACGACTTTTAGCTGAACAACATAATGATTTAATATTGACTTTAATACTTATTAACTTTAATATTGATTTATTTTGACTTCATCTAAATAGTTGGTGGATAAACTTTCCTATTTCCTTTTGGTTTGTAACTATGCAGCATTTTCAATATTAAACAAGAACGAAAAATCATGCGTTAAGCATAGATTATGTAGCACTTTCCAACGCTTCCAAAATAATTTTACAAATCATACCGTTTAATAAGCTAAAAGATAACATCTAAGTAAACAATTTGGAAAACAACATATTTAAAATTATAATTTCAGGAATTTCCAACATATACAATATTCGGAAAAATATCCGAATACTTTTATTCAGCCCTGTATATGATCTATAGATTTGTATATATACTACATAGAATGCTAAATTTTAGTTCAGTTAGGAAACGCGTAGCACAGTTTAAAATTCTCCATCTGGAGTTTGTAAATAAACGGAAATGTGTTCGCGAACTTTTGTGCTTCCCTGTTTAGGATCTACAGAATTTATACACACCACGTAATAAACAAAAAGTGAGTTAAATTTAAAATCGCGTTCAGTAACTTAAAATGCACTTCCAGGAATTATTGTTAACAGGCAGTAGAGAATTCTTTTGTGTGTCCCTGTAAATGAACGATGACTGCTATGTGCACAATATTCTGTAGTAAGCCTCTTGTAATGCACATTAGTGATATATATAAATTTCAGTGCGTTTAAAATAGTGAAACATTACTTAAATAAACCGCAGACGGTTTTTCTCCATAGACGTAATGTAACGGAATTCTTTTGACTGTCCCTGTAAAGTAACTATAAGTGCTATGCACACCATATTCCATATTAAGCTTCTTCTAATGCACCTTAGTGATATATATAAATTTCAATGCGTTTAAATTAGTGAAACATTATTTAAATAAACCGCAAATGATTTTTCCCCATAGAACGCAATATAACGGAATTCTTTTGAGTGTCCCTGTAAAATAACTATAAGTGCTACACACTTCCGTTGAAATAGGGAACATGCTATAGATGGCGACAATAACATATAAAAATTGCAGAGCAATCCGAGCATATTTACGGGAGTTAGAGCACGGACAGACGGCAGACGGCAGACGGCCAGACGGCCAGACAAACCGAAGTCATAAGCACTTTTCAACTAGGTTGGAAAGTGCTAAAAATACACAGTATTTAACTTTCAGTGGCACTATTAGTTTGCGGTGTAAAACTAAGTTGAACATCAACTAGCTAGATTTTCATATCAATCGATTAAAAATCTGTAATAAACAAAGAAAAATATAATACTAGACTTACAGAAAATAAGGAGAAAGAAACATAGCGGATATATGAAGACAAAAATACAATTGAAGATTAACATTTTCTGTTTTAATTTGTGGTGGATGTTTTAAGCTGTCTGAGGGAATAGTATTATTACAGCCCACGTACCGTCTCATATTACTCCCATACTTTGCCTTAGATTAGCGTCACACACTGTCTCAAATTAGCCCTCTGAGTTTCATGGTTTGTAACTAAGGCTACGGTAAACATATTCCAAATTTTAAAGGCTAAAAATTTTTGTGCCTTTTAACTCACCATTTCTTACTGAATAAAGATATATTAGAATAGTTTACCTAATTTTTTACATAAGTGTTGCACGATAAAAGTTTTGATGTCTAGCAGAAAAGTTTTTCTTATAAAAAAAAAAGTAAGAATATATAATATATATTTATTTCTTTTTTAATTTTGAGTGAATTTGCAATTGATATAAATAAAATAATATTTGCTTGCAAAATAATTTCAAAGCTAATTTTATTATTTAAAAATGTGTACTTTTATTATGTGATACCCTCATGTCTACCAATGTGTACCCCATTTTGTTTTACTGTCTCGTATTCTTCCCGATTGACCCTATATGAAGAAGATGTGTTAACAGAGTGCTTGTGCCAAAACTTGTTTGAAAAATTTCGTTCTGTCGTTTTAGATATGCGCTACGTCATTTAAAATTAGTTAAAACTGATAAACACAAAATAAAGGTATTCATTGCAACAAAACACCAAATAACAAGACGATGACAAAATCTAATAAACCTAAATGGTCAATATATAATTAAACAATATATATATATATATATATATATATATATATATATTAACACTAGAAGGCCCGAAAATTTCAAATTAAAATATATATATATATATATATATTACACCAGAATTTTTATTCAAAACTATTTAACTTCTTTATTTAACTTTTGGTAGCTTTATATTTCACTTTTTTATGAATAAATTTTTTGATTCGAATCAAAATATATATATTTGGTACCAGTCAAAATGACCGCTATGGCCGTTCTACTGTTAAAAACATTGTCGTTCATTTTCATAGAAAAAAAAAGAAAATGCATCTGAACAAGCCAATATTTTGCCAATAACAAGCCAGTGATATTTAATTTTAATATTATCTATCTTGTAATCTAATAAGTATTCCTCAATAATATAATACAGTTGAATTCCGTTAGAGAGAACTTTATGGAACCGCCAATATCTGTTCACTAAAATCAGTTTTAGATTTTTAATTTCACGGATCATCTAATCCAAAGTGCTTGTAAATTAAAATACATAAGTGTAAATTTGCTTCTGTGATTTGTTGCATACTTTTTATCTAGTGTACACCACTTTTGTTCAGCGACTTACCTCCTCTTACAATTTTTAAACAATATATGCTGAAGATGGAAAATACATTTTTTGTAACTGTTTTTGCGTTGTACTGTTGCTGCAATAAAAATAAACGGTAATTATATTACGTATGAAAATATTTCTTTTTTAACACAAACGTGAAATAAGATATGACAAAAAAAATTGTGCAGAAGATTACTATCAAAACACAATAAAATAAAATATATTATAATCTAAAAACTATTGGACGAATATTACATGTAAATTATAAAGTTAACCTTTCCAAAAGGTTATGATTAGTAACCCATAATTTTCCAGAATCTTGCATACGTGTTAATTATCAATCCATTATCTAGTCATATGAAAAGAAAAATCCAGATTTTATCATAATAGGGCGTTGATTAGCATACTTTTTCACCAACAAATTACGCTAATAGATTCCCTGCCCTATTTTTTTTGTTTGGTTTCATAAACTATCCGATATTAATAACTATCATCTACCCGGTTTACACCAAACTCCCTTACGAGAATTAATCCTCAATTCTTAGAAACACTATTGCGATGTTAAATAGGCGCCGACAAAGTGGAGGAACATTTCCCTTCTCTAGATTTTGGAATTCCATTAACTCAAATTTGTTTTTCTTTGATCTTGACAAAATAATAAAATTTATTCTTTACAAATGACTTAAAATAAACACTAAAAGAAAGAAGAGCTGCGAAGTTTTCACCAGGGTGAACTGTGCCCCCAACTTGAACTGCTTGAGGAAGTTAATTTTTAGCTCTGTATTTTTTATGATCATTTGTTTAAAATTAATCTTACACGGGGAGTTCAGGAGGGCAGAGCTCTTTTAACAAAAAATGGAATTCCTGTTTAACTTTTTTAGAAAACGCTGGAGGAAATTGTTTTTGAATATTTAATAATTTGTAATTGATAAATTTCTATAATGCTTTTTATGTTTATGTGTTTTAAAAATTGTCTTAGACAGGGTGCGGGGGAGGGAGTATTCTCATTTAAAAAATCTTAGTTTAGCTTATTCTCTATTTTTAAAAACGCGGCAAAGGCTGCAGAATACAAGCATATGTGTTCCAAACTTTTGTCCCTCCTTGGTTTTCGTTCTGCCTGCGTCCATGGGATGATATAGTTTCTCAACACCGATTAATCAAGTGTTCACGTAAACCTAACGAAATGCTGGGAAAACATCCCGCAAAACGTTTATTGCGGGTCGCCCTTTAGTCTGACGTGACAAATGTCGCCCGTGAAATGTGCGTGACGGATATTTTCGTGACGTGATATCCGCATTACGCACGGGTAAGTTACAGATGACACTGACATGCTAAATAAGTCGTGCAGTCTGTAAACGACCATCATGATAATTGCGACAAAGGAGCATTTTCAAGTCGGTAACCTTGCTGAAATTAACAGACCTTGATTTTCTGATGTCAACTGATCATAAACATGCATTGCAGATGTGCATTAGCATGTTTAGAATGCGGAGTAATGTTATACTTTTTATCTTTACATCGACTTATTTATGCAAGTAAATTAGTATAAACTTTGTGGGCGTAATTTGTTGATGGATTGTGTCCTTTCATTTTGACTTTTTCGTAAAAACAGCGAAACTGCAATAAATAAATGGTTATAGTCTTGAACTCATTAAAAGTAAGTAGAAGAGTTTGAATCTAAGCGGTTTTCCATTGCGATATACAGCATGGCTGTCAACTTTTACGGTTTTTTGTCACTAAAATTTAACAGAAATTTTTGCCTTATTTGATCGCAAATTTCGGCGATTAAGTAAGGCAGTATTTAGCAATACATTTTAGTGGTAAGAAAAAAGCGTACGAAGCCGAAAAGATCATGAAAGTTATTCGTTGTACGAGTACTACTTTAGAAACGGTTTCTTTGTAATATGTTGCAATTTTCCGGAAATTTAAAAAAGGTTTCTTTACCCGATTTGTTACTCACGCTCTACTGTATAATTATAGATATACACATTAATTTTTGCCTTATTTGATCGCAGATTTTGGCGATTAAAAAAGGCAATACTATTGATTTTCAATGGTAAGAAAAAAGCGTAAAAGTTGGCAGCTATGCATTTAGTAGAAACCACTTATAACGAATCTGAAAAGGTCATAAAAGTTATTCCTTTGCACATTGGCTTCGTTATAAGCGGTTACATCGTAATATGTTGCAATTTTCCGGGAATTTAAAAAAGTTTGATTTAACCGAACTCGTATTATTCAGGTTCTACTGTATAATTGTAGAGATACACATTTTTTTCCCAATTCATCATCGTAGATTTCGGCGATTGAAAAGGGAAATATTTATTATTGATTTTTACTGGTAAGAAAAAGACGTAAAAGTTGGCAGATATGAATGCAGTAGAAACCACTTAAAACGAATCTGAAAGGATCGTGAAATTATTCGTTTTACACGGGCTTAATTATAAGCGGTTCCTTCGTAATATGTTGCAATTTTATGGGAATTAAAAAAAATCAATTTAACCGAACTCGTGTTATTCAAGATTTAATGTATAATTACAGGGATATACATTAGAGTTGTGGAACTGTAACCGCATCCTCTGAGTGGTTTATATATGGATGAGAGGTAATGAGCGAGTAGACTACCTTTTCGCTCCCTATTTTTGTAATTAATTGAAACTATGAAGATATAGAAATGAGGTAAAATAAACCTACTTTTTAACGATATAGCTTATAAAGTGGTCTTGGTTCGGGTGCGAGAGCATACCTAATGCAGAACACAACCGAAATATAAATTTGTGTATTAGTGAATTGAAGGGGTAGGAGCAAGAAAGTGCCAAGACACATTTTTGGTGCAATAAATCAAACACTGTAATCTGTTGCTTAATATTGTAAATTATAATATCCAACATATAATTTGTTTATAATGTCACTTGGTGGCAGCATGTGTGACAGGTTTCGTTTTTTCCCCCAGATGTTTATGTCCTCAATGATGATAGCTAATTTACAAAAAGCGTAATAGTAATATCATTAAAGTAATGCCATGTTGTTACTCAGAATATCTCAAATGTTACTAAGGCATTGGCGAAAAAAACTGTAGGTTATATATCTTGATTTGAGTATTTGATAAATTTTCAAATTGAAATATCTCAGAAGTTCAAAAATGTGGCTTGGCGCTCTCTTGCCCCGACCCCTCAATTATGCATTAGTGGTGATATAGTAAATTCATATTAAAATTTTTTTGAATTATGACCTACTTTAAACTTTACATTATTCTTTACATAAAAAGAATGAGTATCGTTCAAATTATGGCTATGTGCTTTTACAACTCATTTTTTTCAATAGTTTTTGAGATAGCGAGAAATTTAATTTTTTGGCGGTCTGAGAGGACAGTCTTCTGTTATTGTTGACATCCGAAGAAACGAAACTCTTACAACACAACCAGGAAAACATTTTAGAATTTTTATTTCATATAAAGTGAGTTCATTTTCTATTTAGAATTTCGATAAAATTTTCCTGTCACTAATTCAGTGTTCCAGGTAATTTCTCTGTGTACAATCTTAATTTAATTTTTTTTTAATTTATGGATAAAACCATTTTTTTTCTTTTATAACTCCTTGAAGGTTTCAGAAATGTACATAAACTGTACATTTTTCCGGGCTGCTTTATTCCAAAAATTCAAGTAAAGTATCGAAAGCGGGTGTTACGATTTGAAAGTTTAAAGTTGAAATAATTTTTAATATGAGGGGGTTAAAATAACAGTGGAGTAAGTCAAAATTTTTGAAAATCGAGATAACCATATTTTCAACTAACGTACATTAATTTATATTCAATGTGCCAGTCAAATAAGTCATAGTTCACTTAGAGAGTCGCTAGAGGGAAAAACAAGTTGGACCACTCAATGCAACTGCAATACAAGTTTCATAAAACCCTTCTTTTCTTAAATCACTAAATATGGACTTACTCCACTGTCATTCTAACGTCTTCATATGTAGACGACTCCTATTTCAAAAATTGCATTCATATTCCAAAAGTAGACTCAATTCACAGTTGAATGGTACCTCTCGGATCTCTTTGGAACAATTTGGTGATAAAATAGCTCGAGGTGGTGCTTTTTTTTCACGTCTACCACACATAGCTATACAATAGATATGGATAAAGAGAAAAAAACAGTACGTTTACTATCTGCCATCAAACAAAGAGTGTAATAATTCAGTGGTATTGTGCAAGCGGATTGGTCATATTTGGTTTTCTTATCTTTAATTAAACGTAATTAGAATTTGGGTCACTTGATTTATAAATTCTTTGTGAAATATACTTTTTAATATTATCACAAATAATAGAAATTCTTTCCTAATTGTTGTAATAAAATCCATGTTTTAAAAACCTGAAGTGAAAAGACTGCTAGGCATTTTGAATAAATTACTTACGAATGATTTTATGAGAAAATGACATTCATTTACATTCATTCACACCATGAATTATCATTAAATATTTCGAATGCTTTGTTCATTAGATATACAGTCGTGATTGTTGTGTTCTGGAATTTCGGTCAAATGCATTAAACTTGCACGAAAATCAGTGAAAGTTACATTTTTGCAAACTGGATTTTACAATGTCAAAATATTGTAATTAAAGAATACTTAAGTGATTCTCTCGGAAGTATAAATTTCAAGCAAATATAGAACAAGGTCTTACCTCAAGCGTAATGAACTAGACGAAGTACAGGAAATAAGACTGAATACTGAAATTATTATTTATGATAGAAAATTATAATTCAAACAATGAATTAAGCTGAGTGCACCGGTAATTGACCACCGAGACACAAAACAGTAGAAAAAATAAAGATAATGCCCGGATATATTAATTTTGGTTGGTAAAAAAAATCTATATTAAAAACCTGAAACATGTCCGTGAGTAACGCTGACGTCATATCCACGGTGGCAACAAATTAACCAAACTGTTTTATTTTATCGCAAATTTAATTGCTTCTAAACATTGCAAACACCGTAAAATAGGAAAAAATGTATATTCAAATGCAATTTGTTTAAAAACTGTATCTAAATTTGCTGATTTTACACGGTTTTTAAAGTAATTTTCAAGCATGATTTTATTTTAAATCTATCGCGTGCAGCTTGATTATAGAAAACTAACCTGTTTGCCCTTAAGACAATATAAATTATTCAACATTTGTCTCCAAGTTCTTTCGAAAGTATTAGCGCATTTCTTAATTTTATGATGTTATTAAGATAATTTTTCCTAAATCTGTCTCCGACTAATATTTCACCAAAAATATAATAAAATTAATATAAAAAAGTACAATTTCAATAGGTATGTAATCTTACTAAGTGCTTAAACACTGAAATAATCATAATCTAAATAGGAGCAAAATCTTCGGCAATTTCTTCTGTTATTAATACCTTTTATGCAGCTAATACGAAAGTATCGCTTTTAATAATACATACTTGATGATATTTTTCATACAAAAATATTTTTTGGTGTTTTCAGTGAATATTCTAAAAAAATATATTAAATAAAAAAAAATCTATTACAGATCCAATAAAATGCATTGTTACACGTTTTATTTGCAAATAAAACTATGACTGATTATTAAAATGAATTAATTAGAAAGCCTTCATCAAATTTTAATAAAATATAAAAAATAAAAAACCCTCCCATTGTTAGGAAAAAAACATAGTATGTTCCCAATTTTTTTACTTTGTTCTATCTATAATGTTAGAAGAAAATATTGTAATCGAAATTTTTCGAATTCCGGATTTCGACGGATTTACACGTTTTAAAGTTCAAAGGTCTCGCAAACCACGTTTTTACAAAATGTCTGTCCGTGTACCCGTGTGTGTGTGTCCTCTTTGTATCATTGAAAAGTGATTGAAGTTATGCACAGAATTGAATAAAATTTTATTTACAAGTTTTCGGCCATGGCCTGCAAGTCCCCGTTGAATTTGAAAATATTCCGTCAGAAGCACTGTGGTAGCGATTTCTGTGCCATTTTCCTTATTCTATCATCGAAAAGTGTATAAGGTTATACCTAGAATTGAACCAAATTTCATACACATGCTATTGGCTATGGCCAGCAGATCCTAGTCGAATTTGGGGATATTCCGCCAAAGGAGAGCGCTTGATAGTGATTTTTTTGCCATTTCCGTTATTGTATCGTCGAAATATTTTTTACTATGGACGTCAAGTCCCATTTGAAAATGGTTGTATTCCCCCGGAAGGGGCCGCTGTAATAACGATTTTTGTGTGTTCTCTCGTTTTTTGCAGTTTAAGTAGAGAAAATTTTACGACGAAATTTGATATTTAGATGCAATGTATTAGGCTGAGGTTTGTATACAATTTTGGAGAAAATCGGCCTGAAGGTGGCGCCGTGACATTGAATTTTGTTCGATTTTTGAGACGAGCGCGGCAGATGTTGAAAAAAAAATCGGATTAAATCTGTTAGTTGTCCAATATAAGTTTAATTTTCATATTTGCAATAAGCAAATATGTTGACATTTTTTGATATATTACCCGTTGATTAGGTTACATTACGAAATTTGTTATTCCCCCTCCCCCTCCTACGGTTTAAAAAAAACTTTTTGACAAAAAACTTCACGTGTAATCGAAATATAAATAACAGATATGTTATCTACTCATTTTTTGTTTCTAAAGGGTATAATTTAAAAAATCACGCTTTCTGAAGTAGGAGATTTTGGGGGTTGCACATCCCACTTGTTTAATATAAAGTTCAATTCAATCCTCCTGGCTCGTTAATCGAGGCATGCCGTTCATTTATGTTTGTTTTATGTAAATATTTGTTTCCATTAGAGTATAACGCTTTATGAAGTTATAAGAAAAAGATCAATTTCTGGATCATTAAAATAACTACACTTGTAGTTGACCAGAATGGACAAATACTGAAATTTTATATTAAAATCATTAAAATTACAGACATTACATTACAATTACATAAAACATTAAAAACATATTAAAATTGGACATTTCGGATTTACATGAAAATCCCTCATCTCATCAACAAACATTTTTCTTAATGTAAGTCACAGTTCAAAAATATCAACACATAGAAAATGCAACGTATCAAAATGTCGAGGCCAAAGTTACAGTTATAATAACACGAAGTATTCATTCGGGATTGCACCTGATTCATTAAGAGGTAAATCTGTAATATTCGTATACATGCTTCTAAAAAAGTACGAGTTCTGTAGTCGCTGCATCTCGATGTGATTACAAAAGATTTAGCAAAATCTGGAAAATGGTCAGTTTTTATTGCATGATCCACTATTTTGGAATTTAAATTTTTATTTTGAAATGCGCATAAGACTAAAGGAGCACAGATGATAGGAGCACAAAGCTTAGATTAAGAAAAATGTTTGTTGATGAGGAATTTTCATGTAAATCCGAAACGTCCAATTTTAATATGTTTTTAATGTTTTATGTAATTGTAATGTAATGTCTGTAATTTTAATGATTTTAATATAAATATAAATATGTTCAGACGTAATATTTTTGTTTACTTCAAATACTGAAAATTTGTTTATTCTTTCTAACGTACCTTTTGAGAAGCAAAATGAGCATAAAAATTCTTACTTGCATAGTAGTACTTACTTGGATGCAGTATACTTTTAGTCAGGAAAAATAGCTTTATTCAACAGCTAAACAGTTTTTGGTTATTTACTAAATTTTCTTGGTCAATTATTGTTTAAAGGCATTTTCCAGTAGTTTAGCAGTTGTAGCTCTAAATGTAGATTATTTTAAATGTATAAGCATAGCATACATAATATTTGCTGTTTTCTATATTATAGAAATAAAATCTGGTTCAGACTGAATTCAATTTTTGCAAATAAACTGGTATAGATAAAATTAAATATCAAGTTAATATCGTTTAAGAACATGTAAAATTTGAATGCAGTTATCGAAGAGTAAACGAAAGCATTTTTAAAGTATTCTGAAGAGGAACTCAAATATGCAGTTATTAAAATAAGCGAGAAAATAACCTTCGACGTAACTTTGGAAAATACCTTCAAAGTAACTCTCAGAAAATTTAAATCGCTGCATTTAAAACTTACATATTTTCTAGTGTTGTTTAATACGTTTTGTTATTAAAGTCTAAACTTTCTTCTGTGTGGAATTTGGATTAAAAGTCCGATATATGCTCTGTACTCTCTGGAATTATTAAATAAGTTTTACTTAAACTTTGTAAAGAAAAATTCTAAACTTATCGTAATTAAAAATTAATTTTCGCATAGAATTTCGTCTATCTTTCGTATTACGCCAAAATCACGCTTAAAATCATGAAATCAATAACTATTAGATAAGCTACATTATTAAGATTAATGATATACAATTGTTCCATAATAAACATTTTACTGTTCGGAAGACTTTTAACCTGATTTTGGAAAATTCATGATCTCTCCTTTCTTAAATACTTTAACATTCCACTTAACCTTGGAAATTGCCTTCAAAGTAACCCAGAGAAAATTTTAATCGCTGTATTTAAAACCTGCATATATTTTTTAGTGTTGTTAATCCGTCTTGTTAATTACTTTTTGTTGTTAAAGTCTGAGAAAGGATTTTATGGAATTCGGATTAAAAATTCGATATATTCTCTGTACTCTCTGAAATTATTAAATTGGTTATTTAATCTCCTAACAAAATATGAAAGAATAAATATTTCCTTCTTCGTAGATCTTGCAGCATATAATCCGTGAGTTTGTTATCGTTTTTTTGCCCTCTCTTAACAATGCGATACTATGTGATAAATTTACAAACTTGTTATTGCATGTAAATGCAATAAATTTGCGAACTTTACGATACAGGATACATTTTATTGAAACTGGTTGCTCGCTCTGGTGACGAGCTTCCCTCAGACTGTCGCATACCGAAAATCAGGTAAAACGCTTTTTCACATTTCCCTTCGCCCGAAAAACAATTAATCATCCACTTACATTTTCTATAAAATTCGAAGCGTTTCAGCAAAATCCGTCAAGTGCGAGCATAACTCGCGCTCAAAGGGTCCCGTACATTGAATTTATTAATTAATATTTATTAATTAATAAACTCCTACTACCCTTAATTTTCTCATAATTTAGTTTCAGTAGATTCGGAAATAGGAGGGAAGCATTTATTTCCAGTACTTTCGACGATATCTCTGAAAATATAATACCTAAAATTAAAAGAAGTATATTTTTGAGTTCGATGTTACGAGATCTTTCGAACGATACACCACACGATATATAAAAAGAAAATTTATTTTTCAAGTAACTTAATTAATACCTCGGCTAATCACCAACATTTTTTTTAAATAATTATCGAATAACCTTGGATGATTCTGCGTCCATAGATACCTCGATCGCCCGTCAACTTCCGCGCTGACCGCCCGAAAATTAAAGTTTGTGTGTAACAGAAAAATGCGCTTTTTCTCGAAAACTATGTTACCTAGGAAAAAAGCTGTAGTTTTCCTGCAAGGTTTAAATAAACTTCTACCGCCCCTAATTTTTTCATATTTTTAGTTTCAGTATATTCGGAAATACAGGGGGGGGAGCATATTTTTGCAGTGCATTTTCGACGATAACTCTGAAAATATAACACCTAAAATTAAAACAAATATATTTTTGTGATCGATATTACAAAATCTTTCACACGATACCCCACACGATAGACAAAAAGAAAACTTTTCTTTTCAAATAACTTAATTAGCTCCTAAATTTTTCCTAAACATATTTCTGAATGGCTAATAATCTAAAAATATGTGGGTAAAAAGGCTTTATAACTTTTCCAAATTTGAACTTTCCACGTCCCATAGTTTACGAGAAAAAGGCTCTGACAGACGGACAGACAGACACATGAGTGATCTTATTATACACCGTGTCCCAAAAGTTTAGACAATCAATAAAATTTGCATTAACATAAAAAGTAATAAGGTACAATTAAAATTCGTGAGATAGGCAATAAATAAAAGCAGTTTTGCTGATATACACATATAAATTATTATCAAAGATTTGAAATTATAAAGTATACATTAAATTATATAACAATAATGCTGTCCCAAAAGTATAGACACAATAAAACATTACATGTTTTCTTTTACATTTTTGTTCACAAAATAAAGTATTTTTATTTTTGTCTGTTTCTATAAATGCAGAATAACTTTTCCCTTTAATTTAAATATCGTCTGCTGTATTTTTAGCATAATAATTTATTGAAATTTTGTGGAATCCAATGAGTTCAATGTATTGTTTTGTTTGTAATTCGGAAAAGACATTTCCTGCGTATTCTGATAAAAATGCCACGTTCTAAAGAAATTTCTAAAGATGAAATTATTAAAATTTTACATTTAAAAGCGCAGGGTCAAAATCCTGTAAAAATATCGAGAAGAATAAAAATATCCTTGAGCAGTGTTTATAGAGTTTTGAGATCAGGTGGAACATGAAATACTAGAAAGCTAGTCGGAAGACCAAAGAAAACAATGTTACTTGATGATAGAATGCTATTAAAAAGAGCTTCAGTTGATAATTTACCTGTGCGCGAAATTGCATCAATTTCCAGAATTTAAAAAAGTACGATACACAGAAAAATTAAAGCTTCAACAAATATTGTTTACAAGAGAATGAAAACAAAACCTTGCTTAAAGCAGAGACATAAAGATGCACGTCTAAAGTGGTCTAGAAAGCATATGTCATACGGTGAAAAATGGATTTCTGTCATCTTCAGTGATAAAAAGAAATGGAATTTAGACGGCCCAGATGGTCATAAATTTTACTGGCATGACCTAAGTAAAGAACCCAAGAACTGTTTCAGCAGGCAACAAGGCGGAGGATCCGTAATGACCTGGGGAGGGTTTTCTTTCAATTGCCAAACATTTCTAGGATTTAAGGACAGAAAAATGAAATCAGAAGATTATCAGGATATTTTACGTACCAATTTACTGCCAATTATGGATTTGCTAGCAGGACTGGACTGTGTTTTACAACAAAATGGGGCATCCATCCATACCTCCATATCATCGAAAATATAGTTTAGGCAAAACAGTATCACACTATTAGACTGGCCAGCACTTAGTCCAGATTAGAATCCCATGGAGAACATATAATGAATCTTACCTTGTAAAATATAGAAAAATGGAAAGCAAGATACATGTGTAAATGATTTAAAAATTGCAATTGATAAAACGTGGTATGAAATACTTCCTTCTGTAATGCAATGCTTAGTTAATGCTATAGAACAACGTGTATTTGATGTTATAAAGTGTCGTGGCAATACAATTAAATATTAAAAGTAAATTTTTAGTTAATTTTATAAATGTAAAACCAAAAAAATTACAGGTGTCTATACTTTTGGGACAGCACATTGTTATATAAGTTAATATATATTTTATAATTTCAAACCTTTGATCATAATTTATATGTGTATATCAGCAAATCTGCTTTTATTTATTACCTTTCTCACGAATTTTAATTGTACTTTGTTACTTTTTATGTTAATGCAAATATTATGGATTGTCTAAACTTTTGGGACACGGTGTAGTTCCGTTTTTACTTTTTAATTACGGAACCCTAAAAATGAAAAAAAAAATGTTTAATACACTGAAATCAGAATAGCAAAAATATCTGCATTAATGAAAGAAAATGGTTTTGTGAATTTGTGAGGAAATAGCGAATTAAGATTTCAGAATAGCCTTAATCCTTTATGCTCCTATGGGATATTAAAATGTCATTTCGGTAAAAATGTTATGAAATACACTATATTTCCAATGATGACCGGTCACTTGCGATTTTAGACGTTTTGTTAAATATCTGTAAAGATACATGAGGAGTTATCCTGAAACTACAGGAGTGTTAAACAACATGATAGACTTCATATATTTCCGCGAAGATTTTTTCCCCGAAACCCCATAAGGGGCCGTCAACAAATTGAAGAAAAACGAATATCTTTTGGATAACCCTGTAAAAACTAATATTGCATAAGCATTCAAACTGTAGATTATGATTAAGTGGCTTATTGTAATAATTTGGGTTCATTTGTATGAAGATAGCATGTATACTCGAAGATAAATTCAGGTTTTTATAAAAACAGTCCCAAATTTTACCAAGTTTTTTGCTTATAATTTGCAGAGTTTTTAATATAAAAACAAGTTATTTTCAGAAAATATGACAAACAAAATTGTACACAATTCCCTGTAATCAGAATTAAAAAATAATAAAAATTGTATGAAATATGAGCAGGTTTACTAAATATAGTTTCACTGCGCATGCGCGAATTCAATCAAAATATACTGTCCATAATATATTCGCTAAATGTATAGACCAACTTTTATGAATGTCTCAAAAACATAGCTTGAAAATTCTGATAGTAATCGTCGATAGAATAAGCTAGAAATTCGCTGTTCCCAAAAGGAAGCAAAAAGATGAGGGGTTGTATCAAATATACCAGCTTATGAAAGTTGACATAATAAGAATGAAGTGTTTCTCATTCTATATTTCACACAACCCCTCATCTTTTTGCTTCCTTTTGTGAACAGCGAATTTCGAGCTTATTCTATCGACGATTACTATCAGAATTTTAAAACTATGTTTTTGAGACTTTCATAAAAGTTGATCTATACATTTAGCTAATATATTATGGACAGTATATTTTAATTGAATTCGCGCATGCGCAGTGAAACTATATTTAGTAAGCCCGCTCATATTTCATACAATTTTTATTATTTTTTAATTCTGATTGCAGAGAATTGTGTACAATTTTGTTTGTCATATTTTCTGAAAATAACTTGTTTTTATATTGAGAACTCTGCAAATTATAAGCAAAAAACTTGGTAAAATTGGGAACTGTTTTTATAAAAACCTGAATTTCTCTTCGAGTATACATGCTATCTTCATACAAATGAACCCCAATTATTACAATAATCCACTTAATCATAATCTACAGTTTGAATGCTTTTGCAATAATAGTTTTTACAGGGTTATCCAAAATATATTCGTTTTCTTCAATTTGTTGACGGCCCCTTATAGGGTTTCGGGAAAAAATCTTCACGGAAATATATGACGTCTATCATGTTATTTACACTCCTGAAGTTTAAGGATAATTCCTCATGTATCTTTACAGATATTTAACAAAACGTCTAAAATCGCAAGTGACCAATCATCATTGGAAATATAGTGTATATGCAGAATTTAGATAAATAATGTAACAACTTAAATACAATAATGATTACACTTGATTGGAAGATTATAACAAGCATTTAATAAGACACAAAATACATGAAGAAATAAATACTACGTAGCTGTATAGTGAGTTAGCACAATTTAAAATGGCCATATGCCGATTTTACAGCCTTTATATGACAGGAAAGGACTTTTATCTTTTCCCATTAAGCAAAAACACTAAGCTACTTAAGCCTTGCATAAAAAAACATCAGACTCCCACAAAAACCGTTTTAATAATGACATCATCTATAATCATGTTTACACGTGAATCTATCATGGCTAGTAAATCATTTTGGTCCATCAAGTTGTGATGGTGACTCTTTTTTTTCTTACATACATTTTAGCACATTCATTAATAATAGAATGGTTTTAGTTTAGTGTTATGTATTTTAATTTGTCATACTTAAAAACCATTGTTAATTACACATAGAAAAAAAACAGTAAACGAATAACTTTCCGTGCGTTTTTAACTATCCTCCTTATTACTGATAAACCGGAAGTGGTTATTTCTGAAAGATCTCACAATTTAAATATAAAATCACCGTATACAAACCGGGTGTCCCAAAAATGACTGATGGATTTTAAAATTCTATAACTTGCAAGCTGTGACAGATATTTAAAAAAATTCTTGCAGGAGAATTATGTATGATGTCAGGAGTTTTTTTTTTTTTTTTTTCGTGATTCTTTATCGAATTTCAAACAATAGATGGCGCTGACAGCGGGGGATTCAGGCCTACGGAGTAGGAAATAACAGTAAAAAATGTGAGCCGGTTGGACATGATGCCGCTTGTACTACTTTCGCTACAAACTGCGCCCCACAACTGTAGCCTCCCGGAGTAGAAAATATGGGTCCGCACGATGCTGCCATGCAGATAAAATCCCTGGACACACTTGATCTGAGCGACGTAATAACGATACCGGAAGTGAAGTTCCATCGTCACCTGTTCGGGTCTGGGACCCCACTCCAGTAACTCCCCGTTGGTGCCGCTATGGCGTCCTCGGCTGAGCTCACGGTCATCCCCGGCGCCGAAGCCAAGTTGGTTCGGGGACCACTAAGAGGGGCTCATGACCCGTGTATCCGATTTGATTGTATAAATTCCGATTCAATTAGTATAAATTCAATTGCATAAATTCCGATTCGATTTGTATAAATTCGATTCGCCATCCAATCGATTTCTTTTCTGTACTCTTTTATTTAACTAAACCTAGTTTTTTTTTATTTAAAGATGGAATTTTGTAATCAAATGTTCACCCATTTCCTGATATGCTATAATTATAAAAGGGATGTTCACAGGTGTGTCTTAGATGACAGTTAAATATTTTAATAATTTTATAACTTAAATATAAATTAATATATTAATTTTAAGATATTTTCCATTAGCCTGCCACAAGTCATAAATCGACATATATTATCTGTAACTCGCACAATTTTATATGGATTGAAAACAACGAAGGATTTAAATCTGCGTCAATACACGCACGCCAAAATATGCCAAATGACTGTGAAACTGGAAAAATGAAACACTTTAAAGGCTAAAACGTAGAAAATAAATTATGAATAAATAAGTATGAAAGTAAAAAAAAAAGTTTCAAAAAACTCTTTTATAAGCATTCGATGTTAATCTTGAAAATCAGCTTTATTTTTTGTCGGCAATTCTTGTTTTTTCCCAAAAATTTCCGTTACAATACATTAATTTCGTGTGAGCACCGAACTCGATTATAAAAAATTCACTGTTTTCTTTTTTTTTTTTTTTTTTTTACGTTTTGTAGAAATTGCATTCAAGTGAAATTATTAAAAACTATTTAATTTTTGCACTGTTTCTTTTTTAAGATAAGACAACTAGAGAAAGAAAAAAAGAAACATTATTTAAACGATATTTTTAGGATTTTTAAATTGATTTCTCAACGTATAATCGTAAATTAATATTAAACTATTAATTGATAAAAGCGTATTTTGTTTATTAATATTACACACTTTATTTTTTATTTATAATTTATTTTATAATTTTAGCCTTTAAAACGTTTTATTGTTGCAGTTTCACAGCCATTTGGCATATTTCTGCAAACGTGCATAGGCGCTTAATTCCATTAATGTTTCAACTCGTATACTATCGTAAGAGTTATAGAGAGTATTTGGCGATTTATCACCTGTGACGGGCTAACGAAAAATTGTCTTATACTTAATATATTATTTTATAATTAAGGTCTAAAAATATTAACATGGTGTATTGTCATCGGAAACACAACTGCGAACGATTATTTTGTAATTCTAGCATATCAGAAAGTTCGTTACAAAATTCCAAGCGATTACAAAATTCCATCTTTACATACAAAAACCATGTTGAGTTAAAAGAGAGTACAAATAAAAGAAAGGTAGTATTTTAAAATTATGCTTTTATCATTTATTAGTTTAATGTTAATTAATTTACGATAATACGTCGGGAAATTAATTTAGAGAGCCCTAAAAGATAGTTTAAATGCTGTTTTATTTTTTCTTTCCGTGTTGGTTTATCTTAAAACAGAAACAGAGCAAAAATTATATATTTTTAAATACATTTACATGCTTACGCTTTCTACCAAGCATTAAAAAACAATGAATTTTTCCTTAAGTTCGGTGCGCACGCCAAACAAATGTATTCTAACAGTAATTTTTGTATAAAAAAATCATGAATTGTAGTTATGAAATTAGGTGTCATTTTCAAGATAGACAATCAATGCTTATAAAAGATTTTTTTTTAAACTATTTTAACTTTTATTTACTTTTGCAACTCTAGAGAAAGTCCTTTCTTATAGATATATGGTGGTACGTATGACATGAACATTGATCAGGAAATCAAAGCTGAATCAATAAATCATCTGTTATAGTGAGATACGGATTTGATTATTTATTGATTAAATTTGTATGGCATAATTTATTTACTTTTGCAACTCTAGAGAAAGTCCTTTCTTATAGATATATGGTGGTACGTATGACATGAACATTGATCAGGAAATCAAAGCTGAATCAATAAATCATCTGTTATAGTGAGATACGGATTTGATTATTTATTGATTAAATTTGTATGGCATAATTATTAAATTATTCATACTAATATTAACTAAAAAGATTAGTTTGACTTACAGATGCCAGACTATTAGATCAAGGATTCCTAGAAGTCCGCAGTTTAAAAATAACTGATCCAATGTATTTTCGGAGATGAAGTAAAAATGCTTTTGGAAGGACAATTTTTAGTCTTTTGTAATTAGAGGCATGAATGGTTAATAACATTCATCTACCCCGTAATATAGTACCATAGTTGATTATACTGTCTGGAAGGCATTCTCATTTTGGAACATTGATGATCTCTTCATTCCTGTATGCTTTAACGTTCCACGAAATCTTAGAAATTCTCCTTAGAATAACACAGACAAAATTTTAATTACTGCACTTAAAACGTATATACTTTGTTTCTTATCACCTCATCACCAACCTTCGTGATGACATTGTGATGTACCTGACATCAAATGTAGTTATTGCGGTCTTTTTCTATTTCGTCTTATTCGATTTTTATTATACCTGCAAATTTCTTTCATTTATGAAAGAAAATGATTTTGCAATAGTGCCAGAAAGCATCAAATTAATATTTCAGAATAGCATTAATGAAATTTATCTGCCAAGCAATATAGATTTTACAGTAAAGAAAATAATAATAACTAGCAATGAAATCAATAATATTTTAATTGCTTTAATCTGAATAATGAACAAAAATAATACATAGAATAATCTGAATATTATAAATGCAGTGTAATGAAAATGGTATAATGAATCAAAATTATTATGGATTTGCAATATTAAACATCCTAAAGTTTCGGCTAAACTTTAATTGCAGAATAAAACTTATCGTGATTAAAAGTCTATTTCCCACTAGGATTTCTTCTATCATATGAAATCAATTACTATTACATAAGCTACATTTATGCAGATTGATAGCAGAAATCTACGCCATTATATAGATTTTAGTATCTGGAAGATTTTTATTCTTACTTACTTTAGAGCATTAACGATCTCTTATTTAATAAACGCTTTATGTTTCCTCGCAAATTTAGAATTTATCTTCAGAGTAATCTGGCGAAAGTTTTAATTAATGAGCGTAAATTTTTCATATATTTTAAGCGTTTTTTAATCCATTTTATTATATGCATTTTGTTATTCAACTCTTAGATTTTTTTTTTTTTTATTAATGAACTAGTTATTATTAATATCATAAAAAAGGAAGAAAAATTCGTATGTTAATATTCCTTCGTAGTTCCTCCAGCATACTAACTGTTAAATCTATTATCAAAAGTTTTTTTTTTTTTTTTTTTTTTTTTTTTTACCCACTCAACATTGCAGATCTATCTGATACGGGTTTGAACTCATTTATTCATGTAAATGCATAAAATATGCAGATATTAAGATATGGGATACATCTTTAATTATAACGCAATGATCTCTGTTCACAAACTATCCCCGAATGCCTCTGCCCATAATTATTTTTAACAGTGTAGATTTCATGATTTCGTTGAATTCATGGACCCTAAATCCATGAAATCAATGATTATTAGATAATCTACATTTATTCGTATTAATAGCATACATCTGCACCATAATAAAGATTTTATTGTGTAGAAGACTTTTATCCTCATTTTGGAACATTCGTGATCTCTTCATTCCAAAACGCTTGTTCAACGCAACCTTGGGAATTCCCTTCAGTGTAACCTACAGAAAATTTTAATTACTGCGCTTAAAACCTATATACTTTGTTTCTTATCATCTCACCACCAACCTTCGTGACGACACCCTGGTGTATCTGACATCAACCTCCAAAAAACTTTCGCTTTTCAATCTGGGTCGCGTGAGAGAACTTCCGTAAGAATACGAAGCTCTGAAATCAAACCGACATCATCGTCGCCGGCTCCGATAACATCGTAGATTAGACTGCATTATCATCGTACCTAGACGATATGTTAGATTTTTACTGGGGCATTTCCCATCATTGGAATCATATTTCATATTTCAAAAGTGTTTCGAACTTTCTCTAACAGATGCTGGGTTACTTCACGAATGTTAGCGAAACTGTGTATGTGCGTGTGTTCTTATATTATTTATTGTGTTTCAGAAATATTAAAGCACAGTGTTATCTATTATTATAAAAAAAACTTAAAAAGTACTTAAATAACTATATAAAATTACCGTTTGGATGTAACTTACAAGAACATTTAAATCAAAAATACACAAGTTAATACGATATATTTAAATTAAGAAAGCAAAATATTATACGAATCTATGAAACCCAAAAAACTTCATTATCGTCGACTCCAATAACATCATAGATAAGACTGTATTATCATCGTACGTAGACGATGTGTTATAATTTTTACTGGGGGCATTTCCCATCCGTTGTAATCATATTTCAAAAGTGTTTCGAACTTTCTCTAACATACTATGCTGGGTTGCTTCACAAATGTTGGCGAAACTGTGCGTTCTTATATTATTTAATGTATTTCAGAAATGTTAAAGAAGAATGCAACGTATTTTAATAAAAAGAAACTAAAAATTAACTAATTATTAACTAATAATAAAACTAAAAATTAAATAACTATATGAAATTACCATTAGGATGTAACTTACAAGGACTCTTAAAACAAGTACACACATTAGTGTGATATGTTTAAATTAAGTAAGTAAAGTATTGTACGAAATCCAAAGAACTTCATTATCGCCGGCTCTGATAACATCATATTTAAGACTTTATTATCATCGCAGATAGACGATTTATCACTGAAACTTTTCTCATCGTTTGGAATCATATTTCATACTTCAAAAGTGTCTCTATCTTCCTCTAACATAATGCTGTGTTTGTGTTACTTCACGAAACTGGCCGTGCGCTGACGGATTCGATATTATTTAATGTATTTTGGAACAATGAAACATTATTGCAGTTTATTATAATATATATATATATATATACATAAATAACTATATAAAATTACTGTAAACATGTAACTCATAGCAATTAATAAAACAAAAATACATAAATTATTAAAATATAATTAATTTAAGTAAATAAATTATAGTCCGAATCTGTGAAATCCAGAGAATTCCAGGAGCCCCATAATATCTTAGATTGAACTGGAGTATCACCGTATCTAGAAGATATATTTTGATGATGAAGATTTTGCTGGGAGCTTTTTCCTTTCATTGGAATCATATTTCATATTCTAAAAGTTTCTGAATATTTCTCTAATAGCTACTGTGTTATTTCACAACTGTTGGCGAAACTTTGAATGCTTACGCATTTTAACAGTATACTGTGTTTTAGAAACTTTTAAGCAATAATGTAATTTATTTTTATGAAAAATGAACAAGAAAACATATAAATAATTATGCAAAATTATCATAAAACTGAAAATTATAAATAACAATAAAGCAAGTATAAATTAATTAATAAAATGTAATTAAATCTTAGATAATTAAGGAAAATAGTGTAATATTACGTGAAACGCGAAACAGTCCCTCACCGCGTTTAATAACACTATTAAACGCGGATATTAGATTGTAAAGTAGAAAACCTTGTGGATATCACCATAAAGAATAATAAAATAAACAGTACAGCAAGTTTTCAAGACGACAAGTTAGACAAGACGGTATTATCCTACCCAGAATATCGTGGAAAACGTAATGCAAAATTTTATGGGGACAGGATATACAGAGGGACCTTTTTTGATGCCATAATTCCCAAATTGTGGATCCGAGTACTTTCCTCCGTCTTATTTAATCTCACAATTCTGCGATTAGGTAAAAATAAGATTACTATTCAGAAATAGCGGTACTGAAATATAAGCGGCTCAGCTCACTCTCTGGGAGCTTTATCTGTTGGTTGGAATCATAATTCTAATTTCAAAAGTTTATCGACATTTCTCTAGCATAGCTACTTTAAGAAAAATTATGAAAAGTACGTGCTCATACATTCTGCTCATTCAATATATTGCAAATCATTGATACAATAATGCTATTTACTGTTAGGAAGAGATATTGGTAACGTTTTTTATACTTTGTAGGAAATAAAAGAAACACTTGTGCATATTACTATAAAAGACACTGTAAAAGTGTGAATTGCACTGTAAATTTTAATAAAATTAATTTTACATGTCTACAAACAAAAATGAACGTCAGTTTCAAGTTGAAAAGGGAATAGTCTCTCGGAAAAGGGCACTGTGGTAGCGATTTTTGTGCAATTTTCGCGACTTTTAGCAGTTTAAGTGAACAAGTTATGAAAATTTTTTGACGAAATTTTATATTTATATGTAATATCATAGACCGAGGTTTGGAGAGAATTTTGGAGAAATTCGGCCTGGAGGTGCAACTATGATAACGAATTTTGAAGTATTAGCATGTATGAGATAGAAGAAAGTGTTGGGATTGACGTACCTAATTAAATTTTAAATAAATAAAATATATGAGGGGCGAAAGAAAATTTACTTTTTAAAGTAATTTAAAATTACTATTTTTGATGACTTTCTAATTCTAGTTAATTTTTAGATGACTAGGGGGCTGTACCCTCTACGAGCTACTCTCGCCAATCACCGTCTACACTCAGCAGGCTCTAAAAACACGCTGATTTGCTCTGTTTTAAAAAGATTACGCGATTACGGCAGAGTGAATTATATTATCAGGACTAGTGGTGATCTTCTGTAATCTGGTTGCCATTCATGTCCCTTTGACTGGGGGGCATTTTTCGGTGCCCAAGTACGCATCCACTGCTGTCTAGAGAGCTGACGGCTGTTTTCGTGATTAAATAAAATAAATTATAGATTGGAAAATCAGCTCGTATGAAATGGTTAAGTAAAAATCACCACTGCCTGCAGGACTTTTATAACGTCTGGAAAAGAGTTTTCTTTTAAACGTTAAAAAAATATGACGTTTTAAATATATCAATTTAAATATGACGTACCATTAAATGCTTTACACACGTAATAATTTAATTATTTCAAAGTTTTCTTTGCTTGTTAGTATTGACGTGTAAATGTCTTTTTCAATTGAAAAAATGGTTAAAAATTTTTTGGCTGACTTCACAATAACAGCGACATTAAAGTGTCATGGCTATTCAAAACTCGTAATATTGGCATATAAAAATCGTTTTATCGTGCTTCATCAATAGTGCTCATTTTTTTCTGCAGTTAGGTTTCCGAAAACTCTCATGATACTTTCACAAACCATAAATGATTTGAAAAATGTATATATATCATATAACATTTAAGAGCAATGAAAAACCTAACATATTCAAGAGTGCATTACATTTTTCCAATTCAGTAACTATAGGAAAATAAGGTAAACTTTTGACGACGCAATAACAACAGTCGCTGTGGAACCTAAGCAAATGCAGATAACCTCTTCCGTAGGAAAAATTATTCAACAAATCCCACCATGCCATGCGGCTGTAGCTTCTAACTTTTCCTTTTCAAGGGCCATTTCCGTTTAAAATATCCCAGAAACCTCCAAGTGCCCATATAAGCAGCGCTTCCCAGTTACCTTATATGTTGATATGAAAGAAAATATATATTTTTTAATATTTTAAAACTGCTATTTAATAGTGACATAAAAATTCCTTACTACTACGGACGTGTTAAATAGTATATATATATTTTTTAATTTACAGTAATATATATTGACCCATTTCACGCGTCATAGCTTTTAACAACAAGTTTCAAAAACAAAAAGCACAATTATATATTTTTAAACTTGTTTAAGAAGAATAATTTAAGAGGAATTAATTTTCTATTATCAATTAAAATAGCGTAAATTGTGCTGCTACGATAATTTTATATTTTAATAAAATGAATGAGTAAAATAATTTACACAGAGTAATGTATCACTATAAAGTATACTATACCGTTAAGTAACTAGTCGTTGGGGGCCACCGTAATACTCACCCATCATGGATATGCATAATATAAAATATGAAAATAAAACATGTGTAAAATATTTATAAAATGCATTGCGATTCGAATAAAATCGTGGCTTGATGACATCATAAACTTTAAATGCTCTGTTACTGAATTGCATAAAAGAAACATCCTTATAACTCCACAATTGATAATCATATTAACTAACGGTTTACTGCGTCGGATTAAGCCTCCATTTTCAATTAAAATTGATCTTTGAATTAAAATTTGAATGAAATACAAGGTCAGGAAAAATCGAAGAGTGTGGAAAATATTATTACAAATATCTCGGCAACTCATTATCCTATCTAGTTCATTCTTTATGCAAAATTTATGTTTTTTGCCTTTTATATTCACTCCTTAAAGTAAACACTTTCGAAAATTTTTATATACCTTTTATCAGAACGAATATTTCGAGAGTTCGAAAAAAATAATTCCGGATAATCGAGGATACTGAAATTCAATTAGCTTCTTTCCATTATTACATACTAAGTACACACAAAATTTCAAATCTCTATCTCAATTTGTTCGGGAGATTTTATAGACACACAGACACATAGACAGACGGACAACCAAAATTTTTTTTTCTAAAAATATGTTTTTCGGAATCTCCAGTGTCTGAAACGTGTAAATCCGTCAAAAGTTTTTTTTCGATTTTCAAAACGATTACAAGACTTGCCCTATACTACGTATGATGGGTAAGTAATAATAGATGTAATTTTGATTTTTTTGTAATTCTATAAATTAAAATATAATTAAAAAATTCGGGAGTGACTCCATTCGACATACCAAACACGTGTTCAGAAAGTTAAAAAAAACAAGTTAAATATTGTACGTCAAACGTGACAAATAATATGTTCGTACTATAACTAGTTTTATAAATATTCAGATCTTGGTGCAATAGCAGTTGTAATCTTACGCAAAAATGCACGAATACAAAATTTATTTTATGTGCAGATTTTCATATTATAGATATTAATTTTATTTTATGAAATTAAGTTTCAATACACTTTTACAAACAATTAATTACAATTCTGTTACATTAAAGTTATACTATGCGCAAATATTCAATACAAAACAATGTAAAAAAAAAAACATCGTTATTATTTCAGTGAAATGAATTATATCGTCTGTTATTATGCTATGATTAATTTCCATAATAAAATAAGTACATTTTCAGTTGCCAACATTTTATTTTCTGTTAACTGTTTCTATTTACTGAAAATTCCAATGGGAAACTTATGGCTAGCTTTGAAATTTTCAGAACTTGAAATCAATATTTAGACTCTTTTTCCATTTAATATTTATTTCTCCGGAAATATCTATCCAAAAAACTGTGAGTAGATTATATGACTGCTATAATTAAACAATTTCAGTATACAAATTCTGTTTTGAGATTCAATAATACGGAAATAATATGACTGCATCTTAAATAGGACGTAATCACCATGACAGTCTAAAATTATTACCTATCATAACATATGATTGAATTAATTACGTATGATGGAACTTAATAGAATGAATAAAACTTTTATTAATATCTTTTAAAATTTTGATTTGATTTTCATAAAATTTGAAAGGACTCGACAACATTATGCAAAGATTATATATATTAAATTTCAAACCATTCGGTAGGGTAGTTTTTGCGCTGTTGTATGCGGACAGACGGCCAGACGGACGGACCAGATGATGACTATAGGTGCTACGTATTTATATAATTACGAACGCACTTAAAGAAGGGGTTGGGTAAATTTTTGACACCGTGGAATCAGCTGGATTGGAACGCTGGACCTCTAGTTTTAGAACTGGAGACGTTACCTCCGGATCTCTAATGCTCAATTATATCGTCACAATATTTATGAATTATACTCTGTCACTTTTCCTTGCTGATTGGCTCTATAGAATCGTCGCAAAATGGTGTAAAAATGGTTTTAAAATGGATTAAATACCTTATCTGGCGACAATTCTTGCGACAGTAGCCTATAACATATTCACCAAATATAAGCTCAATCAGAAATACCGTTTGGGAGTTCTCGTTGTCATCCCCCTTCCCCTCCTAACATACACACACATTTCATTATTACAATACTTTCCTTTTCGAATAGAAATATATAAATTAACATAAATTTTACTTTATGTTAATTATGAATAAACATAATTAAAATTAAATTATATATTAAAAACTTAATACATATATGGAGGAGTGAAAGTATTTTTTTTTTCATGCTTTAGCCCCTTGAAGGATGGTGGTACATTTTTGGACCACTTAATTTTAATACCTAAATGCCAAATCGGCATCAGAATTTTGGAAGGAAAATTTACTTTTTATTAAGTACTTAAAGAAAAGTTTGTACTTATTTTAAAACTAGCCGCCACTGGCGACCAGTTTGGTCTCCCTTAAATGTATGTTAAAAGCACTATAACACGTCACTTTTATTCATAATTTATTTTTTTCCATAATCCTTCGCCAAACCGGAATATTCTAATAGACAAATCAAAAACTTTTGCGATCATGGTAGCATTTCGCATATTTTTTGTTGTTATGTATTTCATCTTTCTTGACAAAAACCGCTTAACCAACTTAAGCGTTTATGCTTCATATCCGTTTGCTTATCAGTTGCAATATGTTTGCTAATGAGGAGATTCTTAAACATATTAAGTAGTTTTCCGTAATTGGATCCATTGCCAAATGGCGTATTTTAGTTAATACGATTTGGTGCATTGAAGTCTATTTTGTGAAAGTCTTTAATGATATCCACATTTACACTGAACCATATTGTTGCCAATATTTTTTTGTTTGTTTGTTTGTTTCTCGCTACCTTTGGCTGTAGACTTGATTACGGGAGATTAGAAAATCTATCATTATTCTCATTTAAAACGTCTTGAATAATGTGACATAAACGGGGTGCATATTATAACACGTAATTTTCGAGTATGGTTTGGTGAAACATTGAACTTTTGGAAGCCAGTTTTGATAATCACATTTCTTTTAAACCATATTTGCTGTCAGCACTTTTGACCCGTGGCGTAGAATCTCATTAAAATTCACGAACTTCCTTCTAGATGCCGATCTCTGTTCGACTGTGTTTTTCTCTGCTCTCCTATTTTGATATAGTTCAGGAGTTTTCATAACTGCATAATTCCCTTACTTTGGCATTTCTGCTTAATGTCTACTGACTATTAAGATCCGTAACTTGTAAATACGCCACGCCAACATTACCGCCTATAATTCTAATTACAGCAATCCGTTTTTTCTCTCTATATTGCAACTCTATAGTTAATATAGTGCCCCGGTGCGTCTACGACAGCTGTTCCATCAGAACATTTGATTTCAAAATCAAAGTATCGTTTCTAATTAGCACACGCGAAAAATAAAAGCTGGTATTGGCGATTTTAAATATGCTATTGGCGAGATTTGTGCCCAAATAACACAAAAGTACTTAATGATGTTATGTCTTTTGTAAATGTATATTAAATTACTGTTTTGAAAGCGATTGGTCATTAATAATGGTAAATATGATTGGTGATTAACAATCCTTTTCAGTGGTCTCTCTTCCTTGCACGTATAATACATAAATACCAAATTAACTGACAATTTGTTTCGAAATTTGATTCATTAAATATCATTACAGGAGTTTTATTTGTTTACATTCAGCTAAGAAAAGATAAAGAATGAAGGTGAGTTGTATAGCACATAATTATGGTAAACTTTGATTGTGTCACTGGTACGAATTATGTTTTTGACACCAGGCAGCGCTCCAAAAAATCTTTCACGGAAAACTTACTTTACGAACGATTATCTCCGTGGTTTAATGGTTTAATATTTTAAACCTTCACGACGAATGAATCTTTTTTTTTTTTTTTTTTTTTTTTTTTTTTTGTTTACTTTCATGGATAGAGAATTTGAATTGCGAGGCTAATTTCAACTGAAGTTATGAAGAATATATACATAATTGAACGTATGTCATCTCTCAAATATTAATTTATTTTGAACGATCTTTCTAAAAATGTAACATTTATTAAGTTTTATTCGAAAATATAATTTTGAATAAAAATGGCCGCCTGGCAAATGAAAACGTGAAGTGGGCATTCCGGAATTGTTGATGACAGTCACATGACTTACGGTTTTATTATAGAGATGAATTTGTTTGTAAATTCTAGTGTCGTTAAATCATTTCAGGTACTTTGTCTCTGAAAGGGTTAAAACTGATATTTAACACCAATTACAAAATTCCTTAATACTACAACACTTTTAGGTAATTTTTTAAATAACTTTATAGACAAATATAATGTTTTGCAATTGTTAACAACAAGTTTTGTGTTTGAAAACAGATAAATAAATGTAAAGCACAATTATGTTTTTTTTGTTGTTGTTGTTTTTTAATAACCCTTATTTATGACTACTACTTAACATGATCACGAAGCAGAATGTTTTAAGGAAAATTGATTTTCTAATCTCAATTAAAGTGGCATAAATCGTGTTCAAAACAAGTTCAAGCTGTCTAAAAGTTAATTACATGTATCATATCGCAAAGTTTCGTGATCACCATTTATTTACCATAAATTACAACATCGTAATTGCTCCAGTATTCTTCTCTTAAAGCACATATGATTTATAAATTATGTAAATGAGCAAGAACAAACAATTGAAAATGGATCCCATAGTTATGTGCTTGTTTCACAAATATATAATTCATTAGTTATACTGTTGTGTTGTTTAATATATGATTTCCTCTACAGAAGGTGTCCACACATGTTTTTAACGATTTTGAAAAAAAAAAATATATATATATATAAACAAAGATAAGAATTTTATTTTCTAATATGTTCAATCTAGTAGCCCTTTTGTTAAACTATCATATTACATCTTGATTTCAAAGATAAACGAACTTATCTTAAATTATCAAAGTTGATTTTGTTCCACTCTTCGACCACAATCTTCCAGAGTCCATCCAATGTTTTGTGATGCCGCTTATAAAGAGCTTGTTTTAAAAGTCCAAATGTGCTGTAATCCATTGGAGACACGCCGGGGTACTTGGGTGGGATACATTTATATGGAATAAGCCTCAATTCCGGTTTCATGTCACATTTGTTTTCTAAAAATATATGAGTTTGTTTAGAGGTATGGCTGGTAGCGTTATCATGAGGGAACTTAACACAATCAAGATAGTTTTGATTAAAGTAATGGAATGTCTTCTTTGAAATCAGGTGTAAAAACATATTTGTGATAGTAATCCGAGTTAATTTTGACATAATTTTCTTCTTTCCTTATTGTAAGTTTTCCGTCATAAGAAAATCCAGTAATAATCATAAAACATTTAGCAAAACTTGCCTTGTTTTCTCTGAACTAATATTTCAGGACATATTCTTCTCTTTTTCGGTAGTAAATCGATATTTTTCTATTGCAATCAGATAAAATTTATTACAAAACTCATCAATTGTAACTACATATGTCCATTTTTCACCTGCCAAATTATTTCCATACAACAATCTGCACATAGTTTTACGCTGAGAAAAATATTTTCGCATTAGGCGGTGAACATCATTTTTTTTTTTTTTTTTTTTTTTTTTGATTAGCTTTAAATCAGATATTATAATTTTGATTACAGTTCCTATAAAGATGTTTAAAGATTTTGCTTTAGTTCTTTGAGGGGTTGGATTTTCCTTTAAAACATGAGCTATGACTTTTGATGTAATAAGTGGTAAACGTACCTTTGTTGGGTAGGTATTTTTTACCTACCTTTTTCCTAGACAAATATAATCGTTTGAGGTTTCTTTCCTTTTTAACACTTTCCAACCTAGTTGAAAAGTGTTTATGACTTCGGTTTGTCTGGCCGTCTGCCGTATGGCCGTCTGCCGTCTGTTGTCTGCCGTCTGTCGTCTGTCATATGGCCGTCTGTCCGTGCTCTAACTCCCGTAAATATGCTCGGATTGCTCTGCAATTTTTATATGTTATTGTCGTTATCCATAGCATGTTCCCTATTTCAACAAAAGTGTGTAGCACTTATAGTTTTTTTACAGGGACACTCAAAAGAATTCCGTTATATTGCGGTCTATGGGGAAAAATCATTTGCGGTTTATTTAAATAATGTTTCACTATTTTAAACGCATTGAAATTTATATATATCATGAAGGTGCATTAGAAGAAACTTAATATGGAATAGGGTGTGCATAGCACTTATAGTTACTTTACAGGGACAGTCAAAAGAATTCCGTTACATTACGTCTATGGAGAAAAATCGTCTGCGGTTTATTTAAATAATGTTTCATTATTTTAAACGCATTGAAATTTATATATATATATCACTAAGGTGCATTACAAGAGGCTTACTACAGAATAGTGTGTGTATGGCAGTCATCGTTCATTTACAGGGACACACAAAATAATTCTCTACTGTCTGTTAACAATAATTCCTGGAAGTGCGTTTTAAGTTACTGAACGCGATATTAATTTTAACTCTCTTTTTGTCTATTACGTGGTTTGTAAATTTCTGTAGATCCTATACAGGGAAGCACAAAAGTTCGCGAACACATTTCCGTTTATTGACAGAAACTCCAGAAGGAGAATTTTAAACTGTGCTACACGTTTCCTAACTGAACTAAAATTTAGCATCCTATGTAGTATATATACAAATCTATAGATCCTATACAGGGCTGAATAAAAGTATTCGGATATTTTTCCGAATATTGTATATATTGGTAATTCCTGAAATTATGTTTTTAAATATGTTATGCGTTTTCCAAATTGTGTACTTAGATGTTATCTTTTAGCTTATTAAACGGTATGATTTGTAAAATTATTTTGGAAGCGTTGGAAAGTGTTACATAATCTATGCTTGGCGCATGATTTTTCGTTCTTGTTTATTAATTATGCCACTTTTTTTACGTGTAGAAATATTAAAACCATGATTTTTACACCTACTTTTAATAATCGAATAAAAGTATTTTTCTTCGTAAAACGCAAATACATAGCCTTCGATCCATTGTTTATTTTCCAGTGACATTTCATCGCAAAGAATATTTTTAATGATGAAGATGATAATTAAACCCTATTCCGAATTAATGCCATATGTTTTTTTTTTTTCATTTAAATTTAAATCATAGAGAAAGTCAAAATCGTTACCAAAATGTGCGCACACCCTCTATATTATAGTGTTTTTATATATTCAAATTTTATTCGTACATAAAATTCAAGCCACATAATTCTGGAGTTATTTCTTTCCAAATAAGTATTTACATGATTTAAGTTTAAAAAGTCTAATGCATATTGCTTGAAGATATATATTCGAACTGTTTATTATAATAGCCCTTTTTCACGATATATTACTCTAATAAATAGTAAATTATATTAGTTGGAGTTACACTGTTATAGATCGCAATAATTAACATTAAAACACCAAATATTTTTAATGAAACGAGTCCGAGCTATTTTTTAAATAATAATCTCATTGCATATCAAGTTAACTACTACATAAAATGCCATACATTATATATAAAATACAGTAGATCAAAATTTAAAAAGGAATATTTAAACTCAATTTAACCAATAAATTATTAGAATAAGAAATTATTTTACTCATTATATGAAAACTTTTGAAAATTTAAATGAGAATTTGGTTAATTTGAAAATACTTATAAAACTGACAACAAATACAAAAATTGTATCAAATTAATTATTTGGAATTAAAACTTAAAATATTTGTTTTATTCAAAGTTTTTATTGGACGACTTCAGTCAACGACTTCAGTCAATTTTATTTGTGTAATAAAATTTTCATCAAAGTGAATCTCGTTATTAAAATATAAAAGTTTAAAGTAAAATAAAGCAAGACTGATATTTTTTAAGCAGACAAGCAATTTTTTTTAAAAATGTGATGTACGGAGCAAATTTCATTCTTTCAGCAATGGGATGTAGAACTAGTCGGCATATGCCAATCCCAAAACTTTCTTCTATCTCATACATGTTAATACTTCAAACTTCGCTATCACAACGCCACCTTCAAGCCAAATTTCTCCAAAATATTATCTACATCTCAGCCTATGATATTTCATCTAAATATAAAATTTTATGGAAAAAAAATTCATAACTTGATCACTTAAATTTCTAAAAGTCATGAAAATCGCACAAAAATCGCTACCGCAGCGCCCTTTCCGGGGGAATATTCCCATTTTCAACTGGAACCGACTTCCATAGTCAAAAACATATATATGAAGTTTGGTTCAATTCTATAGGGGAGCTGGGGGATGAATGGGACAAGGGATGGATGGGACGTTCTCAATATTTCAGGCAATAAACATTTTTTTTAGTTGCTTCCTATCCTCATAGATTTCACTACCATAGTGTGCTTCAGAATCAAAAGCAAGATCACATGGCTGTTTTCTGTTTTTTTTTTTTTTTTCAAAGTTGCATTTTCTGAAAACTCTGCTTAAAAGTAATTTTTTTAACATTTGAAGTTGCTTAAATATCTTATGCAATATAATCAATTAAGATAGGTTGTAGTTGTTTATTTCAAGGATCAATATTGGTAATTAAAATGAATGAATTTAACTATTGTGACAAAATAATTTCTGAGTCAAAATGGCTGACAATTGAATATATGGATCATGGGGATGATTGGGACATTTCAAATGGGGATGAATGGGACTGTCTCATTCATCCCTAGAGGATGTTGAAAAACATATTTATTAACTAAATATTATTATATAGGTTGATAAATTAATAATTTACGGTAATTATTCTTTTAACATGACCTCCTCATTGTAGCCACCGTCTTCAGCCATTTCATGTTTCTGTTTACGGGCCTTTTAATGCAAAGCTAAGATCAGGCCAAGATGATTGGCGGACAGATAATTCTGGAGAGCATATCACAATTTATAACCTCTCAGCTTTTGTCAAGGAGGCATTTTTGTCAGCTTTTAGTACTAGCAACATAAACATAACCAGTGGTTTTAGGAAAACTGACATTTTCCCTTTTAACAGCAATACATTCATTGAAAGTGATTTTATGTCAGCTTATGAAACTGACAGATCACATTTAGAAGAACCAACAACTGAAAGGTCTAAAAATATAATTTTTTAAAATATGTTCACAATTAAAATATATAATATAAATTCTAGTTTTTTCGTGCATAATTAATTATGTTTTCACTTTTTAGATTACCAACACTGATCTATAACAGCCATATAAGATTATATATTACAAATATAATTACATATAAATTTATAATTACAAATTGTAATTTGGTAACATTGAATACAGGGGAAAAATTACTTGTGTCCCATCCATCCCTGCTTTGGGGATGATTGGGACAGAGGGGAACTTTTTTTAATTTCATAATATATTTCTGTATAAAATAATCTTGAATAAATACTGTGCATAAGATGTAGTCAAACACCTAATGTATGAAATGTGATACATAATATTGATAATAACTTAAGTAAAATATTTAAAATAAATATTTTTATGAAAATGTCCCATTCATCCCCCATCTCCCCTACATAACTTCCTACACTTTCCGATGATACAATAAGGAAAATGCACAGAAATTGCTATCACGGCGCACCCTTCCGGGAGAATTTCCCATGTTCAACTGTGACCTGACGGCCATAGTCAAAAATATATATATATCAAATTTTATTGAATTGTATGAGTATTTTCGTACATTTTCTGATGATACAATAATGAAAATGACACAAAAATCGCTATCACATCGCACCCCTCTGACGGAAAATCCCCAAACCTGAACACCTGTTTGAACCTGAACATAACAGGAAAGTCCATAACCAAAAACCTATAAATGAAATTTGGACACACGGACAGACAGACATTTTGTAAAAACATGTGTTTCGAGATCTCTCACCACTAAAACGTGTACATCTGGTCGAAAACCGGAAGTGGAAAAATTTCGATTACACTATTTTCTTCCATTATACTCGTAAATAGATGAAAATATAAGAAAATATAAAAGAAAGTTATTTAACAGCAACAAGAACTAAGCTCAACCACCCATAACATTCTGCAACATAGTTTCAAAGCTTTTCCTTCCAAAGTTTATTTCGTAATTAATGGATGCCCCCGTAATTAATGGATGTTCTAATTTTGATTAGCTATAATTCTGTAAGTTTTGGTCGTACTAAAATGTTTTCTTTTTCTAGTTATACTTTTTAGTGTATGGAGATGTTTATTTATTTATTTATTTATTTATTTATTTTTGCACTCTTTTATTTAACTCAACTTGGTTTTTGTGTGTAAAAATAGAATTTTGTAATCGATTTTTCACTAATTTTCTCATATGCTAGAATTGAAAAATTATGTTCACAAGTATGTTTCCAATGACAATTCAATGTTTTAATATTGTTATAACGTAATTATAAATTAATAGATTAATTTTAAGGCTCTTTCTCTTTTACCCGCCACAAGTGATAAATCTCCAGACATTCTTGAGGGTTACAATTGTATACTAGTTGCAAAAACAATAGATTAAAAACCTCTGACCGCCGAGCAAAAGGGCAAAATTGTAATGTTATTTTCTCTTTAATGTTTTTAAAATGCTAAAAAAACATGATATATGAAATTAAGAACTTAATTATGCATGTGAATATAATCTTTGAGACTATCAATCATTACTTAATGTTTTAAAAATACATTATATTTGCAGAATTATATTAATTTCATAACATTATTATATTAATTTAAATAATATTAATATTGCAGTGAAACCTACAGCATAGTGAGCCGATATATCAGTTCACGGCGGTGAGAAGGTTAAATGATGCGCCAAAACACGCTCGTCAAAATAAGCCAAATGGCTGTGAAACTGCAACGATTCAAATTTAAACAGTAAAGAGAAGAACATAAAATATAAATTTAAAAATATAGTGTGTAATAATTAACAAATACGCTTTTATCAATTAATAGTTTCCTATTAATTAAATTATAAATAAACGTTGAACAATTTAGAAATCATAAAAATATAGTTTAAATAATGTTTGCTTTTCTTTCCTTTTAGCCATATCTTAAAAATAGCAACAAACAGAGCTTTTAAACAGAGCAAAAATCATAAATTTTTTTTATTAAATTCACGAGGTTGCGTTTTCTATGAAGTGTATGTCAGCCAGGAATTTTCGGGTTTAGTGCCCGCGTCATATTGACTTATTTTATCCGAATTTTTTTGAAAAATCATGAATTACAGTCATGAAATTAGGCATGTTTTTCAAGCTAAACAGTAAATTCTTATAAAAGAGTGTTATTAAAATAAGCTATTTTTACTTTTACATTTATTTCTTTTTGTATATAATTTATAAGACTCACTATTCTGTTTGGTTCTTCTTCTTACACACCAGGGTTTTTTCTTTTGTTTAATACATGAAAAGTAATTAAATTTAATTAATAAATTTAACATTTCTTTCTGAAATCCCAATGTTTATATTCTTTCTCTGGACAATGAAAATCATTGGTTTATTTAAAATACAACTTACAAAATATAATTACTTTTTTACTTTAAAAAACGCAAAGAACAAATTTTAGAGGATATTTCTGATGACATGGCATTGTTTATTTGTGAGAAAATCTTTTCACTTTTCTATAGTTTAAAATATTAGTCATATTCCTAATTTAAAAAGTCTATTTTCTACGATGCACAAACAGATATTTAAGTACTAGAAAAAAAAATTCGTGATTAATTCAATTTATTTTCCTTTATGGGACATTTCAAATCTACTGATTAACCTAAAGAGTATATAAGTGCAAAAATAAATAAAACATTTCAGAAATAACACCAAAAACTAGCTGTGATACATACTTTTATAGATTTGTACCTCTTCATGCTTGAAAAATTGTTAACATTTTATTTTATTCTAAATCAATATAAGTTACCCATCTTTAAATAGTAATAATAGTAATAAAAAAATTTCCAACTTTAAATCCTTTAAACATCCCATTTTTAGTTCATGTATTAATATTTACATTCATTTTTAGTCTATAAGTTTATACTACTTTCATTATTTTTAAACCTAGACGTATCATTTGGGGCATGGCTAAATCGAATCAAAAGCATATATATTTTATTCGTTCAAACAAATAACCATTATTGTATTCTCTGTTGCAGCGATAAACAATAAAATAGAACAGAAAAACATATAAAGTAAAATAGAAAAACATATAAGTGGCTGCAATAGATCCATAAACTTTTTATAGACATTAACAACAATATTTTTGCAGCCATTAATTATTAATATAAAAATACAAAGTAACTGTTTCATCGAAATTATATGGATTTACTTTTAAAGTAATATGCGATTCTAGCAGAGTTACTGCGTTTCTATTATGAGACTTGTAATTCGATAATAATGTGAGTAGAATTAAATTTCTTCTGAAACATTAGATAAAACTAAGATAAGAAAGAAAAATCACGCATCATAGATAGATTATGCAACACTTTCCAACATTGTCACAATAATGTAATTTTTTTTTCATACGATGAAAGGATATATATAAATAAGCAATTTAGAAAACAAATAATATAAACATGCTACCGCTTTGGGGTTGGATACGCAATTGGGAAAATGGTTGGGAAAATTGCTACACACAAATATATAAAGTTATTTTAATTTTGTCCCATGTTTTGGTGGTGTTGTTGCTTACAAGGCAAAATCTTTCATACATTGCAAAACATTAAACAGCGATTGAAAGTTAACTTAAAATACCTATTAGTCACGAGTTCTTAGTAGTTCCTCATTCCACGTTTCAAATATTTTCATCAACAATAAAAAATAAATTATGTTTTATTGTGTGCCACAAGTACTTGAAATGAGACAACACAATAATACTTAATGCATTTAAAAATGATTTATGTATTCACTTAGTCATTCTTTAAAAAAATAAATAAATAAATAAAATAAAAAGATAATCAAGTTAATTAAATTAGTGTTTGTAACAAAGCTTATAACTTTTTAACATTCTAATGCGATAAGATAAGATAAGCTAAGCATAAATAATATCTTAATATTGTTAGCCTTTTCAGATCATAGCCTCCACACATTTCCTGTTTCTTCAATGAGCGTAAAAGATAATTAATTTTTATCTACATAATAAGCTAAAAACTCTTTGTTATTTGCATCGATGTAATGATATTCATTACGATATTAGTATTATTTTCTTTTTAATGAAATCGTAATTAAGGAGGCTACTTTTTCAATGTGATGTTCAATTAGAAATTCATTTCAAAATACAAGTTAGTCAAGGATTACACATTGTTTCACACAAAGACAACGCGATTCAACGCGGTTGAATAGATAAACGATAGTAATAGCTGCTTAATTATTAACATTCCTTGGTGCAATTTTTACAAACTGAATTTTCTTTCTTTATTAATTTATTGTTTACTAGCTGATCCGCCCGATGTTTCCCGGACCCAAGATAATAATCATAAATATACCAAAAAATGTGTTCAATTCAGACATTTTTCTCCGGGAGGGATTTAGTGTTGGAGGCCATAATTGCATCAACGTCTTCGAGTTGTCATGCATGCTCCCATCGGTTTTTGCGACCAACCCTCGGATTGTATGATTTTATATTTTTAAATGAACCTAATATTGGGGATCTACTGCCGTCGTCGGTCGCGACTTTACATTGTTGTGCGACTTTACATTTTTAAACGAAACTCTATCCAAACGAACCTAGACAGGGCCGGCGCAAGTCAAGTGCGACCCTGGAAAATCGCTTAGCGGGGCCCAACGTCCCTGACTGCAATATTTGACTAATACAAAATCATTTTTAAAATTTGTATATATCATAGAAAATGTATAAAATATATGAAAAATAACATGCGATTTCTTTCACATGTAATGTGTATAATTATTTTTAATTTCTAAAAATATAATGCTTGTATATTTTACGATATTTTAGATTTTTATTTTTTGAGTGTACAGTTACTTTCAGAATCCTTACATCTATAACTTCCCCGGCAATTATATTAACTTTGGCTGTAAGAAATAAAGTTAATACTGTCGTGTTTTTTTTGTTTTTTTTTTTTTGTTTGTTTGTTTGTTTTGTTTGTTTTTTCCCAAAAAATGATTAAAGACAAATTTAGAGCAATAATATCATTATTTTACACAGGGTAGCGTTATTTCGAATTGCATAGAGAGGCTCAGGGCCATAACAAGATTCCGATTGGTGCTGGGCCCTGGGCAGCTGCCGTTTGCACGATGGTTGCACCGGCACTGAGCCTAGAGTTGGTCTCCACAGCCTTCGACAGAGTACGCTAAGAGCTGTTTTTGCAAACAAACCTCGAATTTGTATGATTTTTATATTAAGATTTCTTAAACGAAAAATCTTTCTAAACGAGCTAAGGTTACCTTTATAGTGATAATTTATTATATTTGGCTAAAAGATAGAAACTGGAATTCCTTTTACCAATGTAAACAAAAACCAGAAAAACAAAAAAAAAAACGCTAAAAATAGCATAAAAAATCGCTAAATTTTCTAACATCACAGAGAACAAAAGTACTATATTGGGTAAAAAAAAAATTCAAATTGGATAATTCTTAAGAATGACGAAAAGTCGCCACCGAACGCGAAAAAACTGTAAAGATCGCATTAAAAAAGGCGAAAAAATTCAAAAATCACTGTACAAATTCCAAAACAGGTACAAATTTCAAAAGAGGTCAACATTTACTAAATTATGCTAGATGATTAAAACCTGCTTTCTTTGATGTGGAAAAATTGCTGCGAAATGAAAAAATCGCCAAAAAGTTGCATGAAAGTCGTAGAAAACAAAATTTACTAATGTAGGCTAAAACACTGTAAATGGAATTATTTCCCGAATGTCAAACAATCGCCGCGAAATGCGAAAAATGCTAAAAAAAATGCACAGAAAATAGCATTAAAAACCGGCAAAAATTCAAAAATCACAGAGGAAAAACAAATTACTATATTAGGCTAAAAGTTTGAAACCGAATTAATTTTACAAGTGTCTAAAAATTGCCGAAAAACGCGAAAAAACTCTATAAAAATCGCATAGAAAATTTAATTTAAAAAATCTAATCAAAAGATTTAAAAATTGGCTTTGAGGTGCATAATTTCAGACATATAGGTATATTCCTGCCAAATCTGGTAGCTCCGCGTGCAGGATTCTCTTCAAAATACAGGAGACAAACACCCACACAAACTTCCATCTTTTATTCATTGGCGCACCCACGGGGGGGGCTAAGGGGGCTGAAGCCCCCCCCAGACCCTGAAACTTAATGATGAAGTAACTATGTAACGTTTTCTATAAAATTATAAAAAGTTTTTTTTTGTTTTTGTTTTTTTAAGGTTTTTAGAAAATGTTTAAAACTTTTGTATCTCATTTCATCTTTATTCTCAAATCATTTTCGAAATACGTTAAGCGTAAATATTTATAGCGGTACTCTGATTCTCTCAGTTCTGAGTACCCATCCATCATCCATATTTTTAGAACGGTCAAGCGGATTCAAGCAACGCCCCCCTAGAGATATCTCTAGGGGGCGTTGATTCAAGTCCAAAAGAGGGTGGTATTTCGTCTGCGTTGTACATCTGTGTAGTGGACAATACGACCCATTCAAGGTCGATAAACGATTGGCACTATCCATTTTGCTAAACATTGAAGTGGGGTGCTGGAGAAATGGCAGCCTCACACTAAAAACTTTTTATTACTCTAGCACAAATGAGGTAAAAACGAAAAGATTGTTGGTACAAACGGGTACAAACGAGGTATAAATGATTGGCCCTATCCATTTCGTAAAACATTGAAGTGGGGGGGGAGGGGCTGGAGAAATGGCAACCCCACACTAAAACCTTTTTATTACTCTAGTACAAATGAGGTGCAAACGAAAAGATTGTTGGTATAAACGATTGGCCCTATCCATTTTGTAAAACATTGAAGTGGGGGGGGCTGGAGAAATGGCAGCCCCACACAAAAACATTTTTATTACTCTAGTACAAATGAGGTGCAAACGAAAAGATTGTTCGTCCAAACGGTGTATAAATTATTGGTACTATCCACTTTCTAAAACATTGAAGTGGGAGGGCTGGAGAAGCGGCAGCCCTACACTAAAAATCTTTTATTACTCTAGTACAAATGAGGTACGAACGAAAATATTGTTGGTACAAACGAGGTATAAACGATTGGCACTATCCATTTCGTAAAACATTGAGTTGGGCAGCTGCCTTTTCTCCAGCCCCCCCTACAAAAAACCTTTTATTACCCTAGTACAAATGAGGTACAAATGAAATGATTGTTGGTACAACCGGGTACAAACGGTATAAACGTTTGGCACTATCCGTTTTGTAAAACATTGAGGTGGGGGGGGGGAACTGGCCATTTCTCCAGCCCCCCCCCCCCCCCCCCCACTAAAAAACTTTTATTACTCTAGTACAAATAAGATACAAACGGGTACAAACGAGGTATGAACGATTGGTAATATTTTTTAAAAAATGTGAGTGGTGGAGGAGCTGGCGAAATGCACCTCTATTTTATTAGTACTTCTGGTTATACACTTTTTTTTCTTTTTTTTTTTAGCATCATTCGTGTTAAAACGTATAAAAAAATAGCCATAGTTTTAAATTTTATATTTGGAGAATTTATATCATCAAAGCTCAAGAAAATCATCTAAGATTAGAATAATTCATCAGCACTTCATCACTAAAATGGTAAGCATACATATTAATTTCTTTCTAAGGATAATTACACTAGTATATTCGTAAGCATAAAGTTTCAAATTTATTAATAGATAAGAGAGGGCATATCTCGCGGTCTGCCTCTCCCTCCTGTGCCGAACAAGGTACTAATTTACTGAATCATGGACACAAACAAAAATAAAAAAGGCTAGGACAAAATTGCAATGAATCGGTGAAGAATTCCGTTTTATATGGGTTTTTGCTTTAGCAGGTAAACTTTCAAGGTGTTTCTTTTGCTGAGACCATGGAATGTTTGTGATCAAGACAATATTACGTTATAGACAAGTTTCATTTACACAAGTTTTACGTATACAGTTTAACAGTGTAAATGAAACCTGTCTATAATGGAATATTATCTTAATCGCAAACATTCCATGGTCCCATCGAAAGAAACACCTTTACAGTTTACCAGCTAAGACGAAAACCTGTCTAAAACGGAATTTCTCACCGATTTATTGCAATTCCGTCAGTATTTTTTACTGTTTTTGTATCCATTGTATCCAAGCCAAAGAAGACTCCATATTATAAAATTGACTTGTTTTCCTTTTCACAATAGATGTAAATTGTCATGTTAACGGTTTTTAGCTCACAGGCTATCAAAGGCTGAAAGCTAATGACCGCCGGTTTTGTATGTACGTAACGCGATAACTCTTGATAAAACTAACCGCTTTGCTTCAAATTTTGTTTATAGGTTCATTGTGATAAGGCGCTTCCCTGATTAGTTTTGGGGGGTTCATTAGTTAATTATAAGGGGGTACGGGGGGTGATCCCCCTGTTAGTATATTGTCAATTTCTTTATTTTTCGAGGGTTTATTTCAAATTCTTTGAAATAAGAGTATAACATACAATTAATGTGAATAGCCTGTGAGCTCAATGCCCTCAGTTTAACTGGGCAGTTTTCTCTTTATTTATTAGCTCACAAGTGATCAAAGCCTGAGAGCTAATGTGCCCACAGGTTCTGTATGTATGTAAGTATGTATGTACGTAACGCGATAACTCTTGATAGAAATATCCGATTTGCTTCAAATTTTGAATATAGGTTCATTCTGATAAGGTGCTTTCCTGATTAGTTTTGGGAGTTCATTGTTAAGTATAAAGGGGGAGGGAACAGGGACTAATCCCTCCCCCTTAATTTATATAAATGGATTTTTCATGTAGAATTATCCGATTTGCTGCAAATTTGGTATATCTGTTTATTCTGATATTAGATTTGGAAATTCATTGGTTAAGTATAAAGGGTGGGAATTAGGGAGATAATCCCCCCCTTAATTTAGCTAAATGGGAATATCATGCAGAATAAATAATCTTTGAAATAAGAGTATAATATACGCAATCAGTGTGAATAGCCCCGTGAGGTCAATGCCATCAGTTTAACAGGGCACTTTTCTTTTCTTTTCTTTTTTTTTAATTAAAAAAAAAGTTTTAAAAATGAATTGAATGTTCATAATATTAATTAATTAATAGAAGAATAGTTTTCTCCCTGTAAATTCACAGCGGCAAAAAACCATTGATACTGAAAAATAAATAAGTAGATAACATTTTCTGTCATTCATATCTAAGTTATATTTATAGTAACAGGCTAACTATTTTATTATAAAATTATATTCCTCTGTTTTCTTCACAAAATGTTTCATTCTGTTCATTTATGATAAATAATATATGTTTTCGCATATGTTCAAATTCAAGCGATATCGAATTACTGATGATAAAGCAGAGACGCACAAGAGCAGTCATCGTAATTTCATTACGTTGCTGCACTACAACGAATACAGTACTATTACATTACATAAAATATTATATTACAGAATGTGTCAGCTTTATATCGTAAAATAAGCATTTTTGTAACATTTTTCAGTAATCGTAAAGTATAAAGGAGAAAAGGAAAATATCTGCACATATCCATAAATAATTAACAAATTTTGTATCACTGATGGATATCAGAAGTGATTATAGTAAATTTCAGCTACTGTTGCTGTGTGCAAATGCAGATGGTCACTTGATCACAGACTCGTGAGTGTCATGCAAATGCATTAGAAGTCTGCACAGGCCAGAATTTCGAGGCCATGCCCGAACGAAATCTATCTTGCCCGTTGCAAAAGTTAAAAGTTTGGCCCGGCAAGTACAAAAATCAAAGAAAACATGCCCGACCCGGCCAGTGACAAAATCAGTTAAATCATGGCCTATCCAATCCGCTCAATTTGTATTAAAAAAATTCCGATTTTACTCAACATAAAATAAAGATTCTTTTAAAGAATATTGCATACTTATTTTTGGAGAAATTTTACAATATATTTTAACTTATTATATGTTTACAAGACAGAAAAAACAGAATAGCAACATTAATCATTACTCAGATTTTTCAGCCTTCAAATAAAGATTCAATCTAAGAATTAATGTAGTTTAGAATAAAAGAGAAAAAGAGGGTTAAAAAATCATAACTTTTAAGCTGTATAAAAAAGTAGATTTTTGAAAATATTTCTTCGATATTATATTGCAAATTATTAATAATTATAGATAATTTTACAAAAAAATCTACTTTTGTCAGTCGGTTGCGGAAAATTACTTCCGAATTTCAACAAACGATCGTAGAAAAGAGTCGCGAATTGCGTCAAAAGATCGCAAAAACAAATAGCAAATTTCGTCGATCAGTTGCCAAAAAAAAAAACGTGACTTTCGACAAATGGTGGGAAAAAATTGGTCAGCGATCGGAATTTCGTCAAAAATTGTGCAAAAAAATAGCAATTTTTGTCAGTTGATTGCGGAAAAAGACTCCCGAATGTCAACAAACGATCGTAGAAAAGAGTGGCGAATTGTGTCAAAAGATCGCAAAAACAAATAGCGAATTTCGTCGATCAATTGTAAAAAAAAATCGTGAATTTTGACAAATGGTGGAAAGAAATTCGTCAACGATCGGAATTTCGTCAAAGATTGTGCAAAAAAGTAGCAATTTTTGTCAGTTGGTTGCGGAAAAAGACTCCCGAATGTCAACAAACGATCGTAGAAAAGAGTCGCGAATTTCGCCAAAAGATGGCGAAAACAAGTAGCGAATTTCGTCGATCGGTTGAAAAAAACTGTCGCGAATTCAGACAAATGGTCGAAAAAATCAATTCCGTCAATGATTCACAGAAAATAGCGAATTTTCGAAAATTATCACAAAAAAAAAGAAAAAGAAAAAAAGAAACAATCACGAAAAAAAAGTTGTGAAATTCAATCGGTCACGAGATAATCAGCACATGAAAACCATCAAAAAGTTACGAAATTTGCAAATGTTGTAGGTATAACATATCCATAGGTATAAAATTTTTTTTATTAATGATTTTCTGTCAGTAACAATTTTCTGCAATCATTTTCTGCCTTCCTCTTCAGACTATGATCTAAATTCCATACAATTCAGAAATCTGCAAAACCCTTGTCCTCAGGTCCCTTGCTCCTGCATTGGGTAAGGCAAAACGATCCAATCTGCAGTACGGATCGAGCCGGGTTGACGCGGCTTTGACTGCGGGTCAGGTTGACTTGGAACATTTGACTACGGTTGTGACATATATGTCCCAGTGGACTATTTTTTATTCTATTAGTACGACTTTTCAAATCTGGCATACACTTATATTAGGATATTTTCAAGAGAAATCTGTCACAAGGATTTTTTTTGGAAATTGTAGAACGATTAATGCAAAATTAGTAGTCAATCCTGGCCCGTTATCAAAAGGTTAATTGTTTCATTTTTTTTTTTTTTTTTTTTTTTTTTTTTTTGTCTTGGGTTTAAATTTCTGGCTAAAGCGAGAATTTATCACTAAAATTCTAGCCTTGCGGGTAACGAGTTTTCTTTTAATCATGCTGTACACAGCTCAGAAGCAATTCATAGAGATTTTTCTCACATATATTTCTAAAACTAGCCAAAATACTCATTAATGGTAAATGTCTCACTTATAGAATGTTGCAATAGCAAGGCTTTAGAAAACATTTCAATGTTTAAAGTATTTATTAAATGTTTATTACTTTCTTCTATCTTTACAAGAAAAAGGTATTGGATTTATGAAAATTTACCACTTCCGCTTTTCGACGGATTTATACGTTTTAGAAGGTCCTGAACAGAATTGGACTATTTTTAGAAATTGTCTGTCTGCGACTCTGTGTGTCTCAGTGTCTGCATGGGATAAATTTTGTGGGCGCTGTATCTGAAGAACTAATGCACGGAATTTCATAAAACTTTACATTCAGTTAGACTGATATAAATGGGTTGTGATTAGTTTTTGGTGTAAATCGCCCAACAGATGGTGCTGATATGTTACATTTTTTATGATTTTTACGATACTACATCTCAAGAACTAATGCACAGAATTTCACCAAACTTCAGATTCGGTTAGACCTTGACAAAAATTGACGTTGATTACGATTTGGTGTAAATAGCCCAACAGGTGGCGCTGCTATGTAACATTTTGCACGATTTTCACGATCGCAATATCTCCAGAACTAACGCACATAATTTAATAAAACTTAAGATTTAGTTAGATCTTAATATAAATTGGTGCTGATTTGTTTTTGGTGTATGTGAAACCTGTATGAGATAGAAAAAAGTTTTGAGATTGGCAAATGAAACTAGTTTTTTTTATTGTAATCAAATCTGTGAAATCTGACGTTATTTTAGCTTTTAATCATATTTTGACTTTTTTTTTTTTTGGGGGGGGTGTCTAGCCTGTGATAACTGATAAATTTTCTGAAATTTCAAATTTCTTGGGGGGGGGGAGCAACTGCCCCCCAGTCCCCCCGAAATGGCGCCCCTGGTTTTAAAGTTTACGTTCATTTTGCCGGATGCGGGCCGAGCCGGGCCTGTGCAGACATCTAAAATGCATTAGCCCCCCCCAAAGCGAAATCCTGGGTGCGCCACTGCTTTTATTAATATAGGTTCGTTCACCATAAACATATTTTTTACAACCAGTACAGATATTTATAAGTTAGTTATAATATAAGTTTCACTTCCATTTAAAAAACACTTTTGGCAACTTTTTCTTCGGTCATTTTCAGCTGCGTCTATCACTAGCACTTCATCTATTCGGGTTAATTTCTTGATTCTCATGAATCTTCGTATGCAGTCGGATGGTCTTCGGCTAATTACAATAAAAATCCCTTTCTCGTAATATTTGTTTCAGTGACTCTTTTATATAACATCCAAACATTAATTTCAGCTATATCGAGAATATTAGCCTGTAACGGTTCAAACATTAGTACTAATAACTAAGAAAATCTTTAGAACGGGGTCCTCAACGTCAATTTTGCAAGACTTTTTTATTTTCATCTTATTTTACGCAATATCTAACATACTGAAATTCTCAATTTAATAACGTTAGATTATGTAATTAACGTACTAAGCCTGTAAGATTTCCTAAAGATTCAGAAAATATAACTTTTAAGAAATGTTATATTAAACATAATTTCATGTAATTATGCTCTTCAAGTGTTGATTATTCGAATTCCTTAGAATAAAAATGTACAACTCTTCAGTAGTAGTTATTTTATATTTTATTTAGAGTTATTTTCCAAATCTATGATAATCGGAAAAAGTCACAATGAATGAAACATTTTATTAAATTTTCTGTTTATGACACATTATAAACTATAGTTACTAGGCGGCTGGTAAATAAATAGAAAAAATAATTACTCGGATAATAAAAAAATATATGAAATTGAAAAGTTAATTTTTTTTTATATTATTCGAACATATGCACAAAATTCCATCAAAAATACATAGATAATTTAGAATGTGTGACATATGTATTGGCAAAATTTCAAACTAATCTGTGAAAATTAAGACTCGTCATTGAGAAATTTTAACATCCATTTAAATAAATTATTCAAGTACGCCGTTTCTTTTCAAAGAATTTTAAAATTTTAAAATCGTCTGAAATCCCATAGAAAAGCATTATTACGTAAAATAAACGTTCCATATTTGTGGAACGAATGAACCAAATTTAACCAAAAACTACACAGATAATCCCAGGTACCTCTTCAGCGTACCAACCTAATTACAAATTAATCGTATGTATTTTGTTGCAGTTATCGCCAGACATACACACAAACAGACAAACAGACAGGCACAAAACACTTTTCGGGTCTCCACAGTAAGCCTTCACTTGACGTTTCGGTAATTAATAAATAAGTAGTAAATCTTTGAAGGCCTCAACGTCAATTTTGTAAACCATTTAAATTTTCATCACACTTCACAAAATATCTAATATCCTGAAATCCGCAATTAATAATGTTATACTATTTGTATATTTCTAAGCATGTAAGATTTCACAACAATTCAAGAAATCTCATTTTTAAGAATTTCAAATTAGCCCGATTTTATTTAATTTGTCTCTCTGTGAAATGCTATGAAATTCACTTGCTAAGCAACCGTTAAATGAAAACAAGGGGGGGGGGGAAGAAAAAGACTACGTATTATTTCAAAATTGTAAAAATGATAAAGAAAAATGTTTTATATAATTTGAATATATGCACAAAATTTCATTAAAAAATATATACAGATAATTACGAATGGTCGAGAAAATTATTGATGAAATTTCGAACCGATTTGATAAATTTAAGACATGGCATAGCAAGTATCCATAATGTAACATTTAAATTAACTATTCAAATGTGCTATATTCATTTCAGTGAATGATAAAGTATGAAAATCGTCTGAATTTCCATATAAAGGCATTATGACATTAAAGAAAATGTTCTATATTTTTCGAACGAATGAACCAAATTTAACCAAACACTATATTGCTAATTCCGGGTAACTCACCAACATACCTACCCAACTACAAGTTAATCGGATGCATTTTGCAGCAGTTACCGCGAGACATACATAAAAACAAGTAAACAGACACCAAAACCTTTTCGGGTCTCCACAGTAAGCATCAACTGGCGTTTTGGCAATTAGCCCCAATCAAAAGTTGCCATATACAATGTGTTCATAAAGGGTTTGTACAAAATAAGAGAGTAGCATCAAGATGGGCAATTTTTACATAAGAAACCAGTCTCAATCCGCTTCTTCAGTCAGAAATGCGGCGTGTCTCACGCCAAATTGAACTCTGACTTTCATGCGACAAAAATGAAGTTATTTCAGCAAAAGTTCCAAAAGAATAATTATATATTGTGTGAAATGCGATGACATCACGAAAAGTGGTAAAGTGTTTTGTAATTCAATCAGTGACACCATATTAATTTCTAGCTACATTCTAAATTTTGGAGCGCCTAATTAACTGCCGCACAGTGGATTATTTGATGCAAAATCCTGGCCAAAAAGGCAGAAATTAAAATTTGCTCAATAATTGTAAAAAGCATATTTTATAATAGCTGACTAATTGGTGCGTCGATCTATGTGTATTTCAGGATTATGAGTCATATCCAGCGGCTCCTAGCCTTAGTTGAAGTGAAAGTTTATTTGTGAGAATACGTGCATTTTGGTTATGCTTCAGTTTTGTTATTCTGTTTAAGTGTATACTTTGACATGTGTATTTAAATAATTTTACTTTTCATATGATAAACAATAATTTAAATTGAAAATGGGTTATTATTACTTTATTACTTTATTATATATTGAAGTTGTCGATGAACCAAAATAAGTATGTCATTATTCAAACACTTAAACAATTTTCTCTAAAATGAGATATATGTTATTTTTGTTCATGGAGACCTTTTAATTGAAATACGTAATAAAAGTTCGAAAAAACTTCCAAATATACATTAATAGACAAAAATAGACAAACACGCTTACTTTAAAAGGCTATTCTTAGAACGTACTGTTCTTTATTAAACCTCTGATTTATTTAGATATGAAAATTATGTCACAGCTGCCAACCTTCCGTATTTTTTTTTAATGAATTAATACCAGACGTTGTATTACATAAAATAAGTTAATAAATAACCGTACAGAAAAAAAGAAACAATTTTTCTGGTTCAAATTATGAGTATTTGGCTTGAAAAAGAACGCAAAATTGGCATTATATATATATATATATATATAATTATAATATCTTTGAATTTCAAAAAACATATCAAGTTCTTGTAACATTCTAATTAAATCTCCTAAGAGATAATTAGTAATGAAGTGTAGACAGAATACCACATAGTTAATAAATTAACAAGTGCAATCATAAATGATACCATAATTAAGCCTATTTGGCTCATAAATTACTTTGATTAGCTTCTATATATATATATATATATATATATGAATTAATGTTTAAAAAATTCACTTTAACTGGTTGGAATATCTATTGTTCAATACATAAATGAATGAAAAAGAAAGCAATAAAAATATAGATTATTCTTGTAGGTCATGCAGTTACTCTTAAACAAAGTTTCTCGACTTACATTAGCAGCTCGTGGGAAGTTTCGTTTTTCTGTTACACTTTACTCTTAAATGTTACCAAGCGTGAGATTCTGAGATATTTCTACAATGATATCGAAAATGCCACCATTTTCGCACTATTCGATTCTCTTTTCCAATAATGATGCCTTTTTTAAGGCTACAGTGCGTGTCCAATCGATTTGAGATTCCTGACATGTATCCAGCACACCAATGCACTCTTATATTTCCCAGAAAGTTATTTTCTGAAGCCTTTTTCCTATTTCATTTAAGAACTGTTAACGAAAATTTCAAGCTGTAAATATATAAAGTTTATCTAACGTAAAATGTACATTAAAAGAGGAATTAATTAACACAATAAGTTTTGATCACCAGATTTCGGTACTGTTTTTTTTTTCATAAATGAAATTAAAAAGAAGTCTAATAACTTTACATAAAGTAACCGCTGTAAACTTGTAATTAATTTGCGAAGGATAGAGAAAAATTTGAAAACGTAAGAAAAAGAAACAGACTTCCTCATAATTAATTGCAATGAATCTGTAATTATTTGTGTTTGAAATGTACTGGTGCATAAATATATAGGGGAGAGTAGGGTAAAACCGGGTAGGCGGGTTATACCGAGTACCCTGTTTTCTCGCTGATGGATGCTGCCCTGTGGAACAAATGCTATGCACACCATAGTCGACAGAAACATGTTGTAGTGCATATGTTGTTGCATCATATATATTTTCTTAATTTAAATTTTTATTCTAAATTATATATTATTTTTCCTCCTTATTTTCAAAACTAAAATCCCATTATTATAAAAAGAAAAGGTCATTTTATTTAAACAGATTTTATTACTGAATGCATTCTTCTATCAAGGCGACCACATATTACAATAAAAATATAAATAAGTGAAAGAAAAGCGCTATAGTCATAAAAGCATTGATATCTGTATTCACCATATGCCTCTGCTCCACGTTAAAAATGAAATAATAATTTATAAAAACAAAGGCTGTTGTTGTAAATCACTTATATGTAAAAACCCTAAACATTAAAAATCACAGATACCACTTTCGATAAAATATCATGCATAAGCAGATGTTCTTTCGGCTTTTCCCATAAGGGTTAATGTTATAAAATTCATTGCTTTTAGCGCTTCTGGTAGCTTAACTTTGTACCAAGTAAATTCAAACCATCCCCATTTGATTAACATGCAACGAATCTTTTCTGTTGTTCTTTTGGCATCTTTACACATCTCGTCATGGGTCTATATTCCAATTTTGGCTGTAAAATGTGACCGCGATTCTTTAATCCCTTCATCGCCTCTGCTCTTATAGAGAACATCTAATTAGAAAAGCGATTACGAGTCCATCCCATGCTGGTACTGTATTCTATCCCATGACTTCGAAGTTATTGTCCGGGCTTTCCAATAAAATATTAATATGCTTGGACTATTATTTACATCTTTCCAGGATTATTCATTTTCAGAATCTACGTACATCTGACGGTTATATTGCGGGAACAACTAATTTCAATGGTGTCCTACAATTATGCCACATATCTAACGCCAATTAAAAAAAAAAAAAAACCCTCACATAACAACTGAAAACAAACGGTCCTTCTACTTTATAGTGCACTTCAGCGATTTCATTATGTTTGATGTAACATACCATCATTAAAATACAACGCAAACGATTTTTCCGCATAGATTATAATGCAATGGAATGAGTTTGTGCGTCCCTGTAAATGAACTGTAATTTCTACTTATTCTATACTCCTCAAAAACCATATTGTAGACCATATCAGTTATGCATATATCATTCTCATTACGTTTGAAATAACACAACACCAAAAAAATGCACCGCAAACGATTTTTCCCTATAAACCATAATGTAACGGAATTATTTTCAGCTAAGCTGAAAAGCGGTAAAAAAGAAAGAAAGAAAACAGAACAAAAATAAGGTAAGAAAAAAAGTTAATTTTTCTTTATAAATAAAAATTACCTTTCGTCTTTGTTCTTAAGCTTTTACACCACAATTTCGATTAAAGTACATGAAAAAATTAAGTTATTGATTCTATCAACTTCAGAACTTCATTATCGAAACACTAATATAATTATCAAAATAATTTGAAAACAGTAAAAAAAAAATAGAATTCAAATCCGTGAAGTATTTTTCTAAGTAAATATTTGAACTGATTGAAATAAAGTGAATGTGATTTTCTTCGATGAAATAAGAAATTAATTAGTTCAGGAATGAAAACGAGGTTGGCATAGAGATTAGGCTAATCTATACGAATTATATAAAATTTTCAACTCACATTCCTTATTATGATCTTAATGTGATTACTAAGCATTATAACAATCCTTTTTCGCTTGATATGTTTAGAAAATTAAAATTTAGAAAAGAGATAAATAGTTTTAATGAATGATTATTTTTCATTATGGCGACATTAAAAATGTAACTATCTTGGAAATCTATAAAAATTTCAATTAATTAGTGTGATCTGTTAATTTATTTCGTCAAACACAAAATTATCTGTTTTCTACTTTAGTAGTTGGTTGCTTTTTATAAATCCCTTCGGGACGATCGTTGTGTATATGTGCCGTATAAGGTGCGTACGGTGCTTATTTTTGAGTACTACTATTTCAGAATAGTAATCTTTGTCTTGTGTAATCACAGAACTTCTATAATTAAATGAGGTAATGATTATTATTCGCAAATTATCGTACTAAAACTATTGTCTAACACGGACGCTCTTGCAAAAGTTTTAAGAAATAACTGTCGAAAGACCGCCCAAATCTGTATTTCTATGTCTTTTAAATAAAGTATGTTCGTTATTTTTAAGAAGACATGTTTCAATCCAAATGCTTAGTCGAAATCATGAATATTTGTTTTTTACTTTTTATTTACTTTTAAGTTTTGAGTTGCTTTATTCGTTTGTAAAACTTTCCAACTTAATTGAAAAAGAGTTTAAGACTTCCGTTTGTCTGACCGTCTGGCCATCTGTCTGCGTATCCGTGGTCTAACGCACGTAAATATACCTGAATTACGATGAGCTTGATATATAATATTGCAGTTTACCGTAGAACATTCTCTATTAAAATTGGAGTGTGTAACACTTAATAGTTCGTTTGCAAGGCCACACAAAAGAATTCCGTTACATTTCGGAAAAATTGTTTGCGACTTTTTGTTAACTTTAATGAAGTTATACTATTTCAAATATAATGAAATTGATATACAATATTGAGGTGTAATACAACAGGCTTTCTGTAGAATATGGAGCATCATTCATTTGCAGGAATACACATGCTATGCTATAGCCTATGGGGGGGAAATCGTTTGCAGTGTATGATAAAGAGGTTACATTATTTCAAATATAATGAAATTGATGTGAATTGCTAAGGTCCACTACAAGATGCTAACTGTAGAATATGGAGTGCATAGCATTTATTGTTCATTTAGAGAGACACACAAAAGAATTCAGTTACAGCACTGTCGATGAGCGATAATTTTTGCAGGGACTTTTAAAATGCGGTATATGCGTTTTTAAGTTGCATAACGTGGCGTGTATAAATTACATCCATATAAAGAGCTCACATATAAGACTGCACAAAATAATTCGTCAGCAATGCTGTCTATGAGCGTGAATTGCTTAGAAATGTTTTAAATTGTGTTATGCATTTTTAGCTAGCTATCTATCTATATTATAAAGGCCAAACGTGTCCGTGCGTAACGCATACGTCATTTTGCGAATGGCAACAGCTGACGATGAAATTTCGGTTTTGTGATTTTTGCTATTGCAATTTTTTTAATTTCTAAACACAGCACATTTTCAATTTTTACACCGTCATAGAAGAAAAAAAATTTACTTTCAAATGCAATTTGTTTGAAAACTATATCTTAATTGCCTGATATATTATGGCTTATAAAATAATTTTTAAGCATGAATTTTGAAACGCCTAATAAACAAATGGAAGAATGCTGCCATTATAAATTTTTAAATAGTTACAGGTAGTAAAATTAATGAATTTTGAAATAAAAACGTCACAAGAATAGGGTGCCTTTATATGAGAGTAGCGTTATACCGGATACAAAATTTGATTAGTTCAGATGATTTTGGAGAAAAGGAAGCTTTGTAATAATTTAAAAATTTAAAAGAAAATTATTTGTTTACACCATCGGATATTTTAACAGGTAATATAAACAGAATATATTGTTTTAGATATTGCATTTTTATGAATAAAATATAAACAAATTATTTCACAAATTTAATAAAAATGCATATAAAAAGTTAATATGAGCAGTAAGAAACAACATTTTAATTCATATTTCATCAGTATTACAAATAATGTTAACGGTCCTTGCGAAGTTGGAAAAAACGAATATATATGAAATTCGTTAATATCGTGATCACTATATCGCATGCATAAGATGATGAATAATAAATTAACAAAGAAGCATCACTGGATGCAGCGAACTCCCTGTATTAATAATACCAAAAAAATAAAAAATAAACAAAACCCTTGAAATTCGTTAATGTCGCGATCACTATATCGCATGTATGAACGCTTAGTACAACAACATCAAAAAAAAAAAAAACTGGATGGATACCGCATGTATGAGCACTTCACGCACAAGAAAAGCAAAGAAACCAGTAAAAAAAAAATCACTAAATGCAGCAACTTTGACTAATAAAAATATGAAAAATTTATTATATTTAGGGGAAAAAATGGTTTTCGCCTGCGTTCTGTAACCCGGGAAGCCCGGGTTCGATTCCCTAGTATATATAGTATACTAAGATATGTTTGTGGAATATAAATTAATTGCAAAAAAGTAAAGACTATGCAAAAAACTGGATATATTGCCACCTATGGATGGTTACTGCTGGAAGTGCTTTTTGAGTTGTATTACATGTTTCTTAGATGAAGTAAATTTTAGCGTAATATGCAGTGTGTATAAAAATCTGTAGATCATATACAGGGCTGCCCAAAAAATTTCAAGTTACCTTCTAAAAGTGCTAATTGCAGAAAATAAATTTTCAAATCTGTTATTCATTTTCTAGCTGAATTAAAGTTTAGAAAACCATGCCGTGTGCATACAAATCTATAGATCAGATACAGAGCTGCTCAAAAGAATTAAAATACCTTATCGACGAAGGGTGTTAATTCCTTAAATTAGGTGTTTAGCTGTGTTATGCGTTTTTCTAAATTCTAAATTCTATATTTAAATTTCTTCTTTTACTTTATATGGAATAGTGAAGTGTTTCCTTACAACATTCTGGAAGTGTATGAAGTGTTTCCTATTCTACGCGTGATTCTACGCAGGATTTTTCTTTCTTATTTAATTTTTCTCCGGTGTGAAATTAGTCTTTATTCTTCAGATACAAAAATACATGTGAATCTTTGAGAAGAGGAACTTTGTCTTACTCTTGCTCTCAAAGTGGTAGTCCGTCTTTTTGTGTCTAATGATGAATAAAAACTTAATTCACGCATTGTACTTTTCTTAATTTTCATGGGGAATTTAAAAAGCTCGTTTATGTATATATTTTATTTCTATCAGACACAAATACATTCAAAAACATTCTTGACTGGGAATTGAAGTTATCTGAATTAGGAAATCATAATTCAAAGTATCCGTGTTAGAAAATTATTAGATGTATAAATATGATTCCGTCCTTTTTCGTGTAAAGAAAATGCATTTGTTTTCTGTCAAAAAGGAAAGAAAACTCATTGAAATTAATTTCCATCAGAAGATACAACATTTGCCCATATGTTTTATCAGGCAACAAATGAATTCCATAATGGAAGAAGACTGGTCGTTTTGAAGCAATACAGTCGTCAAACAATTTTTTGATTTCTGACTAAGAACTCAGCCACTCTCTAGAAAGGACGTTCTGCATGGCGTCAAACGAATAATATTCTGAAGAAACAAGATATGATGAATACAACGGGTGGGATAGAGTTTCTTTGACTGGTTTTGTTACATGATGCAAAGTATCATGACAAGCATCTTCTTGCACTAATAGTGCATATATTACGGTCAATATGATAAATCCGGTAATTATTAATAATAACCTGTGATTATGACTGGTCATTATTAATAGTAACCGATTCGTATTAATAATTAACGGATTTATCATATTGACCCTAACACATATACTGCTACGGATTATTGAAACTGCGTCAAACAATCAGTGGTGAATTTTACACGCAACAGTTAATCAATTTTACCAAAGAATTGAAGTAAAAACGTCAACAATATGCTAAAAGACGCGAAAAGATCAGTTTACAACACGTCAATGCTCTCATATATGTTCCAAGGCTGGTTTTAGATAACCTTAGTAGTACTTCTGGAATGTTTTGCCTACCCACTCTTATTTTGCTTTAGATTATTATTTGTTTCTCTCTAAAAGAGCGCTGCGGTTTGTATACAGATATTAAAAATTGGCTTGACGACTAGAATGTTTCAAAACCACCCTACTTCTCCCATGTCATAATGCATTTGTTGCCTTAAATATAATCAAATGTTGTATGTTCTGATGGAAATTACTTTGACTAAATCTGTCTTTCATTTTTCATAACAAACAAGTATTTTTTTTATTATTCTAAAAAGAATGGTATAATATTTATACATCTCATAAATACACAGCAATAAATTGATTCAAACAGAGTATTTTGCATTAATTTTGAAAAGTCTGTCCTAAATGTTTACAATATTTTTAGGTTACTTGTTACGTTATATGACTACATATTTTTTTCTCTAAATACATTCATTAGATACTGGTTTATAAAATAATGAGATGCGTTGCTGTTAGATTGTTTTTTGAATCATATAATACAGGCCAAGCCAGTGAAACCAATCCCATTAGATCACGTTTTTCAAAAAGTTCAGGAAGGGTTCATTGAATTCTGAGATTACTGTAATCACTTTCAACAAACAAAAATGGCAATAGATTTGAAATTGGAAATTTGCTCTTGTACCGCCAAAATATAATTGCATAAATTATTCAGTAACATTTTTTTTTTCTTTTCTTTTAATAATGTCCCTTCAAACCGAGTAAGGAGTCATCCATTAATTATGTCCATTATTTATTATGAGGGAGAAGATCCACAAAATGTGACATAGTCTGACTGGGCAAGTCGGGGGGGGGGGGGAGAGTGTTAACCCTTAACTGTTGTGACAAAAACTGTCGCATAATACTGCGCGCGGTCTCTGAGATCGCTTAATTGAAAGATTTATAAAAGGCTCGATTAACTTATAGCATATTGCTTCTGTATAAAACTTTATGTACAGGTCTATTATAACTGAAATTAACATATTCAGAATTCTCTAGCGATAGTACTTGGGCTCCAAACAAAACAAAATTCCACTATCATTTACAATTAGCTGAAAATTACAAGTTAAACTGTGAAAATTGAAAAAAGCTGCGGTCTGTGAAATCGATAACAGAAGTCAAGGGTTAACATATTGTAACATCACATACAACGAAAATATGAAATCAATTAATAAGACATTGTTTGCAAAAATCATAATAATTTTCATGAAAATAGCGTATATTCCGGCGCATAACGTGCACCTACGATTCAAGGCTGTACTTTTATATTTTTAAGTATATTTACTGTATTACGCACACTCTCTATTTTTGCAAAGAAACCTTTATGAGATATGTCGAATAAAAGTACAACAAAGAGGATTAAAATGTTTAATTACTAGTACAAAAATTAAAAAATAAGCAAACCAAATTGAGAACATCCGCTACTGCCAAGTCTATCTGCCTCACAAATCGTTTGGAATCGTGCTCTCGTTCATTCAAATAATCCCGTCTCTTGCTCATTAATGTAGAAATGTCAGTTCTTATGCTTAACTTTTAATCTTTCACTAGATGGAACCCGTCAAAACTTGACGCAAAAAAAAATACTATAACAATATCAGTAAAATAAGCTTCTTTATTATTTATGAAGGGATGCGTATAAAACAGTCTTTCAAATATATTTTTTTCCAGTCAAATACAGTACTATTTCCGATGCAAGCTCCAAACAAACAATCCGTAAATAAATGTGTAATGCAAATCAGTTTGACATTACCACCATATTCCCCACGGCAAGAAAAAAAATTCATGGACCTATGAAGTATATACAAATAGTATATTCCTACGTTCATATCATATTCAGTAAATAACAGAACATAGTAAATAAAGCACACATCTCCCCCCCCCCCCGTGTAATAATGCAACCGAATAGCCCCTATGCGCATGTGCATTGCATCTGCCCAAAAGCACCGTCAAAATTCGACGTTAAAAAAGTTTTAAAATGATTAAATTAAAAGTTTTAAAATGTCCTCTTTAATCATTGTTCGTTTCAAATCCATATCTTCTAAAACGCATCCATTGTTTTAAGCTAATCAATTTTTATGCAAAGATTAAGATGTATTTTTACAGTAATAAATCTATCTGCAGATGAGGGAGATTTTTAATGTTTTCAAGTGTAATTTATTTGTATGGTTTCTTCGGTTCCTTGACATAATCAGGATGATTATCCCTTTTCCATCACAGTCGGGGATATTTTTCCTCTTATACAGTTGGCAAATGTAAAAAAATAAAAAAATACAATTCCTAACATATCCTGATATCTGATAGAACATATTCATAAACGAATTCAACATATCAATTTTATGTTCAACATAAACTAAAAATAATCTTTTTTTTTTTTTTTCTTGACAGATTTTTGTTTAGCGCCAAAATGTTCTATCTTATGGATAATCTGATCTTATGGTTTATCACTTTTTTTTTTATTCACTTTTTATGATGGTTAGGGAAATCTATTTCAATTATGGCAACTTTCCCAGGGGCTATTTTACATTATTGAAGCAAACTGGTGGTCATTGATAAGATAGAATTGAAAAACTTTTCATGCTTGAAAATTATTTAAAAGGTCGTTAAATTATGCGACAGTTTTCAAATAAATTTCAATCGAAAGCTAATTTTTTTTCTAATTGATGATGTAAGAATTGAAATTGTAAAATGTAGTAAAATATAGAAATTTGTAGTATTTCGAATTGATGTAAGCGCGATTAAAGCTAAAGCGATAGCGCCTTTGTTGTCACAATTGTTGTACATTTCTAAAAATTGCCACTGTATTTTGGCTGGCGTCCAAAAGTAGAAAAACATTTTTTGACATCGAAAGAGAAATTCACAGTGAAAGAAATAGGACTTTGCGCTAATAAGGAACTGTTAAATGAACTTACAATAAATCTACCAAAATAATTCCTATGAAATATTAGTCTTACATTGTTTATTCTAGATAAAAATACAATCACTATTTCAAGATTTTTTTTTCTACCATAACACTATTTTTAATAACTTTAAATTTCCTGAAATCCTTTACTTTTGTGATTTTTTTTACTAAAAAAGGAAATCTTCTATCCTATAATTAAAAAAAAAGCAATTGGTAACATGTAATGAAGGTATGCAATCAAGATGAAGAAATCAATGACGGCTCCAATTCTAATCTTTATAATTATGAATGCAAAAATCAGTAAAATTATGTAATGTTAACACAATCATATACATTTTTCTCTTTAGTTTTATCAATGTTAAAATGTACTTCAAGCTAAGCATAACGTCATTTTCACCGGCGCAAACTTTTCACACGTACTTCATATACCTTACATTAATGCTTAAACACCATGCACATAAATATAAATATATTTTGTATTTAATTGTAATGAAAAAATGGCATCAACAAAGTTATAATGCATAATGATAAAATAAACCCAATGGACAATATTCCCGTGACGTCACAATAAATATAAATTTTTATTCGCTTATAAAACACGCGGATAAGTATTTTTACCGAAATTTAACTTGCAAATGAACAAATTCAGCCTTAAAACCGCGTGCTTTTAATATTTATTATTTCTCTTTTACTCAACCACAGAGTTTAGAGAATAAACTCTGTGCTTCGCAACAGTAGGCGTTATCCGATTATGACGTCATTAGCAGAAGTAAAAGTTTAATTGAAAATTACGGTTAATTAATTAAATTTTCGAACAAACGAATGCACGATAACAAATCTGTGTCCAAATATCTTTCATTTAAAAAAAAGAATGATGTAATTTGATGCAGTAGTTTGTTCTCACGGATTGTCGAAAGAAATCGCTTAGCGTTTTAAATATATAGACTAGATGAAACCTGTCAAAACTTGACGGAAAAAAATTACTATAACAATATCAGTAAAATAAGCTTCTTCATACATAAGAAGGTGAGTATGAAACAGTTTTTTAAATATTTTATTTTAAAAGTTTTACCCCCAGTGAAATACAGTACTATTTCCGATGCAAGCTCCAAACAAACAATCCGTAAACAACTGTGATATGCAAATCAGTTTGACATTGCCGCCAAATTCCCCACGGCAAGAAAGAAAATTTCATGGACCTATGAAGTATCATAAAAATAGTATATCCCTACTTTCATCTCATATTCAGTAAATAAAAGAACATAGTAAATAAAGCACATATCCCCCCCCTGCTGTGATAATGCAACCGAATGAGCTCCTATGCGCATGTGCATTGCATCTGCCCAAAGGCGACGTTAAAAAAAAGTTTTAAAATGTTTAAATTAAAAGTTTTTAAATATCCTCTTTAATCATTGTTCGTTTCAAATCCATATCTTCTAAAACGCATCCATTGTTTTAAGCTATTCAATTTTCAATTTTTATTTAAAGATGAAGAATTTTTTCAATCTGCAGATGAGGGAGATTTTTAATGTTTTCAAGTATAACTAGATGGAACCCGTCAAAACTTGACGGAAAAAAAAAATTACAATAACAATATTAGTAAAATAAGCTTGCATATGAAACAGTCTTTCCAATATTTTATTTTAAAAGTTTTTCCCACAGTGAATTATAGTACTATTTCCGATGCAAACTCCAAACAAACAATCCGTAAACAACCGTGTAATAATGCAAATCAGTTTGATATTACCGCCATATTCCCCACGGCAAGAAAGAAAATTTCCTGGACCTATGAAGTATCACACAAATAGTATATCCCTACGTTCATCTCATATTCAGTCAATAAAAGAACATAGTAAATAAAGCACACATCTCCCCCCCCCCCTCTGTAATAATTCAACCGAATGAGCTCCTATGCGCATGTGCATCGCATCTCCCAAACGACAACAAATTCGACGTTAAAAAAAAGTTTTAAAATGCTTAAATTAAAAGTTTTAAAATGTCTTCTTTAATCATTGTTCGTTTCAAATCCATATCTTCTGAAACGCATCCATTGTTGTAAGCTAATCAATTTTTCAATTCCTACTATTAGCTCACACTCTCTATATATTTATATATCTTGTTCAAATTTTCAATCGTTAATAAAATATTTTCTATTCATCCACTCAAGTTCAAATATATTTTTTTAACTTGTAGTGGATGACACTTGATGTTAATATAGTTTTTTTCAAATATTAATTCATTAATTAAATTAAATTAATTAATTTTAGTTTTATATGGGAGAAAATGTTTTCTCCCATTGTTTCCATAAATGAAATGAAAGATTTTCCTCAAATTGGTGATGCCACAAAAATAAAATACCAAAACGATGATTATAAAAAAAATTTCAATAAAGATAACGTGGGGCATTAATGCTGCACGTGTTTATTTTATATATTTATGATTAAAAAGTAGGAATTGACTTAAAAATATATATATATATTACTTGTTATGTAAAGATAAAGAATTTTTTTTTACAATAATAAATCAATCTGCAGATAAGGGAGATTTTTTATATTTTCAAGTGTAATTTATTTGTATGAATTCTTCGGTTCCTTTACATAATCAGGATGATTATTCCTTTTCCACCACAATCGGGGATTTTTTCCTCTTATACAGTTAAATATCCAACGGATCTTTAAAAAAAATAATAATAAAATACAGTTCCTAGCATATTCTGATGCAACATATAATACATCAACGAATTCAACATATCAATTTTATGTTAATCATAAACTAAAAATAGTTTTTCTTTTATTTATTTATTTATTTTTTGACAGATTTTAGTTTAGCGCCAAAATTCTCAATCTTATGGATAATCTGATCTTATGATTTATTAGGGGTTATTATTATTTTTTTTTAGTTTTTATGATGGTTAGGAAAATCTATTTTCAATCGGGGCAACTTTCCCAGGACTATGTTACATTATTAAAGCAAACTGATGATCATTGTTGAGATAGAATTGAAAAATATTTCATGCTTGAAAATTATTTAAAAATTCAGTTTTCAAATAAATTTCAATCGGAAACTATTTTTTTTTTCCTAATTGATGATGTAAGAACTGAAATTGTAAAATGTAGTAAACAAATTGATAATTTGAAGTATTTAGAAGTGATGTAAGCGCGATGAAAGCTAGAGCGATTGCGCCATTTGTTGTCACAACCGCTATACATTTCTAAAAATTGCCACTGTGTTTTGGCTGGCGTCCAAAAGTAGACTACCATTTTTTGACATCGAAAGAGAAATTCACAGTGAAAGAAATAGGACTTTGCCCCTAATAAGGAACTGTTAAATGAACTTATAACAAACATACCAAAATAATTCCTATAAAATATTAGCCTTACATTGTTTATTCTAGCTAAAAATGCAATCATTATTATTATTTTTTTTTTTTTTTTTTTTTTACCATAACACTATTTTTAATAATTTTAATATTCCTAAAATCCTTTACTTTTGTGATTTTTTTAAATTAAAAAATGAAATCTTCTAAGCTTTAATTAAAAAAAAAAGGTAATTGGTAACATGTAATCAAGGTATGCAATCAAGATGAAGCAACCAATAAAGGCTTCAATTCTGACCTTTAAAATTAAAATTTTAAAAATCAACTACGTCATGTTGACACAATCAATTTTTCTTTTTTGTTTTGTCAATGTTAAAATGCATTTCAAGCTAAGCATAACGCCATTTTCCCCGGCGCAAACTTTTCACACGTGCATTGTATAGGTTACTTTTATGCTTAAACACCATGTATACAAAAAAATATATATATTTTGTATTTAATTGTAATGAAAAAATGGCATCAAGAAAGTTATAATGCATAATGATAAAATAAACCCAATGGGAAATATTCCTGTGACGTCACAATAAATATGAATTATTATTCGGCTATAAAACGCGCGGATAAATATTTTCACCGCAATTTAACTTGCAAATTAAAAAATTCGGCCTAAAAGCCCCGTACTTTTAATATTTATTATTTTTCTTTTATCCTCGCAACCACAGAGTTTCTCGTTACTGTGTGCTTCGTCACAGTGGGTGTTATTGCCGACCTTATGACGTCATACGCAGAAGTAAAAGTTTATTTTATTTTTTTTTTTTTTACTGGTGCCAGCTAACTGAAAAGTACCTAATTTGGATATAGTTTTTTTTCTTAATGGGACGACGGGATAATGAAGAAGTACCAGAATATTTTTCTGCATTTTATAGTTATATTAAGAAATACGGTACTTCTCAATTATCCCCTCAATTATCCCGTCGACCCCTTTTCATAACAAAAAACTATCGCCAAACTGTAACGCCAAATAAACGGGAAAACGTTGCCATTGGAATATCAAAATAATTAAATAAATAAAATATAAGAATTTAAGGACACAATTATTATTTTAATTAATTAATGAAATAACTAATAAATCAGTAAAACATAATTAAAAATACACGCAAATATCGAATTAAAAACCACTTGATGACATAACGAACACGTATAATGCTTTTGACATCAATGAAATGAGACTGCTGTTTTGGCGTTTAATTTTACAGTTTGGCGATAGTTTTTTTGCTATGAAAAGTGGTCGACGGGATAATAAAGAAGTACCAGAAATACATATTTTTCAGATTTGCTGAATCACTTGTTTGTTTACTTTTTCATGCATTATATTATTGAAGGTTGTTAGTTCTCTTTTTCTTTTAAATATCCCCTACTTATATAAAAATAGCGTGCGTTCTCTGTGGTGTTTCGCATAAACGTTCTAAAATTCAGTTTATGTTTAGATATTTTAATATGATTATATTACAGCTAATTTTAAGTAAGATTTTTTAGATTTTATATTACAATGTTACAATATTACATAGTTGATATTAGCTAATGTAAAAAGATTGGCGAACCACGGAGATTAGAGAATAAACTCTATGACTGGCAACAGTGGGTGTTGCCGACTTTATGACGTCATAAGCAGAAGTAAACGTTTAATTGAAAATTACGGCTAATTAATTAAATTTTCGAACAAACGAATGCACGATAACAAATCTGTGTCCAAATATCTTTCATTAAAAAAAAGAATGGTGTAATTTGATGCAGTAGTTAGCTCTCACGAATTGTCGAAAGAAAATGCTTAGCGTTTTAAATATATAGATTTATTTGTATGGTATCTTCGATCCCTTTACATAATCAGATGATTATTCCTTTTCCATGACAGTCGGGGATCTTTTCCCTCTTATACAGTTAAATATCCACTGGATCTGTAAAAAAATAATAAAATACAGTTCCTAGCATATTCTTATGCAACATGTACATCAACGGATTCAACATATCAATTTTATGTTAATCATAATAAAATGATATATAGTTTTTTTTTCTTTTTTTTTCTTTTTTTGAAAGATTTTAGTTTAGCGCCAAAATGCTCTATGTTATGGATAATCTGATCTTATGATTTATCAGGTTTTATTATTATTATTATTATTATTTTCACTTTTCATGTTGGGTAGGGACATCTATATTCAATTGTGGCAACTTTCCTATGGGCTATTTTACATTATTAAAGCAAATGGTCATTGTTGAGATAGAATTGAAAAATATTTCATGTTTGAAAATTATTTAAAAAGTCGTTAAATTAAGTGGCAGTTTTTAAATAAATTTTCATCGAAAGCTAAATTTTCTAATTGATTGTGTAAGAATTGAAATTGTAAAATGTAGTAAAACGTAGTAAAAAAGTGAAATTTGTAGTATTTAGAAGTGATGTAAGCGCGATGAAAGCTAAAGCGATAGCGCCGTTTGTTGTCACAACCGTTATACATTTCTAAAAATTTCCACTGTGTTTCGACGGACGTCCAAAAGTAGACTACGATTTTTTGACATCGAAAGAGAAATTCGTAGTGAAAGAAACAGGACTTTGCCTCTAATAAGGAAGTGTCAAATTAACTTATAATAAACCTACCAAAATAGTTCCTATAAAATATTAGCTTTACATTGTTTATTCTAACTAAAAATACAATCATTAATTCAAGTTGTTTTTCTACCATAACACTATTTTTAATAATTTTAATTTTTCTGAAATCCTTTACTTTTGTGAATTTTTTTATTAAAAAAAAGAAATCTTCTAACCTATAATTAAAAAAAAAAATTATTGGTAACATGTAACCAAGATATGCAATCAAGATGAAGCATTCAATAAAGTCTCTAATTCTAATCTTTATAATAATTAAGAATGGAAAAATCAGTTAAAATTACGCCATGTTGACACAATCATATAATTTTTTCTTTTTAGTTTTATCAATGTTAAAATGCATTTTAAGCTAAGCAGAGCGTCATTTTCACCGGCGCAAACTTTTCACACGTATTTTGTATACGTTACTTTTATGTTTAAACACTATGTATGCAAAAAAATATATATTTTGTATTTAATTGTAATGAAAAAATTGCATCAACAAAATTATAATGCATAATGATACAATAAACCCAATGGACAATATTCCCGTGACGTCAGAATAAATGAATTTTTATTCGCTTATAAAACACGCGGATAAATATTTTTACCGAAATTTAACTTTCAAATTAAAAAATTCGGCCTAAAAGCCACGTGCTTTTAATATTTATTATTTTTCTTTTATCCTCGCAACCAGTGAGTTTCTCGTTACTCTGTGACTCGCAATAATGGGCGTTAACCGATTGCAGACTTTATGACGTCATAAGCAGAAGAAAAAGTTTAATTGAAAATTACGGCTAATTAATTAAATTTTCGAACAAACGAATGCACGATAACAAATCTGTGTCCAAATATCTTTCATTAAAAAAAAGAATGGTGTAATTTGATGCAGTAGTTTGCTCTCACGAATTGTCAAAAGAAAATGCTTAGCGTTTTAAATATATAGATATTTATACCCGGCGTATAACGCGCACCTGTAAAATTTGACCAATGTTCTCGTTGCAAAAGTGCGCATTATGTGCCGATATATACGGTTTGTATTCTCCCTCAGATACTTTACTTTTCCTTTTGAATTGCAATAGATTGATGTAAAATAACGCAATATTTGGACGATTTTATATTACATATTTCAGAAGGATAAATAATAGTCGCAAAAATGTTTTAATCAAACAAGATCAAAATTTGCAGTTTCAAGAAATATTACGTTTTACGACAGGGGAGGAGGTATCTATCACTCGAGTGTAACAAACTGTAACACATGGGAAACGAGAGATTAAAAAAAATCGCTGGACGTAACCTAACTTATAATGATTCCTAACTTATATTTTTAAAAATGTTAATTTCATATGATTTAATAGATAAATTATTATAAAACGTCTCTTACTATGCAAATATTTGATATCTAACAATTCCATATGATTAAATAGATATATTGTTATACAACGTCTCTTACTATGCAATATTTGATATCTAACAATTTCATATCGAAATTGAATCCGAATTTTTTTTGTTTTGTTACTTTCATTAACGCTTTATTCCATGTTTTTTTTTTCTTTTTAATGACAGAGATGATTTGTTATTTCAATAGCGGAAAAATATTGCACCATTTATGAAAAAAGCACCCTGATCATAATAAGAAACGAATGCTGAATCCTCGCTGTATTGTTATGGATCGATTACTAATTCTTATCTGTATGCTGCTCATCTCAAATAAAAGTTAAACAATTTTTGACTCGAAAATTTGTTCTCAAATTTTCTGCTGCAATATACAACGCTTCCCATGCAATTAAAACAACATTATGACAACATCACTGGTGTTTGATGACAATTTTGACTGTGAACCAATTATGTAGCTTTAGTCTATGTATATATTTATGTGCATATGTATGTATTTATTTATTATAAGTATGTATTCATGTATGTATTATAATTTTCATTGTATGTGTGAATGCCCCTCTACAGACTTTTCGCACTTTATCGAGTGCTCTAAAGCAACGGAAAGTAAACATATTACCCATGAATATCAAAGCATCAGATTACGAAAATTTTACGAGTTTTGTAAGAAGCAGGTCCAAGCACTTAACACCATGTGATGAGGAATGTCCTGAACCATATTTTGTACTATGAAAGGCTGATACGGGAAAAAGTCCTTCCGGCCTGTACCGGGAAGAAAAAGTAGCTTTCCTATATCTTCGTTTTAAAATTTTAACTAATGTTACTCGAAAACAGCAAGCTAAAATGCAAAGAAACCGTTTACAAAAGATTCGTTAATACTGAATTTGAATAAGAAATTCGCCAAATTATTGAGCTATAGCCAAGTTGGCTTCATTTATGAAGACTTATTTTGGTCGCCAAATTTGGCGATATTACGCCAATTTGTCGCCAAGTTTGGCGAGAATTTGGCGCTAACGGATATGAATATATAGTTTTATGCGTACGATTGGGAAAATGATTACAACAATGAAAGAAAATAATTTGCGAGAAATCGCGTTCACTAAAACTCATAAACTAATCGTTGGTTTTTTGTAATGTGCTGCCTTGTTTCAAAATATCAGCCACCCCTAGAATTTCATACTCCTCTATCTCAGCCGTTTTTTAAGATTGAGGTAAAACAAAAAAGACTCTGGAATCCTTGTATCAAGGCCTAACAGTTAATTAAAAAAGAAATTTGAATTTTTAATTTTTTTTGTATATTTATTTTAGTTTTAAAATTCAAGATGGCGGACCAAGCTGGCCAACGAACTTGGTCGCGGCATTGGTGAGTTTAATACACACAATTAGTTTCATCGAAATTAATTTATAAATACGAGCGTTATTGTATGACATAGATAAGATATCTATCTATATATATATATATATATATATATATATATATATATATATATATATATATATATATATATATATATATAAACATTTGAACGGAGGGTGCTTTTGGAGTCTGGGGGTCATGATCGATGAAAATATGTCGAAATTTTCCGGAATTGCTTTCCTCCGAATGGCTGCAATAGGTACTTTATACTTTTTTGTATTAAAAGCTACCTAAAATACCGTGGTGAAAAAAATTGGGACAAGTTATATCTGAAATACTAAGCCATGAATCTGTTATGGCCTTAGCTTCTACAAGTATTGCGGCTATTAATATTGACGGCAGAACACATCATTCAGAGTTGAGACTGCTAAACTTAACACATCCTACTGTTCATGTGCCAAGTCATTAGCGCTCTCTTTATCGTGTACATCTGGATTATTGATGTTTTTAATGATTTTTGGGTGTAAAATGATGAATGCGATGGAAAACTGCTGCAAAGAGGCGAAACCTGCCTCCCAAAGAACCACTTGGTGGCTTATTATCTCTTTGAAAGGAAAATAATAGCCTACTGAATGTGTGAAACATTTAATTGCGTTTACTAAACGTGACTTTCAGTAAAATTTTTCGATTATTCGCGATCTTTTTTATTATTATTACATGGTTTGTTTTAACTTAGAATTCTGTTTTATGTATGTGGCAGTCAAATATTTTGTAATAGCTTTGAAATTTACAATATATATGTATTTCTGAGGGCAATACATAAATCAGACATTGATTTTTTTAAATTAGATCCCTAATGGGGCCAACGTCGATCGGCCCAAAACTTTCATTTTCCCCATAGAAATAACGTTGCGATTGTTTAATATTAATTGAAAAAAAAATAGCTTCATTGTTGCAACATTCATCCATTTTAACCACATTGTTGCTGACATCATTACTGAACGAAGCACTCATTTGTGCTTTACATTTAATTTTTAATACGCCTTTACAACATAGCTCCGACAATTCGACTTAAAGGGTACAGTAAATGTATTGTAGTACATTTATTAAGTTTTAGTTGAATCGAGATTATAGAGGATACTGACAAAATAAAAAATACCCGGATTTTTGGGGCAAAATGTCGTTCCAATATTGGTCAGTATTGGACAAGATATTACCAACATAAGCATTATTGATCAATATTGTATTGCTTCTAGGGTACTATAGTAAAAGAAATTTTCACGTAAAAAAAAAAGACAAATATAGTCAGAAATCTAGTGTTAATGAAAATACGCATGTTAATAACATAATAATAAAACATGCCCTATTAATAAAGCAGAAATTTTCTAAAAATTTTACGCCTTTTTTGTTTCAAGGAAATAACTCCAAGTAATTGACTCATCAGAAAAGATCTAAAAATTTACCAAATGAGTCAAGTATGTTTACTCGTATATTTTTAGCAATGTTTTTTGTTTTATGCATTAAGTGCATGTCTAGCTGGATTATGCAAACAACGAGTCTCTGCTTAGCCGGTTCGAGCGTATCATTGAGAATATTTCGCCCTCAAGCAATATTTAGCAGGAAAACTTTCACCTTTTAATGTTGTTGTTCCGAGAAAAACACCATTGCCCATTCACTAAATTGTTCACGACAGTCAGGCTGTAACTTTTTTGCTCTTCCGTCATTTTTTAATGAGCGTCAGGAGTTTTTTGTATTGTGGAAAAAAATTTCACGGACTTGTACTTCGCGAAGGCTGGTGCGATGTATAGACTTCATAATAAATGACATTGTTTATTGCCTGCTTGTCCACATCAATGTTTGCAAAAGTAATTTTTGGGCAAATGCTTCAATGCACTGCTAATGTTGCTGACACGTCGGGGTTGTTTATAAGTTATTCCTTCTTTGACATACATAATCGGCTTTTAATTAAATATTATTAGTGAGACTAATAGATCACAAAACTGAACAATGAAATACATGAAAGCCAAATTGAGAGCATACATTTGTTATGTCACATTTATGAAAAATGCGTTTCTGGATATTCCATAATAACTGTTGTAGTATGTGGTTTATTTCAGCCCTGTCAAAGAAAAAAAATAGGAAACACCCTTTGACAAAATCAACATTAATAGATCATGTTAATTAATCAAAATTGTTTATATATATTTTCGAGATACACCTTAAAAAAATAAATGTGTAAATTAGCCACTTTTACACGTGTATACCCAAACAGCACACACCCATCTATAAGACATCTACAAGCTGTAAACCCAAGAAAACCGACACATCTATAAGAAGTCTACAAATATCCATGATACACCCTTTTCACCTCTTATGGAGATGTTATGTGTGATCTCTCTGAGTTCTATTAGACGTCCAAGATATCCAGGTAGTCTATGAGACCACGTCTATAAGACATCCAAGCATAGATCACTTTTCGACATGCAATATGTCGTATAGCCGTGCTTAAGACTTGGATTGTAGATATCCAGGGACATCTGATATGCGTTTATAAGACGTCTAATGCATGTCTATTTATTGATACTCAGTACTTCTTATAGATATACTTAAGATATCCAAGAAATTTCATCAGAAATACAGCCTTAGGGCAAAAGTATTGAGCACCCCCATATTTATAATATATTTGGTAAAAATAATAGATGGATACAAATATTAAATTGTATACAATTAAGAATTTTCTTTAAAAAATAAGTTTTTTTATTTTTTTTTCAAAGATAGCAAACGCATAACTCATCTTTTAATGAAGCTATTTTCTTTAAAAAACTTTTTTTTAAATTAAATTTTGTTGTTCTGTTAAGCCAGTTAATAAATAATCAAGAAAATAATTATTGTAAGAAAAGACAAAATGAACTTAGTCTTCAAAAACGAAAATAAAGAAAGCTTATGTAAAAAAAAAAAAAAAAAAAAAAAAAAAAAAATAATTTATATGTAATTTTTATTATTTTATTTTTTAACATGTGTTAATAACAAAAATAAATTTTAAGAAATATTTATGCTGCTGAAGAGATCTTGGCATTTCAGGCAAGAAATATTTCAATTTCCATGATGATCTGTTAACTTATGACATAACAATGAAACTTCCAGAAAACAAAGTAATTTATAGTTTTGAAAAAGTAGGTGTTTAAAGAAAATGACTTCATTAAATGACGAGTTGCTTGTTAACTGTCTTTTTTTTTTTTTTTTTTTTTTTTACAAACCATAAACTTAAAATGAAAATTCCTAAATTATATGCAGTTAAATATTTGTATATAACTATTACTTTTACAAATATATTAAAAATATGGGGGTGCTGAATACTTTCAGCCAAGACTGTATTACCAATGAAATGACATTGTTTCCTTGCATGTCTTAAGTATATCTATATGAAAATTAGAATAATTCTTGCAGAAAATGTTAAAATATAATGGAATTTGTCTTCAACAATGAAAATAGAGAAATCTTATTTTTAAAATATACTTTAAATTTATATGTTACTTTTATTATTTTAACTTTTAATATCTGTTAATAAAAATTATACAAGTTTTAGGAAATATTTTCATTGATGAAGATAAGTGATTTATATACTTTGGCTTTTCCGGTAAGAGTTATTCTAATTGTCATGATTACCTATTAACTTGCATAGCATAACAATTGCTATACTATGAAAGTTTCAATTCTGAAACTTACTGAAAAACAAAGCAGTTTAGTTTTTTAAAAAACTCATTTTTTTAAAGCAAATTGTTTAATTAAAAGTCGAGTTGTTAATTTGCTGTCATTTTAATTGTAATAACTTAACCATTAAAGACACAGACAGCAGTTGTGAATTCTAAAATAATTGTGTCACTTGCGCTTCATTTACTCTCTTCCTAAACATCCTTCAATGTTGAAGTTCAAAATTTGTTCTACTTTTTCATTATTTTTATCAGTAAGTCTCCACTGATGCACAAAATACACCGCCACTGAATTTTTATAAACTATTATATTTTCTTTCTTAATTAAACATTTTTTTTATATAAATGCGATATCTATTACTTGAATACTATTACTAAACATCAGACACTACGACTAATATTCAGGCCCCTGCTGGCACTTAGGAATACGTGCCCTTGCACCCTCTGCCTGAACCACCCTTAATGATGGCACATGATTTAATATGAAAGTGCCAACATAACCCTCTGTCCACCGCCCTTCCAAGACATCCAGCATGGGCCTGCTAACACTTTGAAATAAGTTATGATAAAAATACGAGGGTGCTTAATAATTTTGGTAAAGACAACTGTAGATAAAAATACTAAATGTTTCATTCCAATAATATCAGTATATTATTCCCCCCCCCCCCCAAAACGAATATTTTGCAATGTTCTGCAACGAACCTTCAACTGATCACAAATGTTCTGTGGGAATAAAAAAATAAAACACAGAGATTTTCTTGTATATGTAGGAGTGCGATTTCATCTTGTATAGAAATGCTAAAGACATTTCGTAAAACGCTAACACACACAAAAACCAAAGAAATGACGAATTTCACAATTTTACTCCGATCGAATGACGAAATTTGTTTTTTTTTTCCCCTCGTAATAGACGATTTTTGCAATATTTTTGAGATTTTTCTCTCTGGTAACTGGCGAATTTCACTTTTTTTCTCAGAACCAATCATCGAACTCCGCAATTTTTTTCCCACGACTAATTCGAGAATTGCGAGATATTTTCCAACACTTCACTGATGAATTTCGCATTTTTTTTATCGGCGACTGATTGGCGAATTTTAAATATTTTTGATATTTTCTTTTCACTGACTGGCAAATTTGTTCAGCTCTTTCTTAGGACCAATGGGCAAAAATTGCATTTATTTTTGTATTTTTTTTTATTCAAGCGACTAATATCCGAATGTCACGATTTTTTTTTTTTAAATCCACAACTGATTGTTAACTTTTGCGATATTTTCTTTATTGATCGATAAATGTTGAGGATTTTCTTGTGACAGAATGGAAAAAACTGTGGGTTTTTACAAGACTGATTGACGAATTTTGTGATTTTTTTTTTTCTGACAATCCACGGATTAATTTAGTTTTTTAACCTGCGACTGATAGGCGAATTTTGCATTATTTTCTTTTTATCAATTGGAAAATTTTGTCGCTTTATCTTGGAATTGATTGAAAAAAATCGAGGGATTTCCCAAAACTGATCAACTAATTTAGTGAGTTTTTTTTTCAGCTGTAACTGATAGCCAAATTTTGCGATATTTTCTTTCTGCCGATTGGAAAATTTTGCAGTTTTTTCTTGTGACCAATTGGAGAAAATTGCGTTTTTTTTTCGCTACTGATCGACGAATTTCCCATTTTTCTCGACGATTTACTGACAAATTTCATGGTTTTTACCCACAACCGATTGAGAAATTTTCGCGCTTTTTCTTGGCAAAAAACATGAAATTTCAATCAAAAATCATTCGGTTGATAAACATATTTCACATTTTTTGACCCGCGACTGATAGGTGAATTTTGCAATATATTCTTTCTACAGGATGGCAAATTTTGTCACTTTTTTGCGACCGACTGGTAAAAGTTGCCGGGTTTTTATGTGACTGACCGGTGAATTTCAGATTTTTTTCCGATGATCCACTGACAAAATTCATGTTTTTTTTTTTTTTAAACTGCAGCAGCTGAAGAACTTCACGATTTTTCCCCATGATCGACTGACAAATTGTGTGAGCTTTTCCTGCGACCAATTAATGAATTTCACAATCTTTTTCAACGAACGATTGATGAAGTTTTTCTGGTGATTGACAGACAAATTTAGTGCTTTTTCAAATGAATGAATAGTGAATTGTGTTGAAAATGAGAATTTGAAATGTTCTGCAGAGAAGTTCATTGTTCTGCGATGTATGTCGCACTCTTAAGCATATTCTGCTTTGGAGACTGTTGCCATATTTATATTGGAATATTTTTATCAAAGCATCGACTAATTTTTTTTAATATTTCGAATGAAATATGTCTGCTGTAATTCACTAAAATCTCATAGCTAAATTAAAAATCTACCATATTTACTCCTGCATAATGCACACATTTTTACAAAAATTTCAGGTCTAAAATCCAGTATACACATACATGATACACTGAATATTTCTAATTGTATACATCAAACCATACACATTTTCACAAAATATATATACATATTGCAGAAACTTTATTTTATGATATTTTAATAAGAGAGCAAAATATATATGAGCACATGCAAAAGTAATTTAGATTTGAGAAAAGATTGTAAATCATGATTTCTACAGATTTTATTTTTTTTTTTTAAAGTTAAAATAACATGGTACACATTATACACAAGTAAATATGGTATTTAAAATCAGTTTGATAATTTTATCTTGTGAGAAATTTCTAAATCCTCCAGTATTTTGCAACAAGAGGCTAATAGATTTGTTATTTCTCCCATATTATTTAAATTTAACAAATCTTTCTTGCAGAGGATAAAGACTTTTGGTAGATAAATTTTTCTTGGGAAAAAAAGAAATCTTTGTGATAAATGTCACACATACATTACACATCATGCATAAAATCTTTAATTTTTCATACCAATATTTTAGAATATTTTTTCTTTATTTTATCATATAATTTCTTCAATTAAATTAGGCAAAGGATTCCATTTGTAAATACTAGTAATCAGATTCAAAATTAAGTGTGGGACGCTCGTCGCAAAGTTGTTAACACAAATTAATAAATTTCTTATTCTGTTTATTTTGTTCTATTTTGATAAAATTATTAGACAAATGTTTTAAAATCTATTTTGCATATTGAACTAATTTTAAATTTCTTTTATCAGTACAAAAATGTTACTCCAATTAACTCACTGTATGAAAGAACCACTCAGAATTACTTTTTAGTCAATGTCTGCCTACATCAAAAACTTATTTCAATTATGTGAGCTTCAGATACAAAGGGAAATTTACAAATTGACTGCTACCTCAATTTTGCATTTTTAGAAAAACAAGAAAAATTTTAAGTTTTAAATATTTAAACATGATTTAAATACTAAAAATTATTGCATGCTTTCTCATTATCATATCATTTTTTAAACATGTCAGCTCTACTACTCAATAAAAGTTTTAATAAAAATGTAAGTCTTTTTTTTCCTTATCAGCAATATTAGTAACTAGGTGACAGTACTAGGTGGTACAGAATATAACTATAACAGAAAAAGGAAAAAAAAAGAAGTGACTTTATTTTATTTGAAAAAAAAAATCTTTGGAACAGGACAAAATTCTTATTATTCTACTCCATTATCACTGCAATAGTAAGAGCTGATTTCTTCGAGCAGCACCTATAATAAAATAATAACACTGTTTTACTACATAACATTTTACGAATCACACAAAATGACATTTTGTTACATGAAAACTGAATTAATCTTCAATGAAGCAATTGTAAGCCCCCCCTCCTCCTTAATTTTTTGCATGTGATTTCTAGTGATGGGCATAATGAATGATTTTGATATTTGAATGAATCATTCAGGCATGCACAAAAGCATAGTTGTCAAGGCTCTTAAAATTCTTTTTGTTTTACAAAAGTTCTGGTTTTAATTGATCAAAAATAGCAAGAAAGTAAACAGCAATGCTTTTGTGTATGCCGGGATGATTCATTTCAATAACAATCATTCATTATGTCCTTCGCTATTGTTATTCTTAATTTTTAGGGTTACGTACTTAAGAAATAAAAACGGAACCATTGTATATTGAAATACAAACAAGATAACAAACAAATATTGAAATGCAAACAAGAAATTTCAAACTAACACTTTCATAGGATTAACATTAGCCCATGTGACTAGCACAGACTCTTGACTATGGAAGATTTGGAATCAAATGATTTTTCCATTATCCCGTCGACCACTTTTCAAGAAAAATTAATTATCACCAAACAGTAATGCCAAATAAAAAAATGGAAGAATGTTGCCATTGGAATATCAAAATAAATACAATAAAAAAATCTGGAAAAGCCCCACTCACCTAAGTGTCAACTATCAGTAAATTTAAACACAAAAAAATTACAATAGAAATGAAAATAGAAAAAAAAAATCTTGGATATTCATTTATTTACATTATTTTTCTTAATTATCCTTCTCGGCTAGTGAATATAACGTCAGTTGAAATTGATGTATTGCACTTAACTATGCAACATAACATTTTTTCAATGCATTTTCTCTTTTAATATCATGGTGCAGCAGTTTAAGGACACAATTATTATTTTAAATAACGAAATAACTACTAAATCAGTTCATTTTAAAGATTATATTTAATTAAACAATAACAAAACATCACCATCAAAAATGAAAAATTCTTACATATACTGCTTTTTACTTTTAAAATTGTTGTGGATTAAAACTTAATAATTTATATTATTAATAAATGAAATTAGCATATATAATACTTGAGAGCATCCATATTTAGTTAGTAATCAGTATTCTAATGTCTTATAAAAATATATTTCAATATGTTTTTTTTTTAACTAAACAATTATAAAACTCATGCCAGATAAGTCCATATGATGAGATTAAATTATGGAATGATCAACGTTGAAAGAGGAATTAGGATGAATATATAATATTTGAGGAGATTTTAGTAGATGTAAGTGTATAAAAAAAGAGAGAACAGTTAAAAAAATAAATAAATAAAACTTGTTGAAATGAAAAGCAAATGTTATTCATATTACTGTTTTTAACAGTGGAAAATGGTAATTTTATTAAATTGTTGTATGTATGATTTTAAAGATATGAGAAATATTAAAACTTGCCTATCAATAGCCCCAGTAACTAATTTGTGTGTATCAATCTACAGTAAAACAAAATATATCTATGACGCAACAATGTCTACTATCACAAGAAATAATAGTAACCCATTAAATAAGCAAAATTTTCAATTACAAAGAAAATACAGTAAGAAGATAACAGCAATCCAATGACAAAGTAAAATTTTGCTTTTTTTTTTTTTTTTTAAGTACAGTATTTTTTAAGCTATTAGATTAATCTTCAAAAATCTGCAATGCCCACTGTCATGTTGCATTATTTCTACTAGTGGGTTAATAGCCTTTAAAATTAGTTGAGTAATAAAATATGTAATTAAACAACTGTTGTCCTATTTAATTATTTAAAGAAGTAAAACTGAAAAAAAAGTGTAAATTAAATTAATCATAATAAAAAAAGCTTTTATTTTAAAAATATAGCAATAGTTAAGCACTAAGTATGCCTTGTTAAAATTTAGGTAACATATTTACAATTCTGACTCAAATCACCAGTCTGCTATGTGTTATTCCAATATTAATGTCTTCATTATTGAGAAATTAAGTTATTTATTAAATCCTAACTCAATAAAATGTCTTTTAAATTAGTTAAAAAATACTTAAAAATCTACAGTTTATAAATAAATTGCTTCAACATATAAAAGCCAATTTTGACCAAAAAAGGCCAATTTTGGCAAAAAAAAGCCGGTTAAAACCAATAAAAGCCGCTGGCCTGGCTTTTATTAATTTTAGCCGGCTTTTTTGCAAGCCTGCTTATCAAGTTATAAGTGCTTCCGGTCATGTGGCGACACTTTTTCGCACTTTACTGCCAACCACCTTGGTAATTTGGTTGAAAATGCCGACTTTGACAATCTTTTGTAAAAGATCTGCCTTTACTAAAAAATTGAAATCGTGTTTAGATTACATAGTTTCTGAATAAAAACACCTACCAATTTCATGCATTTGTAAGCAAAAATGAATTAAAAAATGTGTCATAAAGTAGCCTGTTTGGATTTGAGAACAGCCTTAATGGTGCCAAGTTGCACTTATTAAAATACATCAATTGGTTGCAAACCAAATTACAGAACTTTCCACTACATCACACATACATATGAATACATCGATGATACATAATTAATACATACATGATTTCACAAATAAATGAGTGAAACGCTTAGCAAAATGCTGGCATGCAGTTAATACGAAAGTACAGAAACAAAAATACATGCAAAATATAGAAATCTCATGCTTATACATGTTTTGAAGATACGACATGATGAACTTTAAATGTTTGTTTTCTATGTTTAAAAATTTACAAAATCCTTTAAAGTTAATAATCTTAACTTTAGCAGCTTCTCCTGCTACACCATAGTTACGGATTAAGAAATACATAAAAAACAAGTCAGTTTTATCTTTATTTTTTAAAACTCAGAAATTCATGTATATATAACTTATTTTTTTCTGTTTTTTTTTTTTTTACTCTTGGTTCTCAAATGATCTGCTCAACAACACGAAACTTTCTGACTCATTTTTAAACACAAAAGCATAAAATTGGCAGGTCTGATCATGGAAGGGATTTGGAATCTAAATGAGTTTTCCATTTTTTTAATCAATAAATCACTTATCGAGTTATAAGTGATTTGTGTCATGTGATGACATGTTTCTGACCTTTTTTGTGCTGCAAATTGGTAATTTGAAAAATGGAAAACGTCTTTCAATTACAAAATTTCTGAATAAGAATACCTGTAAATTTCATGCGTTTCTGAACAAAAAAAGAATTAAAAAAATAAGTCATAAAGTGAGCCGTTTGGATTTGGACCTTAAGAGAAAAAAAATATTTTTGATGTGTTACATTATACATTAAATATTATGTTAAAAAAAATTAGGTCTTGTACTGTTATTTTCCAAAGTATAAACTTTTAAGATTTATAAATTATACATTAGTAAATAAATTGCCATTTATATCTCTCTTCCCACTCTGCTCCAAAAAATTTGAGTAAAAACATAAGATCTGATATTAAAATTAATCTAGAATTTCATAATGCAATCTAGTGTAAATTTTGCAATCTCACAACAAACTAATTATTCTAAAAAACAAGGCATTTTTTAATAAAAAATATACTAACCAAATATTCATGCAAGTCTTCCTGTCTTCAAATGTTTGTGATGGTGTGTTTCAACTGGGAGTCTAAAAAGATTCAAAGAAAGTTTCATTAGTATTCAGCAACATCTATTATAGTTAAAATGTGACTGTTTATATTTCACACCAACTTTTCTCAAAATGATTAATTATGGGGTTTTTTTTTTTTGAACAATTATTCGCAAAGATCCAAGGATGTCAAACTCAAGAAATCTCAAATTTTAAATCAGTTTGAGTTATTAAATTTTAATCAATAAGAAATTTCTTTTTAAAAAAAATTATTATGCATGCTAAACATCTTGAATCAGCCATACTCATCCTTTTATTACCGCGGGCCGCAAACGTATATTTGCGACGTTAGGTGGGCCGCAACACATACTTGTATAGTAATGTAAATATATAGATTTCTATAGCAAATGCCCCCCGTTTTTTCCCATCTCAAAAAATGCCCAACACGCCTAAAGAAGTATTCACTTCAAAAATATAATTTAAGTAACATTTATTACAAGGACAAAGCCATTTTATAACATTAAAATAAAATACAGCAGCAAAAACAGAAAAAGAAAATCCATCCAGAAGATTAAACAATCCTTTTTTCATCAGGGGTGGACTCTCATAACTTATTTCTATCCTTCCTTTGAGATTAAATCTTAGAAGGAGCAACAGTTTGGTTTATTTACGTTTATTTTTATTGCGAGAATGAAATCGAAGTTGCCAAGAAAGCGATCACCGCCAAAACAGACAGTTTCTAAAGCGCCAAATCCGAGCTGATCCTGGGACTGGCTTTTTAACAATATAACAAAGGAATGTACTCTCTAGTAGATTCTTTCTCTGAGGTCTCGGATCGCACATAAAAGGTCGCCAGGCCGCATGCCCACTTGTTGAGTATGGCTGTCTTGAATAGTTTAGTTTTAATACCTTCTGAGTCCCTTCAGTACTGTTTTGATTTTTTTGTCTCTTCCTTTCACTCCGATTTTTCAGATTTGTGAGACCTGAAGTATGCCGAAATTACAAATTTATTCTTTTATTTAAATTTTTGAGTCAAAAACCTCAAATGCTACATTGATATGTAAAATTTTATATTAAATATCACACATATTACATGAAACAGTACAACATTACATGCAATGTTTAAAAAGTCTTTTACTGTATATCAATAATTAATATTTAGTAAAATATTACTGATACGTGCAAATTTTAACTTAATTTTGCGATATTTACCAGCATCCTATTGGCGAATTGAGCAGTTTTTTCCTGGCAACAAATTGACGAATTTCACGTTTACTTCCTGTAACCAACTGACAAATTTCGTGATTATTTTCCTCCTACCAATTGACAAATTGAAATTTTGCTTTTTTTTTTTGGTGACCGATAAACGAATTTCTCAAATTTTTTCTGCACCTTACAAATGAAACCGGCATGTTTTTTTTTTTTTTTTTTTTTCACACACGACATATTGAAGAATTTCACGTTTATTTCTTGTAACCAACTGATGAATTTCGAAAATGTTTTCCTGCGATTGATTGAAGAAATTTGTGATATTTTCCTGCTACCAATTGACAAATTTTGCTTTTTTTTGGCGACCGATAAGCGAATTTCTCAAAATTTTTCCCACACCTTACAGGTGAAACTCACATGTTTTTTTTTTTTTTTTTTTTTTTTTTTTTACACGTGACTATTGATGAATTTCACGTTTATTTCCTGTAACTGTAACCAACTGACAAATTTCGCGATTGTTTTCCTGCAATCCATTGAAGAAATTTGTGATATTTTCCTGCTACCAATTGACAAATTTTGCTTTCTTTTGGCGACCGATAAACGAATTTCTCATTTTTTTTCTGCACCTTACAGGTGAAACTCACATGTTTCTTTTTCTTTTTTTTTTTTACACGTGACATATTGACGAATTTCACGTTTATTTACTGTAACCAACTGACGAATTTCATGATTCCTTTCCTGCAATCGATTGAAGAAATTTGTGATCTTTTTCTGCTACTAATTGACAAATTTTGCCTTTTCTTGGTGACAGATAAGCGAATTTCCCAATTTTTTTTCACGCACCTTACAGCTGAAACTTGCATGTTTCTTTTCTTTTTTTTTACATGCGATTGTGGTCAAATTTCATGATTGTTTTCACGACTCATCGGCAAATTTTGCTATTTACCTGCAATAGCTTAACAAAATTTATAATTTTCCCCCAACGAGTACAAATATTGGGAAATTTTTGTGCGATATTTTCCCGCAACCTTTTGGTGAAATTCGCGACAGTAAATTTTTGCAAACCCAAAATAATCAGGGCACTTTTCCAGCTATATAAAAATGGGCAGAGCGCATTTACAACTATAAAAAAAAAAAACAGGCAGGGCGCTGCACCCTCTTGAAAACGCCTTGGGAAAACACTACAAGGGTCGATCCAGACAAAATTTGGAGCCTATTTAGGGCCCCTTCACAAAATTCCTTTTAACAAAATTTCCCCCTTTCATAAAAACTTAAGGGGAGACTGGTACACAGTGGACTACTTTTTCAGTTAAATTTTTTTTCTCTTTAACGGACAAACCGGGTGCATCCCTGCATGAAAATATTTTTGAATATTCCTTATACCTTTATACATTCATCATAATTTTCTCATAACATAGTTTTCAATACATTTTTCGAAATAAAAATTTTTATATGCACCCGTAAATTGGACCAGTGTGCCCCAGAAATGGGGCACACTGGTCCACCCACCGGGGCACAGTGGACTGCTGTTAGGCATTATCTGAAATGCAATATAAATCTATTTTTCATTAATCCTTTTTTATTTCCCCTTTATCCGCAAAATAACATAGTAATATAAATTTACAAGTAACATTTTGAAAAAAAAAAAATATATATTATTATTATATTTTGAAAATAACAGATTAATATAGGAACAATTGCAATTTAGTTGAAGTTATTACTTAAGTACAAAAAAATCAGCGCACATTAAAATTTGCAAATGAAATTCCAAAATACTTATGAGTAAGATTGAGCCTGGAATTTTCCTGAAATACTTTCGGGTCTGGGAGCAATATTATGAAATCATTGACATCAACAATAGATTCATCTACAGTTTTGGGAAAAATAAACTGATTTCCATTCAATTTGCATCTCATGAATCTTACTTGAATAGAATCATCACCAATTAGATTACAGTTATATTTATCACAGGCAGTAAATACAAAACAAAATATTTCTTACTATGTTAAATAAATTGTTATTTTTCTTTGTTTACTTTATTTTACAGTTAAATAACTTCTTTTAAACAATATTTCTTTATAGAAAATAAGCAATTATTAAATATTTTGAACATTCTGCATTACATGAGCAGAGTGGATTGTGGACCACTGTGCCCCATGTTGAAATTCAATAAATAATCATATTAATATTGTTTATAGCTTTCTTTTAAACATATTAACTTTAAAGTTAAATAAAAACAAGTATCTTAGCTTTGCAAAACAGCTGTTTTATAGGATTTATCTACAACCTTTAATTACTGAAACAATTAAAATATAATGTTGAAAAATTTTACTTTTAGAAGATCAAAACAACCAATTAGGATAAAATAGTTCAATCTGAGCTAAACATATTTTCTGAACACTATAAATAATCAGTGCAGTGCTGTTGTCTATTAGGATAGAAGAGAAGCTTAAAATTTTTTTAAATAAACAAAATATTAGGGGGGTGGTCCACTATGCCCATAGGTCCAGTGTGTACCAGTCTCCCCTATTATTTATTATTCTTTGACTTTTAAAATGTGTAATTTGCAAACAAACAAGTTCACCAAAGAGGAAAACTTCAGCAAAAGTATTTAAAAAAGTTTGTTAATAAACGCTTGGATCGAATTTGAGATATAATAAAATTTTACAAAAATAACCTTTACTTTTCACAAAATGGGCCCCGGAAAAAAAAAAAAAAAACCTGCATTGACCCCTGCACTATAACAGTTAATTTTCTTGTTATTTTAAAAAAATAAGCAAATAAATAATGTAAAAGTTATTTAAATATGATTCTATTTCTTAATTTTTCTGAATATTTTTATTTATTGACAGTTAAAAATAAAAGTTATCTAGGGTTTTAAAAATATTTTAAAAAGCATTTTCTTTAGATATTGAGCAGTATGACTAAATACTACATACTGAATATTCGGTGCATCCCTAATGGTATAGGTGCAGATTCACGGTCGCCACGTGGCGACTAAATTTTTTGCTGTGGCCACTAACTTTCGATGTTTAAGTCGCCATGTGATTTAAAAGTAATCCATTTCTGGTATTCCCAGTCCCCATCGTGAAATGTTGATATTTTTTTTTAAGATTAAGACCAAAACACACACATTATTGTTATCTTTTAATAACATTTCAGAATGATCTGTTTAACACAGCAAACTATTAAATATATTCGAATAGCAATGTTATTCGTAACATCTGATAATTTTATTTGACATAGACTGTGATTTAAATATATATATATATATAAACAAATGTTTGAAGTGTGTTTTTATTTTTATAGTGCAAAATATTCTCACAAATTCAGATTTTCTTTCATATGTACTTTTGTCTGGCAAAATCAAAATAAGAAATATTGTTTTTCTGATATTCCCTGCTATCATGATTGCTTAGCTTATCTACATATTGTTTTTTAAACCGTATCTTGCCCAACTTTATCTTCTGACAGTACATGATTTAAGATTTAATTAATATTCAAATTTTGTTGTACACGTGTTTATATTAAATAAATTACTTTACACTTTGAATTAATTATTATTTTTTTTTTTTTTTTAGTTTTTTACCCTATATAAACACTATTGTTTTTATGCATTTGTTTTACAATTGTGGCCACTGGATTTTTTGGGTTTAGGAGCCAGTGACTCCTTCCAAATGTTGGGTATCTGCACCTATACCTAATGGTTAATACACAAGTACCAAAAGATTAGTATCAAAGTGATTTGAAAAAATATACTCAAGCATAAATATCATATAATACACAATTAAAATATATATATATCTTTTATTGGGTATGTAAAAAAAAAAAAAAATGTGTCGGAACACAAGTTCAACAATGACAACAAATGAAGAAAAAAATGTAAAATTTAATACATATAGGATCAGAATTTTAATTGTTATACAATGTTCACTCACTCTAGAAAGAAAAAGGCAGGTTGTTAGAAAATAATAACAGCACAAATGAAGCAGAAAACAGTCATTGTTCAGTGAAAATGGGCATTACTTCAAGAAAAAAAAATTATTGTGTTGAGTAACGATAAAAAAAAAAAAGGAATAGACGAGATACTGTCACGCACTGAAGTTTGGTGACTTTTTGATTGGCCTGCTTTCCAAGCCCATGCCAAACCAATAATTTAAATACAAGCATAGTAGCCAAAGTTTGGCAACTATTTTCCTTTTTATAACTGATTAAAGAAATAAACTGTGTGAGTGTAAGACATCATAGCCAAAAACAGTACAACATTTATTTAATAATCTCCTGTTTTTATTAAAGAAAGAAGGAAGGTCTATGATTTTTTGCAAGCTTCTGGATACATTAATTTAGAAATACTCTGGTATTGGGGAAGATTTTAACAAGAGACCTCTGGATATAATTAAGGATGCATTTCGATATTTTAAAAAGGGTACGGTGCATTTTGCTAATTTTAGAGCAGGCAGGATGCTGCGCCCTTAAATATTGGTCTAGAAGGGACACTAAATTATAAATAAATACAGGGGAAAAAAAAGTAATTTTTTAAACAAGAATTACATTATTTATAGTATTAGTTTTAGTCTTAGCAAAATTTTATATATAGTTATTTTAGTGTAATTCTAAATTGTATGATAAATAATACACGAAACTGTTAACCCCTTTAAGGGCAAAGTATTTCAGTTGCAAACATGTTCAAAACTTTTTTTTTTTTTTACCCTTTGAAATCTGAATTTGTCAAATAAATTCATTTAAAAATAAATAATAGCTATTTTTTCCGTTCATGTACATCGTAAAATCTAAATATTATTCGAAAGTTCTGATAAATATTATGGTTTAGTGCATAAATAATCTAACACTGGCGTTCAAAGGATTCAGTGGGGTCAGGATTCATAATAGTGATAAACAAAACAATATGTAGTTCATTAACACTCAATTACTACTAAAAACAATTACATTATTGCTTTCGTTGTACCTGTGAGATTATATTTCTGCATATACAATTTATACAGCGACATTTCGGATGTATTTTTCCTTTTAAACACAATATATATATGACTGATGAAACTTATCGTAACATTAAGCCTAAATCTTGTATATATGTAAGATACAAGAATTTAGTAATTAAATGTTATATAAACTACACAGGAAAGTAAATAAAGAAATGAATAACTTACCTTTCACAAAAGTTGTCAGTATAATTACATCCAAGATTGCCGCTGTATACAATATAAACAACAGCCCCAGCCGCGGCGAGAGTGTCTTCAAACGACCTTTGACTTTCCGTTCCCGCATGCGCGCAGTTGCATTGAAGTAGGAGTACTTTTTCCATAAGATGAGCATAATACGTGTTATTCGCAAATCCATTGGATGAATCGAAAAGTATTTCCATTGGAGGTTGAAAAAAGCATTTCCTTTAGACGTCGAAAAAGTGATAGATATAATACGTCTATTGCAGGTCATAGACGTCTAATAGAAATCTAAATGAGAAATGGCTTATAGACATCTATTTGTTTAATGCTATGCATATCTAAAAGATGTCATGGACGTTATAGATGTATTTAGACTATAAATCGACATCTTATAGATAGAGTGTGCTGTCTGGGTATGTGTAAATTTGTAAAATTACACTCTTATCATAAAAATTACACGCCTGTCGTAAATTTCCTGTATTTATGTGTACTTAGCTTTTGAATGCGAGTATGTAATTTATCTCTTTTAATTACTCAAACCAGTTTGTAAATGTTGAAAAATGTATGGATTTACCTTAATTGGCGTGTTATCGTGATTTGCACATAGTCATGTTCATGTATAACTGTGTAAATGTTAAAAGACAGCACAGAGTCTAAGAGAAATGTTAACATACAAAAGAAAGAAAAAAGAAAAAATAAGAAAGAAAAAGAAAGAAAAGAAATTTGCAAAAGAAACAATTCTTACTCTTAATACATTTTTTCATGCATATAATACATAACAGACTAAAATTTAACTTTTATAAAGCATGAAATAAAAAAGCCAAATAGTCAAAATTATTTTAAGAAAATATGTAAAATATTCAGAATTATACTCAGTTGGAAAAAAATATATTTCTATCGAAAATACTTTCCATATTTTTTGACACCTTGCTTGTGCTTTATAAAAAAGCATTTAAAATATGTAACGATATTTGAATGTGTAATCGTAGATATTCTTTGGTTAAATGGTCAAGTTAGTACTATGGAAAGTTACAATTCAACAGTTCGTATCCCGTTGCGGATAAAAATTGCTTTTTTACTATAGACTGGGTTAAATGGAAAATTTCTTCCTTTGATGGCAATGTGTTTTATTTTTTTTTATTTTTTTTTATTTTTTTTTAAATGATGATTGAAATTCATAGAGGTGTAATTTTGTCCTTGAAAAATTATATTTAAAGGTATTTTTAACGAAAATTAACACCAAATTATAAAGTTAAACTATGTACACCAAATCTTTTTGCATATTATGCAGAAATGTGTGTAATAACAGAATATTACCCAAAAATATGTGTACTCGTGAGCAATTTATACGTTAAACTGCGTATATCAGAATTATCACATAACTTTTTACACATTTAGGCAGGTTAAAATGTTATCACTAAATTACGCAGGATAATGTGTATTTTGAAATTTACGCACTAGCCATGTATTTGGCCATTTACATGCTATTTTACATAAATATAGACTAATCGTTTTTCTAACATCATGATAACTGTTCCAATGTGTAAAATTTAAGCATTTATCTTTTTAGAGTGCAGGGCAGTCCAAACAGTAAGTGAATGGCCCTCAGTGAATGAACAATTAGTAAATATTTTAATAGAATAAGGTTTGAGAAACTCCCCACTAGTTAATTATCACGCTGGTTTAAAAAACCCGTAGTTCTGTAAAAACATTTTATAAGTTATTTGTACAGGTTGTAAAATAACATAACATGAAACTTTAGTGTTTTTAAATTGCTGCCTGTTCATTCACTGGAAATTTTGCGTTTATTCACTGGTAAAAACTGTTCATTTACTTGATTTTTGTGTAGCTTTTTATTAAGACACCCCTAACATCCCAAAATATAAACTTTCTTTTATTATTTTTTAATCATTTGTATACCAACACATGTATTTGCGCAGTCAGACACCAAAAGGTACGGTTTATTAAAATATTATCAATCTTTAGAAAAAAAAATGTGCTTAAGTGTTCATTTACTGTTCGGACTACCCTAGTAACATTTTTATACCTGAATTCCGTCACTAACTCCTTCACGACGATAATTCCGTACGCGATTTTTAATCTTTTAAAACCAGCATTTCCAAACAGAAATGTTTGCCTAATTTAGTTGCAAAAATTTTAAAAGTAAATAAACCGAAAATTATCATTCGAAAATACTGGTAGGAAAAATTAAAGAATGCACGCATCCTATGCTTAATGTATACATGACATTCCAAGCGATTAAAGTGCATTTTTAATTGTATTATGCATTTTCTCTCTGTACTAAACTTTTGTTTGCTATAATGTAACTAACTACACCATGTATAGTCAGTGCAGGGGAAGGAAGGGCAGGGGGCAGAGGAACAATTATTCCAGGCGCTAAATTTGTAGAGGCACTAGAATATTCTTACCTAAAACTATATCTTAAAAACCCCAGTAACCCCTAAGGAAAGGCCGCCTTAATATTTTGAATTGCTCCACCCTACGGTACTGTCTATAATTCTTATTGGAACAGTATAAAATATTTCCAATGCATTCCCAGTACTGATTGAAATACTTTTTAGTGATGTTATAATTTTTAAACTCAACCAAATATTCGTAATACAGATATAAAATGTTAAAAATAATTTCCCCGCACACGTAGTATTATTGCTGTAAAATCCATTTTACAGACATTTGTGAATATTTAGTATAATACATTGGCAGGTATAGAGATAGACCTTGGCAAATTGTTCCTAACATACTTCTTGCAATGTAGGAAACTGTTTCATCATCTATGCGGGACACAAGATTTCTCTTTCTTCTTTTGCTCTTTGACGAGATGTAATTTAAGAAAAATTAAGCAATGCAAAAAGATGAAAAGGTTAATATTAAGTTTATGTCATGGTCATTTTTCTATACAAGTAAATTCTTTATAAACCATTTAACTAAATGTTTCTTTAATCAAATTAGCAAGCTGAACTTAAAATCTCATAAATCACGAATAAATAACGTGCAACCTTCAATACGAATGGAATGCTAAATCTGCGTAATATAAAATGAAATATAAAATCTTCCACACTGTAATTTGTTTTAACAATGTTGAAATAAGGAATTTCATTATACGGAACAAATGCATTTAAATGAATCGGTCGGGGTAAGAGAGTGACAAGTCACATTTTTGAACTTCTGAGATATTTCAATTTGAAAATTTGATCAAATACTCAAATCAAGATATATAACCTAAAGTTTTTTCGCCAAAATCTTAGTAACATTTGAGATATTCTGAGTAACAATATAGCATTACTTTAATGATATTACTATTACGTTTTGTAAATTAGCTATCTTCACTGGGGGCATAAACATCTGGGCCAAAAACGAAACCTGTCACATATGCTGCCACCAAGTGACATTAGAAAGAAATTATATGTTGAATATTATAATTTACAATATTAAGCAACAGATTACAGTGTTAGTTTTATTTCACCAAAAATGTGGCTTGGCACTTTCTTGCCCCCTACCCCCTCAAAATGATTTAATTTTCATGCTTGGGGAAATTTTAAAAAAGAGAGCACTTTAAGGAATTTTGCGTACAATCCCTTTTTATTCTAAATTATTCATTTAATTTGATCAAAATTTCCTGATCGGTATAGTTTGTGCAAATTATACCTCTCTCTCTTTCTCTTTCACAGGATTCATTAAAAAAATAATCAGCAATATAAAAACGTTACAAAGCTCAAGCTTATGTCTATGCCATGGACATATTTTGTGCAATTCATTTAAGTAAACTAGGGGATCCAGCCCGGGTTACAGAATATAGAAGATTTTTTTTTCTCTGAAAACTCTAACAGATTTTTTTCATTCAATAACCCATTTATAATGACTAACACCTAATTTTTCCCACTAACACCAAAAAACATTTTTATATGAAAAATATCAATGAAAATATCCATAACAGGTTTTGAATTTATTAAAATCGATGCTTTCGTATTAGCCGCACGCCAGGAGTTAATAAACGAAGGAATCGCCAAAGATTTTTTTACGTACAGCATTCTTTTTGATTCTGATAATTTCAGTGTTCTAAGCGCGTAGTTCGATTACATGCCTGTTAAATTTGTATTTTATTTATATTTTATAAATTTTTTTATCGATGAGGTTTTAATTTTGTTATGGAATATTAACTGGAAACAAACGCTGAACTGTTTGTATTGTTTTAAGTGCAAAGTGGTTAATCTTTCGAAATCGGGTTGCACGCGATAGAGATAGATTTAAAAAATATTCCCACTTGAACATTATTTTAAAAACCATACAAAATCATTAAATTGAGGTAGTTTTCAACCAAATTGCATTTTAAAGACCATTTTGTTTTCCTATTCGACGGTGCAAAAATTGAAATTGTGCGATGTTTAGAAGTTTAAAAATTGCAGTGAAATCGAAATTTATTGGTCAGGTCGTTGCCACCGTCAATATGACGTCAGCATTATTATTCACGGACATATTTTTGTTTTATAACATAGATGGATCTTTAATTAAATTAACTAGATGAACTTTAAAAATATTTCATAAATCATTCTTAAATAGGCAGCAACCTTCAAAACGTGTGAGAGATCATTTTCCGTATAATTAGAAATATTTGATCTTTAACTCTTGTTCTATCAATGATGCAAGGAATTTCTTTAACCGGTGGAAATTTATTTAAGTGGTTTAATTTGCACACGTAAGGACACTTATAAGAAAAATTCTTTGTGAAATTCTATTTACGAGCCTCTTTTATTCTAAGTCATCCATTTAATACGATAAAAATTGACAGTTACGATAGGCATGTTATAAAAACTATACTTCTTTCTCTCCCTCTCACCCTACCTATCTCTCTCTCTCTCTCTCTCTCTCTATATATATATATATATATATCCTATTCTTTAGCAATGTTATGGGTAATATGATGATGAAACCACACATTTTATTTGTGGTAATTTAGGCATTTGGGACCTGAAATTCTGTCTAAATTCCATAAATTTCATTTTTTCAATTTTTAATTTTTTTTCTTCTTCTTTTTTTTTTTTTACTATGTATATGGAATCTATATTCAGAGTGTTGGGGGAACACTATTGTTGTCAATTAATTATTACATTCTAATTCATAATTTCATAGTTTTTGTTGGTGTTTCGGTAATGTTTCATTAATGGTTATATATATATATATATATATAAGCCAAATTAAAATTTCAAAACAATAGCGTCTATACGATAAGCGCGATAGCCGATAGATATGTAATATATACATATGTTACGGTCAATATGATTAATCCGGTCATTATTAATAATAACCGGTTATTATTAAAAATGCCCAGCCATTATGTCCATATTAATAATAATCATTAATAATAACCGGCCATTATGTCCGGTCATTATTAATAATAACCGATTATTATTAATAATGACCGGATTAATCATATTGTCCGTAACATATATATATTATAGATCTATCTCTCTATCAATCTATCCCTATCTCTATCTGTCTATCTCTCTTTCACACGATTTATTACTTTTGTTTTATTTAAGCAATAAGGAAAAAGATGAAAAGTTCAACATAAAAAATAAAAGACAAAAAACTTAACATTAAGTTTGTGTCTATGTCATGGTCATCTTTTCAATAAAAATAAATTCTACGTGTTCATTATTTAAATAAATGATCCTTTAATTAAATGAAGAAGATGAACCTTATAAATATTTCATTAATCACGGATAAGTAATCTGAAATCTTCAACTGAACAGGTTGCAATGCATTGAAATATTAGATCTTCAACACATCTTCTATCAATGATGAAATAAGGAATTTCTTTATCCGGAACAAATTCATTTAAGTGATTTAATTTGCACGCTTAAGGAAACTTAAAAAAGAGAAACTCTTTGTGGAATTCTATTTACGAGCAACAAAAAAAATTACTTTTGCTCCTTTTATTGCATCTGCATTTATCTACAAGATTCCCTCTTAAAAGACCGGTATTAGATAGTTCTCACAGTTACCATCTTATTTGTTTGTTGATGCATTTCACTGTTAAAATACCGGTTTTTTCTGTTAACATCCTGAACCGAACGAGTAACTGCCAAAGTTCTGCAGAAAGTAGGGCACACGCGTTTTCTCGCATCGCCACACAGAACGCATGCGCAGGTGAAAGCTGGCCCGCGCTTTCTTTTGTGTGAGGTCACGTGGGCAAACAGGTGAAAAAAAAAATAATAAAAACTTTAATGAATTCTATAATAACGTTGTGTTAACAAGCGGACGCCTGAACGCTTTGCTTGAAAACGCACACCATTCTCTTGATTTGCATAAGAAAAGAAAAAACCCATTTTTAGAGAGATAAGAATAATATCTTCAAAGTATGAGCGAAACAGAAACCTTGAAATAAATGGGATGAGGAGGGAATCCCGATTGTAAGTAGAAAAGTGTCATACGGCAGCAGTTACAGTTACACCCAGCCCGCGAGGGAAATTGAAAATAAATCACTAGCGACAGTGGTTGGCATTGTACTTACTTCCTACTTTGAAATAATAAATTAAATATTTTTGGTTTTATTTTATAATTATTCAGTAACAATTCGAAAACTAATTTGGCCTTAATTCATGAATAATCGAACACTGCAAAAAAAAAGTGTTGATTTTACAGTATAATACCAGAATCCCAGCTTCCAGTGCAGCTGGGATGCTAGTATTATACTGTAAAATCAACACTTTTTTTTTCAGTGTAGAGTTATTTAATAATTGTAGAGTTATTATCCGTGATCAGTTTTCGCTTATTACTTTTTAAATGGTCATGTATATAACGGACATTTATATGAAAAGTGACCCCAAATTGTATTTTCCATTCAAATTAAATTCGGCTCAGGGATCACAGGAATCCGAACCCAGGAACTTTGATGTTCTTTTTTGAAATAAAAAATTTTAAATTTTGGGTTTTATTTTGCGATGTTTCAATTACGAACTAGCTACTATTTTGATATCAGTTCTGGGAATTTATCTGAAAGGAATTAATATTGTATGTTCTTTTAATATTGGTATACCTTAGTCACTTTTCCTCATGTTTCTCCAGAATGATTACTTCTATTATAAGCTTTTAAAGGAAAAGTAATATGAATTCTCTTTTCCATGCAGGTTTCAGAAAAACCCTTAAATACTTGCACAGCCACACAACTCGGACCATTCGGATTTGATCCTGCAAACTTCAAGCGCATCATGTGTCTAACCAATATCAGTGTTGAATTTTGATAATTTTCCTCAGGACGGATTCTACATTTCCGGTATCGAGGGAACTAACGAGCAAAAAAAATTAAAACCTTTCGGATTCTCAACCCCTTGCTACCTCCTGTATTCAACATCGGTGAACATCACTCTATTAAGTGGAACATTTTTATGCACCTTGAAATCCTCACGATTATCTTTTCTGAGACAACTATGGCCAGTGTTGAATTCAGATATTTTTACGGGGATGGGGGGGAAGGGGAATTTTGCAGACGCAGGGGAACAGCATAAAGTTCTGGGCGAGAAATCGATCTTTTAGACCATTACTAATTACAAAATGCCAAATATCTGAATTTATCACTGACTCTGGCAATTGGGTCGCGATATCTCGCTTAGCAGAGCACCGGTCTCGTGTTAGGAAGATGCCATGTTCATGACTTGCCGCAACGAAATATCGCCGTGTACACTAAAAGCATTTGGTACATGCTAAATCCATCTTACTAAATGCCTTGTATGTCCTTGGGACGTGAATTGACAGTTTCGAGATATCAAACCATACGAAGAATAATCCTGGATCCCCAACATTAGTTTCGTTCGGAAATATTTTCGTTTAAAGTTATAAAATGATTCAAAATCAAGGGTCGTTCGCAAAAACCGACCATACTGCCCTTCTGTCCGTAACACGCTCTGCCGTTTAGTCCCGGATCAAAAATACGGGTCCGCTTAAGACGTCCAACCTCTCTGGAAGCACCGTCAAACACTCTTCCGTGAAAAGTACCATGGCTATTTCTTGAACACGACAACAACAACCAGACGACTATAGTTCTATCATAACTTGACCTTGAAACAGTTCGTAATGATAAGGATAAAAAAAGGAGCTAAGAGACAGAAAACAGAAATGATGCAGAAAACACATTACTTAATTAAAAACTAGATTCTGCTATTCACTAATAATGATTCTCACCTTAATTAACTAATAAATTCACCTAAATTTGTGTTACACATTGGCCAAGTTGTCATGGAGACTATAACGAAACAGCTACACGTTAGTGTGGAACCCGCAATATCGTGCAATATCAATCCTAAAGGTCCCTTTTGCGAAGACAAAAAATCTTAATGTTTAGCATTTAACGCTTATAAACAGAATAAATTTGAAAATCACAAATAAAATTGTAAATGTAATGCTACTATTTTCAAAATTTATCCAAAAGTCCAAAAGTTTCATTTACAGTATTTTAAGTAATAAAAACTTTTTTAAGACAAACATCAAACATAACATACATACATATAATGTTTGAAATAGTTTAATAATATAAATGTTAAAATTATAAAATAATGAATTTTACTTATATTTTACAATCTTGTTAATAAAAATGTACTCACGTGATTCCTTTATTAATATCATATATTCTAATACGAGCAAATCTTGTGTGTGGTTATACCAGGGGTGATCCAAAAAAAAGTTTACAAGGCAAATGAAAAAGTATTTATTAACAATAGAAACAAGATACAAATGGCAATCAAGAGACACATCTGGCCTTTACTTTTCCACATAGTCGCCAAACCTGTTTAGACATTTTTCAGATCGTTCGACCAACTTATTTATCCCGTCTTGGTAGTAATCAGGGCCCTGCTCATTGAGCCATTTCTCGGCAGCTGTTTTCACTGCATCGTCTGAGGTGAACCGTGTTCCGGATAAGTTTCGCTTCAACGCCGGAAAAAGGAAATAGTCACTTGGAGCCAAATCGGGTCTGTATGGGGGGGGGGTGATTCCAGACCTCCCACTTGAACCTTTGCAGCAATTCCTGAGTCTGGCGAGCTGTATGGGGCCTGGCATTGTCATGCAGAAAAATGACGCCTTTGAATTTCGGATGCGGCCACATTCTTGGCCCATAAGAATCGAATTACGGCTCGCACCTCTATGCGAGACCACTATTCTAGACGTGCCATTACTGTCTCTCTTAAGTGTCTGCGTACTGACGCTATACTTACTCGTAGAACCGCTGTAGGACAACTAGCGCCATCTGTCAACCACCCTGGGTGGAAATATTCGCTCCACAATTATTACGTTTCAAATGCTTCTGCTTGTAAACTTTTTTTTGGATCAACCTACGTATATATATATATATATATGCAAATTTTATCATAAAAACGGCTCTAACGATTTTGACGAAATTTCGTATCCTACCGTTTTGGGGCACCAGAAAACCATTGGGCTAGGTCACATGTTCGAGAAAATTCGATTAGTGGGTCATTTCTGGGTCATTGTGGGTCAAGATCTAAAAAGCGGCTCAATTTACACTAAATTTTGCATCCAATGGTTTTCGGGCACGAGAAGACTATTGGGATGGGTCACATGTTCGAGAACTTTCGATTAGTGGGTCATTTTTGGGTCAACGCGGGTCAAATTAATTTTATCTAAAAAACGGTTCTAACGATTTTGATTAAATTTTGCGTCCTACGAGTTTCGAGCACGATAAAATCATTTGGCTAGGTCACATGTCCGAGAAAATTCGATTAGTGGGTCATTTCTGGGTCATTGTGGGTCAAGATCTAAAAAGCGGCTCAATTTACACTAAATTTTGCATCCAATGGTTTTCGGGCACGAGAAGACTATTGGGATGGGTCACATGTTCGAGAACTTTCGATTAGTGGGTCATTTTTGGATCAACGCGGGTCAAATTAATTTTATCTAAAAAACGGTTCTAACGATTTTGATTAAATTTTGTGTCCTACGAGTTTCGAGCACGATAAAATCATTGGGCTAGGTCACATGTCCGAGAAAATTCGATTAGTGGGTCATTTCTGGGTCATTGTGGGTCAAGATCTAAAAAGCGGCTCAATTTACACTAAATTTTGCATCCAATGGTTTTCGGGCACGAGAAGACTATTGGGATGGGTCACATGTTCGAGAACTTTTGATTAGTGGGTCATTTTTGGGTCAAAGCGGGTCAAATTAATTTTATCTAAAAAACGGCTCTAACGATTGTGATTAAATTTTGTATCCTACGAGTTTCGGGCACGCGAAAATCATCGGGCTAGGTCACATGTTCGAGAAAATTCGATTAGTGGGTCATTTCTGGGTCATTGTGGGTCAAGATCTAAAAAGCGGCTCAATTTACACTAAATTCTGCATCCTATGGTTTTCGGGCGCGAGAAGACTGTCGGGCTAATTTACATGTTCGAGAAAATTCAATTAGTGGGTCATTTTGATCATGGGTCATGATATTTGAACTCAAATTTAATTTTGACTGAGCATAGCTCGGTCTTCCCTGCTCGTTACCGTTAACTTACAAAATGTATTTAGAAAATATTCAAATAGTAAAATCTATTTTTTTAATTATCTATAATAATAATACGATAGTAGTTTATTCGTTTGTTTGAAAGGATTGCTGAGCGCAGAGCTACAAGATTTGGCAAGAAGATACATGTACGAGGGGTACTTTTAACGTAAGTACCGTTTAGAAATAAAACAGAAACATGTATAATTTTCTTATCAATTTTATTTTTATATGAAAGCTTGTACCTCAATCTATTTTTCTACATAATTTCCGACAGTATTAAGGCACCTATCGTATCGTACAACCAGTTTTTGATTCCCCTCTTCATAGAAGTCTGCCGCCGTTCCCTCACAATTTTATACAGAACACTGCGTGAAACCCGAGGAAATTCATCAGATAATGACGAAGTCGTAAAGCATCTATCCTGTTTCAGTCGTTCGTCAACTTTCTGCACCAAATCTTCAGTAATGACTGAAGTTCGACCACTTCGCTCCCTATCATGAACATTTGTGCGGCCATCTTTAAAAGCTCTAACCCATCTTCGTATCAATTCACCGGTCATAATGTGTTGTCTGTAAACTTCACTAATCTGAAGATTAATTTCAGCCGCTTTCACGTCTTTAGCACTAAGAAAACGGATCACCGATCATATTTCACAAGCGGCGGTATTCTCAATCGGCGGAGCCATTTTAAATACTCAAAAACAAACGTTAAGAAATGTTTCCGTAATGACACCAGTGGTTTGCCAACAGATGTAGGTAAACAGCGCGCACGCGCGAGCGCCGCCACACCGGAATTTCAAAATGGTACTTACTTTAAAAATAACCCTCGTATGTCTGACGTTATACATCTCGAAGCCAGTTAATCAGCCGAGATATTAATTAAAAACCCTAATGAATATCTCAAAAGGGCCAGCTTCCATCGTTTGCCGATTATGTCTGTGCCTGTCAACGCTTTCCTCGGTTCTTCAAGCAGATAAAGGAAAAAGTTACCGATTTTTGTGCATTTTGAAATCGCAATCACCAGATCACCGATGGAGGTATAAAAAAGAAAAAAAAACTTTTTGATGTACCTTTCCGGTTCTAACCGTATCTTTAGACTCTGACATAAATTTGATGCTGATTAGGTTTTGGTGTAAATCGCCCAACAGGCTGCGCTACAATGCTGCATTTTCAAGATACCTATATCACAAGAATTAATGCACGGAATTTCATCAAACTTCATATTATGTTACACCTTGACACAAATAGATGCTGCATTTTGACTTTGATCAACCATATCCTGTGCTTAGGAAAAGACTCCTAATCTTGTCCCGAAGCAATTAATGCAATTTAGCGAACGTGATTTTTTAAACGTGTTAAAGAAGAACTGTGAAGCAGACGGTTTTTCAGTAATAAACATAAATTTTAATCGTCTAGAGGATATTTTAGTCATCATTTAGATTATGATTATTATGATTTATGTTATCATCTACTCATTTTAAACGATGTACGGGAAAACTGCATAACATACGACTTATGAACAAGGCAATTTCTTATCATTTCTTGTACTATATAAATCATTTAATTGATTTGATTTATATAGAAGAAAGTTTTGTGATAGCCACAACATGCTAGTTAATAATGGTTTAATTACCTATTTTAGCCTAAACTGAGCGATTTTATCTGAACGTAAATCAAATTTAATGACAATCAAATCTAACATTTGAATACAAATCATGTACAAATTTCATAAGCGCAGGATATTTCCAGCATTTAAATGTTATAAATTTACGAGTAATAAATGAAAGATAATTTAAGTTCATGTCGTATTATTTTCCATCATATTTTACCATCATTCGGGTACCGTCAACCGGTGTGACTTTGTCTCATTTTTAGCCTCTTGTTGTCGTTAAAGATCCAAACTTTTAAGTGGAACAAAGTCACCTTGGCTTGGGGTGACTTTGTCTCATAACTAAAAAATCATTGAAGAAGCCTTATAAACCTTGTAAGACAATGCACGCCCACTATATGATTGAGTATTAAAACATAATTTTAAAAAAATACGTCATTTCGTCATTGAAAAAAACACAATTTTTGCATGAAAATGAACAGAAAAGTGAAATTTTGTTCAAAAATGACCATTATTCAAAACATGTAAAATCGATCAACAATTAAGACATGGTAAAATTCGTATTTTTCACGAGACTAAATTTTAGATACATTCACTTATTTCAGACAGTGAAAAAACATTTCTTTTGGAAAAATTAGATCTTGGAGAGTTATTTTTTTTTTAGGACTTTTCAGATTCCTCTTTAAAGAAGTGATTAGAATTGAATACATTTCAGCGACATTTATTTAACTTAATACATGTTGTAGGATATGATCTATCACTTTCTGCAGCGTTTTATCAGTATATATATATTTTTTAATAATGACTATCTACATGAGTTTTACACATACGAGGCATTACACCAGCACGTGTACAATAAAATAATAAATATATATTAGTTCAAGATTTATATTTCCCGTAAATGTTTGTTTTTATGATTATTTTTTCAGAAAAGTTAATTATAATGAATGCCAGTCAAAATGCCGGTTGTGAATAAAGTCAATGTAAAATCTAAAATATCAAATTAGTATATAAATATATCAATAATTTGTTAAGAAACCATATTAAGAAATTAAAAAAATTGTACTCACAATGTAATCACTGAACAGCATCAGGTATAAATAACTTTTCCAATCAAAAGTTTCCCCCCAAAAAATCGCGCGCAAAAAAGGATAGAAATTACTAACAAAAGTGATGTCAAACTCAATTTGTAAAATTCTGAATTGAATAATTTATGTTTAAGCTACTACTCCAGTCTATCAGAATTCGGTATTACTAATTAGTTTCATTGTAACAAATTTTATTTATTACACGTTTTGTCTTTATTCCTCGGGGTGGAACAGTCACCTCAGGGTCGACAGGGTCGACAAGGTCACCCCGATTGGCGGTAATTTTTGAAAACGTTTTCAAGTATTAAAGTGGTTTTTAGATGGGCCTTTGCAAGATGCACAAATTGAACAAATGTCTAACATTTGAGATATTCAGATAACATAAACTTAAAAATCGTCGTTTAATTGAAATAATATAATTTAAGTCTAATGAGAAATCAAATGTCGTGTAAAACTCTTTGCAAAAGGGACAAACTTCTTAAAAGTACCATAAAATTAAAAAAAAAAAAGGACTTAGTTTCGCTTTATCCAAGCAGAACAATCAGATATAAGATATGATATGAGCGGGATATAGTCCAGGTGCTAGGAGTGAAAAAATTGCAAATTGTGATACAGTTATACCGTTTGGTGAGTATCTACTCTATATTAATACAAAGCATATAAGAAGGGGAGGCGTTGCGGAAAGTGCGGGGAATTCAAGATGACGGCCGTTATTCAAAATGGTGTCATTTTTGGGAATTAGTGCAATTTCGTTTCTATTCATCGTATAAAAGCATGTTTGATGGAAATTTAGATGTTTTTAGATAAAAAATATTATTTGTAACACTTTACAGCACAGTCGAAAAGTATTTATGAATTCAGTTTGCCTGTTTGTCTGTCTGTCTGGTCGTCTGTCCAGTCGCGAACTAACTCAAAAAAAACGGATATCCAGATAATTAAAATATGGTATTGTAGAATACCGTAACAAGTTCGGTATTCATTTTCAAGTGTGCATCATTCATAGTTCATTTACAGGGGCAATCAAAAGTATTCGGTTACATTATGGTCTGTAGACGAAAATCACTTGCAATATGTTTTAATGATGTTGTACTCTTTATAACATAGTCAAATTAATATAAATCAGTGCGGTGCAGTACAAGATACTTACTATAGAATATGCAGTGCATAGCAGTTTTCGTTCATTTACAGGGGCTCACAAAATAATACGGTCACAGGACTTTCATTAAGCACAATGCTGTCTATGCGCGTTTTTAATTAAATAATGTGTTTTTGAACTTTGCTAGATATGAAAGAATTTCAAATTGTCATATGAACATTTTCTTTTATATAAATATACAATGTAGCGTGTATTTATGTATTTATTACAATGTAATTCTGATGACGAGGCACCACCCAAAATGAGATGTAATCAATATGGGTTTTTTCCAAAATTCCAAAACATATTTCATTTTAATGTTGCGATTTCTTACTCTACTCTCAGACTCTTTGGTGCGCAGACGATCAATCTGACAATTGAAATGAAAAGATTTTTGTTTATGAAAGATTTGTTCTATATATAGTTTTATAACGCGATGCACGATTATATGCTGAAACGCGTGATAAAGATGAATTTTGTATATATTCAGTGTCAGTATCTGTACCATATACGTTTTCATGTTAATTCCGCATCAATATTTCAACCTCTGAAAAAAAACAAAATTTCTCTCCTTAGTACTCCGGCAAAAAACATCAGCCAGAAAAATGCAACCCTAAAAGTTTTAAAAACAGACGTCCAGCTACTTTCCAGGCTTTTAAAAGTTGCACAGAATCGTCAGTTAGACATGAAAAATTTTTTCAACTATGAAAATCAACCATTTCCCCCTGCTTTTTCCAGTAACGGTGAATTTCGATCCAGCAATAAAAGTGATTTAGCACGTATTTTAGAGGAAACTATTGAGAAGAATAGAAACACATTTCCAGGAACATGCGATGCTTTAATTTATGATGGGCCAGTTCTTATTAACATTTTAATCACCAGTCTTCAAAAACCTTTAATGATTACTACATTAACACATTTCAACCCCATTTTTGTAACGACATTGAAGAGTTTTAGTTGCCAAAGAATAGATTTGATATGGGATAGATACATTACACCAAGCATTAAAGGTGAAACCAGACAAAAAAGGGGTGCAGGAACCAGGCGGCAAGTGCTATCGCATGTCAAACTACCTAAAAATTGGCAAAATTTCTTAAGAAATTCAAGTAATAAAGAAGAGTTATTTAATCTGCTTGGAACACTAGCTACAAATACCATAAAAAATACACAAGTTATAACCACTTCAGGTGAAGAAGTTAAAGGAAATAATACTGCACTAAGTTCCTTAATTGGAATGACTTGCCCTGGTCATGAAGAAGCTGATACAAGGATAATCTTGCACATCAAAGACATGGCAGAAAACGTATTGAAAAATATTGTTATACGCTCTGTAGATACTGATGTATTAGTTTTAGCAATTGCATATTTCTTTACTCTGTCAGAGAGACACCTGCAAACTGTTTGGATTGCATTTGGAACAGGGAAGATTTGCAGATTTATTCCCGTCCATACTGTAGCTGCAGCAATTGGAAAAGAAAAAGCAATGTCGTTACTAGGATTCCATGCTTTCACAGGCTGCGACAGCAATCCTGTTTTCACAGGAAAAACAAAAAAGTCAGCTTGGAAGACATGGATTCTCTATAAAGATGCTACTATCGCATTTTCATTTTTATCAAAACCGAAAACTTCCATACCTGACGATATTCTAAATATTTTAGAAAAATTCGTAGTATTGTTGTACTGTTCAACAAGTAACAGCATAAGTGTAAATGGTGCTAGACAGGCATTGTTTATGACAAAAAATCGTCCTATTGAACATGTTCCACCAACCAAGGGTGTACTAGAGCAGCATATTTTACGGAGTGCTTTCCAGGCTGGACACATTTGGGGACAAGCACATGAGCGGGAAATATGTCCTCCCTCTCCAAACAAATGGTGATGGTGGTTGAATAATTTTTCATTGAAATTAAAATGGTCGGAGCTGCCCGAGATTGCAGATTCTTGCAAAGAACTAATAAAATGTATATGCAAAATCTGCAAAAATAAGTGTAGTTGTAGGAAGGTTGGTCTTTCTTGCACATTGTTGTGCAACTGTAAAAACGAATGTGAATGAGAAATAATATGCTACAAACTAAAGTTTCTATATTCTGCAATTTTATGTCATTCATTTGTTATGTAGCATTCAGTTTTTAATATGTTGTATAAGTAAGGCATTAGTAAAATGCATTTTTATTATTTATTTATTCCATTCATTTTACTCACTATACAATAAAAAATACTTTAATAATTGAACTAGTTTCATTTTAAGCATATTTCTAATATTAAAAAGAAAATTTCTGATTTAAAAAATCGAAAATGACATCAAAGATACTTTTATATGACGAAAACGGAAAAATTGAATAACATCCTAAATCTTAAATTCCTAAGACATTTCACTACTCCTCTCTTATATGCATTGTTTTAATACAAAAAAGATACTGACCAATAGGGATATTATTATTAAAAATTGCAGTTATTTCATACTTAGCACCTCCCGTTATAACAATCGATTTAGCTGATGATCTATAAAGTTTATACACAAGTTATAAAGGCACTGTGCTCGGAGACATTAATGTAACGCTAACCGTATTATTTTGTGAGCCCCTGTAAATGAACGAAAACTGCTATGCACTGCTTATTCTACAGTAAGTATTTTGTACTGCACCGCACTCATGTATATTAATTTGAATATGTTACAAAGAGTATAACATCATTAAAACACATTGCAAGCGATTTTCGTCTACAGACCATAATGTAACCGAATACTTTTGATTGCCCCTGTAAATGAACTATGAATGATGCACACTTGAAAATGAATACCGAACTTGTTACGGTATACTATAATGCCACATTTTAATTATCTGGATATCCGGTTACTTTTTTCGAGTTAGTGTGCGACTAGACAGACGACCAGACAGACAGACAAACAGGCAAACTGAATTCATAAATACTTTTCGACTGTGCTGTAAAGTTTTACAAATAATATTTTTTATCTAAAAACATCTAAATTTCCATCAAACATGCTTTTATACGATGAATAGAAACAAAATTGCACTAATTCCCGAAAAAGACGACATTTTGAATAACGGCCGCCATCTTGAATTCCCCGCACTTTCGCGATGCCTCCCCTTCTTATATGCTTTGTATTAATATAGAGTATATACTGACAAATCGGTATAACTGTATCACGATGTGCAGTTTTCACCTTTTTGTTGTCGTGTAGCACTTAGACTAATAAATCAAACAGTCTATCACGTTTATCACTACTGTGCTCCACAGATGTTTTGAAAAAAAAAAAGGTAAATAAATATTTTGATAATACAAATTCTAAAACAACTTCCCATTCAATATCATAATATACGAGTCTCACTAATTTCAATTCACATAAATCACAGCAAGATCAATCACGAAATAAAATTGCATAGTGTGTAACAATCTTTAAGTTATTTAAAACTTGATGGACAATATTCTCTCACTTGTTAAATAGCAATCAGACTTAGAATTCGCTAAAATGTTCATATCTTGAAAAGAAGTAATGACCATTATACCTGAGAAACGTTGATGTGAATTCTAAGAAAAAAATACAAATTCTGTCATATTTTATTACGATGCATAGCCGTCACAACAAAAGTATATATCCATTATTATTTATAAAATACTACATTTTACATCAGTCGTATTCAATCGGTATATATTTTTTTTTTCCTCGCGGGCTGAAACATGTGTTTTCTATGTTGACTGGGCCGCAATATAGTATACTTATATAATAATGTAAAAAGGGGATAGTTAAAAAGTAAAATAGCAAAAATAGTATACTAGAGTATTATATCAAAATATAATCCGTATTAGCTATATAATATATATAAACCCTAAAAATTTTAATAATGCAGAATTTCCAAGATTTAAAAAAAAAAAATCAGGAGGGTATTTTCTTCTTTCGAATAAATCAGTCTCTTGCTTAGTGCAAAAATTTTTTTGCTTTTGGAAATATAAAAATATATAGTGGATATTTAAGTAATTTTTTTTAATTACTGGAATATCCCCTAATTAAAATTACTTTTATATATTACATAAATATATATTACTTAAATAGTTAGATTATTATTGAAGTTATATAGTTTGATTAGTGTGAAGATTAAAAAAAAAGTATATATATCTACTCCAGTGTAGTGGAAAATAGATCTACAAATAAAAATAATTTTTCACTAAGGAAATAATATTTAGGGCATTTTTACATAATTTTAAATTAATTATAAATAACGGGGCAGATTTTGTAATTCCATAAAAATATATAAAACACTACTAAAGATCTTAAATGCCTTTTATGCGCATTTAAATTTTTTATAAATATGTGTTAATGATTGTATGTCTCGGGCCGCACATAAAAGAGGGGCAGATCACATTTGGCTCGCAAGTTGTGTGTGCATGTTTGGATGAAGTTAAATGATGAATATTAAATTAAAACAATGTTGAAATGTTCTAAGCTGGCGGTGACAGCTAATTTTTTAATTTTTATATTTCTTGAAATATGAAGAAAAAGAAGAAGAATTTAAGATGTATGAAAATTTTTGTCCTCAAGAAAACTTTTATCAGAGTTCTTTAAAATAAAATAAAACGTAAGACAAAAACTACATAATCATAGATCCCATCGCTTATTACCTCTTCAACACAAATACACCAAATACCTCTTTTTTTTCTTTTTACATTTTCATGCTTAATTTATTATTTTTTATTTTTCAGCCGTTGTTTAAAAAAAAAAAAAACACTTTTTGCAAATATAACACATTAAAATTCCATAAAAATTGCAATGGCGATATGATTCTTAAACAGTAATATGATAATGTATGACTTTTGAATTTGAACGCTAAAGCAGAGCTTATACATTACGCTGAAAACTATAACAAATTATTCTCCCAGGTATCATTATCTGTTTAAAATGTAGACATAAGTTCAACTGCCATAAAGAAGAAAATTTATGCAAATTCATAAAAACACTCACCCATCTCCTACTTTGTCGACAGTTTTCATTTCAAGTTAGGCCATAATGATTGAAGGTAGAAACTTTTTCTGTTTTATTTTTTAGCATATGCGTGCTTTGTTCTGTTTTATTAAGTTGTCTTACCTACAGAAAACTAAACAGTTTTCAATAAAAATTTCATGTTTGTTCGAATAGAAATTAGCGAGAAAATTGAAGTAATATTAATCAAGAACGAAAAATCATTCATTAGGCATAGATTATGAAACATTTTCCGACACTAATAGAATATTATTAAGAAATTTCATTTTTTAACACAATGAAATGAGATATCTAAATAAGCAATTTGAAAAACATTTAAATTCATTTTCAGCAACTGATGTCTATATCCAGTAATGTGTGCGAATTCTTTCCTGCAGCGCACTGCATATGATCTATACAATGCACACATACCACGTAATAGACTACAAATTAGATAAGCATAAAACAACATACTACAGCGGAAAAACCACTTCCATCAGTTATCGATCATAATCAGTCATGTAACAGAATTATTTTGTGCGTCCCTGTAAATAAACGATAAATGCTACGCACTCCATAATCTACAGAAAGTATGTTGTAGTCCATTCCAGTGGTTCATAGCAATCTCATTAGGTTTGAAATACCATAACATCAATAAAATGTACCGCAAACAATTTTTCCTCGTACAGCATAATGTAACGGAAAACTTTTGTGTGGCAATGTAAACCAATATAAAAGCTATCCCCTACATTTTCAGTACCGAACATTCTACAATAAACCTCAAACAGATATAAAAATTTCAGGGAAATTCAAATATGTTTACGAGATTTAGAGCACAAACAGACGGACAGACAGACAAACCGAATTCATAAACACTTTTCAACTATGTTGGAAAGGTGTTATAAAGGACTGTGACCTCGTAGGATAATTTTACCATGGTTTCCTAAAAGAAACGGTGAGACCAGAATTTTATCATCACAGAACCTTTCACTTGTTATCTATTTAAAAAAGAAAAAAAAATAAGTTCCAATAAACACAAATTTATTTCATTTTTAGGGTTTCGTACATAAAAAGTAAAAACGGAACCATTATAAGATCACACCTGTGTCTGTCTGTCCGTCTGTCAGAGCTCTTTTATTCATAAACTATGGGACGTGGAAAGTTCAAACTTGGGAAAGTTATAAAGCCTGTTGACCCACATATTTTCAGATTATTAGACATGCACAAATATGTTTAGGAAAAATTTAGGAGGTCCAATTAAGTTACCTAAAAAACAAATTTTATTTTTGTATATCGCGTGGATTGTCATTTGAAAGATCCCGTAATATCGAATTCAAAAATACATTTTTTTAAATTTTAGCATATTTTCAGAGATATTGTCGAAAATACGCTTCAAAAATATGTCCCCCCCTCTATTTCCGAATCAACGAAAGCTAAAATTATGGAAAAATTAGGAGTAGTAGGAGTTTATTTAAACCTTTCAGGAAAATTATAGCGATTTTCCTAGATAACATTGTTTTTGAGAAAACGCATTTTTCTGTTACACACAAACGTTACTTTGCGGGCGGTCAGTGGGGGAGTTGACGGGCGCTTGAGATATCTAGCAACGCAGAATCATCCAAGGATAGTTGATAATGATTTTCGAAAAAATTGTCGGTAATTAACCGAAATATTAATTAAGGTACTTAAAAAAATATATTTATATATATCGTGTAGGGTATTGTTCGAAAGATCTCGTAACATCGAGCTCAAAAATATATTTGTTTTAATTTTAAGTATTATATTTTCAGCGATATCGTCGAAAGTGCCCTGCAAAAATATGCCCCCCCCCCTCCCTTCTATTTCCGAATCTACTGGAACTAAAATTATGAAAAAATTAAGGATAGTAGTATTAATTAATAAATAGTAATTAATAAATTTGATGTACGGAAATCTTTGAGCGCGAGTTATACTTGCACTTGACCGATTTATTAATTGATAATGAGAGTGAAAGAACAGGTTCTGGTGAAAAAAAAATCTCCAAACTTTCGCACCTTATAATGTAGATTTTACATTATAATATAGAGTTTTAAAAATATAATGGTTATATGAAACTTAAACAATGATGTGATAATGTATGACTGTTGGATTTAAACGCTTTGATTGAGTTTATGCCTTAAGCTGAAAATAATAAATTATTCTTTCAACTATCATTATCTCTTAAAACTGTAGGCATAAGCTTAACTATTGTAAAGTAAAAAACTATGCAAATTCATAAAAGACTCACCCATCTCCTACTTTACAAAGAGTTTTTATTTCAAGTTAGGTCATGATGATTGAAGGTAGAACATGCTTTTTCTATTTTATTTTTATAAAATAGAATGTGTCTTATTAAGTCGCACAGTTCATCTAAATGTGAATGAAGCATTGCGCCAGAACATTTTAATGTAAATAGTTTTTGTAACACGTAAGCTGTCACTGAAAGATGCTTTTTTTCCCTTTGTTTAACTTGGATAATCGTATTAAGTAAAGAATAATTTACTCTAAGTCATCATTAACCTTTGACTGATATTTAGCAATAGTTCTGGAAAGGTTCTAATTGAGTTTTTTTTTTTTTTTAAATGTTGTTGATCATAAGATGTTTACAACTTTTATGATAGCTTAGTGCTAAAAGTACGTTTAGCAGAAAAAGAAACTCAAAACTAATACAAAAGAAACTGCAATTACGAAACAGACCTCTTAATTCTCAAGAAACGTTTGAAATAAGCGATTAGTTTTCAGAAAATATTTTGACATTTAATCTTTCTCAAGTAAAGTATAAGTACGTTTTCCACAGTGTTGAAACACAGTTTTAGAAATTTTCGTTTCTACAGGGTGCTCCGCAAAAAAAGGTACCTTAGCTTTAAATTTCAACAATTCACTATCCGTAATTTAAAAAGGTGAAATAAGTGATATGTCTATAATAAATAAGTAAGATATTATAATACCGATAAATTTTGTTTACAGCGGTCCAAAAAAGTAGTTTAAAATTTCGCCGATAGATAGCGCTTCACAATCTCAAACTAATCTGTAAATCAGGATCAAACGTCACCCAGTTTTTACTTTTCATTCTTCATAGCTGTTTAAAAAGGGAAAAGAAGATTCCCGTTTTGAAGTTAGTTTGAGGGGTTTTATAAACAGAGACATTGCAGTGCAATCTATTGACTAAAATGTAAACTATTTTTTTAAATTATTGTATACAAAGTTTATGAGCTGCCTTATTATCAAGTCACTCATTTCCGCTTTATAGTCATTATCATTTAAAGAATTGTTGAACTTTACATTTAAAGTACCCTTTTTAGAACATTCTGTGTAGTATTTTACTTTACTTCAGTTGTGTGTCCATCATAAACTGATTGACATCACTTAAATTTAACAAGGAGAATAACCTTCTTTCTTTAAGATCTGGATTGCTATTTGACAATTACAATCATATTTCTCTACAATGTGCCTTTAGACCAGCGTTTTCTGCGTATTACAGTAGACACGTATTACAGTACTCTTACTTTCTGGCATCAACAAGTACGCTTTGCCAGATAAAGTTCCTGTATAATTTTTAAAAAAAAGAGTGCTCTTAAAATTTGGGATTTTTAAAGCGTTTCTGAATCATGAATAACATTTTTAAATTTTACCTGTAGACCCGCTCGGCCTGAGTCTCCCAAGGAAAATTAAATCTGGGCCCGGCCCATCTAATTTTATGTCGATGTAAAAATAAGATTTTAAAAACTCTTAACGGTTTAATGTTTTATAATAAACGGAAGTAAGGACGTCATAAATCTTTAATGATAAAAGATTGCTAAAAAACGAAATCATTTTCTCTTTTCGCTAGTTACCGAAATCGAAAAGTAACTTTATAGAAATAAACAATTAAAAATATCTCCACAAAAAAGAAAACAAAAACTAATCTGAGAATTTCGACTATGGTAAGGTCCCTTATCTCTTACTTACGAAGAAACACCATCATCGTAACAACAAGTATTTTGGAGATAAAAGTTTTTGTATTAACAAATGCTAGAAAAATCCCCATCTGGAACTTCATTTTGGTAGTCTAAAATTTCACGTGTTTTAATTATTTTAAAAATTCATATGAATTCAAATTATCAGCATTTTTTAATGATTCCCAAAGGTTTCCTCCATACAGGGATGTAAAATAAAACATTGGATTCTTAAGGAATAAAGTGAAATCGATTAAAAAAACAAAGTCCTAATTTTTGGTGGAAGGGGAAATCTAATTAAAAAAAATCACGAAAAACTCAAATAGCGCTGTATGACTTTATTGAAATAAACTTTATTGGAATAAACTTTATTGAAAGAGGACAAAATTTACTATATTAGACTAAAAGATTGAATTTGGATTGCTTTTATGAGTGGAACAAAAGCTCCTCCAACAAACTTGGTTGGGTTGGGTTGATTATTGACGGCCAATTATCTACACTAGGGATATAGGCCCGGGGGGAGTGCCCTTCGTGGGGGTCTTTCTAAGGGAACCTAATCCGTATTTATGCATGGATAAATCCACGGCTCGAAGAAAACCACGAAAACTCCGAACGATTAGGCCGACGGGCGCGATTGGGATCGAACCCAGCACCTCCCGTCTACCAGTTTCGAGACCACAACCTCTCAGCCACTGATGGGGCCCAACAAACTTGGAAAATAGGTTATCTAAAAGCCCAAAATCTGAGGCTGATGAATTGTCAGTTGCCTGTCGTCATCTATCTAGAGCCAAATTTGCATACGTCTACGTGCGCTCGATTTCCCTAGCCATCGCCGACACACTGGTCAACATCTTTCTTTTATTAATAGAATAAATTGTTCGCAATTGCAGCTTTTTAACATAACATCACTTCACATGTCAAGAAAAAGGTTAAAAAACAGTAAAAATCCACTTACTATTTGAAACTATTTGCAATTAAATCGCATTATATTAATAATAACACTGCTTAAATTTGTTTATTTTTATTTATTTATTTATTTAATTTCGTTAAAGTCTAGTCTTAATGTATTTACTATTATTATTATTAAGTAAAACTGTTCATAGTATGACTTGGTTGGCACGATTTAAGAAACATTTTAGAAACCTGCGCTAATACATTAAAAATCAAGTTCCTTATAATATTTTTTCTCAAAGTTAATTCAATTTAAACTTTATTTCTTTCTAAATAATACTTTCTAAAATTGCGTTTCCCGTTTTTACACCCATCAAAGAGCAACAAGTATTTTTTTAACCGACATGAAACAAAGGTATGTTCTACAATTTGTTGTAAGTGTTTTTTTTTTCTTTTGTATGTATGTCGATCCAAAAATTTTACACGGATACTTCAATTTTGATAATTCTTCTTCTCCCTTTTTTTTTTTTTTTAACTGGCATTTTTAATTTTTTATAGTGGTCTCATCTCAACTCATGGTATGTTTGTCTCTTTGTCTGAATTCTTAAAAAAAGAAAAATATTTCTGAACTTAGCAAAAGTTTAGGAAAATGTAACATAACCTCTTCCGAGCTTTCCACGATTCCAAAAAGCGTTTGTTTAACTTCAGAAACCTCAGAAGCTAATAAATTTCAGATATTTAAAAAAAGCATTCCTGAACAGAAAAAAAAAGAGAAAAAAAAAGCTTATTTTGTTGCTTATTTAAAAAATATATAAAATAAAATAAAATAAGCGTTTTCGAGTAGTTTTTACATTGTATTAATCAGTTTTCTTAACACGTAATATCTGTTTTTCGAATGCTTTCAATTCTTATTAAACATTTTCAGCTGCGTAACAGAAATTATGCATGCAAGACTAAGAAAATAATTTTAATCTTAATATTAATATTAGTGATGCCTATTTAGCATGTTTGTCTGTTAAATATGCTAGTTGATCACGAAATTGTTTACTTGATAATTGAAAGTATCCTAAAAACCGATATTTCATGTTGAGAAAACTGATTAATACATATTAAAACTACTCGGAAACGTTTTGTTTTATCCTTTTTTGAGGTTTATGAAGATAGTAGAACGTTTTCGAAATCGGGGCTAACTCGGAAATGGTTATATTACATTTTCGTAAAATTTTGCGAGATCCAGAAACATTTTTTTTTTAACTTTGTGTGTTCTTGCCTTTTTTTAATTTTATAGACGCTAAATTTCGCAAAAAGTGGCCAATCGTCATGAAAAACTTTTAAGTTATACAGTACTGTTATAAGTGTTTCTATGTTGTCGTATCGTGTAAGTTCTTTTTATCCGGACAAGTAAACATATTTTAATATATGATCGTCTATTGCACGTCAAAGTGAACGATATTGGTAGCAATGGGGATTTAAAATGAATGTGAATAACAATGAAGTTTTGACACAAAAATCTCTATTCTCCCCTAAACCCTTAAAATACGCTAACTGGCTCGCAATAAGTAAATATCAATGTAATAAGAAATAAAAGTCGGTTCCTTAAAAGATTACTTATTTCTTAACAACGAAAAAATCATGCATTAAGAGTTATTATAATATAAGAATCTTTAAAATGTTTTAGAAAATCGCAGAATCGATTAGAATTCTACGTAATATTATCCGTTAACTGTCAGAATAATTTAACTGCTATGAAGAAGAAGATTTATGCAATTTCATAAAACACTCATCTGTCGGTTACCCTGCTGGCATCTTTCATTTCATGTTAGGTCACGATGATTGATAGAAGAATGTGAATTTTTTAAAACATGCATGCTTTATTCTGCTTTACTAAAGTCATATGGTTTATCAAAATGTAAAAGGTATGTTGTACCAGAACGGTTCAATTAGTTTTAATGGTTTTTATAATGGTGCGCTGCCAATAAAAGATGTTTATTTATTTATTTATTTATCAGTATTTTCTGTTCTCTGATTCTGTGAAGAAACCCTTATTGAATGAAACTATTGTGTGTCTTCAAATAAACTGACTGATTTATTTATTTTTTATTTATTTATTTATTTTTACTGGGATTCCTGATTTTAGTTCGAATTATCAGCAATAGATGGCGCTAGTAGCAATAGACTCCCAATTTATTCAGAAGCAGAAATCATCCAGCATTAATACGAAGGAAGGAGATTAACTATATGAAGTGGGAGGGATTCATTCGCCAATACAATCTTGTTTTTAAGGCTCGATTCTGAACCAACTCCATATAGTTAACCTCCTTCCCTCACATCAATGCTGGGTACTTTCAGTTTTTAGCCTTGATTAAGCGCCTATTCCTTTCAGTGCCATCTATCGCTGCTATCTGAAACTAAAACCAGGAATCGCATCAGTAGAAAACTCCTGCCATCATACATACCCCTCCTACAAAAATCTTTTAACTATCTGTCAGCGTTTGCAAGTTATTGAATTTAAAATCAGTCAGTTCATTCTAGGACACCCGGTATATTTGTCATAATCATATCTATTATAATTATCATATCATTGTATCATATTTGGCATAATCAATAAACGGTATTAAACACATTTGTACGTGTTTGCGTGCATTGAATTTGGTGTTATAATCAAAAATACTTATTTGAATATTAAGTGCCATTTTCGGATAATTAAAAATTAAATATTGCAGAAATTTAATATAATGTATAATCCAAATAATTATGTCTTAATTTTGGACTTATTGTATTGTATTATTAAGCTTATTCTTTTGTATTGTAATATCGGGCTTATTATCTTATATTGTACTGTGTTATTAATGTATCTGTATTATGTATCAATGTAAATATTTATTCCTGGTTGATTCCCAGACTAATAGTCAGGGAGGCAGCGAATTTTTTTTCGTAACCATTTTATATAAGCTGAACTTTGAATACGTAATTAATCTCACTTAATCAACCACCATTTTGAATACATGAACAAAAAAATTTTCAACATTTTGGCATTAGAGTTTGCTACTGCAACGAAACAAATGAGAGATTATAATTGTAAAATTACAGCCTTTTCTCAGTATAATTTATAGCAATAAATGCTGGGTGTTTTCAACGCCACATTTCAGTACGGAGTACAATCACTATACTAAGTCTAATGCAGAAAACAAACAGCAGATCAACGGCAATATCTGATACTTTCTGCCGTATGACATTTTTCTGTGCTCATAAGGCTTGGAGAGTTCCTCTATAAACAAGTAACTTTAGATAGTCTCACAATCAGAAATCACACGGTATGTTACCGCGTGATCCTAATTTTGCGTTGTGCTGTTGTGCAAGCTACATGCACATGCATAAGCTTGATAATGCAGACAGTCAATCATTTTACAAAAATAATCAAATCGTGTTTAGTCTGTGTAAATATATAAATGTGTAGAAACTCCAAAATGTGTAAATCTATCATAAAATAAAAGTCGAAAATTTTCAGGATTTCAATACTTTATCCTTATAAAGAAAGTAAAAGAAAAAAAGACTGGAGGCGCCTTATTAATTCTTTCGCTATTCAAACTCTCTCATTAAGTCATAAGGTTCATCAAAATGTATGAATAAATAAGCATTGCGTCACAGTATTTTGATCAATTTCAGTGCATACAGTTTTGTAACGCGTGATAAACCCAAATATTTCATCCATTAAGGAATGAGATCTGAAGGATCTTTAATTATTTGTGACATTCGGAATTGAAGCTTATTTAAGTCTGAAACGACTTAAATGTAAGACAACTGCAATCTCCTTAGAATTGAATATTTTTTTTAACAGCGTTAATAAGTATAAATCTTATAAAAATATATTTATGCAAATTCTTAAAATACTCAACCACATCTTTTCTGTCAACTTTCATTTCATGTTAAGTCACGATGATTGAAGAGAAAACATGCATCATTATTACATTTTTAAATAATACTGGTGCTGTCTTATGAAATCTCTTTCGCTATTCAAACTGTCTCATTTAAGCCATAAGGTTCATCAAAATGTATGAATACAGCATTGCGTCAGAGCATTTTGGTTGTATTCAGTGCAAACAGTTTTGCAACGCTGAGTAAATCTAATGTACGCATATTTTATCTATTACGGGAAAATATCTCAAGTATTTGTGTTTATATCTCGATTTATCTTAAATATCTTTTTATATATATTTGAAAATCGGAAGTGAGGCTTATTTAAATCATTTCAACGCTCGCTAAATGTAAGACAACTGCAATCTCTTTAGAATTGAATATTTTCTTTTAATAGCGAAAATAAGTATAAATCTTATGAAAAAAATATCCATGCAAATTCATAAAATGCTCGTCCCTTTGTTGGCAGCTTTCATTTCATGTTCGGTCACGATGATTGAAGAGAGAACATGCATTATTATTGCATTTTTTAAAAAACACTGGTGCTGTCTTATTAAGTCTCTTTCGCTATTCAAACTGTCTCATTAAGTCATAAAGTTCATCAAAATGTGAATAAAGCATTGCGTCAGAACATTTCAATTAGTTTCAGCGCAAACAGTTTTTGTAACGCGTAAGCTGTCACTAAACGATGTTTTTCCTTTGTTGGCTCAGAAAATGGTATTCAGAAAGCATACTTTACTCGTTATTATTAACTTTTGACCTATAATTTAGCAACATTTCTGGAATGATTTGGATTGAATAGTCTTACACTTGTTGAACATAAGTTGATTTAAATATTTTAAAAGCGAATATTCTTGTTTGTATCTCTAAATTGGCATAGTGAAAAAACTCCTATCATTGCGAATTGAATATCGTAATACTAAACTAAAGTGGAAAATCTTAAACGGGGAATTTTTTTTAACCAGTTTCCTTTTAATCATTTCAGAAATTATTGCTATGTATATATATATATATATATATATATATATATATATAAGAATATATTTTCTTGTGCATTTTTATCTTTTTCCAAAGAACGGGAATTCTTTTCTACATTTACTAACATACTAACTTCCCATAGTTTCACGTGCAAACAAACATAAATTCATATCCATCAACGCAATATGAAAATAATAATATAGAAGAAAAAAGTAATTTTACAAGAAACATTTAAGCTTGTTGAAAGCGTCTAAAATTTCTAGCACACAGAAAATTTAGGACTGATCTAATATTTAAAAGCATAGATATGCCAAATGAAAATGCCAGAAGCGTTGTCTAATAAAAATTATTATAAATATTTAGCTGGTTATATATATTTCTTTAAGGAGGATGAAAATGTTATTTCTTTAATGAATTATTTCATTTAAAATTTTACGCGAACTGAGTACCGTGAAACAGCTAATTGATTCATAATACCAAAAATATATTTTTTTAATATTTGGGGAATTTTAAAAAGTATGTGTGAGATGACATTTTAATTTACTGTGCTAGATGATATTTTAATTTTATACTTTATTACTTTCAAGGAATCAATACCATTATTAATAAAATATTCATATTTACTTGTAAATCTAATGGCTTTTGATTCTATATTTTTGTACTTGAGAAGAAAATGATAAATTCGTGTTAAAAAAATTCTCAATTTCTCATTAAAAATACTCAAAATTTAAGAAAGCAAATATTTCGAGAATTTATTTTAAATATTTAGATATTCAACATAATATCTGTGACTATACTGATTTTTTTTTTTTTTTTTTCAAACGGTTAGCAAAAGTTCTTGTCAATTGATAAAAATGGAAGATTTTCTTAATTAATTCATATTCATTTCAGAATTCAATGGGAACATTATGTAAACTACCAGCAGTAAACCCGTTCTTCGCACGGAACAAATGGGAAAAAAAGACTCATGCGTCCTAAACATACACTATAAAGAAAGGCAAATTCTTCTTAATTTAGGAAAATATAATATAACCAAGGAAAAATATATAATTTAACGAGTTATCCACGATTCAGAAAAGCATTCCTTTACCTTAAGAATCGCTCAAACACGTGTTTCAGAGATAGCGGCTTTAACGAATTTCAATGCATTTTGAACTTGCTACACGACGAGGTTGCTGCATTCATTGATTTTTGTTTGTTTGTTTTCGTGGGCACGAAGTGCTCATATATACGTTAGTTATCGCGGCTTTAACGAATTTCATGCATTTTGTAGATTGCTACACGAAGGAAGTTGCTGTATCTAGTGATGTTTTTTGTTGTTGTTTTCATGGGCACGAAGTTACAGTATGGAGTATACTTCCACCCGCATAGTCACATGCTAAAGCTACACACCATTTCGAGAATTTTATTTTACAGTGGGATTCCAAATATTATTTTTTATTCAATTTGTTGTTGATCCCTTAATCATCCTCGTGATCAAACCTTCGCTGTAAAATATGAAGTCAAACATGTTCTGTATATTCCTGAAGTTCCAGAAGAATGCGCTAAGTATTTCTCTAGATATTCAACAAAACGTCTAAAATCGAAAATTCCCGGTGGCTTTTGGTCACATAGTCAGTGATGGGATTCCGCCTTTCGCACCGGTTAGGTAGAACCAATATCTAAATGTTGTTGCTTTCGGCGAACTTCTTGTTAAAATGACCAGGCCTGCCAACCTTTGAATGTGAGAAATAGTAGAACACCAATTTTTAAGTTTGGGTGTTTAATTTTTTTATGGCACAAATCCTAAGGAATCGAATGTATGTGTGTGTGTTTTATAGGTGTTTATATATATACTTACATCAGACATATTGTGATTAATTCTACAAACATATATAAAATAATACCTTCAAGCCTGCGAAACTGAAAAAAATAAAATTTTAAAAATTCGGCGTTATTTCAGGTTTTACTGACCCGAAAAATCCAATGAAATGAAATGATAAATATAAGCTGATTTTTTTTATTTCCACGTTATTCAAAAAATTCCGGAACAGCAGAATAAAAGCGTAATTTTATTATTTTTACATTATTTTGGATGCTGTGAATTCAGAAAGCAAGGCGAAATTTTTATAGACGTCTGTTTTAAACAATGTAAATGTTGCTGTTTGTCCTTTGGCGACATTTCAGAATAATTTTTCGCCATTTTCATAAAATATTTTGTAATTTCGCTATCGTATGAGCTTTCTGAGAATCTGTTGCAAAACATGCGTGTTAGCTATGTACAAGTTTAAAAATACACGCTCAAAATAATTTCGTGTTATAACGTACAAAGTAGAGGTAGCATATGCTAAAGATACCATACATATTCTTTTCAAAATTAAAGAAATCTATATTTAAAGTATTTCATTAAATATATTTTCACTTTTCTGTATTATCGCATTTTATATACATTCCCGACTGTTAAAAGCGCACCCGATTTCCTTTCTCTATCAACGAAATCTTATGTAGTCAAAATCATAGATATTTTTTATCAATTTATCATTAACGTATTTTAATTTCCCTGCCAGCTCTCACTGTAAAACAAATAATACAATGTATTAAATGTTTTCTCTCTCATGGTCAAATTTTGACTTTCCAAAGTGTACCACATGCTTATCCGACTTCCTGACATCAATACAGCATTTTTGCAAAATGTCTTTCCCATTCGTTCCCAAAACACAAAACCGTCAAAATTCTGAATCTTTCCCTTTTTAGCCAAAGTGCGCTCTATGCCAAATATATTTACCTGCCCCTGACGCCAATTACAACATTTAATATGTAGTTATTCGAAACGGTTGTGGCAACCCGTTCAAAAATAAATGCATCCCTCTTGACTCAAAAATGTAAATCGTTTGGCGTGTTTCTAACTCGAGCTACCTCTCATCCATACTTCACTTCACCTCTGAATTTCATCTCATCAACGTCTCAAAAAAACGTCTAGGGCCCCTGCGCCACACTGGATAAACTGTTTTCTTCGCATCGTCTCCCCACAGAATGTGTTATCTTATTTTTTGAATGTCACTCTCGTATTAGAACAACTATAATTTCAAAAAAATGTGAAATACTATAGATGAAGATGTGACTGGATCGTGTTGAATTTTCATTAAACAAACGTTGCACCATTGTCTTCTTATTTTTCTTCACATGGACTCCAGTTATCACACTTGGGATGTAGAGCTGTCTAGTTATTGCGGCGACGCTCTGGTACATGGAATTTTTCTTCACGAGCCTTTTTTCCGACTCAACTGATTGTTACTTGTCTTCCGAAAATACTTACATCTCCTTTTATGTCAACGGTGATCTCCTAATTATCCTCCGTGCAATCAGATTATGCGGTATTCATCTTTTATCTCATCGAAAAAAATATTCATTGTTATAGTTATCAACTAATAATCTTCTTTACGGTATAGCAAGTTGCCGGAACACTCCACCAAAGCAATTTGTCTCTTATATGAAGACATTTCCGCCTTCTGACTGGAGAATTTCAGAAAATTTTGAGGTTAAGTTCGCGATTTTTACTGGTTTTGAGGGAAAGGGACATATTAAAAATCAAGTTTTTAATACGAAAAATTACTTAGCAACAAATGCCCCTGGAACTTACGCTTACTTAGCTGGAACGCCCCTGTGATTTTACGGAAATGCAGGTTCGAGAATTTCAGGTAATTTTTACGTTAGATTGTTGAATTTTCTGTGCTTTCAAGGAGAACGAGCGAATCACGGCGGAAGTTTTTGTTCTGTAATGAAATACATCAATGGAAAAATACGTGTCAATTCAGGTTTTTTTTAGAGTACGGCTGGCCAACCTACTACTGGCAAGCCACAGATTTAACAAATTGTGTTTTTCGCCGAAAATCGTAATAGTGAACCGATTTTTGTAAGATAATCTTTTAATCGTAGAAATTAAGACGTTCTTCGTAGCGGTTAGCAAATCTGAATGCATTTGTGATGCGGAAATCAGAAATTTATATTCCTTACTATATTTAAATGCCCATCTGCGCAACAGTCAACTACTGCAAACATAATCCGTTACATTCCCATTAGTTTCAGTTTTGTGTTATATTCAAAATTCTCACTAGATAAATGCACAGCTGTTTCCATAGAGTATATTCATCTAGTGATATCATACGCACATAGAGATTGGTGTCAAATCATAACGCCAAAGCCATATTTAAAAAGAATTAAGAACTAAAACATCTACAACCATTAGTCAATCATACCAATTTATCAAGAATATTCCACATTAATGTCAAAGAACTATACAATTTTTTTCACTGTACCAAAATATTAATCCTGCAATACAGAAAGTTTAATCTGCATTAAATAGGCTGTTTCACATGGTGTAACAGCAAATTTAGGTAATCAGCTACATACTGCTGTTTCAAGTGGAACTCTTTTTAGGTGCGTTCGTAATTATATAAATACGTAGCACCTATAGTCGTCGCTTGGTCCGTCCGTCTGTCCGTCCGTCTGTCTGTCTGTCTGTCTGTCCGTCTGTCTGTCCGTCCGTCTGTCTGTCTGTCCGCATATAACAACGCAAAAACTACCCAACCAAATGGTTTGCAATTTAAAATATATTATCTTTGCAGAATTTTGTCGAGACATTTCAAATTTTATTAAAATCGAATCAAAACTTTAGGAGATATTAATAAAAATATTTATTAAGAAATTTGATTTTTTTTTAAATCGGTGCTTTTTAGGTGCGTTCGTAATTATATAAATACGTAGCACCTATAGTCGTCGTTTGGTCCGTCCGTCTGTCCGTCCGTCTGTCTGTCTGTCTGTCTGTCCGTCCGTCTGTCTGTCTGTCCGCATATAACAACGCAAAAACTACCCAACCAAATGGTTTGCAATTTAAAATATATTATCTTTGCAGAATTTTGTCGAGACATTTCAAATTTTATTAAAATCGAATCAAAACTTTAGGAGATATTAATAAAAATATTTATTAAGAAATTTGATTTTTTTTTTTTTTTAAATCGGTGCTTTTTTGTTATAGGAGCTTCCGAAGTTTAATCGTCAAGCGACCGAGATGCTTATTTTATGACAGAAATTAATCTGCAGACGATATAATTCATTTCACAGAATTAAAAATCATCAAGATCTGAATATTTATATAACTAGCTGATACATATATATCTGAATATTTATATAACTAGCTGATACATATATATCTGAATATTTATATAACTAGTTAAGATATTTGTATGAACAGTGTCATAAAATATATACTTAACTAGCTGTTTAACCCGTTCTACGCACGGGATATCATGAATTTAATTCTAAAACGTGCGTACGAACGCACCTCGTTTGTAACGTTTGACGTACAATTTCCAACTTGTTTGTTATAGGAGCTTCCGATGGATGTTAAATCGTCAAGCGACCGAGATACTTATTTTATGACAGAAATTAATCTGCAGACGATATAATTCATTTCACAGAATTAAAAATCATCAAGATCTGAATATTTATATAACTAGCTGATACATATATATCTGAATATTTATATAACTAGTTAAGATATTTGTATGAACAGTGTCATAAAATATATACTTAACTAGCTGTTTAACCCGTTCTACGCACGGGATATCATGAATTTAATTCTAAAACGTGCGTACGAACGCACCTCGTTTGTAACGTTTGACGTACAATTTCCAACTTGTTTGTTATAGGAGCTTCCGATGGATGTTAAATCGTCAAGCGACCGAGATACTTATTTTATGACAGAAATTAATCTGCAGACGATATAATTCATTTCACAGAATTAAAAATCATCAAGATCTGAATATTTATATAACTAGCTGATACATATATATCTGAATATTTATATAACTAGTTAAGATATTTGTATGAACAGTGTCATAAAATATATACTTAACTAGCTGTTTAACCCGTTCTACGCACGGGATATCATGAATTTAATTCTAAAACGTGCTTACGAACGCACCTCGTTTGTAACGTTTGACGTACAATTTCCAACTTTTTTTAATAAGCGCAGTTTGCATCCTTTTTTTCCAATCATATTTCATTGACAAACTAAAAAATGGTCACATATATCAAAACAAGACTAATGTGATCTATGTATAGAGTAACTGCATCAATGATAACCTGTGTTTGTTTCATTAAATAAAATAAATGATGCATTTAAAGGTTATAATTTTGTAGCAACGTTCATATAATGTTGGAAAATGTTTCGTAATCGGTGTGATTCATAATTTTCTATTCTTGTATATCTGAAAACGTCATTAAGACAACGGAGGAGGCTGGCGAAAAAGACAGCTGCCGCACTATGTTTCGCGTTCGTCTCATTTTAGACCGCTAGAGTCACGTGACTCTTTTCGTGTACCTGCATCCGTGATTTTCCAGCAACTGCGTCATGACCGTAGCATCACGTGACTCAAGTTGTCCCAAAAGCGGTGACGCACTGTGGCAGCCTGTCTTTTCGTCAGCTTTGGACAGCGGACGAGACTAACGGAAAAGACAGGCTGTCACATTGCGTCTCTTTTGAGACCGCTTGAGTCACGTGATGCTCTTTCGTGACGAAGTTCAAGGAAACGCATGAGTACAAAAAGCGCATCACGTGACTCTAGTGGTCCAAAAAGGAGACTAATGCGAATTGTAGTGCGGCAGCCCGTTTGTTTATTTAGTCTCGGGCAGTGAATTGGTTGTTAAATTATTTGAATCTCACCACTGCGCATATAATGTGAGGTTGAAGAAGTGAAAATTTTAAGTAAAATTGGTTTCAGTCGCATTCGGAATGAAACGTCAAGGGAGAATTCAATATTTTCATATAATCAATGAAAATTAAAATGACTGCACGTGTTTTTATAAACATGCCGCCCGTTTCATTGCAAAAATGCTTCTATTCTTTAAGAATTAGAATCATGCAATATATTTGTCTTAGTCTCGAAATAAATGAGCAAGATATCCCAGAGTATATAAACAAAATATCGGGAATCCAGAAACTATATATTTTTTCTTTTTTTAGTTTTTAAGACTTTGATGTATTATATCAGGTAGGACCGTGAAAAGAAATCGCGGATCCTGAGGCTTTTACTGTCAGTTTTCCTTTGAAAGTCCTGCAAATGAAAGTCAACCTCCCGGAGATAAATCACTTTCTTAAGGGTAAACCCGCTAAACACTTGGAAAACGTTCTTCAAAGATATATAGAAGGGACAGGAACCCTAATTTAAATGCATAAAATATCTTTAATTAATTTTTATGGAAGGAATTTAAAGAGCGTTCAAGAAATCAGAGAGTTATTTTGTTTATAATAGTATGATGAAATACATTAGCAAATAGAATAAAAAGTACTTATTTCAAGAACAAGACTAATTGTAATTCACACATGAGATATAATTATGCTCTTTTTCATCAATGTCTAAAGTAAAACTTAAGAAAGTCTTATTCTGAGCATTTTGACCGGCATGTTCACTGTGACCGATTTCACACTTGTGCGATAATAAAGAAAGTGAAAGTCCTCACAATGTGTGACGAATGCTTTTGGTTAGTTTTAAATCACATTAAGTGTGTGTAAAATGATGAACGAAATGGGTCTTATACCAAATGGGCTCTAGAATCGTTTAAACAACTGAAGATATTAGAGAGGTTAGAGAGTTTCATTTTTGTTAGATTTTCCAAAGTTATTGGTCTACATGACTCTATAATAATAGTTTGGGAGTTATTCATATTCATATTATTATTATTGAGATAATACGAATGCAAACGAATTTCCTGAGAAAGCTATATAGAGGTTAATCAATATTGATTAAAAAGTCGCTTTTCTTACAAAGTTATACTATATAGAGTTACTATATAGAAAGAAAAGGTACTGTCGTTTAAACACTTAAAGATTTTTGTTTTGTTTTTTGCGTTTTTTATGAGAGAAAAGGAATGAAGTTCAAGAAATTAGACAACAATTTTGCTCACGAAACGTATCTGATGACATATAATAGCAAATGGAGCAAAAAATACATATTTCTAGAACGAGACTGTTGTAACGATTGTACTTCACACTTGATGGAATTACACTTATGCTTCTTTTCATCAACATCTGGAGCAAAACTTATGAAACACCCCACCCTGAGCATTATGACAGGCATGTTCAGTATGACAGATTACACTCTCTTGAGATTATGAGGAAAGAAAGTGAAAGGTGAGACAAGGTATGACGCCGGTCCAGGTCTCGGAAGGGACCTCCGTGGCGACGGACTGACGACTTTTGTTTCCTCTTCAATCATTAAGAGTTATTTTCCTTCCGAAGACTTGAAACTTTCGCAAGTTATAATCATACATCAGTAGTTATGCAATAAATAATACAACGCGACTCCGAAGATGCCACTGTAATAAACAGACAGAAACGATCATCAGTGAGAATGAGCCGTTGATTACAGATTCTCTAATGACTGTAAAGTTAATATTAGCAAAACGGGTAAAAAAAAAGGCAGATTTCAAAAGTTGAGAATCTGTACATTGATGTTATCGGATGCCTTCGGGTCTGAACCTTGACATCTAAAGCTGTAATTTAGAAGGTAAATAAAGATGATAAGGGGATGCTGTGATAGAGAACAGTAGATAAAAAATCTCTGTTACATGAATATGATTTTTTTCCTGGAATTTATTAATTACTTTAGGGCATTCTAAAATTTTTCCTTTTACCTGTTCGACAATTAAATCGTTCCGAAATATCAAAAAAAATTATTTATTTATTCATTTATCATTCAATAAATATGACATATCAATGACTCAGACCAATAAACTAAATATATTTTACATGAATGTTTGAATGTCGTGAGAATTATATTTATAAAATATTTACTTTAGGATACTCAAAAAAGTTTTGTTTTAACCGCACAACAATAAAAAACTTCAAAAAACAAAAAAGCTTTTGAATTTGTTTATTGATTTTCTCATAAATTTGATTTATCTGTGTGTGTTTGTTGAAAAAAAAAACCAAAAAACCTATTTATATTATTATTTATTTATTTATTTTCTCATAAATGTGCAATATCTAAAACTCAAAACAGTGAACTAAATCTCTCTTAGTTGAATGTGAAAGGAAATAAATTTATAAATTATTACTTTAGAGCAGTCCAAAATGTTTTTTCGTTTCACTCGCTGTACAATTAATACATTACAAAAAAATCAAAAAGCTAATTCATTTATTTATTTTTCATTAATTGTACCATGTATATGACATAGATTTGAAATCTCTTAAAAGAATGTGGAAAAAATTAGAAATTTATCAATTATTTATTTTTAGATTGCCATTTTATTTCGTTTTACCCACTCGATAATTTAAACGCTCGAAAAAAAATCAAAAAGTTTATTTGTTTATTTTCCAGTAAATGTGTTTTCCAGTCTGTGATACAAAACTGTACATGAAATCTCTTAAACGAATATCTCTATTCTAAAGAGGGTAACTAATGCTTCTTCCGTAGCCGCCGCTACTGCCGTAATTAAATTTGTTGTGACATTTTGATTTTTTTGGCTTATAATAAAAAAAACTTTATTTTGCATACAAAAACACGGAAACTTTAAATTTTATACAAAACTTTATGATAAAGAGCTACTTAATGTTAAAAATCGTAATAAATAAAAGTCCAGTTAAAAAGTTTTCTAGGATCAAAAACTATGCATAGCATTTTAAACAACTTTCGCAGGCAAATACCTGACTAGATTATGGTGCACAGTATGCAATCATTTTTTTAAATTTGTCTAATTTTTTAAGTTATTTTATTCGCAGTTTGAAATAGCCCGTTTTTACCTACTGTTCCCAGATTTCAAAAAGTCCAAATAATAATATTTACAAAAACTTTTAAATTGAAAAATATATTTACACGCGAATAAAAAAAAAGAAAAGAAAAGAAAGAAAGAAAACTAAATAATTAAGCAGCTTGTCAAAAGCAATACTTGGCAAAAGCATTAAATGGGGTGGGAAGGGGGGGGGGAATTACGCCATACTTAAAACGATATAATTTAAATGCCATATATAAAATGATAGATTTAAAAAGCCATATTTCAAACAATGTTCTTGTACCTCTCCTAGACACAGTATTTTTACTCCTGAGTACTGGAAAAGAAAGACAACTTCAAACCATTTAAATTATTAGGTGTGAAAAGCATTTAATGTTGAAAACTACACCTCTTTTAAAACGATATATTTAAATTGTCATATTTATAACTATTTTCTTATAGTATCTAAAAGAAAACGTTTCTTCTAACGTTATAAAAGTGCTGAAGGTTGTGCTTTTTTTTTAATTTAATCATTTTATACAAGCTGACTTTCAAATATGTAATTGATCTCTCTTAATCGCGAAAACAGCCGTCAGCTGTCGCGACAATGGTGCATGCGGCCTTAAGTATAAAAAAATTCCTCCGCCAAAGAAAAACAAATGGCAATCTGATTACAGAAGATCCACATTGGTCATGACAATATCATTTAATCTTTCTTTTTAAATCAGAACAAATTAGTGTGTTTTTAGAGCCTGCTGGGCCTGAAAGGGGAGACGGTGATTGGCGAGCGTATCTCGTAGAGGACAACGCCCCCTAGCGTAAACAAAATAAATTTATAAATTATTAGCTTTGTAGTATTCAAAAGATTTCGTTTTATTCCCTTGGCAACTCAAGCACGTAAAACATCAAAAAGCGGACGCCTACTTTTAATTTTCTGATAAATGTGATATGGTTTTGACAGTAGTCGGTTGCTATCCGATAAATACCTTTCCACCCAGAAAATTGACTGAAAGGTTTTTCATGCGAAAATGTAAAATGTCACTAAATTCTTAGTTTTATATTAAAGGGCAGTATATGAAAATTTTAGGCATATAGTGCTCTCATAATTTTATTAGAAAATCTTAAATACTGATTTGTCTTAAACATATAGAGACCCAGACTAGAAACTAATTAGTGAAAACAATGAGATTATAAAAAAAAAATGGCGTCATTTTTCTTAAATATTACGAAAAATATTTAAAAGCTTTAATAATACAATGATTTTTTAAAATGATTTGAAGTAATGACTCACCTTTGTATTACTCTTGAAAATGTTTTCTAAATGTTAAATCAAGAAAGTAAATTCGCCGCGACAAGCATCTCGTATACAATTTTAAATCTTCAGAAACAGTATTTTCAAACAGAAATTTTCACTTAATTTAATTACAGAAGTTCTGTGATTAAATGGGGCTAAAAATAATATTCATAATTACTGGTAGGATCGAAAAGATAAAAAATGTACGAACCCTTTACGTATACGCAACGTTCGGGCTTAATGTACATATGGACATTAAAAAAACTAGTCGTTGGGAACCAATGTAATACTTACCCATCATGGATATGCATAATATAAAATGTGAAAATAAAATATGTGTAAAATATTATTAAAATGCATTTCAATTCAAATAAAATCCTGGCTTGATGACATCATAAACTTTAAATACTCTATTACTGAATTGCGTAAAAGAAACATCCTTATAACTCCAAAAATTATAATCATATTAACTAACAGTTTACTGCGTCGGATTAAGCGTCTCATTTTCATTTAAAATACATCTTTGAATTGAAATTTGAATGAAATACAGGGTCATGAAAAATCGAAGAGTGTGAAAATAGGATTACAAATATCTCGGCAACTAATTACGCGATCAACTTCATTTTTTATGCAAAATTCATGTTTTTTTATTGATTTTTATATTCACTCCGTAAAATAAATAACTTCGAAAAGTTTTATGTACCTTTTATAAGAACGAATATTTCGAGAGTCCGAAAAAGAAAGTTTCGGATAATCGAGGTTACTGAAATTCAGTAAGCTTCTTCTCATTATTACATACTAAGTACATACCAAATTTCAAGTCTCTATCTCAATTTGTTCGGGAGATAGAGCGTTTACAGACACACACACAGACAGAAGGACGGCAATTTTTTTTCTCTAAAAACAAGTTTTTCAGAATCTCCAGTGTTTGAAACGTGTAAATCCGTCAAAAATATTTTTTCGATTTTTAAAATAATTACAAGATAATACCATACGATTATACCCTATACTACGTATAGGGTATAATATATATGATGTGTAAGCAATATATGATGGGTAAGCAATAGTTCCAATTCCCAATTCCCCGTTAGTAATATAAATGTTAGCTCATTATATGTGAGAATATGCTAACATATTTGTCAATTTCATTTCATGTGTAATTAGTTTGTTATTGCGAAAATTTAAATTAAACCCAAAATCAATCAGAAAATTGACATTTTTATTTTCGCCACAATTCTAGTTACAAAGATTCGTAGTCCCATGGTTAAAAGTAAATCTCAATTGATTAAAAATTATGAAAATGTTGCTGTGGTATGCACAATACTAAACTTTTAATAATAAATTTATGGTCCTTACAGAAATTTATATTATATACGTATAGTCCTTGATATTAAAAAAAAAAATCATGCACGAATTCTGTCAGGAAGCATTCTATATAAAGATGACATTGGTATCAGTTGATTAGAAACAATATCTATTATTAAAGGTGTGCATGAATCAAGGTTTGCTGGTCATTTACGTATTGAAACATTTAAATTTTGAGTAGAAACATCAAATTGTAACAAAATAATTGAAATTAACATACATTTTTAAAATTTATTGCATAAATTTGTAAAATGTGAATTACAGCCTAATTGTTTTAGTCCAATTCGATTTTAAAATGGTTTTAATCATGTATAAAAATTTTTACTTTTATCTCTAAATCATTTTTTTAGCTTATTTTTTTCTGAAAAACATCATAATACTTGATTAAGGAATGATATAGGAATTGAAAAAGGGATATATTTTATTTAATTACCGTTTAACTTATATTATTCGAATGGCACATTTTCCTGCTGAGTTTTTTTATTTATTTATTTATTTATTTTTTATTGAGTTGTATTGAGATTTTTTTTTTCTTGCTTGATTGGTGCCACTTTTCTTTCATAGCTATATTCACCTTTTAAGGACAAATTAAATAAGATGAATATTACTATTTCAAAATAGTTGTAGCAATTAAGCAATTTGAGTTAAAGAAAAAGACATAAATCTCGGAACAAATGGGTTTTTAAAAATCTAATTTTAAATACATCTTGCATCTTTATTTCGTCGCGTCTACGAAGCGATTGCATAAAAATCCCGCTGCATTTTAAATAAAAAGAACTTACATACATTCAATCTATACTAATAAAAGAATGTTTCGCTCTCTCTGTGAGTGTGTCTATCTGCGATGTGCAAAATCGTAGTCACGTAGAAATCTGAAAATTTGGGTGAGAATAGTCAAAGGTAGATCCTAATGTACATGAGACTCATATTTTTAATTTTTTTTATTTGCAAAGATATTAATTAAAAATCCATCAAAACAGCGATATATATTTTTTTTTGAAAAATTGGTAGACTCGCGTGCGCATGCCTAGAACCTGGAGCAGAAAGGAAGAACAAAATGCTGGCTTTTGGCCTTTTGTTTTAACGTTCATTTGCCAAACCGTTTGAAATAAGGAAAGACAGAATACATACTCTTAAATTTTGTACTTTTACGTTTTAAACGCCTCAATCTGTTCGAAAAAATATTGTTGTTAACCCTTTTGAAAAAAAAAATCAAAAAAGGGCGTTGTCGTGGTTAACGTTTTTCACTTCCCCCAGGCCCCAATTGTAGAGGTACAGACAAACGAAAAATATGTTCTTAACCCAAAACTAACTTCTTTTCTACGGCGCAATCTGTTTTCAAAACTACGAATTTTAATTCTTTCAAAAACATTGGCGACCGCATGTCATTTCGCGCCTCTTGGAAACGATATTTTTTCTACGTTAAAAGTAATTAAACGTCCGTATTCCGACACAATATTTTTATAACTTCTTGGCAGACTGTATTTAAATCACCTACAAAAATTTCGAAACGTGTGAAGGAATAGCAATATTTTAAAAAAAAATCGGAGAAATTTTCGATAAAAACAGTTGTTTCGGCGCGGCTTCGCTCTGCTTCGACTAATGTGTTCAGTACTTTTACTTTTACTTTTACTACCCGAGAAGGACTGTTCAGACTAGGAAACCAAGTCTGTAGAGCATAGATGTCCCTCCTGGTGCTCTTTGTTGATATTTAAAATATATATATATATATTACATAATTCAGCTGAAGCTGAGCCCGCTGATAAGCGCGATAGAGGGTGGGGGGATGATGTATATAATGAAAACAATATTTGTAAATTGAATAATACAAAGAAGAACGCAGTGGAAAATATGATGATTTAAAGAACAATAAGGAAATAAAAATGAGATGTATAGTATAGCATCACCAGATAAAAATACCATGTAATGCATTAGATCAATGGCGATCTTGATTCGATGATCTATGAAATTTTACACTAGATGAAGATAATACGCAAACTCTATATAAATTGTAATACAATTATTTTTCTTTATGTACACATACACATTTATGAGAATAACGAAGATGATCAAAAGTGAAATATATACATAATAATGCACAGTTAAAGCAATAGGCCAGGTCTAAAACCCACTTTGGGTCATGAGGGTCCCGGTGGACCAGATTGGAATTGTAGACGTAGTCATTAGACGATGAAGCTTGTTGATCATAATTTGGGCAGAATTGCTGCGATATAGAATATATTAATGAGATGAAGTTTGTAGGAGGAAATGAGCTATTGATAAATGTTGAATGATAAATTTGAAAATGATAAGTATGATTTATTGGATAAGGTTTAAACTTGAGATTTATAGGGTAAAGTGAATCGAGCGTTGCTCTTTGTCTATCATAGTAGAGTTTGTAGACTGCGCAAGTAGAATCTGAAGATTTATGATCTATTTGAAATTTAGTATTTTGACTTGTATCGTATGATTTGCAATTAACACACGAAGGAATTGAAGAACAATCACCGGGAGAATGATCACTTCCACATAAATTCCACTTGATTACACAACGTTTTTCCGAATGACCAAGCTGCTGACATTTAAAACATCTTAGTACAGTTGTAAATGGACGTAGTCTACATCGTTTCAGTCCAACAAAAACACTATCATCTGCTATAACCCTTTTCAGAAAAGGAGGAGACAGCAACAAGATCCAGTTATTGTATGTGGGTTACTTTGAAGATCTTTTACGAAAGACTATAAATTCATCATCTTTGTGCTGATACAACGTGGCTATTGTGGTAAATAATATGCATATTTTATCACGAAAATTTTAAAAAAGCTTGGATATAGTTATATTTATAACCGATTAAAATTTCAGGAAGTGCGGGAGATGAGAACTACTTTATTTTGTTATGTTAAAGAACTTGGCGCGAAAATAAAAAAAAGCCAGAAGAAAACATATTTCTTTTACAATTGATAACAATATCTTTTTCACGATTTTTTACATGGGCTGTAAAACAGTTACATTTATGTATACTTATAAAAGAACATCTCCTGGTGACTCATAATCAACGCCTGTTCTCAACCGTTGCTCCTAGGAGAATGAAAATTAGAATAAATGTTCCTTACACTATGTAGGCACACACTAAGAATGATTTTTGAAACTTGACCACTTTTTAAACGCAGTCAGATACCTTAATTGTGTTAAATGGAGAGTCGAAAGTTTTTTATCATTTCGCCATATCTCAATAGCAGTTTTAGGTAAAAGCGTAAAATTCTGAAGAACAACTCTGCTAAAAAAGTAGTTAAACACGTATTTCAGTGGTTTTAGAGCTAACGATTTTGTCGCCATCATTGACTATGAACCCGATTATGGAAGATTAGACGAATAAAACAACTATTGTTGATTTTTTATTAGATATTTTGCGTAATATTTATCCAAGGATTTTTTTTTTTTTAATTTCATATTTTTTTAAATTGTCTTTAGCGGTCGGATTTTAATTTTTATACAAAATATAGTGTATTTTCTCCTCTTCTCAAAATACATTTTGTGGAACTAAAGATTTGCGATTTAAATACTAATCGCCATATTTATGGGCTCAGGTAAGCACAAGGCTTTGTTATAGTGATTGTCGTATAAGCATTTTATAGGCGTTAAATCCACATGGCTCTGTTAAAATGATTGTCATTTTAACGATTTATGCACGCAAAATTCACAGGGCCCGTTATAGGAATCGTTGTATTAGCGACATATGGCTGAGAAGCACATAGAACCCTGTTATTTTGATCACCGTATTAGCCATTTATGGGCGTGAAACAGCAGTGACCTTTACAATGATCTCCATGTATCTTACGCTATCCCGTTTTTGTTTATTTTATCTGAAAGCCCTCCCGTTCCCACGGGCCGGGCCGAGCGGGACTTTGTCAGGGGGCTCATGAGGAAAAAATATTATTTATGCCGCGAAAGCTTTATTTACGGGCTTTATTGATATTGTTATTAGTTATTTTCGTAAAGTTAAAATAAAGTATTTTATTTATATTTTTCTGATTGGATTTTAAATTCTCTTTCTGGGTCCCAAGCGAAATCTGCGCTATACACTACAGAAGGCATCTGGACCCCACACGGGAGAGACCGGCTAGTATTGAATAATTATTATTAATTATTGAATAATATTCGGATTCAATAATTTTCAATTATATTCGGATTTAAATTTAGAGATTGCCTCTGAAATCGGCTCTTTATAAAATTGTCAATAACTGTTAAAATAGTTAGAAAAACATAGTCAAAATTTCTATTTAACATAACTAAATATTGTAAATAAGTGCAAAAGTTAAAGTAGTTTTTTTAAATACATTCTTTTATAAGCATGCAATGTATATTTTGACGTCTAATTTCATGACATTTCATGACGATTTCATGACGTTTCATGATTTTTCCAAAAAAATTCAGTGTTAATGCTTTAATTTGGCGTGGTCATCGAACAAGATTATGGAAAACTCCGAGTTTTTTTTTTTTTTTTACGCTTGGTAGAAAGCGTGAGATAGTGAATTTAATTTAAAATATTATATTTTTTCCTCAGTTTTTTTTTTTTTTTTTTTTTTTTTTGTAGGATATGGCAACAAGAAAGAAAAAAAAACATTATTTAAAGCAAGACCTCTTGGTCATATTAACTTATCTATCTATATTATAAAGGACAAACGTGTCCTTGCGCAACGCTGATGTCGTTTTTGAATGGCAACACTTGAGGATGAAATTTCGGTATTGCGATTTTTGCTAGTGCAATTTTTTTTAATTTCTAAACATCGCATATTTTCAATTTGTACACCTTTATAAAGGGAAAAAAATCTACTTTCAACTACAACTTGTTTGAAAGCTGTATCGCAATTTACTCATTTATTATAGCATTTAAATTAAATTTCAAGCATGATTTTTTTTTATCTATCTCTATCGCTTACAGACGATTACAAAATATAATCATAATAAATTCCGTTTGCACTTTAAAGAATTTAAAAAGTTTAGCATTGGTTTCCAGCCAATATTCAATAACGAAATTAAAACTTCATTAAGCAATCAATGAAATAGTATAAATAAAATTCAAATTTAACAGACATGTAATTGAAATAAGCGCTTAAAACCACTGAAATTATCAGAATAATAAATTTAAAAAGCTGCTGTAGATAACGAGATTCTTAGCGATTTCTTCAGCTATTAACTTCTGGCACGAGGTCAATAAATTACCACTTTTAATAAATTTCAAAATTTTATTTGAATATGTAATAGACATATTCCTTATAACAATGCTCTTTGATGCTGTTAGGGGACAATCTAAAAAAATTATTAAATATAAAATATCTGTTAGAGTTTTCAATAAAAAATAAATAGTTTTCATATATATCCTTCGGCAGCCGTAGCTTATCATTACCCCGGGAATCCCGGGTAGGATGCCCTAGTTATGATAAAAGAGATTATCATAAGAGAATTATTATGGCAAGGAGTCTTGATTTAAACTGTTTTTTTTTTTTTGTTTTTTTTTTTTAGTATTTCTAAAATGATTTATCAACGTATAATCATAATTTAATTAATTAATTGTCTAAATTGTATTTAAATATATATATACTTAAATAAGTATACATATATATATATACATTAAATTATTTATTTTTTATCGATATTTTCTACTTTTTAGTATTTAAAATATTTTATTGTTGCAGCTCCACAGCCAGTTGGCCTTTTTGGAGATCGTGGTTTGGGCGCATAATTAAATTCATTGTTGTTGTAACCATGAAGCTATGAGAAGAAAGGAGTAGACCTATCAAACTTTTCCTGTGGAAAGCTTTGATGCCAAAAAACGAGTTCTTTCCTCCTCTCCCGCGTCCGCAATATTCGACTTTGACAGATAGCAGTCCAATCAACAATCTCCAGTGCAAGAAGCGGTTAAATATAACGGACGCCGTAGGAGTCTTCAGCTATGTAGGAAAGGCATCAAGTGATGACATTTATGACTCTTCCATCTATCGGATCCTCCTTGGTTGTAACTTGTATACAATTGTAAACATAAAAAAATGTTCTTTACAATTTATCACGTATTGCGGGCTAACAGAAAAATGCCTTATCATTACGTTACTAATTTATAATTAAATTTTAAAAATATTAAAATATTGCACTGTCATTGTACTGTCATTGGTAGGAAAGGCATCAAGTGATGTCAATTATGACTTCTCCATCTATCGGATCCTCCTTGGTTGTAATTGTAACCATAAATTTTTTTTGCGATTTATCACCTGTGGCGGGCTAACGAAAATATGCCTTATAATTAAGTTACTAATTTATAATTAAGTTCTAAAAATATTAAAATATTGTACTGCCGTTGAAAATACACCTTTGTACATGATTTGAAGTTGTGATAGAATGAAGAAGTAAGTTAAAATTGATTACAATATTACGGCTTTACATACAAAAAACAAGTTGAGTTAAATTAGAGAGTGTAAAAAAAATTATTGTATAAAATTTGGAGCTTACTAATGAAAACTTTAAAATTTATTTTCATTTTATTAGGGAAATACACTTCTAAGACATTTTGAGAATATCGACTCAAAGTAGAGTTTATTCCCAATCGATTTGTATCTGCATTATTTTCCTTTCTTATTTGCGTCAAATTACTTTCTTTTTTTCCATGACTGTACATATTCTTAGGAATATTCTTTCCATTTTTAAGCATATATTTTCTATCATCCTGCTACCTTCCATTCATTTTTCATAAATAATAATTTCAAAAGTGGCATCAAGTTTCAAATTGGCTCCATGGCCTTTTGCTCTTGAATTCTGAGTATATTTGCTTCGTTCATTTCCCTCCTACTGTTATACGAATGAACATTGCTGGAAAATGTCTCTACTGATGCAATACGATTACCTATCGAAATTTCTAGAAGCATTTTCAGTTGTTTCTGAAAATTTAGGAATGAGTAATAATCTTAGTGTTTGATTCCTTGATCTCTATTTGTTGCAATCAGGTAGTGGTGACACTGCGGCATGCCCCCATATTTGATTTGGAAAATTCATACATCAACAAAAATTATATAAATTGCAGAATGTTAAATCTTAACTGTGAATAAATATTATCAAATATTAAAAAAACATATATCTATATTATAAAGCAAAAATATGCCCGTGAGTAACGCTGACATCATATTCACGGTGGCAACACCTGACCAATACATTTCACTTTTTCAGCAATTTTGTTTAAACTTCTAAACATCCCACAATTTAAATTTTTATACCGTCGAATAGGGGTAGAAAAGTTCTTTCAAATGTAATTTGTTTGAAAACAGTATCTCAATTAACGGATTTTGTATGGTTTTAAAAATAATGCTCAAGCATATTTTTTTAATCTATCTCTATCGCGTGTATACGAAAGATTAACTAATTTGTACTTTAAAAAATGTAAAAATAGTTCAGCGTTTGTTTCCGGCTTATATTCCACAACGAAATTAAAACTTAATCAATAAATAAATAAATAATAAAATAACATATAAAAAACACAAATTTAACACACATGTAATCGAACTACGCCCTTAAACCACTGAAATTATCAGAATAAAACAAGCTGCTGTAAATAGCGAAATCTTTGACGATTTCTTCGTCTATTAACAGCTGGCATGAAGCCTATAAGAAAGTATTCTTTTTAATATATTTCAAAACTTTATGGCGATTATGGAGAATGCATAATTAATATTTTTCATATAAAATGCACTTTTTGATGGTGTTTACGGGCAATCCAAAAAATATATTAACTATAAAAAATCTATTACAGTTTCAATTTTAAAAATGGTTTTCATCTATATTGTGTAATCTGGGAAGTCCGAGTTTGATCCCCTAGTACCACTAAAATAGCGTTTGCCAATAAGAGACAGTGCCTCTAGAAAGTGTATCTACCGATGCAACACGATTGCGTATAGAAATTTCGAGAAATATTTTCAGTTTTTTTTTTTTTTTTAATCTAGACATCTGTAATTGTTTTAGTGTTATTCCTTGATCGCTATTTCTTATAATCAGACAGTAATTATACTGCCGCATGCCGACATGCTTCCACACTTCACTAGCAAATACCTTGCATCATACGCCATGAAAAGCTAGTTTTTATTTTACGGGAAAACGTATATAAACTACACGATGTTGAATTTTATCTTTGAAGAAATATTTTCAAATAAAAAAAAATAACATATATATCAAAAATGTAGTATTGATGCCAACAATTAACAATGTTTCTAGAAATTGTTTCTATTGATGCAATTGTCTATCGAAATTTTCAGTTGTTCTTCAAAGTCTAGAAATAACAAGTAATTTTAGTGCTTGATTCCTTGTTCTTTATTTGTTAGAGTTACTACTCACATTATAACGTGCCCCCACACTTGATATGGGAAAAATACTAGATTTTTTTCCATAAAAAGTTGTTTTCTGGTGTTTTACGGAAGCGTTATAAAAACTGTAGAATCGTAACTGCTAAGAAATATTATTAGGTTATACACTATATAGCCGAACGTCACCAGACACTTTCCATTTTAGACGTTTTGTTAAATATCTAAATAAATACTGGACGGATTTTCCTAGAGCTTCAGAAATATAAAGAATATGTTTGATCTATTATTTTTCAGAGAATGTTTGGTCTTAAGGAAAAATGGTTGACCAACAACAAGTAGAATGAAAGGTAATATTTACGAGCACCCTGTAAAATAAAATGCTCGAAATGATTTGCAGCTGAAGCAAATGACAACATTTGTGCAAACATAACAAGTATCTAAAATTTTTGTGGATTGAACTTTGTGCCGTTATATTAAAATAAATTAACAACGTGAAATAGCACAAATAAAACATATAAACTGGCAAACAGCTGTTAATCTTTTGAATTGACATTAATGATGCAGCTTTAGGGGCTCCGAAACAGCTGTTTGCCAGTTTATATGTTTTATTTGTGCTATTTCACGTTGTTAATTTATTTTAATAAAATAACAAGTATATTCATGGATTTAAAAAGGCTCTTTCTTTTAAATTCAAGATATTTTCGCATGTTTTTTGTTTATAGCATGCAGGATTTTCAACCAATTTTAACGCCACATTCGAAAAGTTTGCACAAACAACATACTTCAATTACAATAGAAATAAAATATATGTTTGATGCAATATGAGTATTTGCATAATATAATTTTTTACTGCAGATTCGCAAAACAAAACAAAAACTGTTTTGCATAATTTAGTAGTCGACTATATAAAGTAAGTCATGTAAATACGCCAGTCAAATATCGTTAAAATTAAAAAAGATATCGACGATATAGTGACTTAAATTTCAGTTGCTCTCTAAAAGTAGCTGGGTGATAAGAAATGTTCCACAAACTTTCAAATTAAATTAATTTTTTATTGTCATTTTTATTAATGTTTTAGTTTTCCTTGGAAGAATCATCAGAACATGCCCAGTCGGACAAAACAAGAATTATGAAAATCAAAGTATCCTTCTAAAATCTGTACGTGATCATATATGTTAAATATATACAGGGTGTTTTTTTTAAACTGACGCTATTCAGAGCCGCCTGTAGCTCGTTCTAATAACTGGATTGACAAAAAAATTTGTGAATGGACTAAGAAAACCATGGGAAAAAAGATTCCAACAAAAAAAAAGTTAGTTCCAATCACCGCCGATAGGGGGAAATGTGGCGCTGTACATTGAAAAAAAAAAAAACCTCAGAAACAGACAAAATTAATAATTTGGATAAAATGCAATGTTTTATTCATCATTTACACTTTTCCTTTCGTTGATCGCAGTTGAAACATCCATTATCACTTTTTCTGCCACCGGTTTACGTCCTCTGCCTGACCGAACTGCTAGCGAGCCTGTTTCTTCGAATTTCAGAATCATTGCTTTCAATACATTAACAGATAAAGGTCCTTTGCGCAGTTTATGGCGTGTTCTAAGTAAACGAAGAGCGGCTGGTGCATTGCACTGGTTACAATAATAGAACTTCACAAGTAACGCGCGCTGCGGTAACGTGAGATTCATTTTCAACCTGAGCTGAAATTGTTTCTCGGTGTTGTTCGCATGCATTTATAACTTAAACTATTGGTGCTACTGTCGCTTGCGTAAGTAAAAATTTGCATTTTCATTTATTGCCCGTATTTTATGCTAATGCTCAGTTGCATAAATTACCACAGCGCCACATTTCTCCCTATCGGTGGTGATTGGAACTAATTTTTTTTTAGTTGGAATCTTTTTTCCCATGGTTTTCTTAGTCCATTCACAAAATTTTGTGTCAATCCAGTTATTAGAACGAGCTACAGGCGGCTCTGAATAGCGTCAGTTTAAAAAAAAATACCCTGTACATAATCCTTTGTTGGTAGTCAATGACAATTTGTTCAAAAACTTTTATCACCCATCTACCTTTAGAAAGCAACAAATCTCAGCTCACTGTATCGCCTATATCATTCTGAATTTGCATAATATTTGTCTAGCTTTTTATACGAGTTGCTGTACATAGTTGACTATTAAATTATGCAAATATATATATGCTAGCGGTCCGTCCCGGCTTCACGCGGGTGAACAATGTGGTAATACAATGTAAAGTAGGGATGGGTAAAAAAAAAAAAAAAAAAAAAAATGGATAAAAGCGGGTGTGAGACAAAATTGCAGTACTTACAAATTTTGAACTTTAAATAAAAGCCTGTAAAAATGAGATAAATATTTTTTCTGTTTATGTACATATTGAAGCTAATAAATTTATTTTAATATAGCTGAACCACCCGACTTCGCCCGAGTTAACCTTGGCCTTCCGAGTAACATAAGTGAAAATGTAATATCCTAAAAATACGCCTATCACAATAACGCATTCGCGTCCGAAAACCGTCAAAATGACAGTCACAAAAAACTGACGAAATCATACTAAATCCCTCAGCTTTATAAATAATTTTTAAAAAATGTCCTTTTAAAAAATGTCTTACACAAAATATTTAATGAAAAATCAGCAATAGTTGTCTCATTCGTCTAATCTTCCATAATCGGGCTCATATCCAATGTTCAACCAGATTGGTGACTTTCAAAAATCGCTGAAATACGTGTTTTTTATTAGTAGATTGTATTTTATTAGTAGATTTGTTACCTTTAATCTCATGCTCCTACCTAAAACTGGTGCTGAGATATGGTGAAATGACCGAAAACGTTCGATTCCCACATTTAACCCCCTTAGGGGTGAAATTCTAAAATCACTGAAATATGTGTTTAACCATTTTTTTTAGTAGATTTGTTATCCTGAATTTCATGCTCCTACCTAAAACTGCTACTGAGATATGGCGAAATAGCCTAAAACGTTCGACCTTTCATTTAACCCCCTTAAGGGATGAATTTCTAAAATCGCTGAAATATGTATTTAACTATTTTTTAATAGATTTGTTATCCTGTATTTCATTCGCCTGCCTAAAACTGCTGCTGAAATGTCGCGAAATGACATGAAACGTTCGACCCTCCCTCCCCCTCCCATTTAACCCTCTTAGTGGGTGAATTTCTAAAACTGCTGAAATAGATGTTTAACCATTTTTCAGTAGATTTGTTATCCCGAATTTCATGCTCCTACCTGAAACTGCTGCTGAGATATGGCGAAATCACCTAAAACGTTCGACCACCCCTGTCTACTCCCCTTCGGGGGGGGGGCGTATTTTCAAATATCCTTTTTCATTGCTTGCCTAGGTCATGATAGCAGTCTACTGTCCAAATTTCGTGATCCTGACATTGGCCAGCAGTCTACTGTCAGTCTATTGTCAGTCTACTGTCAGTCTACTGTCTAAATTTCGTGATCCTGACTTTGACCAGCCGATTCACTTTAGTCGTTTCGGTTATGCGTTAAAGAGTCACCCAGTCAGTCAGGCGTTCTCTCTAGATATAGATAACTGTTTGCGGGAACAGATTTCGCCACATTGTCTTATAACGATGAAAAGAAATCTCTCGCATTTTGTCGACAGTTTGAATCTCATCCGTTGATATAATAACGCATGTATTTTTAGAAATTATCATTTGTAGTGTTAGAAATTTTGAGGATTTGGCGTCAAAGACATCGCCAAATTAGAAAAATCTGCAATATCTCACGACCTATTTGACATAGTGGTATTTAATTGGTACCATTCGATTCAGCATACAAAAATACACTAAAATATGTTATTATTTGTCACATAACTATAATTTCTGATTTTTAAGGAATTTTTTTAAAGTTTGTTACTTTTTTTACCCGTTTTAAGGGTGGAGTTTTATAAAATCCCTTCTTAGTGCGCCTCTACATTCTAAGAAGTATTTTTCCTTCGATTTTCGTGTTTCTAGTTTCAGTAGTTTGGGCTGCGCATTGATGTTCTCCCCAGTCAGGACTTTCATTTATATATATAGATATATATCCTTCGCGCATGCGCAGTTAAAAATTATTTCGTACAAATATTCATATTTCATCAAATATTTAATATGCATGTATAATTACATTATGTTGTCAAGTTTCCTGAAACTGGCGTTAAATTTGGTTGAAAACCCTGCATGCTATAAACAAAAAACATGTTATTTTTATTTTTATTTTTTAAATAAACCTTTATATCTCCATGAATATACGTGCTATTTTCACACAAATGAGCACAAATGTTCAACAGAATCCACATAGTCAAGTATTAAAGCTACAGATCATTTCAAGCATTTTGTTTTACAGGGTGATTGCAAATATATTTTTTTCATTCAATTTGTTGTTAGTCTAAAATTTGCACTTGTGACCAAATCTTCACTGAAAAGTATGAGGTCAAACATTTTCTTTACATCCCGGAATTTGGTGAAGAATTCGTCAAAGTGTCCGTTGACTTTTGGCCATATATTATATATATGTGTGTGTGTATGTGCGTATTCGTGTGCGTGCGCGACGTTACACATTTCCACGACACTGAAGCTGCGTATTCAGCGGTAAAGTAAGAAAGACGAAAACTGAGCACCTGAACTAATGCAGGCCGTTTTATTGGTAGGGTGTAAAGGTACAGAGTTCCATGCGTAAAAGTTTCTAAACCAATGAAAAGACGCGCTGGTGCTCTCCGATGGCGGAAGGCGAATAACTGAAGGTTTCGGTCTTGTTTGGTGAGAGAAAAACACTTCGTAACGTTCCTCGAGGAAAAATAAAAAAGTCTTGTGGAATATTTTAAATTAATGGAATATTCTAAATCAGATGAATTGTGAGAAGAGAAAGCAAAGTTACAAGGCATAAAACCAATTGGAATTTGAAAGAGGAAAACGAAAGAAAAATATGTTAAGGTGAAAATTAGTAAACTTTCTAGAATATTAAAATATATTATATTATAAAATATATATATTATTAATATATATGCACACACACACACACACATTATATATAATATTGTCGATTTTAGGCATAATGCTGACAATATTTGTTGAAATAACATATACTTACTGTAAATATTCTTATAAAGCCCTTCTGAAGATTCTATAAGATATTCATAGTTTTCCAATTTTGCTTTTCAAATTTTTGCTTTTTCATCCTTTTAAGTACAATTCCTTCAGTGTCCATTCCATTGCTTTTTATGGTGTTTTTTCTTTCGTTCTTCACACGTGTATTCATTTTTAAATATATATTGTATATGAATTCAAAGGTATTATATATATATGTGTGTGTGTGTCTCCTACACTGATAGGGTGTCTACCCCCTTAAAAAACAATTTACGTCAAAATAGTTATTTTTGTAAAAATTGCGAAATTTAAATACTTATGCGATCCTTGGATCCGATAACTTATATTTAGAAAAACACTCTCCAACAAGTAAAAATAACTTTGCTCTAACAAGTAATATTATAATACTTAGAATTTTTTAATTTTTTTGTGTTTTCAGGAATTAAAGACTCGTCTGTCAATTTTTAGTGCTAGTAAATGCTGTTTCAATTAACGCACAACGACAGTTTTTCTCTTTTTACTTTCCGACCTATATAGTGAAAGAAAAGTATTGTAGGCATGATTTTAAAAAGTGACCAATTTGGGTACATCTTTACATTTTCAATCTGCTTTTGCTATTTTTACAACGATTCTGTATGCATGTGCGTAGTTATCTCTGTATGTTGGTATTTCCTGACAATCTCGAGCCCCCAGAGTCCGTTGTTGGTGTTTTTACGATTATGTATTTTTATGTGTTTGACAGTGAACAGAACATGACAGCGTCTAAACGGTTCCGATGGACATCTCATTTAGAAAATATGTTATAGGACACAGCCGCAAGAACTGTATATATCGTATATATATTTTTTCGAACACATTGTACAACAAGTCTAGTATATAAACATATTTGCAACTATTTCGTGACCAAAGAAATTTCATAAGAACTTTCTTTTGTAACTTAATTATTCAATTAAATATTTTTATTGCTCACGCTCATCTTATGTCGATACAAAAAAGATATTGCACCAGAAACATGATTTAATTTAACAACTTTTTTTCCCTAAAAATACCAATGAAGGAAATTACAGTTAGTTTTATTAGTGTGATAACAGCTTACGGAAGTTAAGTATTACAGTTTTTGTTAACGAGAACTGTAGAAATATTTACAACAAGTTAAAACTCTCATTAACTATGTAAATTCAATTTCAATATTTAACTTAATTTACCGCAATACAAAATTTTCTCAGCACAAAAAAGATGAAATTTCCTTGAGAATTACGTCATATTTTTAGGAAAATGTGTGAGTTTTATCAATGAAATTGTACATTTTCTTTAAAACATGCGGTCATTTTCACCACTGGAAACACTTCACCTTTGAAAAATTACGATCTAAGTTTTTATTTACTTAAACGGATAATATTCTGTAATGTGTTGTGAAAGTCGATTAAAGTCATTCCAGAATTTTTACATCTTATAATGTTCAATGTGCTTTCTTTTTTTTTAAGGAAAAAAGTAACGTATGTGGCCTGCGAGGCGTTCGAATATTGACATACAAACATTTTTACCACATATTTCTCCACAATCGCGTTAATTCTTTTATTTAGAGATAGAGTAAAATGTCTTCAGAATTCATACGTCATTCAAGTTCTGTGTGCTTTTTATTGTTTTCACTCATTTAAATAATGTTTATTGAAATATTTCAGATAAAACAATAAAAAAGAAACGGGCGTAAAATATGATTTTCAAAGCATTTAAATAATGACGTACACGCCAATTGTGGATCCTATCGTTTTATTACGCCATTTTATTTTATTTAACTTGGTTTTTGGAAGTAAAGGCGGAATTTTGTAATCGATTTTTGACTCACTTCCGTATATGCTAGAATTTTAGAAATTATATACACATGTGTGTTTTCGATGACAGTAAGACATTTTAATATTTTTAGAATTTAATTACAAATTAAAAAAATTAACTTTAAAGCCTTTTCCGTTAGCCAGCCACAAGTGATAAATCGAAAAATATTCTTTATGGTTACAACAGTAAACGCGTTACAACAACAATAGAATTAATGATGCGCAAAGCTACGTTCGCTAAAATATGTCAATTATCTTGTGAAACTGCAACAATGAAATAATCTAAACACTAAAAATTAGAAAATATAAATAAATAAAAGTATGTAATACATGAAAATGCGCTTTATCAATTAATGCTTTCATATTAATTAAATTATGATTATACATTGAGAAATCAATTTAAAAATCCTAAAAAGATATTTTAAATATTTAAATTTTGTTTCCTATTGCCATATCTTAAAAAAGAAACAGAGCAAAAATTAGATTTTTAAAAAATAAATTCACTAGCTCACGCTTTTTAGCAAACGCAAAAAAAAGTGGTAAATTTTCAATAATCGAATTAGGTTCCCACGCCAAATTAATGCATTATAACAGTTTTTTTTTTTTTTTTTTGAAAAATCATGAATTGCAGTCATGCAATTAGGCTTGATTTTTAGCATATGAATTTAAATTATCTTTTGTGCTTTATGAAATAATTAACACTATATAATAATAAGAAAAAAAGATCCAAGGACTTTTTCCGGATTTTAGCTTACAAAGTGAGAAATATGAATTCACATAAAATATTTAAAGTGCAACTCACCAATAAAATAGAAACTTTCGAATGGAAAATGTTCGAATACTGACGTACAAATAACTTTGCTACATGTTCCTTTTCAATCGCTTTGTCATTAGACGTCAATAAGCATTTATCCAAAATTCATGGAAAATGTAACTTCTATGCATATTTTATAAATTTACAAGCATTTGAATAAAATTTGTTAAATTAGTTTATCTACTATATATATAAAACACAAACGGAAATTTCGTTCCGTTCCTTTATAACTCGAGTTCAGCTGAAGGGATTTTGATGGAACTTGCACTGTTCGATAGATAATTTTTCAGGGGAGGTTTTAGTATATAACATATTCTTCTACGTACATTAGTTATAGAATTATGATAGAAAGTTCTGTTATTTTGGCCGAAAAGGTTGCCATTGCTAATTTTTTGGCGACCATTATTGTTGCAGAAAGAATTGAAAAGGCTATACATCTCGAAAAATAAAAGAAAAAACTTTGCTAATTTTATTAAAAAAAGAAAAAGAAAGAAAGAGAAAGAAAGAAAAAAAAGAAGAAAAACAGTTTTGATGAGAGATAATATTATAAAACGAAAATATTTAATTTAAACATGATTGGGAATATTCGTAATGCTTAAAAAATTATTCAATGGGCAAGATTGCTATTGAAAAAAATATTTGTCGATTTATCTTTTCTTTTTATTGATTTTGATTTTACTTTTTACCCCAAATAATTTTATTTTAAGCCAAAAGATTATTTTTTTGTTGCAGAAAGAATTAAAATGGCTATACATTACATCTCGAAAAATAAAAGAAAAACTGTTACTAATTTTACTTTAAAAAAAAGAAAGAAAGAGAAAGAAAAGAAAAAAAAGAAAAACAGTTTTGATGAGATATTTTAAGCCAAAAGATGTTTTTTCAAGTGTACGACATCATTTTTGAAATTTGTTTTGGTACTTTTCGGTTAGCCGGGCAACAGTGATATATATACATGCACGTGCTATAGAAAACATATTTGTCGATTTATCTTTTGTTTTTGGCGATTTTGATTTTACTTTTGACCCCAAATAATTTTATTTTAAGCCAAAAGGTGTTTTTTGTGTATACATTTGATAGGTAGGTGAAAGTACACACACACATATATATACACATATACATATATATACATACATATATATATACACTTATATGTATGAAGATATATATATACATATGTATATACATATATATTTATATATATGTACATATATCACTGGCGCCCGGCTAACCAAAAAGTACCTTTTTTCCTTCAAATGTAAGCTATATTAATAGCAATATACTTCTATTTACTTCTGCCTTGTATATGAAATTTCGTTCCGGCTGCTTATAACTCGAGTTTTGCTAAATGGATTTTCGTAGAACTTAAACTGTAAGATATCGAGTTCTGCTAAATGGATTTTCGTAGAACTTAAACTGTAAGATAGATAATGTTTTAGGGAAGGTTTTATTGTATAACATATCGTTCTACGTAGCTTCGTTATTATAGAATTATTATGGGAAGTTCTATAATCAGATCAATCCGATTATGAAAGATTAGCCTTTTTAAAAGATTCTGTCGAATGGATTTCGATGAAACCTACACCATTAGTTAGATAATTTTGTAGGAAAAGTTTTATCATAAAACATACCATTCTACGTTGCTTAGTTCTAGAATTATAGAGGGGAAATTCGAAAATCGGGTGACCTCTTTTTTAATCAAATATTAGCCTTTTTAATATTTGATTCCGATTATGAAAGATTAGCCTTCTGAAAAAGTTCTACTGGACGGATTTTGATGATAATTGTATTGTTAGTTAGATGCTATTTCAGGAATGGTTTAATGTACTACATATTGTTCTACGTTGCTTAGTCAAACAGTTATGTGTGAAGGTTATATAGTCAGATGAACCCGATTCCGAAAGATTAGACTTTTTGAAAGTTTTTCCTGGGCGTATTTTTTGTGACTTGCATTGTTAAGTAGATAATTTTTAAGGCAGGTTTTATTGTATAACATATCGTTCTACGTAGCTTAGTTATTATAGAATTATTATGGGAAGTTCTATAATCAGATCAATCCGATTATGAAAGATTAGCCTTTTTAAAAGATTCTGTCGAATGGATTTCGATGAAACCTACACCATTAGTTAGATAATTTTGTAGGAAAAGTTGTATCATAAAACATACCATTCTACGTTGCTTAGTTCTAGAATTATAGAGGGGAAATTCGAAAATCGGGTGACCTCTTTTTTAATCAAATATTAGCCTTTTTAATATTTGATTCCGATTATGAAAGATTAGCCTTCTGAAAAAGTTCTACTGGACGGATTTTGATGATAATTGTATTGTTAGTTAGATGCTATTTCAGGAATGGTTTAATGTACTACATATTGTTCTACGTTGCTTAGTCAAACAGTTATGTGTGAAGGTTATATAGTCAGATGAACCCGATTCCGAAAGATTAGACTTTTTGAAAGTTTTTCCTGGGCGTATTTTTTGTGACTTGCATTGTTAAGTAGATAATTTTTAAGGCAGGTTTTATTGTATAACATATCGTTCTACGTAGCTTAGTTATTATAGAATTATTATGGGAAGTTCTATAATCAGATCAATCCGATTATGAAAGATTAGCCTTTTTAAAAGATTCTGTCGAATGGATTTCGATGAAACCTACACCATTAGTTAGATAATTTTGTAGGAAAAGTTTTATCATAAAACATACCATTCTACGTTGCTTAGTTCTAGAATTATAGAGGGGAAATTCGAAAATCGGGTGACCTCTTTTTTAATCAAATATTAGCCTTTTTAATATTTGATTCCGATTATGAAAGATTAGCCTTCTGAAAAAGTTCTACTGGACGGATTTTGATGATAATTGTATTGTTAGTTAGATGCTATTTCAGGAATGGTTTAATGTACTACATATTGTTCTACGTTGCTTAGTCAAACAGTTATGTGTGAAGGTTATATAGTCAGATGAACCCGATTCCGAAAGATTAGACTTTTTGAAAGTTTTTCCTGGGCGTATTTTTTGTGACTTGCATTGTTAAGTAGATAATTTTTAAGGCTGGTTTTAGTATATTTCATATCGTTCTATGTTAGTTTTAAATTATGTGGAAAAGTTCTATAATCAGATGAACCCGATTATCAAAGATTAGCCTTTATAAAAACTTCTACTGGATGACTTTTGTTAGTTAATTTGTTTGCATTGTTAGTTCGATAATTTTTAGTGTTTGTATTAATATATTGCATATAGTTTTAACGTTTTTAGCAAACCCTCATTGTAAATTACCAAATAAAATAGTTGGTCCTTAACAGCTAAAATTTTGACTGCACATTAGAAAATGTAATAGCGCAATGGCGTCATTTTTCAGTAATGTGGAAGGATATTCCAGGAAAATATACAGATTGACTTCAACTACAAGGTCAAATTATATTTCGTTTGATTTACGGTTCATTTGTAGAAACCGACCAGCGCAGCGGGCGTAGCTTGCTAGTATATAATAAACAGAAAATAAGTGCAAGAAGACGCAGTGTACGTTATGTCACTTTTTTAGAATTTCTAGCTTACTTCAATAAAACTAATTAAAATATTCCTGACAAGAAGGATTTTCTAATATTGACTTGCAAATGCGATGCGATGTGTAAACCCTTTGAATATTCTTGTGGTAAATAAATGTACTGCATTTTGTTTTCTTTTTCACATTTTTTCCATTAATTCAATTAAAAAGTAATCAAATGAAAGGCGAATTCACCAAATTTCGTGCGCAAAAAATAAGCCTTTCTCTTTTACACAAGTTTTACGCAATTTTAAAATTATTACTGAAGTATTTTATAACATGATCTTGCGTGTTCTATTAACCTCTGTTCATATTAACTTAATGTTAGTCTTTTGTAAAAAGTATCACACTAAACGTGTAGTGCATGACCTATCATTTCTTTTAACAACTTCCTCATTTTATAATCTAATGGTTATTCCAAACTTTGTATACCATTAATACCATTGTATTTTGCATCTCATCCTCATTAAATTTCACAGGAAATAGTATTTTCAAAGTAGCTTTTTCACTAGAAAATATATTGTAATTAATGTAACACTCGTGGATTTTCTTCTTCTTTTTCTATTCTGTCACTTGTATTAAAGTATAATTTTCCGCATTTTGTAAACTTTTATTTTTAGTAGAAAGAAAATTGATACATCCTTTTTGTGTTTTTATTTTCTCTATTAATGAGTGTAAAAGTTCCAACTAGTTTATAAAAAATTTAATGTGATTTTTTTTTTTCAAATTTCTTTTACAGGCATTCAGAATTGTTTAACATCTAGTGAACGTTTCTTACCATCATATAACTATTACGTCTTTACCAATTAATTTGTTGTAATTAATAAACAATTACGACTCCTATAACAATGTTAAGGTAGTCCCCTTAAACTGTGTTCAAGTGAAATGTGTACTCTTCAAGAAATAAACAAGAACGAAAAATCATGCGTCCAGCATGGATTATGAAACACTTTCCAACACAGCCAAAAAACTGTAACGAAACTTCACCGTTAAATAAGGTGAAAGAAGATACGTAAGTAAACAGTTTAGAAAACATATATCACATTGAAAAATACAGTTTTCGAAATTACCTTCCAGTGTCAAAAAAGTAGTCGAATTATTTTGTGCAGCCCTGTATATGATCAATAGATGTGGATATATAGCATGATAAAATTTAGTTCAGTTAGAATATTCACATTTAACAATTTTCTTCGATCGATGGAAATACACTCGAAATCCTTTGTACAGCCTTGTATATTATCTGAAGACTTTTGTGCACACCACATATTAAGCTAAAAGGCAACTTAAAACTCACTCGGAGCTACTACCAAACGTAAACGACAATGTATGTTGTTCTTTGCGTAGCCCTGTATATGAATTTATTTATATTCCACAAACTTCTATTAGTCTATTTAATATATTATAGTTCCGCAAGAAAATGCGCAACACAATTCAAAACTACCCTTAAGAAATTCACTCCCATAGTCTGTAATACTTACGTATTCCCTTGTGTTGCTCTGTATATGAACACACACGTACAATGGAAAAAGTTAGTTAAACTTAAAAACGCAAACCAAAATTGAAAACGCCCTTATCGCACATAGACTGTAAATATTGCACATGTACTGTAACCGATATCATTTGTGTGTCCCTGTAAATAAACGCAAAGCACACAAGAGAGCAATTTATAGTGCACCTCAGTAATGCATATAATTTTCATTATGTTTGAAATAGATAAATATCACTAAATTACATTCCAAACGATTTTTCCTCATAGAAAAACGTGTAACAGAATTATTTTGCTTGACTCTGTAAATGAATAATAAATGCTTTGCACCCCATATTCTACAAAAAGCATGTTTTAATGCGCTTCATAATTATATATCAATTCCATCATGTTTTAAATGACGTAGAATCATCAAAATGCACTTGAAACGTTTATTTCCCATTGACTGTAATGTAACGGAATACTTTTGACTGTCCCTGTAAAAAAACTGTAAGTACTATACACACTTCAGTTGAAATAGGGAACATGCTATAGTAAACGACATGCTACAGTAAAAATTTCAGAGTGATCCGAGCATTTTTACGCGAGTTAGAGCACGGACAGACAAACCGAATTCATAAACAGTTTTCAACTAGGTTGGAAAGTGTTAAAAAATGCGTGTATTTAGGCTACTGAATGACTTGTAATCCAATTACTCAAGATCTTCCACCACAATCTTTTGTAGAAAATGCTTTCATAAATGGAATAGAAATAAAAAGAAAGGATTTTCCAAAATTGACTTTCAAATGCGAAGTGTAAATTCGTTGAATAATGACGAGCAAATTGTAGTGCATTTTTTTTCTTATTCACATTGTTTCTAGCAATGCATTTAATAATCAATCAAAGATGAATTCACGGAAAATCATGTGCAGAACAAGTACTTTATATTTAACATAAATTTTGCGAATTTTAAAAAAGTTTACTTAAGTATTTGATTACATAATCTTGCGTGTCATATTAGCCTCGGTTCACATTAACGTAATGCTTGTCTTTTATAAAATATATTGCACTAAACGAGTAATGTATCACATTAAACGTGTAGTGTACACCTATTGTTTCTTTTAACAAATTCATTATTTTATAATATAATGGTTATTCCACGCTTTTGTATTTATACCATTAATGTCATTGTATTTTGCCTCTCATCAACAGTAATTTTCACAGGAAATAGTATTTTCAAAGTAGTCTTTTCACAGGAAAATATACCGTGATTAATATATCACTCATAAATTTTCTTATTACTATACATTGTGACTTATGTTAAAGTATAATTTTATTTTCCGAATTTTGTAACTATTTATTTTTAGTACAAAGAAGTTTGATATATCCTTTTTTATGTTTTTGTTGTTTCCAATAAATTTTTTTCTCTAAGTATTCAGGTCTGTTTAACGTTTCTATCTCGTGAACATTTCTTACTACCAAACAATAATTACGTCTTTATCAATAAATTTATAATGAATTATTACAACGCCTATTATATCAATGTTATGGTAGTCTCTTTAAATCGTCTTAAAGTAAAAGGTCAAACTAAAAAAATGTGTGTATTTAAGCTACTAAATAATTTTAAATCCAATTACTTTAGATGTCCATCACAGTAATACTTTTTGTAGAGAATGCTTCCGTAAATGTCATAATTTGTAATGGATAACACCCAGGGCCGGCCTTCTATTTAAAGAGGTTCGGGTTTAAGAAATATTTTTGTGGCCTCATATATTGTCAAAGTTAAAGAAATATCTTTAGCTTTCGTTCCCTAAAAGGCCGAGGGTAATTGTGGGATCGGGTACAAATTTCTTAACCCTAATGTTTTGTTTCAAATTGTTAAAAATAAATTCAAATAGCCTTATTACTATGGGTACTTATGTGCACTTCCCCTGTGTCTTGCATTCGCCACATCCCCCTTTCGGCCAAACCTACTAACGCCTATAATTTACTAACAACCACTAACTTTGATAAATCCCAACCATTATTGAAATTTTATTTCAACAAAGAAAGAAATTACTTTGAGAACCCTTTGAAATACACATTATTATACTACGCCTTGTAAAAACAATTTATATTTCTGCAGATTATACTATTTTCTTACTTTTTCTTTTAAATAACTTTCAAAGATACTACAGAATTTTTCACAACAAACTTCTAGTTTATACAGTGTTTATTTAATGAACCTTATTCAGAAACTTTTAACATTTTTTTTCGATGAACGTTTTCTATCATCATACAATGATGATTTATTTTTCAATTTATTAACTGTAAGTAATGGGTGATTACAACGCCTATTATATCAATGTTAAGGTAAAATCTCTCAAAAATGTGTTCAAGTCTATTGTGTACTCTCAAAGAAATGAGAAAAATGTGCGTATTTAGGCTACTTTACGACTTGTAATCCAATTACTCAAGACCTTTACCGCAATGACACCTTTTGTAGAAAATGCTTCCGTAAGTGGCCTAATCTGTAATAGATAACACCTATAATTTACTAACAACCACTAACTTCGTTAAATCACGACCGGCCTTGAGATGTTCTTTACCAACAAAGAAGGAAATTACTTTGAGAATCCTTTGAAATACACATTGTGTAACACTACATTCCGTTTTCTTTATGTCGCTCTTGTAAATTTTCAGTAAAAAAAAAAATGCATCCTCACGTAAAGAGTGCAAACTTTTATCTTCCTTTGTAACCCGCTGACTTAGTGATACTTTGTCAGATTGCAGAACAAAGAAACGACATATAAAAATTATACGTGTTTTGGGAGTGTTCTATATGTCAACTACCTTGTCACTTAAGGTCAGAAGTCGAAGTATGTTTACTGTGACACTGTTGATTGGAACTATTCATCAAGATTTAGACACTTACAGATCGATTTTTATTGAGATTATTATTTGTTAATGTGGAATATTTGAAGAGATCTGCTTTTGATCGAATGCGTAACATTTAGGAAACTAAATGTAACCTTTCAGAAACTCTTTTTGACTATTTGGATCAATGCTCAATCAAACTCTTTTTCACGTACATTTACTTCGACATATATGCATAAGAATGCAACTAGTCACATTTTGAATTGGCTTAAGCAAAAATTTCCGAATAGAAAAAAAAAAAAAAACAGAAAAAAGTCTTTCTTTGTTCTATTAACTTATTGGTTATAGGTTTTTTACTGGAAATCAATTTAGTTAAAGTATTTACATAGAACTTATATAAACGATATAAGTGATGAAAACTGATGATAAACTGATCTAATTAAGATAACTGATATCTGGAATTATGACTGAAAAAAATCACCCTCGCATAAAGAATGTAAAAACTTTTATTTATTTATTTATTTTTGTAATTCGCTGACATGATTAAAATATTTCGATAAAATTGATATAACACTGATATAACTATTGAAAACTGGTGATAAACTGATTTATCTAATCTAATTGAAATCGGAAATTAAAATTGAAAACAAAACAACTTAACGTAAAAAAATCAAACTCTTTTATCTTCCTCCGTAACTTGCTGAGATAATTAAAATATGCCCACAGAACTTTTATAAAACTGATATCACTGATAAAAATTGTTGATAAACTAATTGAATTAATATAACTGATCTCTGGAATTATGAGTAGAAAAGAAAACACCTTCACGTAAAGAGTTAACACATTTACTTTCTTTTGAAATCCACTGTCTTAATGAAACTTATCCGATTGCTGTAAAAAACAGAAAGAAGAAAATTCAATAAAAACATAATTATCCATTTTTTTAGGGAGTGTTCTATATTTCAAATACCTTGTCATCTAACGTCATAAGTCGCATGTTTTCTGTGACACTGTTGATTAGAACTATTTATCAAGATATGGATTCTTACACATCCATTTTGTTTTTGCGGTCATAATTCGTTAATGTTAAATATTAGGAAGAATCTTATTTTTATGGAATATGTAACTTCTTAAAAACGTTTTTTAATATTTCGATCACTTCTCAATCATATTTTATTTGGCATTCTTTTACTTCGTTATACATTCTTATCAATCTGAATAGCTACATTTTGAATTGGCCTTAACGAAAATTTTCCTAGTTCGAAAAATGCAAAGGATAAAATTTCTTTATGGACCTAGCTTAGTGGTTATACGTTTTATATGATAAATCCATTTAATTAAAGTAGAAATGTGTGACAATAATGTTCGGCCAATGAGTTCATAAACAAAAGATTCTTACTTATATAAGGAAAAAATATTTATATAATTTGAAGTAACGTTTTTATGTTACAATGTATTTTTGACAATCACTGAACAATTTAAGAAAATTGCGAGCAAAGTCCTTTTTCAGTATCGCATGGCAAACACGCGTCACATGGAATCTTTAACTGACTGTCCAGTAAAAAAGCTAAATTGTAATGTTGTTTTCTCTGTATTTTACTTTAAATGCTAAAAAAAGGTGATTATTCCAAAATTATATAAAAAACTGAACTATATATATGAATGTAAACCCTGAGACTATCAATCATTACTCAATATATTAAAACTACATTATATATATAGAATTATATTAATTTAAAAAATGCTTGTATTGCAATGAAAACTGGAGCTTAGTGAACGTATTAATACGGGCTTGTCAGTGAGAGGGTTTTAAATATGCTTTAGTTTCGTCTTTCGTCGTGAAACAGCTTACAGTCTGTAGAAGGTTTGTAGCTTTTGATCATCACCATATACACAGTCCTGACTTCTTTCTATTCCCGCACCAAAAACGATCCTTAAAAAGAAAGTGGTTATTGAATTCAGATATTCCAAGCTATGTGACGAGGCTTCTCCATGCAACAGAGAGGACTTTCTCCGCAGTTTTCAGAAACTGTACACATTATAAAAAAAGATAAATGTTTTTTAACTTAGAAAAATGTAATGTAACCACAAACGAAATTACACAATAATCTCTGTCGAGTTACCAACGATTTTGATAAGCTTTCTTTATCTTTAGAAACCTCAAAGGCCGATATATTTTCGAGATTTAAAAAAGCATTTATAAAAACAAAGTTACTTTTGCTGCCACTGATTTCTTGAAATGTCTCCGAGTAGTTCTTATAGAGTATTAATCAGTTTTCCCAATCTGAAATTTGGTTTTTTGGATGCTATCAATTCTGAAGTAAACATTTTCACGTTCAACAAAGATGTTTTACAAACAAACACGCTAAATTAACATTAACATTAATATAACTAAATTAAATAACATTAAGTAGCATACTAATAAACAAGCTTACAATTTAATAAACATTAAATAGCATATTAACATTAAAATTAATAATATTTTGTTACTCTTGCATGTATAAATTCAATTACGCTGATGAAAATATTTAATTGGGTATTGAAAATATTTCGGTTAGAGAAAAGTGATTAATACACTATACAAACAACTCGGAAGCGCTTTCGAAAATTAGTGGCAGCAAAAAAAACTTTGTTTATATAAATGTTTCGTTAAATCTCGAAAATATATCGGTTTCTGAGGTTTCTAAAGATAAAGAATATTTTTCATAAACATGGGAGCTTCGATGCAGGTTATTTCATAATTTCGTTACTGATTATATTAAATTTTTGTAGTTTAAGTAACATTTGCCTTCTTTTTACAGTAAAATTCAGTAATTGTCAAAAATGCATTGTAAACGACAGACCTTACTTCGCAGGCATATACTAAAACGCTTTTCTTGATTTAGCTGATTACCTTTTGTTTATAAAAAACATTCACCAAACTTTATTGTCATAACTTATTTATCCTATAACTTATAGAAATAATAAAAACTAATGATACACTGATTTAACTGACATACATAATTATTACTAGGAAAATACCACAGCACGTAAAGAGTTCAAACTTATACCTTCCTTTTATGACCCGCTAACTTGGCGATACTTTGTCAGACATTGCAGAACAAAAGAATGACACATAAAAATTATCCGTGTTTTGGGAATGTTCCATATGTCAACTACCTAGACATCTTAGGTCAAAAGTCGAAGTATGTTTTCTATGACGCTGTTGATTGGAACTATTCATCAAGATGTAGACATTTACAAATCGATTTTTATTGAGATTATTATTTGCTAATGAAAAAGACCCGGAAGAATCTTATCGAATTTGTAACATTTCTAAAAAATATATTTTTTAATATTTCGGTCACTGCTCAATCAAATTTTATTCGATATTATTTCACATCATTCTGAGTACATAAGAATGAAACTAGTCCTACTTTGAATAGGCTTAAATAAAAATTTCCGAGTAGAAAAGAATAAACAAAATGTCTCTTTATTGACTTATTGGTTATTGGTTTTATACTGGAAATCAATATATAAATGATTTATATAAATTGATTAATAGTTGAGACATTTGCATAATTATACTTTTAATAATACTCAAAATTGATAACAGAAAATAGTCGTCTGTAATAAGTGAAGTTGATTTCAGGCAGATTTCAAGCATGTTTCAGGCAGTTTTCACAGTGTCAATTATAAATTAATTATATAAATCATCATTTATATAAATCAATTTAATTAAAATATTTCCATAGAACTGATATAATTGATATAACTGATGATAAACAGATTTAGCTGATAAAAATTATATCTGGATTACCATTGAAAACAAAATAACCTTATATAAAAAATTCAAACATTTATTTTTCTTTGTAACTCATTGAATGAAGTACACTGCTCAAAACAATTAAAGGATATTGCAGTTTTAGGTGGATTTTGTATCTGGGAAACTTTTTAGCTGATTGATACATGGTCGACAGACATAGTAGGTTATATGAGAATAAATTACACATGTTTGGCAGAAAAAAATGCATTTTATTGCGCATTTGTGTACAAAAGGAAAAAAACACAATTTGTGCATATGAGAAAAAAAGAATAAGAAAAGGTGTTTTCTTCAAAGAAAATCATTTTCAGTAGGGGGTATGGTTTCCACGGGCGGCCAGCAACGTTGAACACCTTTGAGGCATGGACTCAATGAGGCTATTAATGACGAGTTGGGGTATTCTGCCCCACTCTTCCAGAAGAGCTCTTTTCAGTTCTTGGAGAGTTTGTGGGGGTTGTTGGCGGCCAGAAACTCGTCTTCCTAGAGCGTCCCAAACGTGCTCGATTGGATTCATGTCTGGAAAACACGCTGGCCATTCCATTCGAACGATTCCTTCCTCGAAAAGGAAATCCTCCACCAGGTTTGCACGATGTGGCCTGCAGTTATCGTCCATTAAAATGAAGTTATCTCCGATTGCTGCAGCGTAAGGGACTACAATAGGTCTGAGGATCTCATCCCTATATCGGCGACCAGTCAGAGCTCCATCTCGAATGATGTAGAGGTCAGTGCGCCCGTCAATGGAGATGCCACCATACACCAACACTCCTCCACCGCCAAATCTGACACTTTCGTGCACGAACGCAGGATTATTCCTACTGCCACGGTCCCTCCAGATGAAAATACGCCTATTATCCGGATGCACAGAAAAACGGGACTCGTCAGAAAACAGAATATTGCTCCATTCATTTCTCCTCCAGTTGACATACTCGGTTGCCCACTCCCTGCGGTCGCGACGATGCCTTGATGTTAATCTAACACATACCATCGGTCGGCGAGCATACAGACCTACAGCATGGAGCCGGTTTCGGTCAGTCTGAGTTGAAATCGTGGTGCCTGTAACCGAGCGAAGGTGTTGTTGGAGAAGAGTAGCGTTCATGTTTCGGTGTCTCCGAGCTGTTAACGCTAAATACCGAGCTTCATTGGGCGTTGTTGCCCGTCTACGACCTTTCCCTGGTCTTCGGCCTGCACATCCACTCTCCAAAAAACGGTTCCAGATCCTGGAAATGACACTTTGTGACACTCCAATGGCTTGCTCTACTTCGGCTTGAGTTTGGCCCCCTTCTAACCTATCAACAATTCTCCAAGCTTCTGAATCTGTCAAATGACTTCGCTGAGACATCGTACTCATCGAAACAAAGCAATCACTGAATGCCGATCATCCTTGTCTTCATTCTCTTTTATCCAGTTGAAAGTCAAATTTCATTCGCTGCCGCTGAAGCGACGTTTTTGACGTCGAACTCAAAATTTGCATACTCCACAGTTTGAAAACCAGAAAAATTTGCATTTGTGATTCTCTTCTTCTATTTTCGACAAAAAAAAAATTCGTTTATATCTTTATTTTATATAAAACTTCAAATATCCTTTAATTGTTTTGAGTAGTGTATTTACATAAAAACTGATATAACTGAGAAAACTGTTGATTAAATGATTCAACTGATATACCAGATGTATGGAATTATGATTGGGAAATATAACTTCACATAAAGAATGCAAATTTTATTTCTTTTTCTTTTATCTTGTTGAATATATAAGAATGTAACTTTAGTCAAATTTCGAATGGGACTAAACGTAAATTTTCAGATTAGCAAAATAAAAAAAAAATTAAAAAGGTTTATTTGTTGGCTCAAAATATTTGCAATATAACATTCATATTTATTAAACATTGATTTTTCAAGGCAAGTATTTTCATTTTAATTACAGTATTTTCAAGAATAGTTAGATAATAAAAGGTATTTCCGCAATTTTAGCAAACATTTCATCAATATTAAGAGTATATAGTACTCAGATTATAGTAGTTTAAGTCTAAAAAGTTTGAATGATAAATAATGGTTTTATAAATGATTTAAAGCATGAATCATTATGGTATTTTTAATAAGACCTATTTTATTAATTCCATGGATCCAATTTGCTAAACTTCTTTAATTTTGTATTTCTCAAAATTATCTTCCACAGACATGTAAAACATGTAAGCCTCATCTATTGGATGGATATATTGGTTATGTACTTCTATGTCCTAAGAAAGACTAAGTTAGTTCAAAACTAGTTGTACTTTTCTCACTTTATATGGTGTGTTTAAAAAGTTCATTTCCTTTGTATTGATTTGTACACCAGTATAATATATATGACTTGTGTTATAAAAATTTTTCAACTTACAAAACACACATACTTCATACATAAAACAAATATAGAAGAAATAGAGAGATGGAACGCACATGATATAGAAATACCTGAAAACCGGAAGTTTTTTATCAACATCTTTGATGTATGTATCATTATAAAAATGAATGAATCTTTAGATTCACAATCAAAATTCTTCTTCTTTTGATGAATTTCTCCAAGAGGGTTGTCACCCAATAAAGAAAACTAAATTCTTTCAATAAACATTCGCATTTTTTATTTTTTATGGTAATTTTCCTTTTTTTATATTGAATTTTACACCAATATCGATAACATATGTTGTAAAATATAAAATGTCTATCTAATATGTTTTTGTATTCATAACTTTTAAATTTCTCGCATATTTTATGTAATGTAAATATAGATATATAACGCACACAGTGTAGAACTGCCTGAAACATGGAAATCAACTTCTCTTATTAAAGACGACTCTTTTCTGTCATTAATTTTGATGAAAGTATCATTATGCAAATGTCTGAACTTCTGGATGAATAATCGGATTTTTACTTTGGGTAATTTCAGAAAATGCTGAAAAACACACAAGACCAAAAGCCTCATAATTGGGAAGGAAGCAAAAATGGGATTTTGTTTTTTTAATCTCTGACCTTACTATCATAAGTTTTCATTCTCTGTGTAACCATAAACGAGTTAAAAACGTTTATATAAAATTGCCCAAGTTGTAAATTATGTTAACAGTCGTGTAAAATGATAAATAATGACTTTAATACCTTGTCATCATAAAAACATTTACTTGTTCGAAATCAGACGCTTTGAACACAGTATAAAGTATATTAATTAAGTTGGTTAAATGATGAATATAGTTTTATGTCTTTTCTATTGGAAAGGTTTGATTTTTTTTTTTTTTTTAACCTCAGTTTTTTATTTGATTCTCATAATAATTCTTCAAAAATATATTACAATACGCGTCAGTTGAATAAAAAATCCATTATTAATTTGGATTTTAAAACAACTTTAAGCGAGTTCATTGCCTTCAGAAAAGACATTTTTGTGTTTTTGTATAAATTACTTTATTTTACATCAGAAAAGTCTTATTTTTCCTGGGGTTATCATTTGTTTTGTTTTCTTAATTAATTTGCTTCATAAATTATAATGTTGTATTTCTGAAAACTTCAATCTTTGCAATTGATGGTCCCAATACAGGAAAAGTTTCTGTACTAATCTCATATTTTCCTATCATTATGTGAGAGCAGAGTTATGTCAACAGTTTAAAAAAAGAAAAAAGAAAGAAAGAAAAAAAGATGCAGATGTCAATTAACAATGTCAAATTGATAGTAGCAGGTTTCTTTAACTATATCTTAAAAGATGTGTTTGATTTATTTACTTTTTTTCTAAATATTTAATTAATTAATTTATTTTATATTTTTTTAAGTACTTGCACTTTTTTTAATGCCACTGATTATTTTGTAAATCTGTGGCAATTGTTTTCAATTTACAAAAATACCTTTTCAATATCAATATTACACAGGTCATTTTTTATTTCTTTTTCATACTAATTTCGGAGAAAATACTTAAAAAAAAATATATATATATATATATATATATATACCGCATAATTCCGACTTAAACCGAGAATCTAATTTTGCTTCATAAACTATAAAATTAATCATAACGACTCTAGAATTTCAGAGAAAAAAGTTCTAAATGGAGTTTTCAGGTAGGGTTGATAGTTTGGCCTCCTTTTTTATTCAGAAATTTCGAATTCATACCTGAAATTCCGAATGTTAATTTTTGTTTTATTTAAGGACAGATATTTTGTGATTACTTAAAGTAAAAAATCTTCTTTTAGAATTTCAGGTATGAAGACGGAATTTCTGAATAAAAAAAGAAAGCCAAACTGGCAACCCTGATTCTAGGGACAAAAAAAAACATCAAAAATATTTTTGAATGCATGGTAGGAATGATAACCATTATAAATTTCATAAATTATGAAACGCAACTTGCTTTATTGTAATTTGCCAATAAAATTTTTGGATACTGCTAGAGTTATTTTGTGTAATTTTTTTGGATATTCAAAGACATTTTGTGAAAATTATCTTATGTTATAAGAAATCACAGCTTGCCATTTCTGAACTCGTCTTGCCGAAAAACCTCAAAAACATCTAAAAAGGTGCAGGTTAATAGTACTATTTCGCAGACCGTGTTAGGAAAAATAAATGGTAATATTCGTATCGTATTAGTACATCAGTTTATCGATTTGCATAAAATTAAAAAAGAAATATCCGAGGAATAAAATACCGTAACTTGACTATTTGTTTCTGCATGAAAGATACATTTATTTTTTCAAGATGATAGCCGTCAAAAATAAACATCTGTTTATGATGACATGCTAAGCATGATGAGAATCTAGCAGGAGAAAATGAAGAACGAATCGTGTAATCATATTAAGAAAAGCCGTGAACAAACCGTTAATAGGAAATTAAGCTGCACCCATGCTATTTCCAATTTATAAACGGAATCAAATCATACGAGTTTTTTCATCGACTTGTATTATGAAGCACAACTCATAATTGCCTTGGCTGACAAGGAAGTTCTTCATAAAAGCATTCATTTTTTTTTTTTAATTCTAATGTTTAATATAAAAATTATATTTTTATGCAATTTTTTATACGTTTTCACAAATTGTTTTAAATGGTTTAAGAGAAAAAAATTCCTTTTTTTATTACTTTACCATATTTATAAATGTAATTTTGCAATAAGCAAATAAATGAGTAGAGTGGTAAAATTCATCTTTAAAAACTCAAAAATTTAAATTAGACTTAATGTGTTTTATTACTTAAAAGATGCTGAAATTATAAAAAAGAAGATGTTAAACTACATTAATAAGCATGATGACTCCAGAAGCATGAGGAGAACCTAGCAGAAGAAAATGAAGAACGAATCAAATATTCCCATTTAAAAAAAAAACGTAAATTGGCATTGAATAATATTAAAGTAGTTTAACATCTTTTATTTTTGTTTATAATTTAATCATATTTTAAGTAATAAAACACATTAAGTGTTATTTTAATTTTTGTAATTTTGTAATAAAATGTCTAAATAAGTAAATGCTTTATAATTGATTTTATCATTTAATGTGTGCTTAATTCCATTTTGTGAAAAGCTCAAAGATTGTTACCGAAATACAGTAACTAATAGTAACTAGTAAAGTAAATTGACTTTTGTGGAGTGCTTTTCGGATAGATTGTGGATCTATAATTATTTAAGGTGAAATTTGTGGTAAAATGGCAAATGTAAGAAACTGGGACTATTATAACTCAGAACATACTTTATTATTCCAAATTTATATAGAATTATTAAGATTCATTCATTAAAAATTTAAATACAAAAATTTGCCAACGCATGCGTAGTTTGAGTTTTTGCTATATTACTAGAGTGGTAGATTCCTAAATGTAATATTACTTAATTTTTATTCATTAATATTGATTGTACTGCAAATATTGTTATTTAATCAAAAAATTGTTTTTATTTAGAATTAACTACATTTAAAAAAATTATTTAGTTCTCATAAATTCAGTAAACACGGTTTATAATTTTAAGTCTCGTTTTAGAAACCGCTGCCTCGCTGTTTGTAGCAGTGGTTCTGATAACACTAGTTTTAAATAACGTCACGTAATCTAGAGCGTGCATTCTAACATTAATTGTTAAAAATAACAAATGATTTTTTTCTTAAATGTGAACAAATTTCAAGATTAAGACAATTAGTACTTTCTCCACTGCACTGCAGTTATCTCAAGATTTAGCCCAGCCATACTTAATTTTTTTTTTCTCCTGGCCGCAAACAAATATATTCTACTTTAGGTGAGTTGCAGTACACTTTGCTTACATAATGTAATGTAAAATAAGATAATACAAGCACTAAGGTAACTAAATAAATAGGTAACAAAAAAAGATAATAACAAATCTATAAGACAAAATTAATATAATCAGTAATATTTAACAAGTATAAAATGTAAAATATTAATACAACATTTCCAAGTTCTAAAGATCAAAAATCAAGAATTTTTTTTTAAAAATCAGACCTTTTTCCAATGCATGTTTTAAAAATCTTTTAATGTAAAGTACATTGTGCAAATATAATTAATTTTAAATATGATTAGTATTTCAATTTGATTAGTGTTGAAAATTAAAATATATATTGGGTCATCGGGAAAGTTCTGCGGGTTTTCAAACGGAAGCGCTGTTTCGTCTAGTTGTTTTGCTACTGCTGATAAGGAGTGACCTTGAATGACCCAGATATGTAAATTCGGTCTTTTCTGCTTCCGTTGCATAATTCTTTCTTGGGTTGTGGCATAATTCTTGTTTCAGTGCAGTGCTAAGAATGGTGAACCAAAACGTTCCTTTTCGTCAATTATGCTCCTTTATTTCAAGAAAGGTAAAAATGCTATAAGCAGACAAAACCGTGCTTCCCTTTGAAAAACCGCAAAACTTTCCGAATGACCCAATATATACTGCAGTAACAAAAATACTATTACATATAAAATGATCTTTTGACTAAGCAAATAACATTTAGGCTGTTTTAATTTTGATTTCAAGTTAAGTATAAATAACAAAGTGGATTTTGTCTTCCCATAAAAATATATAAAACAATAGTAATAGCCGTGAATACTTTTTAATTTCATCTCAAATTTTTATAAACATGCATTAATGATTTTATGTCTTAGGCCGCACATAAAAGGTCAGTGGGTCACATGCTATCCGCGAGCTATAATATCTGACAGAGACCCCCAGGATGAGTACGGCTGATGTAGACAGTAAGCCTTTTTTTTTCTGTGCTAAAATATTTATGACTGTTAAAAAGTTAAAATTACAATTGTATAGAAAATACTATTTTTGCAATAATAATAAGAAACTTTATGAGATATTTTAATAATGTAGGTATTTGTAAAAGTTAAATTGTTTTTCAATAAAGATCTTCCACCGCGATCGTTTTTCTGAGCTCTGACCTTAGTTGAGATGCACTGGTAATGGTTGATGGATTATTGGCCGACCGGGTGACACTAACCTCAAGGATAACACTTGTGGTCGTGGTTCGGGCGTGCATGTACTTGAACCTTGATTAGTTGATTTCACTAATGACTTCTAACAACACAATTTCATTTCATGCTTCATACAATTCAGTTCTCTTAACTTGCATTTCTTTCGTCGAAATATTTATTATCGTTAATTGCAAATTACATATGTGAATAATAATGTTTCATTTCTCATACTTAAGACAATTTTATTTTCATCATGCTTCATTTATCACGTTCTCAAAAGTAATACCAAATTATTTCTCAGAAGTTCAGTTAATAGTTGAAAGCAAAAATACAGTTATCAATTTTTTCCACGCTTTAATTGTTCATCAGTATAATATTTTGCCAGACGCTAATTTGGACAGCTGTTCTTCTGGCATTGAAGATTTTTTTTCATAAAAGATTACAATGATTAAATCGCATTCATTAAGTTGTCTAGAGTAGTCGCTTCAGTTATGCGTGCATTTTTTTATGTTTCTTAATATGATGCATGCAAAATACGAATTCTTTTCGAGGTTATATATTATCAATTTTCTTATCTTGATGATTGGCTCATCATAATAATTGGTAATTCATAGTTGTTTTCGAAATTTCCAAAGTAATTGTAATTTTTTGATTTTCTTCGTTCCGTTTATCAAGCGAATGGATAATTAGTACCAAAACTTTGAAAATGCACAGACAGATAAATTAGATTTTGTATCACGTGTACTTTTTTAATATTGAAAGGGCATTTTGAGTTTCATGAAAAATTAAATACCGGAAACAATTCAACTGTCGATTTAATTGTCAATGTTATAAAGAAAACGCCTTTGTTATTAAACATCGTAAAAAAATCTATAAAAGTAATTTTGTATCAAAACTTACCTATTCACATATATGAAAGCCTATCTATCAATTTAAACTAAATGTTGTTCTATAAATCTGTCGATCTGCGTGTATATATTTCTTTATCTTTTTTTTTCATATTTGTCAGTGCATATAAATGATGCCTTTTCTGTATGAAAATGACTGCTAAGTACTATCTGGTGGAAATATGAGGAAATTCATGCACCGGGACAGTAGTGACCAAAAAAGTGAGTGACACAACTTTAAACCCAACAAAAACAAATATTACACATTTCACTCATTATAAAAATTATATTATTATGCTCCATGAGATTCATGTCTATACTAATAAAGGAAAGTTTCACTCTGTGTGTGTGTCTGTCTACGATGGCTATAGTGAAATCTAGCGCACCTAGAAGTCTGAAAATTTAGATTTAGGTAGTCCAAGGTCTGATCTGATGCACCTGGGACTCAGAATTTTAATATTTTAATAATTACCCAAGATATTAATTAGAATCTCATTAAGCATCGCATCGAAAATGCCATCATTTTTATGAAAATGACTAAAAAGAACGCTTGTTCTGAATTTGCAAGCAGAAATAAACGAATTAAAAATTTATTTACTAATTAGTAAATTTTAAAACGCTATAAGATATCACTTCGAAACTTTCTGAGCATATGTAGAAAATTTTCTTGCTTCCGACAAAGCAATTTTTGTAAAATGCGGCCGGTATTTTTTCTTAATTTTTGCAAAAAAAAAAAAAAAAAAAAAAAAAAAAAAAAAAAAAATCTGGCGGCGTTAGTCAAAAACATCAGACAGGGATTTGCTTTCATTAAAAACTGAACTGTAAAAAGATCTGTTTCTCTGGCCGATCCCTCCATTTAGTTTGCGAAAATGAAAGGAAATAATTGCCAATTTTTAATAATGAACCAAAATTGATATAGATTTGAATTTGAGGATGGGAAGGAGTGCCGTATGGCGACTATTTTAGCGTAGCGTCTTCGTTATGTTTTATTTATTTGAAATATATAATTATTTTTTTAATGATCGCGTTAATGTAGGGGAAGGGGGTTTTCTTGAACAAATTATTCGTTATGTTTGCGGGTATGGGGAGGGAGGGGATTAATGCCTTGCTCTGATTTACATCAAATTCCATTTAAGAAATTGAACCTTTTTAGCTTCTTCGGTAGCGTATTATAAATGTTATATATAGAGAAAACCGGAAATTTCAATTAACGATTTTCATAAAAATTAAATTTACATTCCTAATAAAAGTACACAACTCATATTTACTTGATGAATACCAACAATCAAAGTAAATGATTTGTTGTTGAGCATTTGACCAAGCACCCCCTCGCGGGCAATCCTACAAATTTTTTTCTCTAACTGTGCATTCTTTTCTCGGGTTCTATGGGCCCGATCACAACGGGGTTTGGATGATTCGAGTTGGTTTTCGATCGCGTCACAGATCGTAGTTCCGCCATCCACCGCCAGTGGGCAAATTATTTTTTCGAGTTCTATTGACCCGATTTCGACTGGAATTGTATCATTCAACTCCCTTGATAAAACGGGTACCGGTGTCTGATGTTCGTACAGAATAAATTGCGCCCCATGGCGGTGGAAAGTAGAACTAAAGGATTTTGCAGCGCGTGCGTAGCACGCCTGTTATACGGCGCACAAGGCAGCGAGGACACATGTTGGAGTTTCGTTCAGAAGGTGGTTTGTTTGGAACAGAGTGCACCCCTGGCGTCAAAGGTGGAGCTAAAAGATTTTGCATTGCGTGCGCTGCACGCCTACTATAGGGTGCCGCAGGCAGCGGGAACACGTGTGGCAAGTTTGTTTATATCAGAATGTGCCCGCTATCGGCGGAAAGTGGAAATAAAGCATTTTCCGTCGCGTGCGCAGCACTTTTAAATAAATAATTTCGTACAAAATCGGATTAAAGATATAAAATCATACAAACTTTAGGTTTGTTTAATTTTATTATCACAGGCCCGGGAAATGCAGAGTAGATGCAACATAATATTGTAGAACAATCATAGAAAAATATTTTAACATTAAATGAGAATTTATATTGCAAAAAAATGCCGAGAGATATACTGGGGTCTGAGAAATCACATTTATGAAATATCGTCTCATATTGCATTGTTCAAATAGTTTTCTTGAAAGCATTCCACTAAGTCTTTTCGTGACTATAGTCCTTATAACTCAAATGTTTTTTTTCTTGTTTTTTTTTTTTTTTTTTTTGTCAGGTTGTTGAGCGTTACAAAGTATGTGATAATCGGTATGAAACGGATATTTTTTTTCCTAAATTTTTGAGGTAATAACCCTAAATACCTTAGAGGAAACAAAATGCACTCTTGCACCATCTTTCTTTTTTTTCCACAGGTTTTCCAATGACTAGTAATTGTCATTTGTGTCTCATTTTTTCAGTGGGTGTCGGAAAAATAGCTATTGTTTCTGTTTCAGCGATTTGTTACAGAATAGAATTTGGGCTTTTAAGGCCGATTAGTTGCGTCACTCGTGACATACGAGAAGGAAATGTGGGGAAAAAAAGTATTAAAAGAAATGTGGAACTAATCGAAATGACGTTGAAAGGTTCTTCGATTTCAATAGAAGAAAAAAACAAAGGAACTATTACCTATTGCTTTCGGTTTCATTGACCAAGAATGAAGGAGATGAGAATATAATTCTTATTTGAAGAAAGTTGATGACTATGGTTCAAATTAGATCAGATCGTATTTTCTTAAAAAGATTTCTTAAGTTTTAAGCCTTTTTTAGCCCTTTCCAACATAGTTGACAAGTGCCTATGAATTCGGTTTGTCTGGCCGTTCGTCTGACCGTGCTCTAACTCGCGTAAATGTAGTTTGAATGTCATGTAATTGATACACTGCAAAAAAAATTGTTGATTTTACAGTATAATACTGGCAGCTGGGGTGCCAGTATTATACTGTAAAACCAACATTTTTATGCAGTGTATATATTATTCAGGTTTACCATGGTATGTTCGGTATTGAAAATGAAGTGTGTATCATAGTTTACAGGGGCACTCAAAAAAATTCTGTTAAATTGTAGTCTATGGCAGAAAATCGTTTGCAATGTATTTGAATGATGTTACACTATTTCAAACATATTGAAATTGATATACATCACCGAAGTCCACAACTAGATGCTTACTATAGGATATGATTTGCATAGTATTTATCGTTCATTTACAGGAACACTCAAAAAAATTCGGTTAACTAATTAATTTTTTGTACTATTGATTTTTTATAATCTTTGTTGAGCACGATATAATGCGGTATTTTATTTTTGTGGCAACATTCATTTGAGGAAAACCTTTCAGTTCGTTTATGAAAACAATGCTGATTTATTTTTAATTAATTGCAATTTTCATAAAAACATGTTTTAACGAAATGTGAGTGTACTATGTCAGAAGCCGATTCAAAAACCTTTCGAATGATACCTCAATCATTGTTGTGCGTTTTGTAAATGCATAGAAAAAGAGATGTTGAGAACAGAAATAACATACATGATTACAAGAGCTGGCGCAGAATTTGTAATTGAATTCTACCATGAAATTACAAAAATAAATCGTTATACTTTTTTTTACCAAATTTTACGAAAAAATAATCATTTTAAAGAAAAAATAGGATGATGTCCACATTCATCCTTTCCATTGTCATCCTTGAGTGCAATTATTTCACTTTTGTCCACTATACGATTGGTAAAAAAAACGTCTGGCTTGCAGTAGAGAAGGAAAACACTTTTGAGAGCAAATTTTCCAGTGTTTTTTTTTCTTTAGACCGCTGAACAGGCCCCTACCTGCCGGGCTTTTGCCCAGCTTAACGGGTTGATGCCTGGCAACGGGGCGAGGATTCGCCTGATCTCCGCATGACGAAGATCTGTTTGATAAATCTGTAGGCCGACGACGTGGCTTCAGTGCATCTTATTACCTAAGTTGCTTTTCCTTAGTTGGCCAGTTGATAACTGATGTTTGAATGAGACGGTTCAGAACTGCACAGTGTAGAGAAGTCAATGCCGGGCGGATGTGAGATGCTGGAGTATTTACTAATTTCACGCTGCATCGCACATTTATACGTCATGCCATCGCTACGCGAGTTGGTCCACTACCTACGTTATACACGGCCGGTTCATTACGTTTTTTTTTTGTTTGTTTTTGTTTTATACCGTTAACCAGACCCCTAACTGCCCGGCATGATTGCCTAGCTTGACGAGTTAGTACCTGGGAGCGGGGCGGAAATCGCCTGATCACAGCATGGCTGTGATCCACCTGACTATAGATTTGTTGACATCGCTGCAGTGCTTGCTCTCTTGTGGTTTGTAACAGTTATCTTTGTTTACCGGTTCAAGGTTTCTGTTTAACTTTGTTGAATTGACAGATTAGAAAGGTCTCGTAATTTAGAACCTTGATAAGGTGTCGAGACCCTCACCTGACTAGGCACCCTCAGAGGTATAATTCACAGTAGATCATTTTTACACGGCGATTGGTACAAAGCGTCACCCCCATCGTTTTGTGCCAATCGACATGTAAAGATTATCCACTCCATGTGACGTTTTAAAAGTCATGAACCGGACGTGTAGAACGTAGATCGATGTTGCTCTCGTAATTTAGAACCTTGATCAGGTGACGAGACCTTCAACTGACTAGGTACCTCCAGAGGTATAATTCACGGGGAACTTGGAGAACTTTGTACCCACGATTTTACATTCACCAGATGCCATTAGCGTACATAATGAAACAAAATCATTTCAGGAAGGAGTGGAATAAGAAGAGGGGAGGGGGGGGGGGTAGTAAATAAATATTACTTATCCTGAAACAGCTATATATTATCTCAACCTATAAAGTATAATTAAAAATGTTCTTTTTCATATTGATAGCTATTTTTCGCATTAGAAGGGAGGGATAAGAGACAATCATGTAAATGGAAATGTACACAAAATTATTTCAAATATTTACATAAATAGTGAAATATTTTTCGATTATGTCTTGTGAATTTTAAACAATTTAAATGTGATATTTTTGCATTTAATAATGCTGAAAGTTATGCTATTGAAAAGCTGTATAAAATTATTTTATTTGAATTATTGACAATTAAATATGTAACTTTTTATAGTTAAAATTATTAAATTTAATGTGAAAGAAAATAATGTATGAAATAACCTCGCATAAAGAAAACTATACTTCATCTGATGTTCCTATCAACAAAACCCTATTATTGCTGTAATATATATATATATATATATATAAATGAATGTATGTGTCAATTGTCAATTATTCAGCATAAGATTTAAAAAATTATGGTGCAAAAAAAAAAAAGAAACTTGATGGTTAATTAAACAAAGTTTTAATCTGCATTACATTTGTTCTTCAAACGCAATTCAGAAGAAGACTAGAACAGTAGTTGATAAACAGTATTTTAATGAACTAGATTCACATAATATAGCACAAGTACACAGTTTTATAAGTTCCATAACTATAGCAGTGGCACCCGAGATGTATTACATTACGTTGAATGTGTTACATGCTGACTGTTAGACAGACAGAGAAAGAAAGATCTAAAAATCTTACCTCAATTATTCATTTTAAGTTATTGACATACAATTTTGGCGAGAGAACGTGAAAAGGGAAATATCCGTTAAATAGCAAACGTTGATATTTTTCTAATTTAAAGATAAAACATGAAATTACCCGACCTTGAATCCCAGCCAAATAAAATATTACTCAAGAATTATTACAGTTCGATGAGAAAGGATATTATTGAAAATAGCGTTGACATTAATTATATGATTAATACTGACAATTATTTGTATATGAAAATATATAAAAACGTTATATGTTTTTGAGAAAATAATTAAACCTTTTGATATTAAGTGATTTATATTTAGGCATATTACAAAACAACTTTTACCGTTTTTAATGACATGATTAGGACATAGATGATAAACATTAATCATCAGAAATGTTTATATACTAATTAATTTTTCAGCAGATCTGAAATTACGCTGTAAATTTATTAAATACAAAGGACGTGAATTATCACTTTACTAAACAGCGTACAACCAATAGAGTGAAAAAATGTCCAGACAAATATCCCGGATCCCTTTGTATATCACACAAGGTGCTTTACCAATTAAGCCATCCGGACGATATCCGGTCTAGCATTCTCTCACTCCTATACGGATGGCTTAATCCGAGATCGAACTCCGGTCTGGACAGTTTTTCACTCTATTGGTAGTACGCTGTTTTGTAAAGTGTTAATTCACATCCTTTGTATTTAATCAGAAATATTTTTTAATAATTTGGAATGAGGAACCATTAAAGAATAATTTATTTCTTTTACTACTGTTATTTTTTATTATTTATTCTTTTCAACGGAAAGTGTGTTACAGATGGTGATTGCTTTAAAAATGAAAAGAAATTAACTGGAGAGTATGTAATATCTTTCGAAAGATGGAAAGAGCTTATTTATCCTTTTATTTATCCTTTTATTTATTGGGGTTAATGCTAAAAATGTAATTATTTATGTCATTTAGATATAATGGGAAAGCAGAGGGTTTAAATAAAATTTAATATATTTTAATCAAAGAAAAAGTATGGAAAGGGATATTTAATAAAGTAAATGGAAATAATTTGAAATTATATATGTGATTCCACGTCACAAATGGGGAAAAAAGAGAGGGGGATTCTTATGAAATAATTTAGAATGTGAATTTTCAATAAAAGCGCTTCATAGATTATGAAAGCACTGAAATATTAATTAAATATAACCTCCATTTCAAAAGTTGCTTTTTTTAGAAATTGGAAAATTTCATTTTGAATGAAATATCAATGTAATACTAATGATTTTATTCGAACTCTTCAAGTTGATATAAAATTTGATTCTTTGCAATTGATATATCTATTCAGATTCCAGATGGCGTTATTTTAGTTGTGTTTGACATTAAAAAAATAGTTAATATTTGATTTTATAAACATTATAGAGATTTAAAAAATAGTGGAGGTAATTTAAATAGAATTAAATTTAGTTATTAAATCAGTAAAAAGACTAAGGCAAAAATCATAAAAGTATAGTTTTCAGCAGATTACTAAAACAATAATCTTGTGTTGCAGACTATAAAAAATCATTAATATTTCATGATAAGTATTATTCGGATTATTAAAGTAGTTGAGATTCAGTTTTCTAAAATGAGTGCAAGTATTTTAGTAGGATAAGAGGAGAATTATTGTTTATTTTATTTTTTATTTTTAGAACAGCAACAATGTATCATAATGTGATGTGTTTATAATGTAAGAAAACTGACAAGTTTATGTACAACTGATCAATTCTACTGATCGTGACGAAATATTTTTCTTCTAATAAGATGTATGAAAAATTTTAGACAACACTAACTCATCAATATTTTTTTGGATTCAGAAAAAACAATTTGTAATTAAGTTCTCTATTCTACATTATAGAAAATCATTTAAATTTTTGTACAGGAATTTGAAAAATATTAATAATTTTAAAACGTAGAATAATATTTCATGTTTGTGCTAAACATTTCACTCTCGTTAAGTAAAAGTCCTTCATAATCTCCAAAATGACAACAGGTAATACGGCTATAGTTTCAACAGAAATTAACTAATTCCAGATGAAACTTTTAAAAGTTTTTTTCTATTTGCTGAAGAGGACAAAGGACGTTGACATTAAGAAAAACTATTCTAATTAATAAATTCAAACTCTTCTGAGAAACAATTTTTAACCCGAACGTCATTTTAATGAAAACACAGATGTATTTATATTTATTTTGAAGCAAGTTACCATCAATTTGAAACTTATTTCTCTAGGTTTTAAAATTGTATCTATAAATAGCGACTCATAGCACTCTATGTTAATTATTTTTCTCCGAATCTTTACAGAAAATTATCTTTTTTTTTTTTTTTGAAAATAGAACAGTTACGAAATACTCTTTTTACAAAAATCTGCTTTGTCGAATGAAACAGGATCACGTAATCAGAATTGTAATCCTGGAAATCTGCAGACTGAATACAAGTCGCTCTACTTTCAGAAAATACTTAGTAAATTTTAATAATATTTGACACCTGTAGAAACGAGTACGCAAATTTACACAACTCCAAAATTTCACAAAATTCAAAGTAGCATAACTCTGTGAGTTCTTGTCGTCGAATAATGGAATTTTTACTGTTGTACTTATCAGAGAATTGAAAAAAATTTCAAAATATAAGATACAAAATCGATGAACTGCATAAAAATTTTAAAAATGTAACTTTTTGAAAACTAATATGAGGTCTATTTCATCAACATAACCTTAATTAACACTTTTGTATTTTATACTACCTACGTATCTGTAACAGGTAAAAAGTTAAAGCGCGTTTTAATCTTTTTGAGACACCCTGTATATATATTTTTTTTTTACCTACTGTATGTTTTGGTCATTTCATTGTAATATTTAATATTGAAACGTGTTCAGCATTATTTTCATCATTTAAGTAAGTTACCCCCCCCCGCCTCCCCATCATGTTTTTTCATATATCTAAAATATCAAATAAGATGGTAGAGACAGATAACTGTAATAAATATTCTTCGACATATTTATCTATTAAATGAAATGGAAATTCTTTATCTACGTATCGAAATAATACGAAAATGCAAAATTCATATTTTTATCGTTGTTCGACATCTGCAGTTTTATACCTTGCAATAATTTATTCTAAATTACTTCATATAATCGAAACATAGCCTTAAGTAATTTTGAACATTACTTACAAGGATTTTATTAATATTTTGCTAATAATATATTGTATATATGCTGTACTTGAAAGTTAAGTATTTTTATTGTTGAAATAGCCGTACAAGACCTTCCTGGGCGACAGACTCTGATATACTAGATAAAAAAGAATCGTCCTTTAAATACTACTTAAAATATTTTTGTGTTTTCAAAAACTACATATTTCAGTAACACATTCATTATGTATTCACGATTTGAAGATAAAGCGAAATGTTATCGATATTTCTTTAATTATGTATACCCAAATTATAATATTACTTAGTTATTTATACCAAAATACAAAAAACAGTTTTATCATTTTTTTAAATCTGCAGTCTTATTCATTATAGTAATTTATTCGAATAAATCTTTTAATTCATTTCTTAGAAACATAGATTTTAAGTAGTTTTGAACAATATTTTAAAGGGTGTGTAGTAAAATGGCACTTTGTATCTGAGAGTTATATATTTTTATGTTTGAAACAATCGCATAACATGGTTTTGAGCGACATATCTAGATATATTTATTACCGAAACGTTAGTGAGGCTTACTGGGAAGACCCGAAAAGTTTTTGGTGTCTGATTAACTATGTGTATGTCTTGCGCTAACTGCATTCGATTAGTTTGTAATTAGGTAGGTATGTTGATGAAGTACACCGAATTATTTGTAAAGTTTTGATTAAATTTTGTTCATTTTGAGAATTCAGACGATTTTAAAATTTTGTCTCATTTAGATAATTTATTTAAATATTAAATTATGGATGCTAAAATTACTCCGATTAGTTTAAAATTTTGTCAATATATATGGGCCAAAATCCGATCTACCATAAACATTACCTGAAATTCTCCAATCTAAAGCTGTATTTTCATCAATCAGAGGGAGTGTTCAAGCAACTATGCTACGTTGTACTTTTAGAAACTGAATTTTTATGTATGTCTTTTTTTCCTCAAAATTCAAAAATTCCTAAACCCAAGTTCAAAATTTCCTGAATTTCCTCAGTTTTAACGGAAATTTCTTCAAATAACAGGAAATTTTTTTCCAGTCTTAGGAATGCTCAGACAACTTGCTGCTTGTACCTTTCAAGTATTGTTGCGAACTTTGTTTCCAGGTGTGTTTCTGTTGAAAAATTAATTCTAATCATAGTAATAAATAATTAAATTACAATCTTTTTAACTAATATAATTCTAATATAATAAAATCGCTTGTTAACTTTAAATTAAAGTGTAATTATTGCTTAAAGTGATAAAAAACTTAACACAAAAAAGGTTTAAAAATACTTTTTAATATAGATGACATATGTTTCCTTCGCTCAAACGGCGACGTTTTCAGATCAAAATGATAAATAAAATATTCTGCAAAGTTTTTGAAAATGATAAACATAAATCACGAGATCACGTATGTCAACGATACTAAAAAGTAGTTTTAAACCTTTTGTGTATTGTTTTTTATCACTTTAAGCAATAATTACACTTTAATTTAATATAATTCTGTTAAATAACATCCTCTATTTTTCTTCACATTTAATTTTTTTAACACTTTCCAAAATAGTTGAAAAATGTTTATGAATTCGGTTTGTCTCTCTGTCTGTCCGTGCTCTAAATCACGTAAATATACTCGGGTTGCCATGGAATTTATATATGTTATTGAGGTTTTACGATGCCATGTTCGGTATTGAAAATGAAGTGTGTACCATTTATAGTTCGTTTACAGGACACTTAAAATAATTCAATTTACATTACGGTCTGCGTAGAAAAATCGTTTGCGAGGTATTTTAATGATGTTACACTATTTCAAACATATAGAAGAAGAAAATATATATCACTGAGTTGCACTACAAGAGGCTTACTATAGAGTATGGCGTGCATAGCATTTATTGCTCATTTAGAAGGACACACAAAAGATTTCGGTTAAAGTACTGTCCATTAAAAATAACTATTGGAAATGTGTTTTAAGTTGTCGTACGCATATTTAAATTTAACTATTTTTTTCGTATTACTACATGATGTTTATAAAATTATAGATCCTGTACAGGGCAGCACAAAAGATCTCGAGTACATTTCAATTTATTGACGGTGCAGAAAGGGAATTTTCAATATAAGTTTTCCTAACTGAACTAAATTTTAGCATATTATGTAGTATTTATACAAATCTATTGACCATATACAGGGCTGCACTAATTCGGACATTTATCCGACTACTGATAGTAATTCCTGAAATTGGGTTTTCAAATATGTTATGCGTTTTCCAAATTGTTTACTTAGGCATCATCTTTTACCTTACTAAACGCTGAAGTTTTGTTAAGAGCGAAAACACTCACGCAAAAACACCCGCTTGCTAATGTTAATCATATGAGACAGTTCTTTCAAAATATCTTGTTTGCATTTCAATATTTTTATTATTATTATTTTATTATTTTTTTTATTATTATTTTTTATTTATTTTTTTTTTATTATTTATTTTATTTTTTTTTTTGTGAGTATATTTTCACTTTCGGAACCGGTTTCGAAAGCGAAAGTATCCCCCCTAACAAAATCGAAAAAGTAAAAAGCGGCAATTGTAGAGATCGACCTTAGCTATCCAATGCAAAAAAAAAAAAAATCTTTAAAATATTGAAATGCAAACGAGATATTTTAAAAGAACTGTCCCAATATTAGCGAACGGGCGTTTTCGCGTGAGTGAAGTAGCCTCTTAAATTATTCTGGAAGTTTTGGGATGTGTTTCAAAATCTATGCTTGACGCATGATTTTTTGTTTTTGTTTTTAATTATCATTGAAAACTATGCAGATTGATTCGTTTTTGCAACCTCAATATTTATACGCTGTATATTATACTAGCTCATTCTTTGGATGAAGCACAACATTATATTTTTTGTTGTTGTTGTTTCCTAAGGTCAACTATTCACTCTTTAGTTAAATGCAAAAATTAAAAGTATTCATTCTTAGAAATGATTCATGTATGTTATTTGAACACAATCAAAATAAATAAAACTAATTGCCTAATTATAGTATCCACGCGAACATATAAATCCTTTTGTAAATGCTTATCTCATCTAGTCATTTTTTTTTTAATCTCATTCGTGTTTTTAGAGTACTTAATCAACCTTCCTTAATTATCAAATTATTAACTCTTTACAAATAAATATTTGGCTTTCACCGAGCGTTGAAAAACATGCCACGTAAAGTATGTTTAACATCATAATAAATCAGGATATTATAAGCAAATCTAATTATGCTATTAAGATAAAATTACAATTGGCATATTAAAGAGTATGCTTTTGATATGCCAAACCTCTTCTTTTCGGTCTTTTGTCATTTAAATTTATTAAATACTTGCTTTAGAAAAAACCCTGACCCTTGTTCCGGTGTAAATTTAATGGATCATCCAAGTACACTTTTATGTAGACATACGAGGTCGATAATCGTAAGTAAAGCATAAAATATGATCGTGGCAACATTTACAAACACCAACAATCATTCGTTATTTTTTTTCTCTATCTTGGTTTTAACCTTTTGACTTCTATGCAAAAGTTTCGAGCAAACATCTCAGAGCAAATGGACTAGAACGCCTCCACTTCCATTACCATAATATAGAGATATATAAGAAGTATTATATTCACGCATCATCTGGTATAAAAAATTTGAATGTCTTTTTAAGTTGTTCTGCGTGTCATTTATTATGATGCACATTAAAAGAAAAGGACATTTAAGAATACATTAAATAACATTATTTGCATTGACAAAGAAAAATTATGTCGATTAGTACTGATCCTTGAAGTTTAATTCGCAACAAAAAGTAACCCATTTTATCTATTTTAGTGACATTTATGTTGAGAATTTTCTTTAATGAAACATAGAGCAAACTTCTTTTAGGTATGTTTTAAATTATTATTACTGTACATATTATAATGAATTAATTATCAATAAAACATTCATCTTTATTATACTAGTTTGTTTAATTATTACACGCCTAAAAAGGGGGTCATAATTAAAAAAATGATCATTTTTCAGTTAAACCCTCAGTCCGTAAGCCAAAAATAATACTTATCCGGGCCATCAATATAACAAATCTGTTAGCGATATACCTCCTCCATTCCTAATTCAATCCAATGTAAATAAACATCACGTTTTCGTCTCCTTATATATATTAGTTTTGTCGATGTTCGTCATGTGCGATATAATATGATTGTCGCAACACTTGAAAGCATTATGACCCAACATAACTAAAACTGGATTGTTACTAGGATTTTATATATTCCTCTAGAAGTATATTATTCTATACGATGCAAACGTCTTCCATGCATTTTTTTATTAACTTAAAATAATTATCATAATATGATAACAAATTATCATAACAAAATATTCATCTTCTTCTATTTAGACATACGAGGTCGGCAATCGTAAGTAAAGCTGGAAATATGATCGTGACATTGCTTAGAAACACCAACAATCATTCTTTTTTTCTACTTTCCTTAATTTTAAGAATTATCTTTTCGGTTTTTTTTTCTTCTTCTTTGAATTTAACCTCTTGACATCTACAGAAAAGTTTTGAACAAACATCGAGAAGCAAGTGGACTAGAACACCTCCACTTTCATTACCATAATATGGAGATATATAAGAGGTATTATATTCACACTTCATCTGTGTTATGGTATAAAAAATTTGAATGTCTTTTCAAGTTGTTCCACGTGTCATTTATTACGATGCACGTTGAAAGAAAAGGACATTTAAGAACCATTAAATAATGTTATTTGCATTGACAAAGAAAAATTATGTGGATTAGTGCTGATTTTTTAAATTTAATTCGCAACAAAAAGTTATCCATTTTATCTACTTTAGTGATATTTATGTTGATTTATGTTGAAGTGAGATTTATGTTGAAAACTTCCTGTACTGATACATAGTGCAAACTTCTTTCACGTATATTTTAAATAATTATCATTATACATATAGTAATGAATTAATTTTCCATATTACATTCATTTTGGTTATACTAGTGTGTAGACATATTACATACCTAAAAGATCGTCATAACTCAAAAATGCTAGTTTTTGAACTAAACCCACAGACTGTAATTCTGAAATAATACTTACCCAGGTCATCAATGTTACAAATCTGTTTGCGATACCTTCTCCTAACAATTCAATTCATTGTAGTTAAACTTCTCAATTTCGTCTCCTTTTAAAAAAGTTTTTTTTTTTAGTTGCGGGGATGTCCTTTGTATGCGATATGATGTCTATAATTGTAACTAAAGGATAAAATACGATTAGCGCAACCCTTACAAACATTGAGCTCCGGCATAAACGATATAACCAAAATCGGATTATTACTAGGATATAATGTATCCCGGTTGAAGCTTATTAATATTCTATATGAAAACGTAGAGTAAAAACGTCTTTCATGCCATTTTTTTAAACTTGAAATAATTATCATTATTTCATGATGAATTAGCATAACAAAACATTCATCCTCTACTATGAAGACATTTTAGGTCAATAATCGTAAGTAAAGCCTAAAATATTATTGTGACAATGTTTACAAACACTAACAATCATTTATATTGTTTTTTCTTTCATTTCCTTGATTTTACCAATTATTGGTTCTTTCTTTTTTCTCTTTTTTCGAATTTAACCTCTTGACTTTTACTGAAAAGTTTCGGACAAACATCGTGGAACAAGTGGACTAGAATGTCTCCTCTTCCAATTACCATAATATGGAGATATATAAGACGTATTATGTTCACGCTCCATATGCGTTATGATATAAAAGATTTTAATGTATTTTAAATCAATCTCCACGTTTAGTTCATTAGATACGGACATATATTAAAATCAAATAACGTTTTAAAATAAAAAAATATTATTTGCACTGACTAAAATATTTGGATTTTAAGGAATGATTCGTAAACAAAAATCATCAATTGTTTTTTTATTCTGATAAGAACTTTTTACATGGAACTTCTCATGGAAAACTTTTTTCATGTATTTATTGTAAACTATTCCTTACAGATATCACAATAAATTACAAGATGCGGAAAAAGTTTTGTTTCATCTGGTTTCTTACCCCAATGGGTTGGTGCAGAATTCCTGCTGAAAAATCATTTTATTAAAAATTAATATGTATTGAAATTTGTTTATTGATTACTTTTGGACCCATGGCTTAACAGTTTGTCCAAGCATGTGTTCTTTATACTACTTTTGATGGATTTCAACACTGGTTTTGCCATCACCCCACTCGAAACCGCCACATAAGTGGAATAATGCAGATGGTTTGACTGATACACTATATATTTTTATGTAAAATGATTATTCAACTATAAACAGCTTTTTTCATCTGTCAATGGCATTCCATGAGCCTATTTTTGTCCTTTTAATGTGTTCGATTCCTGCTTTTACCTAACAAAAGAAATAAATGATTGAGCACTTGAAACACATAACTGAAAAACTGTATCACCATATATAACATAAACATGCTGTCAACATTTAAATATCTAAATGGAAAAAAATGATATATTTTTGATGCACCAAACCTTTTTCACTTCCTATACAAAATCGAGGTATTCACCCCTTGTGCTACAGTCAATCATAAAGAAAAACAAGTTGGAAATTGTACGTCAAACGTGACAAATGAGGTGCATTCGTACTATAGCTAGTTATATAAATATTCAGATCTTGATGATTTTTAATTCTGTGAAATGAATGATATCGTCTGCCGATTAATTTCTGTAATAAAATAAGTTTCTCGGTCGATTGACGATTAAACCTCGGAAGCTCCTGTAACAAGAAAGCACCGATTTTTAAAAAAAAATCAAATTTCTTAATAAATATTTTTATTAATATCTTCTAAAGTTTTAATTCGATTTTCATAAAACTTGAAACGTCGCGACAAAATTCTGCAAAAATAATATATCTTAAATTTAAAACCGTTTGGTTGGGTAGTTTTTGCGTTGTTATATGCTGATAGACGGATGGACGGATCAGACGACGACTATAGGTGCTACGTATTTATATAATTACGAACGCACCTAAAAAAAGAACCATATAAACTTTCTAATTCCCAAACTGTCGCAGAAAGACGCAAAAGGATAGTCATCAACATTAAATAAAGAGGAAGACATCCTTTATGTGATCCTGCCGCAAATCATCGAATAAAAAATATCACTGGTACTACTTGAATAGTAATAACGTCTGGTAATTAATGTTGTACTTAAATTTTGCTTAGAAGATTGTCTCATTCAGAAATTGTGCCAAACTCAAACATTTTCAATACAAAAATCTAATTTTGACATAATATTTGGATTCACTGGTGCATTTTGCTTTAAGATACTATGAGACAAGTCATTAGATCAAGTAATTTAGGAGTTATGCAGGTTTAAATTTTGGAGATAATAGTGTTAAATAAATTTTTAATTGTTGCAAAACAGATGCAATACGGTTAGTTTTTAAGCATATTTTAAAAATTACTTAGTGGAACGAATTTTAATTTTGGATACGCATGTTTGGAGGTTCTAAAAATCTATTTCTGTTAAAATATTTATAGGTTAAAATTCAAATTTTTTCGAAAAATAAATTTTTAAAAATATTAAATGTTTTTTTCTTTCAAAACAAAATATTAACCTATGGATTTTTTAACAGAAATCCAATTCTAGAAGCTTCAAATATGCGAATCGAAAATTACAGTTCATTCCGGTAAGAAGTTTTTGAGTTATACTTAAACAATTACCCGCATTGCAACGATTAAAAATGAAGTTAAGATCAGGAGTTCCAAACTTTAAACATGAACAATTCCTAAAGTACTTGATCATACCTCTTACCGTTTGATATCCTAAAGTAAAATGTGACAGTGGAAATGATACATGATGCATTACATGATTACAATATAGGCAGATAAAATTGGATTATCCGGTACATTTTACCTTATAAGCATATAAAACAGCGTTTAAACACTAGAACTTTTTAACTAATTGCAGAATAGTTTCGAAAGAATTTAGCATACCTTCATAAATACCTTATAAATGATTTCGATGAAATGATTTGAAGATCTCCTGGAATCCTAGATTCCATAGCTCTGATAAACATAACTCTGGAAACACGAAAATAATGGGAAAGGCCTAATCCCCACACCTCCAAAAAAAGAGCATAAAGTTACAGTACAAAGTAAACAGAAAGAAATTAAAAATTAGATAATAGAGCAATATAAAGAAAAAATATTTAGGGATGTACACAAAATTAAAATAATACGAATATAGTTAAAAACCAGGAAATGAAACCCATTCAAAGCATTAGGTAGGAGAAAACTAGCCAGGGTCGATATTTTCAGGAAGATGAAGAGTTGACCGAGGTCTTCTACAGCGGATCCTCTCATGGTAGATGGACATATTTTGGAGAACAGGATTAGGTATAGCAGGCATAGCTTGAAGAAGAGTATAGCTTGATTCCTTTATGACTATTCTGGTAGGAGATTCAGATCATGGTGAATAGTCGTATTTCTATGATACCAGTGTGAATGAACAATTTATCTTAATGTTTTGTTTTGTACGTCAAGGCAAATAAGGATTGAATTTTGCCCATATATATGGAGAAGAAGCGAATTTAGGGGATACGTTTATTGATCAATATAACAGTAGGGAAATGCAGGGAACATCCAATAGGAAATTGCATGTGGAAAAATGTTAGTAGTAATTAAGAAAAGGGAAGAGGGAGATTTGCAACGGTATGGCAATGGGGGGGGGGGGATAGCAAAGTCACAATTAGCAATATTTTTAGTATTTTTATAGATATGGAATGCTGCAAGAAAGTTTAAGTATAGAAGTAGGTTTAAAGAAAATTTTAGCTGAGTTAAAGTCAAAGGTTCATGTCCCAGCAATAGTTTTCAATGGCCGTTTTGCTAGATTTTTGTTTATGAATATATTGCTTGTGTTCTTCAATTTGACATCATAAACCACGTTCGGCTTGTCCAATATAGGTGATAATATATGACTAGAAATTACTTTAGCATTATTTTTTTAATTGTATATCTTATGTGGTATAAAGTCATTGTGCCTAAATGCGACGCGATTCCCCATACTTTTGTCACATTTAGGTATATTTGGCATTTAGGCCAATATTTGACATTTTATTAAATAAATACAAAATATTTTATTACGCAGAAAAAGTTTGAATACTGTGCTTTTAATTCAAAACTAGCTTGTTTTGTAGAAATTGAATCATTATCTGTAATCTAACTAAATAATATATGAGTGTCGCATTTAGGTAATTTTTGTCACATTTACTGTGGTTAAAACATATATAAGACGTCTGAAATAATTAAATGGTACAATGTATTTTACGCCGTGTCAGTTCCTCTTAAAATATTCATTTAATTGCAATCAATTTTTGAAATCTATACTAATATTATAAAGGAGTAAAGATTGTTTGTTTGTTTGTTTGTTTGTAGGGGGTAATCTCTGGAACTACCGAACGTATTTCAAAAGTGATGGTGGCAACCCCTGCTCCAACATAGGCTATATTTTATGTCGGTGCCACTAACCCCAGGGGGGTGCAGGTGCAAAAAACGTTCTAAATATGCGATTTTTTGTATACCGAAGGAGCTAGAAATTTGAAATTTGGCATTGCAGTTACTTATAAGATGTAAATGCTCTCTAAGAACAAATTAAAAAAAATTCGAAATTTAAAAGGGTGAAATAAGCGAAAAGCGTTCTAAAAACATTCTAAAATACAATTTCTATGGAATCTCTGGAACTACAAAACCGATTTCAAAAGTAATGGTGGCAAATTGATGGTGACAATCCCTACTCCAACATAGGCTATGTTTTATGTCGGTGCCACTAACACCAATGGGGTGCAGGAGCGAAAAATTTGCGAAAATTGCGTCTTTTTTATGCTGTTGGAGCTAGAAATTTGAAATTTGGCATTGTAGTTACTTAAATGCTCTCTAGGAATAAATATTAAAAAAATTGAAATTTAAAAGGGTGGAATGAGCGAAAAGCGTTCTAAATTCGTTCTGAATTACAGCTTTTATGGAATCTCTGGAACTACAGAACCGATTTCAAAAGTGATGGTGGCAAATTGATGGTGACAATCCCTGCTCCAACAGCCTCTTTAATAAAAAGCTATGCGATGCTGACGACTGGGTTTTTCGCTAATTGTTGCCACAGATTAATCTCGGAAAATGAAACCTTTGAAGTTGCTGAAAAAAATAATAGCTCGAAAAATATTTGTCAGAAAATTGTTAGACAAACTGCGTTTGAAAGGTAAAAAATTGAATTTTTCTTGATATAAATTTCAAATCTAATGATTATGACGTTTTTCAAATATTGAATTTTAAAAATTACCAAATTTCACAATGGAGTACCATAGCGAAACCTTCATGCGTAAAAAGATAATGATAAGGGCGACGTGTCCTGATGTGTATATTGGCACGAGTCACAAAATATAGTAGCCTTATTATTCTGTTACAATATAAGAGTAAATTATAAAATGTCAATATTTTGTTTGATTAAAAGTTCGTTAAGAAAAATTGACCAGCGTAGCGGGCGTAGCTTGCTAGTAGTTAATAAAGAGTTGAAATACATAAAATTAAAAGTCGAAACACTTAGTATGAATTATTTAATACACTAATAACTTAATTTAATAATAAAGTGAATAATAAAAAAGTAACTTTGAGATACATGATATTAGATATATCATAATTAAATAATGAATACGCTTACATTCATAATTTAAGAACTTTTAACTTTGACCATGTAAGGAACAACAAGTAACTAATGGATGGCCAAGACAACATACATTTTACCAAATCAATCTTTATTACTGTATATTTTAAGCAAATATTTTGCTTTTCAGTTTGCCTTTAACTAATTTTTGATTTTATCTTCCGTGTAGGTCTGAATATTTTCTTTTTGGTTTCTGGAGAGCTTGGATTTAGATAATTTTGAGGCTTCTTCATATATTTTCTTTCTGCTTACCTTTCCTTCCAGATTGTTTTAGCGGCTGATTTAGAGATTTTTCTGAATTCTAATTTTGTAACATTGTTTTTGCTTTTTAAAGCTGTAATTGTAGTTTCTTTTCCAATTTTTTTCTGTGTTTTTGCTCTTTCACTTCATTGTGTTCTTTTGTTTGTTTGTTTTTTTTTCATATATGCTACAATTGTTAATCGTTCTGCAAAGTTTGATCCTACTGCTTTTCGCTTTTTGGTTGAGTTGTGATTTGTTGGTAAGGCTCTTTTTAACATGCAGCTTTAAAAAGCATGAGATGGATTGGCTGCATGAAGAGATACTTGTGAGTGTGATTCTGTTTGCACTCCAGCCTGTTCTTGAATAGAATCTGACTGTTTTTGCTAGCTAGTTTTTTAACCCTTTCCAACAGAGTTGAAAAGTGCTAATGAATTCGATTTGTCTGGCCGTCTATCTATCTATCCTAACTCTAATTCTCGTAAATATATTCGGATCGCCATCTAATTCCTATGCGTTATTGATATTTACTATGGCATGTTCGGTATTGAAATGAAGTGTGTAGCATTTATAATTTGTTTACATGGACAAGAATTCCATTGTGGTTCAGGGGTAAAAATCGTTTTAAATGTGTTTTAGGAATGTTATACTATTTCAAACATATTGAAATAGATATACCCCACTGAAGTATACTACAAGACGACGCTTACAGTAGAATATGGTATGCATAGCCTTTATCGTTCATATACAGCAACAGACAAAAGAGCTCCGTTACAGTACTGCCTGGGAACAATAATTGCTGGAAGGGCGTTTTCAGTTGTGTTATGCGTTTTTAAATATAGGTAATTTTTGGCATATTACTTGATGCGCATATAATCTATAAATCATGTACAAGGCTGTACAAAAGAAATCGAGCAATTTTCCGTTTATTGACGGAAATTGCTGAAAGTAAATTTTCAACTGTGTTATGCGTTTCCTAAATGAACAAAATTTTAGCACAATATGTAGTATACACGCAAATCGATAGATCATATACAGGGATTCACAAAAGAATTTTAATTATTTTCCTACTATAGATGTTAATTGCCAAATTTAGGTTTTTAAATGTTTGATACGTTTCCCAAATTGTTTACGAAGATATGAGGACATCAGTTTCAAAACTCGCCTTATCCAAAATATAAAAAATCATGTTTTCTCTATCAATCTATTCTAGTGGTAAATCTGCATCGAAACAACACTACAATCCGCTATAAAAACTAGTTTTAGCATGTATTTCTGGCATTGTAAAATCTTGGTTTACAATGAAAACCAATCGATAGAGTTAGAGGTTTTTTGAAATTTCCCAAAATTTGATTTTCTGGGTAAGGCGAGTTTTGAACTCACGTCCTCATAGCTTTCACCTTATTTCATTTCACCTTATTAAACGCGAAGTTTTGTTACTGTATTCTTAATGTGTTGGAAAGAGTTTCATAATCTATGCTTGATGCCTGATTTTTCTTTCTGATTAAAATATGCATTAACTATTTGCAAAAATTCAAAATCTTCATCACATATATTTCTATCAAATGTTAAATTTGTTTGGAGAGACACATCACACATTATTGGCGAAGTTGTATACCGACCTTCATGGTGCTCAGTTTGAAAACTTGTGCTGGCAGAACAGTCAATTTTAGTTGTTAACCCCCTGACCGCCGAACAAAAGTGCAAATTTGTAATGTTGTTTTCTCTGTATTTTTTTTTTTTTAAATGCTTAAAAAATCTGAATTTTCAAACTTGAGATAAAAAACTTAATTACGTATATAAGTATAATTCTTGAGAGTATCAATCATTACTTGATGTTTTAAAAATGCATTATATTTGTAGAATTATATTAATTTAAACAAACCTTGTATTATACTGTGAAACCTACAGCATAGTGAACGGATATATCAGGTCGCGGCGGTGAGAAGTCGACATTAGCCATCATTATTAAGTCGCCGCATCAAACTCAGGAAATATATTGTCTTTATTTTTTCTTAGCAGGAAAACCATCATTAATACTTGATTTATTAACGTTAAAATCATCGGTAAAAATCAATTTCTTGGCAGGAAACATGTCAATGCACAAACTATCTCTAATGCCTAAACTCTCATCAATCAAGTCATTGATGAATATTTCTCGCCTAGAAGTATTTAATTCATTTTATTCGTCTTTCTAGATTTGTAATTTTTTGTACCGCTTATTGGTATTGGGATCGGAAGATGATTCTGAAACAACACACCGATTGAATAGCAAAATGCTAGTTTTTTTTTACATCCGCTTTAAATTAAGTTTTTCAATCGACACAAGAATTTTCAGAGCTAAAATGATATAAAAGTATGGAATAACCCAGTGATCAAATGTCTAAATTCTTTGCTTAAATATACACCGCTATTATTAATTACTATAGCAAGCTACGCCCGCTACGCTGGTCAATTTCTTTTAACGTACCTTTAATCAAGTGAAATATTGACTTTGAATTTGACCTTGTATTTAAAAACCCTATGGATCTTCACTTGGAATGTCCTTTTGCATTTCTGAAAACGATACGAACGCTATTGCGTTATTGCATTTCTAATCTGTCAGACAAAATTTGGGCTGTTAAGGACAAATTAGGCCAATTCTCTGTAGACTTTATTATGGAATAGGTCAGCATTTAAAAAATAATAATAATAATTGTGTTAAATTACGGTGTCTATGGGGTTCACATTATGGTGTCTGTGGGGAAAAATCATTTCCGTTGGATTCAAATTGGATTTGAATGAAGTTACAATTTACAATACTTCAAATTTAATGAAATTGATATGCCTCACTGAGGTGGACATAAATATGGTACTCGTCGAGAATCAAATAAAAATCATGCACTCGCGACATCATAATTCACTTTTATATTTTAACAGAATTATAAGGCTACTATTATTTGTGACTCGTGCAATAGTCAGTATATATATACGTCAGGACACAAAGCCGTTATCATTATCTTTTTATGCGTGAAGATTTGCTAGGGTACTCCATTGTAAAATTTGGTAATTTTTTAAATTCAATATTTGGAAAACGGCATAATCATTAGATTTGAAATTTATATCAAGAAAAATACAATTTTTTACCTTTCAAACGCAGTTTGTCTAACAATTTTCTGACAAATACTTTTCCAGCTATTAATTTTTTCAGTAACTTCAAATGTTTCATTTTCCGAGATTAATCTGTGGCAACGATTAGCGAAAATCCCAGTCGTCAGCAACACATACCTTTTTATTAAAGAGGATTTGCATTTAATATTATTATTTGCATAATATTTTCTATTAAAATTTTAAAAGACATGTATTTTTGTATTTATTGGGTTGTTCGAATTATTAGACATTAATTCCGATAACTAATGTCTAATAATTGAAGGGCAGAAATTTCCGGTACGAATTGGTTTCCCTAAACGGAAGGAACTTTCTTAACAACCCAATAGATCATTTAAAATACATATTTAAGTACTCAGTCAAAACAAAATACTGTGCATAATCATGTAAAAATTCATAATTTATTAATTCAACAAAGTTTATTAAACGTAAATTCTGATTTAAACGTCAGCTTAATACAATATATGAAAATACCACACAAATTAACTTCCGTAAATCCCCTAAGAGCATATCCGCATTTGACGGCATTTCGTCGCTAATAGATCTCTAAAGGAATAAATCACTAAAATGTGTAGAATATTCTAGAACAACTTTAATTTGAAAAAGTGTCGCCCAGTAGTGTAGTCGTAAAATAAACCAGAGGGTATACGCTATAGGCAGAGGATATATGCTAGAGAGCATACGCTATGGCTACGAAATACGGAGAGTAACGGACTGTCATAAAAATATACAGAAGATAAACGGCGTATATTACCGTATTCCCTACACTGTATCTCTGGGTTGCCTTTTCTCGCTTTCACTTGAGGTAGATGAAACTGGCGTTCGAAGCTTTGGCGTCGATAAGGTTATTTTATTTTCAAAATTTTTAAAAAGCACAACGGGATCGCTGTTTCGTGACTATTCGATGCACTTAGGGAGTTGTGAAGGCGCTTGATAATGAACAATGTATATTGCAATGGGAAATTCTTTTAAAGAAGTCATTTTAAATGCAGTGAGATGTTTCGCGTTTAGTTCCCGAATTTTGGGGGTTTTATTATATACCATTCATGTTCAATTCTTGAGTTAAGATTTTAGGTACAACAACATTGTCGTATTTATGGATCATCACATTTAGGTACAATTACCTTATATTGAGAAACTTTAAACACAAAAGAGTTCAAGATATCAGGCACAAATTCCTTTCATATATTTGTCTGCGCATTTGAAGTAATTATCCTTAACTATAGCATAATAAATTACGGAAATATTTCATACATTTCCTTTTAAGTAATATCAATAATCGTAAATAAAGTATAAAATACCACATTCATTCATCTTCTTATACATACTAACTCATATATGAGTAATCATAACTAAAGCATAAAACATTACCATGGTAAAACAAACAATCACCCAATAATCATCTGTCAAATTTTACTTTACTTTCAATTTAATCTCTTGACTTATTTTAAAAGCTACGGACATTGTGAAGCAAGCAAATGCAACAGTACGCCTCCACCTTAATTATCATAATACGGAGATCTATATTTCAGGCTTAATCTGCATTAAGAGTATAAACATTTTAATGTTTTTTAAATCTGCTTCCCATGTCATTCGTTATGTAACCAGTTAATTGGAAAGAGTATTCTTACGATTCTTAAATGATTTTCTATATATTGGGCAAAGAAAAATGATTTGATATAGCTCTGATTTATGAACAAAATTTACATGTTCTGCATATTCTACTGGGGACATGTATATATATATGTGTGTATATTGAGAAATTTCTATGTAAAATAGTACTCAGACGTCTTTGATCTTATATTATTATCATTATTATTATTATTGTTATTATTATTAAGACTGCTAAAATTGTTAAATGAATCTTGAGCAAGGATTCATTCAACACACCTTAATAGCTATCAAAAATGTTATTTGAAATAATAATAAGCCAGACAAGTGATATGTATAATATATATATATATATAGGGTGGTGCAAAATTTTAATTAGATTAACTATTGAAAACTAACGATTAAAAGTTTAATCATGACTAAAGATTGACGATTGAACTTTATCGTCAATCTTTAGTCATGATTAAACTTTTAATCGTTAGTTTTCAATAGTTAATCTAATTAAAATTTTGCACCACCCTGTATATACATATATATATTAGTATGACTAATATATTAATATGACAACTTAATTAATGAATCAGGTTTTTCTTTACAATTTTTCCATACAAAATTATCCAATAATTAATAGCATTCTTCTTTTAATGGAATCATCATGCAACAGATCCATGTATAATTAGATTATAAATACTGAATAAATACAATTATGTTGTATTATACAAAATATGAAATAAAGAATACTTAAGTACATTAATAACAACAATATGATACAATACAAATTGCTTAAAATGGCATATATATTTTTTTAGTTCTATTTTTAAATAAGTTTAGTTCTTTTTTTAAAATAAGAATCGCTTTTATTGGGTATATTACAGTTTTCTGTTAGTTTAATAAGGAACAGGTGTTTCCTTGAAATTGTTTTGAGAATGATTTGTTTAAAGAAATTGGCTGATTTGAATTCAGATTTAAGCTCAATTAAGGAGGTTGACATGCTCACCAACGCCAAAATTTTTTGACACAATTTTAAACGCAAAGGCATAAAATTGGCAGGCCTGACTATTGAAGCGAGTTAGAATCGAAATGAGTTTTTCATTTTTTGATAAATAAATTATTTATCGAGTTATAAGCAATTCGAGTCACGTGACGACCAGTTTTTCCCCTGTCTCTCGCTGTCACGTCCAAAAAATCAGTCCAAAAGGCCAACTTTGACAGTATTTTCTAAAAGATCTTCTGTTTTTACCGAAAAATGGAAAACGTCTTTCGATTACAAAGTTTCTTAATAAGAGTGCCTGCCAATTTCATGCGTTTCCGAACAAATATGGATTAAAAAATGTGTCATAAAGTAGTCAGTTTGGATTTGGAAACAGCCTTAAAGTATTTGCTGAAGACATGAAATCCTCCTATAGTAGGGAGGGGAGAAATCGTGTTGTTAATTTAATTCATTTTGCTTCTCAATCGTAATAAATAGGTGCACAATTACGGATTTTTAATGTCCCTATATTTTAATAATAATCTTCACCTTGTTTAATCAGGGATTTATCTGATTAAATAAGACAAAGATTACACTCTAAAACGACATTTTCAAAACTGAGTAAAAAATATTCAAATCTGAGTATGTCGCATAGTCAAAATGGCTCAAAATGACTCAAGTTTGAAACATGTATATACTCATTTCTGAAAACATGCACACACTCAAGAATAAAACATCATTTGCTCATATTTGAGTATATCCATGTTTCAAAAATGAGTATGAACTGACTTTTATGTACTCATTTTTGAGTATGTCCATGTTTCAATATTCCGAGTATTTCTGGTATTTCAGAAATCAAAGCATTGGGTCGTCATACTTGAAACAAAAAGTTTCATAATAAAATGAAAACATCGATATACTCAGATTTGAAAGTGTCATTTTTCTCAGTGTACTATTAAAATTTAGTGGTATTCAAAATCCGTAATCCCTGACACTTATGGTAACATATTAATTGGACTTTTAATTTTGTAATTAATTATGCATTTTTGATTGATTTTCCATTGTTTATTCTCAGGAAGTTTTGATTTTTCAATAAGGAACAAACATTTCATTGAAGCTACTTTGAAAACACATTATTAAAAAACAATAATTTGAGAACAGTTAAAATATTAACAAGTATTAACTGAATGCATCAGTTTTCTTAATTCATCAAAGAAGCACCTAAGTTAATTATATTTTCTTTATTTTTCATAAGTAATCCATTACAATTAATTTCTTTCTCTAGATTTTAATTAATCGTGAATTTTTAATTCCGTTCCTTTGCTTCTTTTTCGTGACAAACTATAACTTGAGTAAAAAACAAATATTTCCTCGGAGCTATTTTAAAAACACGCTATTAGAAATCGTCTGCTCAACATGATTTTGGCAGGAGTTTTGCAGCAAAATTTCAATACTATTTCACAATGCTCAAATGTCAGTTAGCATTGAAGTCGTCATATTTAATTAACATGACCTCAGTTATAATTTTTGCATTACTTTAAATGGGGTTGCGCCGTCATTAAATCAAACGAGAGAAAAATAAAGTTATTATAACGATTTCACTTTGATTCTTTTCAAGAAGATTTTAAATTCTTGTGGCATCAAGGTGAATATGTCGAATTTCTGCATCGATGTTTGTTCTACATAAAATCAAATTACTCCGAATGTAATTAGTGTGTAACAAGTGTGTAAGGTAATAAAATATTTTATCATCAAACATGAATAGAACAATACTCTTTTTTGTTTTTAATTAGAAAGCATTGTGAAATATAACGTCAGATTGTAAATAATTGGAATAAACGTTTGTGATACGCCCTTATCACTGCCATTTATTTGCAAAATATGAATTTTCATAGAACATTTTGAAAAAAACAACCTATCATATTTTGCATATAAAATGGGTGTTTATGACCTGAGAAGTATTTAAAAGAAAAATATTTAGCTTAGTTCTGCTATGAAGAAATTTGACCTCTGTATAAAAGAGCATAAATTTGCACGTTTGAATACGTTTGTAGAAATAGCCTACCATTGTTTTATTCAACTGCATATTATTTTTCCCAGTTCAAGAATTAAATTATTGCATCACAGTCATTTACCTGACAATTTATACAGAAATATTAAATTATAAATAACTTTGAGGGCTAAAGCTTTTCCTGAAAAAAAAAAACATACTGGTGATTCATTTATGTATTTTTTATAGAAGTTACAGATACGTTTTAAGCATGCTTGTAATTAGGTCAACATAAAACTAAACACAAGAAGAAAAACAATAAAGTTTTGCATTTGATGTTGTTTTTTTGTTTGTTTGTAGGGGGTAATCTCTGGAACTACCGAACCGATTTCAAAAGTGATGGTGGCAAATTGATGGTGACAACCCCTGCTCCAACATAGGCTATATTTTATGTCGGTGCCACTACCCCAGGGGGGGTGCAGGAGCGAAAAACGTTCTAAAATTGCGATCTTTTCTATACTGAAGCAGCTAGAAATTTGAAATTTGGCGTTGTAGTTACTTATAAGATGTAAATGGTCTCTAAGAACAATATAAAAAAAAATTCGAAATTTAAAAGGGTGAAATGACCGAAAAGCGTTCTAAAAACATTCTAAATTACAATTTCAATGGAATCTCTAGAACTACCGAACCGATTTGAAATTTGGCGTTGTAGTTACTTATAAGATGTAAATGATCTCTAAGAACAAAATTTAAAAAAAATTCGAAATTTAAAAGGGTGAAATGAGCGAAAAGCGTTCTAAAAACATTCTAAATTACAATTTCTATTGAATCTCTAGAAGTACTAAACCGATTTGAAATTTGGCGTTGTAGTTACTTATAAGATGTAAATGCTCTCTAAGAACAATATAAAAAAAAATTCGAAATTTAAAAGGGTGAAATGAGCGAAAAGCGTTCTAAAAACATTCTAAATTACAATGTCTATGGAGTCTCTAGAAGTACTAAACCGATTTGAAATTTGGCGTTGTAGTTACTTATAAGATGTAAATGCTCTCTAAGAACAATATAAAAAAAAATTCGAAATTTAAAAGGGTGAAATGAGCGAAAAGCGTTCTAAAAACATTCTAAATTACAATTTCTATGGAATCTCTAGAACTACTGAACCGATTTGAAATTTGGCGTTGTAGTTACTTATAAGGTGTAAATGCTCTCTAAGAACAAAATAAAAAAAATTCGAAATTTAAAAGGGTGAAATGAGCGAAAAGCGTTCTAAAAACATTCTAAATTACAATTTCTATGGAATCTCTAGAACTACCGAACCGATTTGAAATTTGGCGATGTAGATACTTATAAGATGTAAATGCTCTCTAAGAACAATATAAAAAAAATCCGAAATTTAAAAGGGTGAAATGAGCGAAAAGCGTTCTAAAAACATTCTAAATTACAATTTCTATGAAATCTCGAGAACTACCGAACCGATTTGAAATTTGTCGTTGTAGTAACTTATAACATGTAAATGCTCTCTAAGAACAAAATTTAAAAAAATCGAAATTTAAAATGGTGAAATGAGCGAAAAGCGTTCTAAAAACATTCTAAATTACAATTTCTATGGAATCTCTGGAACTACCGAACCGATTTCAAAAGTGATGGTTTTAAATTGATGGTGACAACCCCTGCTCCAACATAGGCTATATTTTATGTCGGTGTCACTAACTCCAGGGGGGTGCAGGAGCGAAAAACGTTCTAAAATTGCGATTTTTTTTATACTGAATGAGCTAGAAATATGAAATTTGGCATTGTAGTTACTTATAAGATGTAAATGCTCTCTAAAAACAAAATAAAAAAAATTCGAAATTTAAAAGGGTGAAATGAGCGAAAAGCGTTCTAAAAACATTCTAAATTACAATTTCTGTGGAATCTCTGGAACTATAGACCCGATTTCAAAAGTGATGGTGGCAAATTGATGGGGACAACCTCTGCTTCAACATAGGCTATATTTTATTTGGTGTCACTAACTCCAGGGGGGGTGCAGGAGCGAAAAACGTTCTAAAATTGCGATTTTTTTATACTGAATGAGCTAGAAATTTGAAATTTGGCATTGTAGTTACTTATAAGATGTAAATGCTCTCTAAAAACAAAATAAAAAAAAATTCGAAATTTAAAAGGGTGAAATGAGCGAAAAGCGTTCTAAAAACATTCTAAATTACAATTTCTATGGAATCTCTAGAACTACCGAACCGATTTCAAAAGTGATGGTGGCAAATTGATGGTGAAAATCCCTGCTCCAACAGCCTCTTTAATAAAAAACTATGCGTTTCTGACGACTGGATTTTTCGCTAATTGTTGCCACAGATTAATCTCGGAAAATGAAACAATTGAAGTTACTGAAAAAAATAGTTGCTCGAAAAGTATTTGTCAGAAAATTGTTAGGCAAACTGCGTTTGAAAGGTAAAAAATTTTTCTTCATATAAATTTCAAATCTAATGATTATGCCATTTTTCAAATATTGAATTTGAAAAATTACTAAATTTCACAATAGAGTACCATAGCAAAACCTTCATGCGTAAAAAGATAATGATAAGGGCGACGTGTCCTGGCGTGTATATTGGCTATAGCACGAGTCACAAATTATAGTAGCCTTATTATTCTGTTAAAATATAAAAGTGATTTATGAAATGTCAATATTTTTTTGGATTAAAAGTTCGTTATAAGAAATTGACCAGCGTAGCGGGCGTAGCTTGCTAGTTTATTATACATTACTTACAATCTATAAGTGACTTTATAAGAAAACCAAATAGTTAATATTGTGAGATAACAATGAGGAGTAAGCTTAAGTACTTAAAGCTTAAACTTAAGTCATAAAATAATCTTATTTCCATAATAAACACTGCTTAACTGCATCGTACATTTATAAAGAAAGAAATTACAGACCTCTTTGAACACAGCAGAAACTCATAAATTACCAGTACATTGCTATACATACGTTTATTAAACACACTATCCTAATGTTTACATAATTTCTAGTAAAGTACACTCCTGTCGATTCACATTAAAGTATCAACAATAAAGGTTATTATCCCTCCGAAAATTTTTAAAGCAGAATTAAAACGGAAAACTGTCTTCAAAGGCAATGAGAGACATAGAGAGAGAAAGTCTGGCGAATTCGTGAAAGGACTTAATAGTTTTTTTGAGTGAAGAGGAAGTTTGCAAATATTTTACAATGTGTTACGAAACAATTTCCATATTGAAAAATAATAGATGAAAGTTTAAAGTTAAGTTATGTTTATATAGTTTTAAAATGTTATAATAATGGAAGTTTTTATATCAAAGTTAATCAAAACAATGGTTACTGATATTTTTTCTACCTATAAGAAACAATGTATATCCTTACTTTCATATAAATTCAATTTTTCGAATCATTATAAACTACCTTTATTTTTTTATGCATAGATTTGTTAAAATTCCTAAAACATTATTACCCCCCTAAAACAAAGTTGCTCTTCCAAACTTTACAATAGTAAAAATAATTCCACTCATTCTCAATGGATTTTACATTCTGTGAATATCCACCCTTACAATCTTAGAGTACCAAAAGATCTAGATAAGGAATATCTATTTAAAAGACATTTTTCTAATGTGAAAAAAACATTCGAGCGGAATTTGTTTAAAGATTCTTTGACGAAACATTGACACGTAAAAGCTAGATGTAAACTTGTAAATACTAATTAATAAAATGCGCTAAGTCTCCAACTATCCGGTATTAATGTGTTCTAAAAGCAATCCAGATATACAGATATCCGGATAATTGAGGCAGTCATAAAAAGTGTTATGTTATGAAATAAAAATATCTTGAAAATCGCTTTTGTTTAATAAAAATGTTGGCATATTTCATGTTTAAAATAATTTTACTTTTACAACAAACAAAAAATATATATTCAATGCAGTACTCGGATACATTTAGAGGTGCTAGTTTAACATATCCAATAAGATTAATTGTTTTACCACAGTGGGAAATTGAAGGATATTTAAATTTTTCCAACGATGTTTCTAATTTACTCCAACAATGTCTGATAACAATATTCAACACTTACTTGCTTTTCTTTTAAAGTCCAATTGCAATTTCTAAAATACAAGCGAATCCTTTGACATTTCTTAGAATACCAAAATCTTAACATAGTATAAAACAAAGTCGCTTTTTCTGTCTCTATATCCCTATGTACGCTTAAATCTTTAAAACTACGCAACGGATTTTGATGCGGTTTTTTTTAATAGATAGAGTGATTCAAGAAGAAGGTTTATATGTATAATAACATCCATTAAATAGTGGAGAAATACTGTTATTTTTTAGGTTTAAGTCGCTTTTTCTGTCCCTATATCCCTATGTACGCTTAAATCTTTAAAACTACGCAACGGATTTTGATGCGGTTTTTTTTTAATAGATAGAGTGATTCAAGAGGAAGGTTTATATGTATAATAACATCCATTAAATAGTGGAGAAATACTGTTATTTTTTAGGTTTAAGTCGCTTTTTCTGTCCCTATATCCCTATGTACGCTTAAATCTTTAAAACTACGCAACGGATTTTGATGCGGTTTTTTTTAATAGATAGAGTGATTCAAGAGGAAGGTTTATATGTATAATAACATCCATTAAATAGCGGAGAAATACTGTTACTTTTGAGGTTTTTAATGAGATGTCGTAAATAATTTCATTTTTTCCGCTTATACATTGCAAACGCAGGCTGAACACTACAAGATTTATCAAAATAATGTACTAATTATTGTACACATTAAAAAGGTCTACAGAAAACACAAAGAGATGAAGGTTTTCAAGGTTAACCCGAAGCAAAGCGAGGGAGGGCCGCTAGTACACTATAAAAAAGACAAATGCTTGTTACGGGGACGGTGGACGTTATTTTTTTTTTCATCACAGATATATGAAATTTTGTGCATATATACATTTCACCATACGTATATAGAATACCTTAAAAAAATTCTAATCTTAATATAATTTTAAGATTTAATTAAAAAAAAAAGCAAATTTTAAATGCTCCTTGTGTCTTAATTTTTAAGATATTTCCTCGATTTGGCATTTGGATCACTTAAAACTATATTACAAACAAATCTGTATTTCAGTTATTTAATCCCTTGAATGGTTAATTTTTAAGAGATTTTTTTCTGAATTCCATTCCAATTTTCATCAAAATTTAGCAATTTAATAAGTTATACATCAAATTTAATTATCTTAAAGAAGTCTAATTTTAAAATGCATACACAGTTTCTTTATAAAAAAGTGTCAGGATTCTTCCTTATCAATTTCAGGAAATTTCAGCAAAAATTAAGAGGCATAGAGAATTTAAAAATCTAAAATACGTGTAAAATCTGTATTAAGAAAAACAGGTATATAAAGTTTACTACACACCGAAAAATTAATTGTGTACAGTGGTGGACATAATTATAAGACAACTACCTAATTTGACATACAGTGAAAGAAAATATTCATATCTTAAAAATGCTTCATCAAATACGACAAAAACATAAATCTATTCTGTTATCACACGTAATTGTTTTACAGAAATGATATTTTTATAGAGTTTAATAAAATAAATTAAAAATGCCCTGGACAAAATTATAAGACACCCTAACATTTTAATTAAAACACCTGCTTTTTTTTTTAAATAAGCAAATTATCTGCACGCTGTTATGACATCAGCAGTTAACTAAAGCAGACGATAACCGACTTCACGCATTTACAAACATGCCACGAGGTAAACATGCCCCAGCAAATTTTATAGCATTCTTTAGGCCTTCGACACATGTAAACTGCCTCCCATTTCGATAAATCGCTCGATCTCACGAGCTAAGATCCCCCACAAGTTTTCGATGGGATTTAAGTCTGGGGAGCGAGAAGGCCACGAAAGAACATTGATACTTTGCTCTGAAAGCCACTTTTTTGTTACGTGTGATGTATGAATCGACGCGTTATCGTGCTGGAAATTGTAGTTTTTGCAACAAAGAAGTTCACCGTATATGGCTAGTTGATCTTTAAGAAGATTCTTATATTTTTCGGAATTCATTCTTGAATGCACAAAAACGATATCGGTTTTCCCTTGAGCCGAAAAACCAGCCCAAACCATTACTGAGCCTCCATCCATTTGGCGGCTCATTTGTACAGCAGAAGGCTTCTGTAAATCATGCCAATAATAGTGAAACCCGTCAGGACCATCCAAAGGTTAAACTTTTTTTCATCAGAAAATAACACAGAGTACCATTTGGAGGTCCAGGCCATAGTTTGTTTAGCGAAGTTTAAACGGTCCATTTTGTGCCGCCTTAGAGGCGGTGGTTTTTTCTTCATTTTTTGTTAATTTCACATAGGAAGCATTATGCAACACCCTGCGAATGGTTCTCCTTGAGCAATTCAGTTTCAAAGCATTTTTAATGCCTGTAGTGGTCATCTTATTCTGTGTAGCGAGCGAAAGCACATGGCGTCTGTCTCTCGAAGTCAAGCTAGGAGTACGTCCAGATCTTTTAATCACCGATCCATTACTTCCTCTTTTCATAATATTTGAAATTGCTCATCTAGAGCGTTTAATAACTTTTGAAATATTATTAACTGAAGCCCCAGTTCCATTTAATCTCCCAATTTCGCAAATTTCACTTTCTTTTAATTCTGTACCTCGTGGCATGTTTGTAAATGCGTGAAGTCGGTTATCGTCTGCTTTAGTTAACTGCTGACGTCATACCAGAGTGCAGAAAATTTGCATATTTCGAAAAAAAGCAGGTATTTTAATTTAAATGTTAGGGTGTCTTTTAATTTTGTCCATGATATTTTTAATTTTTTTATTAAACTCTATAAAAATATCATTTCCGTAAAACAATTACGTGTGATAACAGAATAAATTTATGTTTTTGTCGTATTTGATAAAGCATTTTTAAGCTCTGAATATTTTCTTTCACTGTATCTCAAATTAGGTAGGTGTCTTATAATTATGTCCACCACTGTATGTAATTCAAACGCTTGTAACTGCGAAAATTCATCGCAGCTGCATGCAGTTTTTCTCAAATGGTTCAATACAAACTGAATAATAATAATACACAAAAGAAAAAAAAATTGATTTTTGGGTCGATTTTTGATCAAATGTCCAAGGTCATAAATTAAGTGATGGAGGTAATTCCTCATTAATCTGCGAAAATATAATATAACAAAAAACGAAAAAATACAATAACCTCTTCCGAGATACAATAAACTTCACCATTCCGAAATGCGTGCTTTATCTTTATAAATCTCAGAAATCAATATATTTTTGAGTTTTAACGAAGCATTTATAAAAACAAAGTTTCTATTGCTGCCGCTGATTTTCGGAAACATTTTCTAGTAGTTTTTGTAGTATATTAATCAGTTTTCTGAAACTGGAATTTTGATTTTTAGGATATTATCAAATCCCAATTAAAGATTTTCAGCTGCGTAACTAAATTTATACATGCAAGCATAACAAAATAATATTTATTTTAATGTTAATGTTTACGTTGTTAATTTATGATGTTTGTATGTAAAACATGTTTGTTTAACAGGGAAATGTTTGCTTGAGAATTGATAGCACCCAAAAAATCTATGTTCTGGGTTCAGAAAACTGATTAATACACTATAAAAACTACTCGGAGACATTTCCGAAAATTAATAGCAGCAAAAAAGACTTTCCTTTTATAAATGTTTCTTTAAATCTTGAAAATATATTGGTTTCTGGGCTTTCTGAAGATAAAGAACACTTTTCGGAATCGTGGGTAACTTGGAAGAGGTTATTGTATATTTTCGTTCGTCGTTTTATTATATTTTCTTATATTAAAAAACTTTTTTTTTACAGTATATTGTATATTACAGTGTATTGTATATTAGTGTTATTGTATATTTTCGTTCGTCGTTTTATTATATTTTCTTATATTAAAAAACTTTTTTTTTTTTACAGTGTAGAGAAATATAGTATGAAACGAAGGAAATACCGAATTATAATTATCCGAATATAGACTTTAAAAATTCCAATTAAACATGCATTTTAACATTAGAAAACTGAAATTATTCATTTCGAAATATAGGTAATCTTTCAAAAAAGTATACTTTTATGAAAGATTACCTATACTTCGAAATGAGTTTTTTTTCTTTTTTAATGTATAAGATTACCTATATTTCGAAATAAGTTTTTTTAAATATATTTTTTTTGTTTCCTGACGTCGATTCGGATATTTGGTGATCCGAATGAAAGTTCGGACAACTGACGTTTCACTGTAATATGGAATAGCGCATTCTAATGCATTTATTAAGATAGCCTGATATGATAATTTCTTAAATGCAATTAAAGTTAATTGCTTTATTATTTCTTTTTCACTTAATTTATTACTAAAATAAGCCTGTCACGATTTAATCGCATAATATATATATATGTTCCAGAATTCTAATCTATATTTATTTTCTTATAATTCGTTCGTTTTTGAATAACAAGTGATTTAAAATGTCTGAAAAATAGTTTTATATTCGTATCATATATTTCAAAACATCATATTTTCACAAAATTGCATTAAAATTCTCTACATTATTATTGATAATTGCATGTACATTACCTCTGTTCTCTATTTTTAATGTCAAATCTGGTGTATCGGTCAAATAAATTATGTTTTTAGCTTTTTATTTCGATTTTCATGTATTTATAATTAAAATCGGCTTTACTTTATCTTCAGTAACCTCATTAGTATACAACGGACGGTCAATGTATATTTACATTTTCCATGGTTCTTTCTCACATTTGAGTACCATTATCTCCGCAGAGTATTCTGATGCACTTTATTTAATAACAGATTAATAACTGTTTAAACATGTCAAAATGAATTAATTTTTTTAACCGAGATCTAGTTAAATGGTTTTCTAGTATTCAAATAAAGTTTTTTTTTCCCCACAAAAGCCGTTGGAATGGTTTACGATTTATAGAAACATTTTCAGAACTCAAATTGTTTTAACCCATGAAAACGAACACACGGGTCCTACGATTATGGCCTGCACAGTAGGCACATGACGAGGGCTTCAAAGAAATCAGATAATTTTATTTTAATTTAAAATATTTTATATGTACAAAATCTAATATTCTATCTTCTTATATGTAATAAGACATAATAACCAAAAAACTTTTTAAGAATATTTAATATAAATTTATTTGTTCAGCTACTCTTTTAAAAACACTACGAAAAGAACAAAACATAATTTGCAAGAATTACTGAATCCAAAGAAGAAATCTATCTTATTAACATAATGTTCTACAATAAAGCATTATAAAAAGAAGTGCCTAATGTGGAAAATTATTTTTATTATTGATATTATTATTATTATTATTATTATTATTTGAAATATTGCTTGTTATGATTGGAAATATGCCGCTTTATAGGTAAACTTCACTGAAAGAAATATTTTGAATATTCTATTATTTGTTTCATGCGCGTTTGGTATATCTTTACATTTCAATTTGAAATAAAAAAAAAATTATTTACTGTGATTTAAAATTTAGACTTAGATTCAAATACCAAAAATTTTTGAGGTGGTCACACGGCATATAATTCTGAGATCGAAATTGCAATTATATTCGAGTATCACTAATAAAACGGGAAAGAAGGGAGGTCCACATATGTCAACAAATAGAGTGATGAGGTTTAAGGGACAGTTCAGCTTTAACGAATCAAAAAAGCGTTTTAATTTTTATATTAAATTATATTAATTTTAATGCAGGCTATTTTGATATTCATATCAATGTTCCTATTAACATTGCTGACCGGAGACATTCGGTGACTTTTTTTTTTATAGCTGCAAACTTTTATATTTTTCATTACCAGAAATTAAAAATAACAATAATTTTCGCGTTATTTAATCCCAGAAATTTGCGATTAAATATAAGGTTATTTTCTAAATATACTGGTAACAAAAGAAAAAACATTTTTAAAAATTGTTTTCATACAAATTGCCAGTCAACATGGTGTTAATGTTCCACTGCCATTTTGTTTCAGAAATTTCACACAAAGAATGAACCCATTTCTATGAATTTTCCTTCAATTCAAAACTCTTTCATCTCGCAATAAAAATCTTGATATTGTGCCCGAGATTTATTAACAACATTTTGTGAAATGTTTTGGAAAATGCAAAAAATTACATAAATAATATTTAATATCAAAATTTTAAAATTAAGAGAAAAAAATTAAATATTATCAAAATCTTTTAGGCATTTTCGGACATAACATTTGTATATTTCTAAAATACCCCCAAAGTGCCTGATTCATTTAGGAGATAATTATTATATTTTATGTAAGTTTATAAATTAAAAAAAACTTCAGACCTTGTCATTTAACAGTTGTGGAGCTACCATACGCCATAATTTGTATTCTGAGATTATATAAATTGATTAGATTACAAGGAAAATTTCTGTAAATGCATTTACTCTTTGTTTGACATTTTCAAAATAAAAAAATCTCATAAAGTCCGTATAAAAATGTTCAGAATTAAATTGGCTTTCATTAAGTTTAAAATTGAGAATTTTATTTTACATATTAAAGATAAACTGTATTCTTAACGTTTAATTCTGCTGGATTGTAAATAGAACATTTTATTTTCGGAAGTTATTACTATATCACAACAGATCAATATGATATACAGTTAAGGCATTTTATAACGAATTATGATAGAACAAAAAGCACGATATAACAAATTGCTCTTTGCCTTTCAGTTGGTCGATAAGTTAAAGAATACTAAATTCAAAACGCTATAAAGAAAATATTTATAACAAAAAGTGCAGTATAACGAAAGGAATTCGAACATGCAAAATGAAAAAAAAAGGCCATATATAGCAAATTTTAATTTTTTTTTTTTTTAATCCCAAAAACGGGATGGAAAATGGTATTTTATTTCTCGAAGAGCAGCTATTCTTTCTCTGTTGTAACCTTCTTGCAAGTTCTCTGCAAGATACTGATAAATATGACTTTCGACTTTAGCTGTGATAAATTCTTTAATGTTGCATATGAAAAATTCAATGAGAAGAATATCGTCCACAAAAGTGCAGAAAATTCGTCGTGTGATGGTAGTGCCAGTGAGGAAGAAGAAATCATAGAAGATGCCCAGAAACTTTCACCATCTGATGAACTTGAACATTTTAAGAAAGTTGTTTGTTACACGCAAAATGAAAACTTGTTAAAGAATAAAATTAACATGTGTGTTGACAAAGTAGATTGTGTTAAGATTATATGTTGTTAAGAAAAGAAAAGATAATTTGTTAACTCCTTTATTCGAGCACATATAGGTATGTAAAACTACCCTTTCAGAAAGTTAAAATCATACATATTTTTTATTTTGAAATTTCCTAGTTTTTTTTTAATGTATAGATAGTACTTTGTATTACATATGTAACCGTCAAAATAATAGATCCAAGCTCTAATTATCCAAAACCCAGTCATCCAGATCTATATGTAACAAAAATGATGTAATAATGTTACAAAAAAAAAAAATCTTTGTGATATGAATTGCATGTATTTATTCGTAAAGATATAATTTCCTTGAAATTCCTTTTTTAATAAAAGTTTTTTTTTATTTATTTATTTACTGTTTGTAATAAAAGTGATCCTATGAAGGCTTAATTATAATACGAATATATAAGACTTACCATTAAACAAAAGAATATTGAACAAAAGAAATTTTAACAGAAATTTTTATTTAAGAAAATGCTTTTTTTAGGTGCGTTCGTAGTTATATAAATACGTAGCACCTATAGTAGTCATCTGATACGTCCATCTGTCCGTCTCTACGCATATAACAGCGCAAAAACTACCCAACCGAATGGTTTGAAACTTAATATAATAAAATCGCTGCAGAATTTTGTCGAGTCATTTCAAATTTTATGAAAATCGAATCAAAACTTAAAAAATATTAATAAAAGTTTTCTTCATTCCATTAAATCCTATCATACGTAATTAATTCAACAATATCCTATGATAGGTAATTATTCTAGGTTGTCATGGTGATTACGTGATATTTAAAATGGAGTCATATTGTTCCCGCATTACTGAATTTAAAAACCGAATTTGTATACACCCAGAAAAAGGAATTGATTAAAACTACAAAACATATTTTGTTGAGTACATTTTGGTTCTTTTAGCAAAATTCAAGTAAAATTGAACCATTTTACTTGAATTAACAAAACATTTTTTACTGATGATACAAAATTTTTTTTTGGAATTGACAAAAAAAAAAAAAAAAAAAAAAAAAAAAAAAAAAAATTTGTTGATTCAAACAAAATTTTCATTGACCTATATTTAAACAAAAAGTTTTGTTGGGTCAACCAAATTTTTGTTGATTCAACAAAACTTTTTTCTGGGTGTACTAAAATTGTTTAATTATAGCCATCATATGATCTACTGACAGTTTTTTGGATAATAGATGTATCCGGAGAAATAGATATTAAATGGAAAAAGAGTCTAAATATGGATTTAAAGTTCTGAAATTTTCAAAGCTTTGCTTAAGTTTCCCATTGGAAATTTCAGTAAATGTCAACAAAATAAAATGTTGCCAACTGAAAACGTACTTATTTTATTACGGAAAATAATCATATCTTAATAACAGACGATATAATTCATTTAACTGAAATAATAACGATGATTTTTTTTTTACATTGTCTTGTATTGGATATTTGCGAATAGTATAATTTTAATGTAACAGAATTATAATTAATTATTTGTAAAAGTGTATTGAAACTTCATTTTATAAAATAAAATTCATATCTATAATATGAAAATCTGCAAATAAAATAAATGTTGTATTCATGCATTTTTGCATAAGAGTGCAACAGCTATTGATTGTCCCCATTATACGGATTTCTGCATACCGAGATTATATTCAGAACACATTAGTCCGGATAATTTAAATTTTTACTCTATAACGAAGTGATTTGTTATAACGTTTTAACGAAAGCACGTTATAACGAACAAATTTTCGAAGCACTTTCGATTTCGTTATAAAATGCTTTGACTGTATATGACTGATCAATATTGTGTCAATTTGGTATCATTGCATATCAGTTTTTGCTGACAATTTCGAAGCACTGAACAATGCATGTTAGTCTCTTTAAAACGCTATAAATAATATAGTAGTAACCATGCTATAGGAAAAACGATAGATAAAAATAATGATAACGCTAAAAAGATATAAAATGTTTGAAGTAAGATTAAAATGGAAATTTTATTTAATGATGAAATCACAAAAAAAAAAAATGAAAATTTTGCTTGAATTAAAGAGGTGTGATATTGATATTTCGGCTCTTACAGGGTGTTTCAGAACAGTAGAAAAAAATTATATGAGGTGATAAAGCATACTACAACAAATTTTGTATAGGAAAGCACAAACACAGACTGAATATATTCAATCAAAAATACAGGGTGTCTCACTCCAATCCTAAACCATACTTTTATTCATAATTTTAACAATAATGAAGATACTTTAACAAAATTTTCAACGGATTTATCTTGTTTTATGCGAAGAATTTTTATATATTAGAAAATAAAGGAAATGCACAATACCGGTGCACAATAGAAATGCACAATACAACTACCGGTACCATACGCAATATCAACTACATATCGAAATATGGAGCATCCAATTAAGCGCAGTTCAAATGCAGATGGTGGTCACGTTTACTTCTTCTCGTGATATATCGTTACATTTCACATAAAACAGCAAGATCAATTAGTAGAAAACTTCGTTAAAATATCTTGATTATTGTTAAAGTTATGACCAAAAATCCGCATTCGGATTTTGATGAGGCAAAAATAATTTTAAGTGAATAATTAGATTGCCATGTTGCTTTCCTATATAAAAATTGTTTTATGTGGTGTGATCTATCAATTCTTGAAGTTTGTGCTATCTTTATAAAAATACTCTATATATACTATAACTGCATTCAGAGAAAAATAATTTCAAGCACTTAAAACTTATTTACCAGAACAACGGGACACTTTAAATTTATTTTTCTGTCCCTTAAAACATTTCTCCGTTTCGCAAACGACATCAAAAATCTATATCATTATTTCTATATCTTCAGATGTTTCAGATATTTCCGATGTAATCTCTTGAAACGAATTATATTAAGGAAAAACCAAGGTTGGGAGAATGTGATTATTGAGAAATATTCTTTACGCACGCCCTTCAGTGTCGCCTCTGTAGGTGCGAGGCATTTCTGAATTGCTTTGAACAACAAACACCTCTGACCCAGAGTCGACGACCTATGAACTTATAAAGCGGGTGAAAAATTATTATTACCTGAAGTGAAAGGAAAAACCCATTCAGAAGAATTTCTATTCGGTAAATATCGCATACCATGCAATTTTTATAAGGCCGTATAAGTTATTCAAAATGTCATAATTTAAAGTGCGGTTCTGTTATTTACAGTTACTAAGCATTGTAACAAAAAGGAATGGGCAGAACTAATTGAAAAGCGACTTTTTTTCTGGCTTATCCATATACTACAACACAATAAGATACACATGTTTATAAAGTAGAAACGATTACGAAAAACTTAATGCAACCTAATAAAACCTCTTTCCTTTATTTTCAGAAACCATAGGTGAAAAATTAATGACAAATGTCTGAATCCAATAGGTTACCGCGATACAAAGTAGTTTTTACAATGCTTGAAGATTTTTAATGAAGTTTCATAAACTCTCGGTGTGTTTTATGAAATCTCTTGCTGTTTCTCATTAAATGCGTATAAAACAAAATATACAAGCTTTGAATTCCAAGCTTTAAGAATAACTAAAATCTTTTTTTTTCTTCATTCAAAATTTTCAATTCGATAAAATTACAAAGTCATTGTAAATTTTCAGAAAAGTTTCATCATATAGTAAAAACTGTTACGAAACATTAATTAATCCTTCTAGTTAACCACAATTCCGAGCAACCTTCCCTCTTTTAGAAAATAAAAGGGTTAAAAAAGAATCAATGTAGATTTTTTGAAAAAGAGAGCTAAAAGAATCAAAAAATATTTTTTAAGAGAGAAAAAAAGAGTCAGATAGATCCGTAAAAAATTTTTTAGTCAATCCTATGCTCAAAAAAAAAATTAGAAAGAAAGTCAACTCAATTCAAACCGGACCTTCAGTAAAATTGGATACAGATAAATTATGATTACTTATCCGATTCAAGACTCTATAACAGATCAAGCATACAGACCATAAAAATTGTAAATTTTGAATCGTTTTAAAGTACCAATGTTTTATTAATTTATATTTTTAAATTGTTTAAAAGTCGGTATTCAAATATATTCTATTTCCTGTAATATTTATATATTCAAATACCAGTCTTAATCTTCTGGGGGGTTTTTTGTATGTTTGCTTGTTTTTCGTTTTTCTGTCGATGTTATTTATTTTTTCTCGCAAAATATCATGCAGAATTCGTAAATACTTTTTTTCTACGCTTTCTCTGAAGCCCTGTGTGATTTTAAGTCCTGTGTGATTTTTAGCCCATTTTAAAGAAATATTCTGAAAAAAAAAATAATAGACCAATATAGGCATGAGAAATATTTTTTATTATTACATTATTACATATGAAAGTCTCAGTCAAAGTCTCAAAGTTCGTTAGCTTAAGGATTACACCATTTAAAACCCTGCGAAATCTCTAATGCTTTCATCATTTTATGCTTTAATATTTCTCTCGCAGAAAATTGTGTGTGTTTCCATTTCCGTTATTACAAAATGGGATATCAAAATATACTTAGAGATAATTTGGAACCCAAAACAGCTACACACTTTCAAGATTATAGATTGACTTTTTAATCATTTTTCGTTTTCCTGACATATGTTATTTGCAATGAGAAAACAATACTAAACAAACAGCATTAGTCGAATCTTCACAAAGATCGTTGTGTTCTTGACATCATAGTTCTAAGATTGTGTTTCCATAACACACTTATCACTATTAATATTAATTCCATTTCTCTTAAAACTTTTTTTTTATTTAAATCAGTCTTAGATCGTGAAACCAGAGCATTCACTATGTTCCTCTCTATAATTAAATACTACACTTAAAAGAATTTACTGAAAATTAACTGATATTTGTTTTTTGTTTTTTTTCAACTGATTAAAATGTGTCCAGACCGAATCTCAAACATAGAACCTTTGGCTTTAATTGCCAATGTTCTTTCAATTGAGCTATCTGGACGACATCCCAGGCAACACAGTTCACTCAGACAACAACCATTTGATATCGACATCTGATCTGTTATTTGAAACAGTTCGACAGAATAAATCGCAGATAAAGGAACTCCAATAAACGATGGGTACGTAATTAAATTTTTATTATTTTTAACACAATCAAACTTATTTCTGAAAATTACTACTCTTATTATTTATTTATACAGTTTGATTGTGATAAAAAAATAAAAGTGTAATTACGTATCCATAGTTTATTGGAGTTCCTTTACCTGCGATTTATTCTGTCGAACTGTTTCAAATAACAGATCAGATGTTGTTACTAAATGGTTACCTGGGATGTCGTCCAGATAGCTCCATTGAAAGAGGCAATTAAAGCCATAGGATTTGGGTCCGAGTACCGACCTGGACGCATTTTCACTCAGTTGAAAAAAAAGTTACTACTCGTATGACTTATTTACAAATCAGTTTGATTGTGTGTTAAAAATAATAACTATTAAATTTTATCATGCTGCCATACAAGAATTGCCTGTAGGAAGGACTTTTGAAGGGAAAGTGACTCACATTACTTGTTCAAGGCAAATACTAATAACTACGCATTGAACAGCTTAGGTCCACGAAAGTTCTGTGCACAAAAACCTCAGCGCCTAGCTTTTTTATCTGTAGGCAGCCTACTAACCTTTGGAATGAGTTGCCCCAATATCGAAGGAATTAATAATTAACATTATGGATGCTCAAAGAGTTTCTTTTGGCATTCGAACCTACAATCCACTAGTTGGAATTAAAAAAAAAACACATTCATAATACCGCTACAGTCGTTCAATAGATTAAAAATACGTCAAATAACAAAATATCAATTTTCAATATTTTGAAACTCTGATTTTTATTTTTTTATTTTTTTATTTTAAACTTGATTAAAATTTCAGGTTGAAATATATTCCATCTATATTTTTTATACAAATATTCGTTTCAACCGTTAAACCTTTATCTCAAAATATTATTAAAATTCTGAATTTCTCTTCATTCTCAGTAAGTTCTATCAATATTTTAGAAAACTTTTACGTAAATATTCTGAAAAATAACAACCCGATATGATAATGATAAATATTTCCACTGTTACATTGAAATATATATATATATATATATCAACCACAGTTATTTTGAATTTCACTAACTTGAAGAGTACACTGTTTAAAACCCTACAAAATCTTTATTGTGTCATCATTTCATGCTTTAATGTTTCTCCCGCAATGAATTGCGTGTTTTTCCTTCCCTCTTATTACAAAATCGTACATTACAATATACTTAGAGGTAATTTAGAACCTCAAATACCTACGTACTGTCAAGATTATAGATGGATTTTTTAATAATTTCTGGTTGGACTGACATACATTATTCACAACGAGAAAAGATTACTAAACAATTGGTATTAATCGGATGCATTATTCGCTATGAGAAAAAATTACAAAGCGAATGGTATTAATCGAATCTTAACAAAAGATCGTTGAGTTTCTGGAAATCGTACTTTGAAGATTGTGTTTCTGTAACACACTTCAATTATATTCATCTTTAATCATTCCATTTCCTTTACAATTTTTTTATTTGAGCCAATCTTATATTGTAAAATCGGCGCTAACTTTCTTTCATTTTTTCTGTTAAAGTTGCAACATCTGTCTGTATATTTAGACAACGGCAGAATTTTACCATATTGACATAGGAAAATTGTTTTCAAGGAGGCCTTTTGAAAAAAAGAAAGTGATTCATTTTTTTCAAGGCAAGAAATACCTTGAAAACTGTACACACTCATCACACAAGCACTTGCGGAATCGAGCCCAGAAGCTTCAGTAACCAAAACCAGATATTATATCTGTTGACAACATGTTAACCTTTGGAATAAGTTGGACCAATATAGAAGGAATAATGAATTCACTTTAAAGAAAAAATAGATTTAAAGAAGTTAGGCTTTCGAACTTGCAACACAGTAACTGCAAGGTAAAAACCGCCTATGTAACATTTCTGCAATTTTCCAACAAATAGAAAAAAAAAAAACATGATATTAAAAAATGTCAATTTTCAACATCTTAAAGCTCGAGTTTTTATTTTGTAATTTTATTATTTTAAAGCTGATTAAAATGTTAGATTGAAACATACTCTAGTATCTCAATTTTCTAGGGTTTCGTTCATCTGACGTTCATCGCCTCAATCCTCTGTCTGTCGGTCATATAGTTCGTTCTTAGAAACTGTATAAGTTAGAGACTTGAAAATTTGCATACTTATTGCTGAATACCTCAGATCACACGACAAATCATAAAATTTTGAAAAAGTCTTATATTATTTTAATTAAATGAATTAATTTAATCACATCCGACAAGATTTCAAAACAGAACATTAATTTCAGTCTTTTTCGCATAGGCTAGGTGACTTCGTGATAGCGTGTTTGCCTGCTGTTCAAAAGGTTCCTGGATCGAAGCTGGGCGTCGGAGTTTGACATTTTCCACTTGAATAGATTTCATTATCTAATAAATTCAATTTGACAGAATTTTTGTTTTTTTTCTTACCATTTTAAGACCAAAAGTTGTTGCAAAATATTTTATCATTTTTTTTAATTCAATAATTATTTTTTGAGAAATCGCAAAATTAATTTTTTCAACATATGCTAAATATTTGAAATTTTGAAATTTGAAATTTCTTTTAAATAATTTGTTTTGTTTTGATAAAATTCGAAATTTTAAATTTTGCTTGAACATCCACTAAATTTTAGAAACATTTTAAATTTTAAATTTCGTTTAAACATTTTTTTGTTTTGTTTTTAAAATTTTTTAATTTAATTTGAACCTGCGCTAAATTTTCGAATTTCGTAATTTTGAATTTTATTTACATTTTTTTAACAGATCTTATTTTTAAATATTAAGTTTCTTCTTTAAACCATTAATTTTCGTTAATAACTAGGGCCATTTAACTTTAAATTTATTAACCTTTCTTCTACTGGAGTAATTTTTATTTTATCATTAAAAATTTAAATTATATAATGTAATGTTTTAATGTTTTAGATGCGTTTTCGCTTGCCGATTTTCACACTAGAGATTCTAGAACATATGCTGGTACAATTGTCTGAAAAGCAGTTCTTGAATATTTTAAATTTGATCAAAAGAATAGCTTCCTCTTGTAATCATTTTATATTAAATTTAATGGCGCTGTCATCTATGTTCTTATTGATAAAGTGTATGATAAAGGATAAGGATTTACAGATTATAAATTAATGATTTGGATTTATTAATTAAAGGATAACTTGTTTTGGAAGGAATATTAAACCCTTTGTGCAATCTTCGATCACGCTTACCCACTTGGTTTTTATTCGAATGTTCGTCTCAAGCTTTATTTTATATTTTTATTTATTTTATTTTATTTTATTTATTTATTTTACTTTATTTATTTATTTATTTATTTTTGGTGTATTTTTTATCGCAAAATATCTGAAAATTCTGAAATTATCTTTTTTCTTCATTTTTAGGAGAATTTTAAATATTTAAGAAAACTTTTATGTAAATACTCTGAAAAATAACAAACTAATATTATAATGATTAATACTTTCTACTGTTACATTCTTATTCATATAAAAACCTTACTTTTCTTTTTCGAAGTTCATTAACTTGAAGATTATTCTATTTAAAACCTTACGAAATCTTTAATAATTTAATAATTTTATTTTTTAATGTTTCTTCCGCAGAAAATTTTGTGTGTGTGTGTTTATCTTTTCCCTTATTAGAATGTCGAACATCACAATATATTTAGACATAATTTGGAGCCTTAAGCAACCAAACACTACAAAATTATTATAATTTTTATTTTTATAATTTTTATTTGGCATGACATTCGTTATTCGGAATGGGAAAAAGATTAATTAACAAATAATAGGCTCCGGCAAAGAGGAAGGGGAGGGAAGGCAGGATAATGTCCTCCCTAGATTTTGAAACTTAATTAACTAAATTTTATTTACCTTGATGATTTCGAAAATATATATATATAATATATCATAAAAAATTATTCTTTGTAACTAGCATAAAATAATTAAACACGAAGAAAAAAAATAACTAAGAATTTTTCGTCGTATGAATCTAGAAGACATTAATTATACACTAAGAAAAAAAATAACTAAGAAATTTTTTCTGTATGAATCTGGAAATCATTTTTTTTCATTCTGTTTCTCTTTTTTCTCTGGTCATGTGTTTTAAATTTATCTGAAGTGGGAGGTTCAAGGGGGGGGGGGGGACCCTGACGAAAGAAATGAATGAACAGTTTCAATTTTTTCCTTTTGTAAAATGGCGGAAGAAATTCATTTTTGAATATTTAATATTTCTTGATAGTTCTGTATTGCTTTTTATGTTGCTATGTTTAAAAATTGTGTTGCACGAGAAGTTCTGACTATTTTTTTAATTTAATTATTTATTATTATTATTATTATTATTATTATTATTATTATTATTTTGTATAACTTATTTCCTGTTTATACTCTCCATTTTGAAAAAAACTACTAAACTACCGGCACATCAGTTCCAAAACTTTCCCCTTCTTAGATTTCATTCTGCCGGCACTCATGAAGCAAATGCAATTAATCGAATCTTCACAAAAGACCGTTGCGTTCACCAGAGAATGCCACAGTTTGAAGATTATGTTTCTGTAACACTCTATTCTTTAAGAAAGTAAAAATTAAAATTTACCTTCTAGATAAGAGTAAAATGTTGAAACACCTAAATCCCTCTCGAGGAGAGAGCTATTAAAAGGGGAAACACCCAAAACTACCACATCATTCATTTAAAGGAACTAACTAAAATGGTTTTACCCTATGACCTGGAACCTTGCTATCGTGACACCAGACAGGAGGTTCTTGTGTCACTATTGTGTAAAGGAGAGAAATTCCTTGTCAAAAGTAATGCAATTCTGCTAAAGCAAGAGCTATGGTAAAATGTAAGATGTTAGGTGCGAGAAACAAAAAAAAATTCAATTGATTCAGATTTCGGGGATTTGGAATTAGGTTCAAAAAAGATTGATCTTCTTTACGCATGACCTATCCATCATTGTAAGCAATTGGAAGCATTTCGTCAGACATCATGTAAAAGAACAGATTTATTGTAAGATAGGTATTCCAACAACTTTCGCCCACTTTCGATTTCTCCTTTTTGTATTCTGGTCTTCTTAAACATGACAGGAATGCAATATTTTTGGTGCTAATTTTTTGGAAGTTCACAGAAGTCGTAAACTTAACCTAATGTCTGCCTCCACGCAGGAGGTATCAAAGGTTAATGTCACACTATATTTTTTGACGGGTTGGGAAATATTGGGTGTAACTTTCGATGTTTTTTGGTCAGCGATATTTTTTCTTACTAAACCTTTCTAGAAAAAACATGAATTACATTTCGTGGTAAATTTGAAAAATAAAATCTCGGTGTAAAGATTTGAAACATGCATTTCTTACCAATAAACGAGATTCTTTTGTGGTTTTTTTTTTACTTTCCGAAGCAGTTCCCCAGCTGGGATAGAAATAAAAAACTATTTCAGTTATGTGTAACGCAAGAGGTAAAACATCTTTGCGTAACGCTACACAGAGTGTTTTGGATCTGATATAAATGATAAAGGGTGCCAACCATTATCTTTGACAGAATTTCGTGTCAAGGATTTTTCCGCTTAAAAAGATACGTGTGAGAAAGATCCTCTACAGAAAAGCAATAAAAATGAATAACATACTTTGATATTTTTCCTTTACGATTAATCAAGAACAACATAATATATGACACAGTTATTTAAACTTTATCCCCGTGACAAATAAATCGAATTTGTAATTTCTCACTGTGTAAAAAAGAAATACATATAAATTATAATAAATACAGTAAAACCATTCAAAATGGAAACTGTCTATAGTGAAATTCTATCTTTAACGAAAAAACTTTGAAATCCCGACGAAAAGAAAACAATACATTTACAATAGGTATGCCTGCTAAAGACGGAAAACTGTCTAAACTGAAATTTTTTACGGCCCTTTCCGATTCCATCTTACCAAATTTTATTGTAATATTAATTCGTGAAATATTAAATAAATTTACTAGAAAAATATGAGTGTCTCTGAAAATTTATACAAATTCTGAAAAAGCGAAAAAATGGGATTTTTTCACCGTCATTTTACATTTTTTTTGTTTTTATAAAAAATTTTTTCTTTATATAAATATTTAAATTAACTATTCTGATGTTGAAATACTGCTTCAAATCAGTAACAAATATTAACTGTTACCTATATTTTTGTTGTTATTAGCAATATTGATGCAATATTGCCCCATTTTCTGGGTATTCATATTTTACCAACATTACACTAATATTCGCAAGAAATATTTTGCCATTTCATTGCTAATATTTTCCGTGAAAAGTCAATGTTTTTTAGAATATTGGCGGTTTCAAATATTTCTAACATAAATCCAATACAATTTGTAATATCCAATTTCATTGGATATATTTCGAACGTAAAGCCAATATTTAATCAATGTTGGAATTTTCAATTAACGTATTTCTGAATACCATACTGATGCAATATTGAACCTCGATATAACTAATATCGTTTTGCCATAAATAAAATTATAGTTGCTGTCACTGGCTTTAGAAAATATTTTTTAACAACCATATGTACAATTTTTGTTAGTAAAGTGCTTAAAAAAGTAAAGACTGGTGGAAGCTTGAAAGTTGATAATATGTTTACTACGCAGATTTTTCAACGGATTCTGTCAAATGTGAATTTTTAACAATTCTATAACTCTTTTTCGCTGTATCCTTTCTACAGCTATGACAAAAAATCACGGTATATTTCTATTTAATGACATTTAAAATGACTCGGGCTTCATTTTATATATTGCATCTTTTAGTGGGATAGGAAAAATCTTCAATACTTTAATAGAAACTGAATAATTGCCTGTATATATGTCACTCATGTATGCCATCAAAAACACAATATTAAAAATGTGCAACCACTTTTAGCGCGACAAGCATAAAATGGCAATCGATTGCAATGAATTTATTGCTTCAGTTGCTTCAAAAAGTGATCAAGCTACGTACGAGTACCAATTGTGGTACGCAAGACTTTCTCTACAGGTACGCGAAGAGAAAAAAAGCATGGGCATTAAAAAGCATGTAGCAGATTATTGTAAGATCGTAAATAGCACTGTTTTCAATTTTACTCTTTGACCTTTTTTTCGGATTTAGAGAACTGTCTACTTGAATTATGACATTCGACAGCTATACTTTGGGTTCTGAATGAATTTAAAAGAACTTTGAGGGATTATTCTATATACAACACATTTCCCAGTTTATTACCAAACTAAAGCTTTAAAAAAACAACCTTTCTTTGTTATGAAAGACTTAAAGGTAGAACAAAATCATCGTTTCATAAATGAAAATTAAATATTCTAAATTGGTGCATGATATAAATGAATACTGTGAGAACCGAACAGCAAATGTCAAGGAAACTTTTCAATAAGTCTGACGTCAGAATTTTGGATCAGAAGTCTGAAATGCCCTGCTACAACCATTGAAGAGAAAGGGTTGGTTGGTTGGTTATTTGTTAAATCCGATTATCTGCACAAGGGATATAGGACGGCGGGGGGAGTGCCCTCTGTGGGGGTCTTTCTAAGGGAGAAGATAAAGGGAAAAAATGAAATTATGCTGCCCTGTTGTGATGTAAATTTTTTCAGAAGAATGAATTAAAACATTCTGGGTTGGTGAGGCGAACGAAATATCTTCCAATTTCAGCGAAATCTCTAATTTTGTATGTTTAGCATGACATGTCAGGTTATTTTTCTTCATTCCTTAACATGAAAACTGAATTCAAGAATAAAATTATTATTGAGAGAGAATTATGTCTAAATCTAACAAATATTGAATGGAACAAATGAAAACTGTACACTGTTATAGATGTTCTTCTTTTACATTAACAATGTTAGTCAAATTAGTGTATACAAGTTATTGTATATACGTTAGTGTGTATATCTAACATTATATATATATATATATATGTGTGTGTGTGTGTGTGTGTATGTTAATTGTTGTTGTTGTTATTAGGCAGATATTCTACTTCTAGAGCCTGCATTACACTCTTTTATTAAACCTAACTTGGTTTTTGTATGTAAAGGCAGAATTTTGTAATCAATTTTTCACTCACATCCTGATATGCTAGATTTATAAAAACTTACATACACACATGTATTTCCGATGACATTACAACATTTTAATATTGTTAAAACTTAATTATAGATTAACTTTAATTTTCAGGCATTTTTCTGTTAGCTAGGCGCAGGTGATAAATCGGCAAATATTCTATATGGTTCTAATTGTGTACGAGTTACAAAACAATGGGATTAATTATTCGTCAACCAACTCACGCCATAAAATGCCAACTGGCTGGGAAACTGCAACAACGAAATATTTTCAACACTTAACCATGAACACACTAAACCATGAACAAAATATAAAGATTGTTATAATTAAAATATATATATGTTACGGTCAATATGATTAATCCGGTCATTATTAATAGTAACTGGTCATAATCACCTGTCATTATTAATAATGACCGGATTAATCATATTGACCGTAACATATATATTCTTTTATTAAAAGTTCCAATATTAACATGGTAGATTTTTTTTTTTCGTTTTTGAGGCATCAATAGTGCCTTATCGATAGTTGTCCTTTGTTACTGAAATTATAAAAATTAATGTAAGGAAGTACTGATTTTTTCAATTATTTGAAGTTATATTATGTTAGCGAAATACTTGATAACTACTTTTTTTTACAAACTAAATAAAAAAACACCCACTCCTCACCTTTGTAGCACATTTACATCCACTTCCTGGATTTAATAAACAGTTTTTATTAAATAAAAACTAAAAACTGCTTTCAAAAGATAAGCTTAACATTTTCACCTTAAGGGCATGTGTCAAGCTTAGAGTGACTTTATTTTAACTGGAGTTGAAAAGATACATTGCATCGTTATTCTTCAGTGTAACCGCGCCTTTAAAATGAGTGTATAAAACATGTATGTTTGTGAATAACCGATAAGATTTGTTTTCTTTTAAGTAATCTTAAGAAAAGAGAACAAATGTTTATGCGTGGTAAATCCACAAGCTTACTTCACCAAATAAAATAAGACTACGTTTTTTTGTTGTTGTTTTTTTTTTCTTAATGAATAATTGTACTTTGGGATTTAGTATTAAAAAACATCGCGTTTAACAACTTGCGCTGGAAAGACGTATCAGGCACGTCGAAATGTTTTTGTGAATTAGTTTTAGTTGCCAAGTCTCATACCACTAATTTTAATAGTAATCTTCGTCTTATTTGATGACAGAAATTCTGCGGTTAAATAGACAAAACTACTATTATAAAATACTTGTATGAGACTTGGCAGCTATGTAACTAATTCACAAAAACATATCTCTACGTTCGTGTGACGTCTTTCCAGAGTAAATGGTTAAAGACACAGTTATTGAAATTTCTTATTTTCATTTTCAACTTTCCTTTTTATGAAAAATACAAGATACATTGCATTCCACCAGATAATTTGAAGACATCTACAGGAAAGTTATAAAAAAATATATCGATTGTTCTTATATACAATAGTTTTTTTTTTCGTATATAAAAACTATTGTAACTGTTCCAAAATATTTTTTTAAGTGTCAAAAGGCAATTTTAATTTTAACAAGAACGAAAAATCATGCGTCAAGCATAGATTATGTAACACTTTCCAACGCTTTCAAAATAATTTTACAAATCATACCGTTTAATAAGCTGAAAGATAACATCAAAGTAAACAATTTGGAAAACGCATAACATATTTAAAAACATAATTTCAGGAATTTCCAATATATACAATATTCGGAAAAATATCCGAATACTTTTATTCAGCCCTGTACAGGATCTATACATTTGTATATATACTACATAGGATGCTAAATTTTAGTTCAGTTAGGACACGCGTAGCACAGTTTAAAATTCTCCTTCTGGAGTTTCTGTCAATAAATGGAAATGTGTTCGCGAACTTTTGTGCTGCCCTGTATAGGATCTACAGAATTTATACACACCACGTAATAGACCAAAAAGCGAGTTAAATTTAAAATCGCGTTCAGTAACTTCCATGAATTATTGTTAACAGACAGTAGAGAATTATTTTGTGTGTCCCTGTAAATGAACGATGACTGCTATGCACACAATATTCTGTAGTAAGCCTCTTGTACTGCACCTTAGTGATATATATAAAGTTCAATGCGTTTAAAATAGTGAAACATTATTTAAATAATCCGCAGACGATTTTTCTCCATAGACGTAATGTAACGGAATTCTTTTGCCTGTCCCTGTAAAGTAACTATAAGTGCTATGCACACCCTATTCCATATTCAGCTTCTCGTAATTCACCTTAGTTATATATATAAATTTCAATGCGTTTAAAATAGTGAAACATTATTTAATTAAACCGCAAATGATTTTTCCCCATAGACCGCAATGTAACGGAATTCTTTTGAGTGTCTCTGTAAAAAAACTATAAGTGCTACGCACTTCCGTTGAAATAAGGAACATGCTATAGATAGCGACAATAACATATAAAAATTGCAGAGCAATCCGAGCATATTTACGTGAGTTAAAGCACGGACAGGCGGCCAGCCAGCAGACGGCCATACGGCAGACGGCAGACGGCCAGACAAACCGAAGTCATAAACACTTTTCAACTAGGTTGGAAAGTGTTAAAAACTTTATGTGTGCTTAAGACCACAAGGCCAAAGTGGAAATTTCTATACCGATCGTAATATATTCGAAGTAATATATAGAAAGATGCGGTTTCAACAGAAGTGCTTAGAAACATGTTGGATTTTTGTTTATAATAATATTTTTTTTATATAATAATTACATTAAGCACCAACGCCGCTATTGTACAATACCGAAAGTATCTATAACATGCGTTAGACAAGCAGTTGACTTCGATGCCCAACGTCCAGGACAAGCATGTTGCAAAATTTTCGCTTTTAAGAACGTTCAAAGTTTGTACGAAGATAAAATAAATTGGAATTTAAAGAAATTTTGATACAATTTGATCTGTAACTGCTATGTTTAGACACGTTACCTTTGCATGATAAAGCGTTATTAGTTAAACAGACTTATAAAAACGTTGAATCGGCATATTTAGCTTTGCTTTCCTATCTTACAATGCAGGGCGTTAAAAGTGGAAAAATGTGCCAACGTCTCTTACAAAACTCAAGGCTATGATAAAAAGATTGCTGTGCAGGGTGTGAATTGTCTGACGGCTGTACTTATAAGTGATGAGCATCACATTGAAAAGTCATAGCATTTAAATACTGATTATTTCTTCTAAAAGAATTGTACTATACCACTGCAAAACTATTTCCTGAAAAACAGCGCCACCTGTTGGTTAAAAATATAACTAATATAATTTATTTATTTTTTCAAAAATTAAACAGGTTTTTAAGCATTTCTGTGAAAACCGCATCTTTCTGCTGTACATGGTTTTCTAATTATTAAGTTTTCAAAAGTCTTGGGACTTTTGGATGTGAAACGTGCTAAGTTTAGTAATAATTGATGTTTATTAAAATGAGTGCACAAATATGCGTATTTTTAGAAGCTGAGAAATATATTAAAGTAATCATTGGTTTTGAATCGTTTCGAAATTTTTTGTAGAACTTAATCCATTTTTTATTTATTATTTTATTTGAAGAATCCTTTTTTTCTCATCCACAAACTTTTAATAGCTTTAATTTAAACCTGCTACATGACCATATAAAAAGCTTGATTCAAGACAGTTATAATTTATAGATTTTTTTTTTTTTTATTAAAACAGCATTTTTTTTCTTCTAACCGTCCACTGTTCCCTTAAGAAGAAATAACGGGAAAGCCTAAAAACAGAAGAAGAAGCATAAAAGCTAAAATATATTAAATCTTACCAAATTCTGTGTTACTACAATTATTATTAAATTGCTATTATCATAATCTTAATAGACTCTTGGTTTAAATTTATGTGATGTGGTCGTTCTCTCAGGTGATGATGTGCTGATTCTCTCCGGTGTGAAGCACATTGCCTAGCAACAACTTGTAACAAGGATATTACTCCAAACCTATTACTCCATGACATAGCAACAAGACAGCTAAAGTATGGCGTAAAAGCCTCGTCCATATGGAAATACCAGTGTGATAAAATAATGGAAAAGCCATATACTTATACTAATTTAAGTATTGCTGACCCGTAGAGAAACCAGATTATTTTTGGGTAGAGCGAGCTGTACTTTTGATGGAGGCAGACGGCCTTACAACTAGCTCTATGCTCCAACTCCTAAGTCCCTCTGTATATACTCCCTTTTACTGTAAATATTCTTAAATATTGTAGCCTAGCCTTAGTTGAAAGATTGTTCTAATTATTTAAGTAAGCTTAAATCACATTTGTCTTATTGTGGAGTACATATTTAGAATATTTTCTCTGGGTAAATTAAAAAAAAAAAAAAAAGGGATAATTCTATTCCAAATTTAAAGTACCAGAATTAGGTTCACAAATAATCTGGCACTTTTTTTCTTTTTTGTAAAGAAATAAAAATGCAATATTGTTAAAGATATAAGTGCTTGAACTGTTCAATCTCCCTACTAAAATGCACTCGCATTTTACTTCCTGGACCTACTGAAAAGAATTTTGCTCATTTTAAATTACTGAGCAGTAATATGTCAAAGATCAAATTGAGATGCTTTTGAATCGATGTACTTTATGAAATAACATCGAATTATATAACAAAGACACACCTTATAAAATCGAATTTAGATTGCTGTTGAACATAATGTACAGCATGAAATTACTGGAGTAAATGTGCTAAGTATCGTTCCAGTTTTCAACAAAAGATTACTGGAACCGAGCAAATCTGCTTATTGACAGGGAAGTTACATCAGTATTGTTATTGACGAGGAAGTAAGGGGCCATTATATTCTGAAGCATCACATGTTTTACACTTCACTTTTCTAATATTGCAATCACTTATCTTGAGATTATACTTATTGTAATATCAATAATAAATTGAGCAACTTACATGCTACGTTTTAAAATAACTCATTCGAATAAAATTCTAATGCAAAAGTAAGGCAGGTGTGTAAGTATTATAATCTGTATTGAATATGTTATAGACAATTGTAAATTTAACCATGCAACATATATAAAATACCTCTTGTTACACGAATGTTTTTTTTTTATTATAGAGGAAGTTGAAAAGTTCTATAGAAAATACCTTCTTTGAAAACCTGATGTATGTAAAATTTTCTTGAGGAAACGTATTCATTACTAAAAAAGCATTATCTTTGAAAGTAGAAGATGAAACACCCACTTTTTGATTATTTTGTAAAGAACTAAAACTTGTCGTCGGATCTAATTTAAAGTTTTGATGAATATCCAATACTTCCGGATTTACGATGTTTCCGGAGATATTTAATACCGTCCGCATAAATACATTCTAATGATTGGTTTTAACAATAAAAATCCTTTAAAATTTTGAATATTTTAGTAAATGAACACAAGGGAGCATAAGAGATTTTCGGCTGCAAAAACTGAGTTTTTTTTAATTAAATTTTCTAAATGTCTGACATTTTATAAGTGCTCTCTCATAACCGTTAATTTAAATTTACACTCATATATAAGGTAAAGAAATTTTTGTTGTGCTATGCACAAGCGAGCGATTGTTGTTTCAAAACTTTAAATGCCACTTTCTCAAAACAATGTTTTTCAAGTTAGTGCCAAAACTAGCTTCGCAACGGAAGAACCAAATTCCTTTTTTTAACACTTTTCCAACAAAGTTGAAAAGTGATTATGACTTCGGTATGGTTGCTTGACATCTGTCTTACCGAAAACTTATTTGTCCGTGCTGTAACTCGCGTAAATATAATCGGATTGCCATACAATTGATAAATGTTATGAGATTTATCGCGGCATATTCAGTATTGAAAAATGTGTGTGTAGTATTTATAAGTCGTTTACAGAGATACTCAAAAGAATTTCGTTACATTATGGACAATGAGGAAAAATCGTGTGCAATGCATTAAAACTGATATACAGCACTAAGGTGCAATACAAGAGGCTTACTGTACAATGTGGTGTGCACAGCAATTGTCGTTCATTAAATTTAAGGAACTTTTTTCATATTACTTGGTGTGTATAAATTCTATAGATCATATACCGAACTGCACACTATTCTAGTACATTTCCTTTTATTGATGAAAATTGCTGAAAGTTAATTTTCAACTGTGTTACGCGTTTCCTAAATGAACTAAAATTTACCATACTGTGTAGTTTATACCAAATTTGTAGATGATATACAGAGATGCGCAAAAGAATTCGAACACTTTTCCAACTATTGATGATAAATGTTAAGTAACAGAGGAAACGAGTTTATTTTGGTATTTTATATCACATTTTTGGCCAAAAAAACGTACGTTGTCACGTTTAATAATAATTTTACAGAATTTAAGAAATTTTTCAGTGACAGATAGTTGGCCTTTTTTTCTGACAACAATCAATGCGTTGAAAGAGTTAAAGTTTTCAGGGAAAACTTATAGCCATAAACAGGGCCTGATTATGGCCCAAGCATGTCCCAGGACACCAGATTTCCTTCAGTGCTGAAGAAATCCGAGAGTTTTAACTTAAAAGCGCATATTTTTCTACATTTACACAATATACTAACCAAAAATGTTTTAAGATCATTTAAAAAAATATATTTATTCAGTCGTTCATTTAAAATCACAACGAAATGAGTGAGAAAAACTCATTTACATAAGCTCCTTGTTGTGCATAAGTTTTTATCCCAGATTTATTCAAACGAAGCAACAAATCTCGTTCACTGGGTTTTCTAGGAAGTTTTTTAGTAAAAGAAATATTTAAAAGTGAAAACTCAAGATTTGCTTGAAATATTCCTTGTTATAGTTGGAAATATGCTATTTATATGTAATTATTGCAGGGCTCTAGTATTCTGAATATGCAAAAAAATACTTTGAGCAATGTACCAATTTTTATGTGATTTTAAAGTGCGTCTTTATTCTTCATTGAGAACTGAATTGTTATGTTTGTTGGGTTTTAAAATTTGAACTCTGATTCAAACACGAAGTGCATCAAAAGTTTATTACAAATTTTAAAAATACATGTAAGGGAACAAAAAATGCTAAAAAATTGCGGTTTGTACACGAATATGAATAAGGGAGAGATCGTACTGTTCTAATAGCAAAAAAATAAAGTTGTAGTTCCAAAAGTCATCAAAAGAGGCGCCGATACGTAATGTATGAAGTAAATTTTTACAAATTAAGCTGTGAATAAAACACCTGGATGTACGGGGAATTTTCATTCGTTTCCGATAGCATGCTACCATTACCAGATCAAGCATTGTTAATTAAACTTTTTTATATGACCGGTGAATCACCAATCCGAGCAGCGAGAAGGTTTTATGCCGCGAACAAACTCAAAGCCTAAAAAGGACCAATTTAAGGGGGACCCTTAACTAAGGGGATGGTATCAGACACTGTCTTGTTTTCCTGTTCATTGTATTTTATTACGAGCTTCATTTGCTCAGCTTCATATTTCCGCTATGTGCCTTATTGGGGAAATTTGAAACTACAACATTTTTTTATTGTTAAAAAAATTCAATCTCTCATTGATCCCATTCGTGTAAATCCCAACCCCAATTTTTTAACACCATTTGTTCTTTTTTTTTTTTAATTATTTTTTTAAAGTTTTAACTAGAGATCGACCAAAACAGGTTTTAAGACCGAAACCTAAACCGGATTTCGGTGATCTTCCCACTTTCGGCCGAAACCGAAACCGAAACCGAAAGTGTCAAAAAATTTAAAAACTGATTAATACATACATAACTGCATCTAATTATTAATTATTTAATTAATTAATAACAAATAATTAATAATTACTTAATAATAACTAATTACGTTACTAATTAATTTATTAATTATACGTGCATTGAACCACATTTCTAACAAACAAACGTACATATATATGTGTGTGTATAAGTTTCAAACAAAAATTAAACATGAGTAATACAACTTTTATATTTTATTATTTTATAACAACCAATAATTATAGGCATTTATCAATAATTAATTAACAATGTAATTAAATAATGTAAAACAAATTCAATAATGAATATTTAATTTTTAAATATATTCATATTTTCTGTTCGTTAATATTTTGCATTTAAATTGTTTAAGTAAAAGTATAAGTAAAGGGCACAAAAGCTAAATTAATTTGTTTAATTTGACTAAGAAGGAAAATTAGCATTAAGACAACATTTTAAGCCTAGAAATTATTAAATATAAGCTTTATTCTCCATTTCAATATTCTCAAAGTGAGACATGTTTAACACCATTTTGTACTTTAGCTAATTTTAAATATATATATATAAGGATAAAAATGTAACAGTTGTCAATTTTCTTTTAGGATGTGCACAATAAGATCAAAATAAATCTTTGCTCACTCACCCCTCCCCCCCTCTCCAAAAAAAAGCTTGCCATTCCCTGCCTCCCTAAGAAAGTATTGAAATGGCACCCCTGTTTGAAAATTTTATCTCCGGTGCCAAGTTGACTCTCTGTGCCTCTATCCAAAAATATTTTTTGTTCATATAAAATAAAGCGCAATTAATTTAGCAATAAGACAGAAATAATTTCCAATTATACGAATTTCATCGAATAAAAAATTATTTTAAGTATACATACCTCGATATATCTTTTATAATAAATTTCGTAAATATTTATATGTTTTAACAGCACCTTTCTCATAAAGCATTCGAAACAATCTGGAGTTATAAAGTAAAAAAATTCTATTACTGTTACGTTTTCAGCTTTTAAAGATCAAGTGATAAACGTCTTTTAAGTTTAGTCATATATGCTTTGCTTGCTTTATAATTTACACTCGCATCATGGATCAGTCATGACCGATAATGATAAACAGTGGAGTTCGCAGCAATAAACAGTGTCTCATTTGAGCCGATACAACTCATATCAATGAGTAAAGTTGAAAATTTCCGAAAGAAGGAACGAGATTTTGAAATACAGATAGTTTCGGTCAAGTTTCGGTCAGGCCGAAATTTTGGCAACAGTTTCGCCGAAAACGAATATTCGGCGAAACTCCGATTTTGTGCCGAAACCGAAATTTCGGTCGATCTCTAGTTTTAACGAACTTTTGAAGTACCCGGTACCAGAGTAGTTTCAAAATTGTACAAGTTTATGTGCTTAGTTTACCATTAGTAAACAAGAAAGGGGAGAGAAGCAATGAAGATGATAAGCTTCGAGCTTACTTAGTTGTGTTTGGTCCTAGACCAACATACGATCCTTTAGGATCGTATGTTGGTCTAGGTTTGGTCAGGGGGTGAGGGGGAATAATAAAAATAAACGAAAACGATGGAAAAGATTGCTTCAGATTCTTGGAAGAGTTTGTGATCTCTGGGGAAGTTAATTTGTGTCCCAAAACGAAAACTCTTTTTGGAGATCTTCTTATTACAACATACAAGTTTATTCGTAAATTTGTTCAAATTTATAATAGCAACAAATATGTGTGGATTCAAGACCCATTTAGAAAGAAAATCTTTATTTTACTTGTTTGTAGCTGAAACATCTTACTGAACTCTCTTTTGACTCTAAATATAAAATTTTGCAATATGAAGTTTTTTTTCTGTCAAATATGAATACACATCTAAGCGTAAATCTCAGTAAATATAATTTCCTTTTTGAATACTACCTCAGTGTTGATTTGGGAATATTCTAAAATATAAAGTGTGCCTTAAACCGAAAAATGGAATACACTGTTACAGAATGATTTGGCTGCCTTGGAAATTTACATAGTGAAATAGTAAGAACTGATTGATTTGCTATATTACATTTCTTTATAATAAGCAACTCAAAATCGCATTTTGACTTATCATTATGGACGGTAACTATGGCAATGCCGTCCTCGAAGACCATGTCAAACTGTTTTTTTTTCTACTTCTTTTATAAAGCGGCACTTAGTTTTTTCACTAGGAAGGGGGATAAATCTAAATACAATAAATGAAAGTGTCGTGGAAGAAAAATATTTCGAGAACTAGAGTACTTTACTCACATGGTAACGAGCTTAAATAGACGGATTGACCCTTGACCTTGACTTACCTAATTTAAAGAAACTTAATATAAATAGGTTTCAGGAAAATTAGCAAAGTGGTTGAGGCTGTTCACCACCCAAAAGAGAATGAACGATGACTGGCAAACTTTGGAAACATTATCCAATGTATTTGCTGGTACTAACGCTAGCCCTGAGTCTAGTCCAGAAGTAAATTTCTTTTAATGAGCTACTTCACTCAGTTGAAAACACTCGCTAGCTAATGTTAATCCTATGGGAGAAATATTTTACGATATCTCGTTCGCATTGCAATATTTTTAAATGATTTTTTTTCCATTGGATAGCTGAGGTCAATTTCTATGCAGGCCCTTTTGTACTTTTTCAATTTTTATCACAAGTTTCTATTATTAAGATACTTTCACTTTCGGAACCCGTTTCGAAAGTGAAAGTGTCCTGAATAAAAAAAAAAAATTGCAACAAAAATCAAAAAAGTTAAAAAGGGCCTGCATAGAGATTGACCTCAGCTATTCAGTGCAAAAAAAAAAAAAAACATTTAAAAATATTGAAATACGAACGAGATATCGTAAAATATTTCCCTCGCATAGGACTAACATTAGCGAGCGGGCGTTTTCGATTGAGTGAAGTAGTCTCTTAAATAAAAGAAATAACCAGAAACTTTAAATCGGGACTTAGTTTTTTACTACCTTTCTTCAGGGTTGCTATTTTGTCCACATTTTTGTAAAAAGTTCGGGACGCCGGAAGAAATTGAACAAAATGGACGAAATGGACAAAATGAAAATCTGCTGATTTTCCATATGTTTCACATATAAAATTATTGCAATGATGTAATAGAATTATATTCATACATTATTTATTAATAATAAAATATTTTTTTTTCAATTAATCATTTAATTAAAATAGAATGACTGCATATTAATCATACTCTAATAAATCCACACAGAAAATGTTAGTTACATGATGGTACAATTAATTTTAGACAATATTTTACTGTAAAAATAATCTTATTCTGGATATGTCAAACAGTTTTGATTATGTTGAATCAGAACCTAAACCAAAACTGAAAACTTGAACAGAAACTAAAAACCTAAACTAAAACTAAAGAAGATGAACTTAAACGTAGGCTCTCTTATTCATAATGAATTTTATCAGTGGTGGAGTTGATTGTCTTTTATTTTAGCCTATAGTTCTGTCTAAGAATTCCACTCATCCCGTAGCTAAAGGGTTTCTAAATTCTTATGGTGGTGTAATACTTCCTAAAGAAACTCGATAGAACAGTCACATTAAATGCTTGGAGACGTATGTGTAAAACAAGGAAGTTTTCTTGAAACAAGGAAGTTTTCTTCTACTTCTTCATGAACATGAAGAAGAAGTAGATACAAACATATGGAATATAATTAACAATATTGCTTTGCGTAAAGAAGTGAAACATCTAATCAGTCTGTTGAAACCCATCAGTATTTCACTGGATGTGCTACAGAGAGATTCCTCTACTATTATTGCAGATCTAAACAATGAATCCTTGACACTTTTGAAATCTGAAGAACTTGGAATTTATAATAATGTTTTCAAAAAAGATTTGATGACTGTATCACGCCGGCTTACAATTTTATTATACATGCTGCATCCAAAATACATGAGTGAAGGACCAATAAGAAATAACAAGAAAATGGGTGAATGACATTGATAAAAATATTTTGCCATTGATTGTTAAATTTTCCATTAAGGCATCTCCATTTCCTGTTAAATATTTTTCTGATGCAATCATAAATAATCCGTCGCCAGCAGAATGGTAGGAATCACTGAAAAGTTACAGTGACTTAGAAAATATTTCAAATTTTGCATGTCATCTTTTTCATTGTGTAGCCTCATTAGCAAGCATTGAACAGATTTTTTCCAATTCAGCATGATTCAAAATAAATTTAGAAATAGGCTTGGATTACAAACTGCTATAAAATTTTTAATGGATTATAAAATGTTAAGTTCTAAAGACAAACGACTTTTTCCTGATCCTGAAGCATTTGACGACTATTAAATATTTTACAATCTTTATGTATCTCGAATAACAATATTTTATAGTATGCATTTTATGCATTTCTGTTATTTTCTTTATTATTTCCTGGTTATTTTGCATTTGATATTTTAACTAAAAGAAAATTTATATCACTATATTTTCTACTTCTTTTTGATGTTCCCCCTTAGAAAAATGTGTATATACTGAATGTTTTTATGCATATATTAAATTATTAATGTCATTACAAGAACAGGTTTCATTTCAATGTAACGTTTTCTTAATTAACATTACCTTGTTATTTCATCATATGACTTCTTTTTTTAATAAGATTTGAGGCTGTCAAACATTTAAAAAAATTTTATTTCTATTTTTAATTTTGTAAACTGATTATTAATTGCAATGGAACTGCCATATGACAGATAAACAGGTTAAAAATTTCTGCAAATATGTATGTTTTACAGTTGCTATTTAATACATTATAACTTAATATTGGTATACATTTTATTTATAACCATGTTTGCATAAAAAGCTTCTAGATGAACTGAACTTAGTTTTTTTTCATTTTCACGCAAAATATTTCACATACTGTAGTGATATGTATGTGATATTTTGATATAACAGTTGTTTCTTGAATGGGAAGAATCAATATATTTATATATTATTGTTACATTCTGCATTTTTAATTTAGAATTTTCAATTTATTAAAAGTGGGCAAAATAAACGAAATGAACAAAATTATATTTTGTCCGGGGCGGTTTTTTCCCGGCTTTAGCCGCCGGTTTTTTCCAGAGTGGAAAAAATAAGACAACCCTGCCTTTCTTCACCTACTGCAGCCGCAACAAACAAATAAGTTCTTATCTGTTACACAGCCACTAGAAGGTACTGAATAAGAATGAACGAATTCATTTCTTCCTATAAATGCAAACATTTTTCATTGTCAAATACGTTTTACCAACCTATTTATTAACCGAAATATATTTAAAGATTTTGTTTGTTACGCCAGTTTTATTTTTGATCCGTCAGATCGTGAAATCATGCATTCTTTGATATAATACGTAGATGCAAAAAGATAAAAAAAAAAAATTGCACATGTCAGAAGGAATGTATTTCATAACACTCAATAACTTATACTTCTTAAAGTCAGTTACATCAATAAGTAATGTACTTTAACAATCAAACGTCTTCATCATATTCAAGTTAGAATCATTAATATTACCTATCAGGTAGATGGGCTTTGTCAAAAAATATTAGAATATATCTCAACCAATTTACGAAGAAACAAAAATGATTAATAACTCATTCTTTGGAAGTGTTTAATAAATATGCGTATTTTTTTTATAAAACTCAGTGATCCATGTCTTGTTTTAAACATTTGCTATTAATGTAAAGTGTTTTTATCTTGTACTTGACATTGTGACTCTGACATACATAAGTATGCAGTTGAATGCTTCAGAATAATTCAAACAAGAGACAACTAAAGATGATATCTTAAATCAGACATTTTAAAGAATGACATTTTAAAAGTGTAACGTTTGACCTTGGATAAACGTTGTTTTTTAGTAAGTCTGAAAAACAGGAACCTATTAAGAGTGCAAAGTACTTTCTCCAAAGCGCGTGCTGGCGTGCTTGCTCTAATTTTATTTGAAGGGCGTGCAATATATAAAAATGATGCAATACCTAAAATTTCTGATGTTGAGATAATATATCTTTGATTTAATAATAAAAGATTTATTATTTAAATGTCTGTGAGCATTTCTTCGTCGTATCTCCATAAATCTATGCATACGTAAGTTTAGAGGAAAAGTATCAATAGTTTAATTAAATCGTCCAAGTGCGAGTATAACTCACACTCAAAGGGTTCCGTACATTGAATTTATTAATTACTATTTATTAATTAATAAACTCTTACAACCCCTAATTTTTTCATAATTTAGTTTCAGTAGATTCTGAAACAGGATGGGTGGGTGGGGGGGGAGGGGCAAATTTTTTCAGCCCTTTAAACGATATCTCTGAAAATATAATACCCAAATATGAAGCAAATAAATTTTTGAGTTCCATGTTACGAGATCTTTCGAACGACACCCTATACGATACATAAAAAGAAAATTTATTTTTCAAGTAACGTAATTAATATCTCAGCTAATTACCGACAATTTTTTTCGAAAATAATTATCAAATATCATTGGATGATTCTGCATAGATAGATACATCGAGCGCCCATCAACTCACCTGCTGGCAGCCCAAAAAGTAAACTTTGTGTGTAACGGAAAAATGCGTTTTTCTCAATAACTATGTTACCTAGGAAAATCTCTATAGTTTTCCTGCAAGGTTTATATGAACTTCTACTACCCCTATTTTTTTCATATTTTTAGTTTCAGTAGATTCGGAAATACAGGGGAGGGTGGGGGGACATATTTTTGCAGCGCAAAAAAAGTTTAATTATTTACAAAACTTACTCTTAATTCTGTACTGGGATATATGCTATATTATGCTGTATTTAAATATTTCATATACAGAACTCTATATTAATAAAACAAAGAGTTTGTGAGTCTGTCTGTCTGTCTGTGAACAAACACTCATGCGTTGTGTTGAATAAAGCTTGGGCTACTCCTTTGTGCGCGGAGGTTAATCTAAGGTGTACCCGAAATCACTTCAATGAGATTTTATTGGAAAATTCGATTTATATATAGTTAAGTTTTAATAGAGTTTTTTACTGAACTTTTGCACTAAGTTTTTTATTTCACCATCCTCATCGTTGTTTCTAAACATTGCATGATTTCAGAATTTACAGCGCAGAATATAACAAAATATGTGTCTTTAGATAAAGTTTATTTCAAAGTTGTAGCATATTTTTAATAATTAACTGAAAAAAAAATATATAGATAGATATTTCTTTTCTTTTAACCCTCTGACTGCTCATTTTTTTTTTTTCAAAATCCTTTCGACCAATATCTAATCGACCTTTATCTCCTATACTATTACATATTTCAAATCATCCTGTATATGAAATATGTAGTAAATTTACAATTTTCATTTTCAACCTTTGACTGTGAAACTTTTAATACAAAATGGCTTCAAAAATTGTAAATTATATAATTTTTTCTACAAATGTCTTGCCCGTAGAAATCGCGGGATAAGCAGTCAGAGGGTTAATTTCAATAAATGAATGGGTGTCTGGAAGAAGGGCCTATGTTACCAATTTAAATTTTTACAGAAATGAGGAAAAAACTATTAATGTCATTGATTAGCGATGTCCTGAACACCTAGTGCAACATGGGACTTTCTTCTGATCTTAATTATCCTCCACATTTGTCTTGATGCTGAGCATTGACAAGTAATAAAAAAAATAGTTAGGTGGGTAAGAAAAGTAATAATACTATGTTTAGTCCAAACAAATGCTCAGCATGACAAATAGTTTTCCACATTTGTCTTCATGCTGAGCATTGACAAGTAATAAAAAAAATAGTTAGGTGGGTAAGAAAAGTAATAATACTATGTTTAGTTTAATTTAATTATTTTTATTTAAAGTAAACAAACTTGTATATCATGAAATTGTATTTTTTAACACTGGGCATCAATCATTCCACATTGGCCCTTTTCCATTTTTTTTTTTTTTTAAATTTCTAACATAGGAATCCAGACACCCATCTATTTAGGGATATCAAAGTTGCCATTTTTCTAAAATATTGAACCCGTATTTTTCCGTTTTTCAATCCGATGTATATTTTTCGAATTAGTCGGTCGTTTCAATAACTTTCCAATGGAAACGATTCTCACTGCATTTAACTTGATTACAGCGCCATCTACGATTTTCCGAAGAAAATGTTAAATACAAAAGTTACGTATTTTTTCCCGTAGAATGCGAATCTTCAATAAAAGAGAGGGATTATCAGTTAAAATTTCAAAGTTTCCCCCTCCCCCCCCCAAGGGGGCAGAGTTGGGGGGAAACTTTGATATCCTTAAATAGGTTTTTCAAAAATATTGAACACATATTTTCCGTTTTTCAATCCGATGTATATTTCTCGAGTTATTCTTTTTTTTTTTTTTTTTTGGAAATTAGGTAAAAAATTGCCTCATATTTTGCCGTTTTCTTAAAAAAATAAAAAAATAAATATGGGTATTATTATTTTCTTTTTCTGCCCGTGCGAAGAACGGGTTTATTGCTAGTATATATATATATATATATATATATATATATATAATAAAATAAAATAAAACCTATACTAATAAAAGAAAGATGTGTGTATGTGCGTGTGATTGCATGTGCGCAATGGCTAGGGAAATATATCGCACGTAGAGGTTAACAAATTTGGATAAGTATAGTTAGACAAAGAGAGATCCAAGCGCATCTGAGCCTCAGATTTTGTAATTTTAATTTACTGCGTAAGGGAGACCACGATCACCCGAAAAAAGTGTGCTCCTAATCGGCTAACCCGGAGTTGCCCTGTCACGCAGGGGATCGTTGAGAGGTGAACCCCGCCCCAAGGAAAACCAAACGCTGAGTAACCCATCAGGACACGTGAATGCCGAACTTTTAATTAAAAACTTAAAAATTTTGAAACTGTAGTTAAAGATTAATGGCGGCAAGTAATACTAAGTAAGCTAAGCCGGGCCCGTGTAACGCCAGGCAGATCTACTAGTATGTAATAAAGCAATAATCATGATAGTACGGATTTTTTTGTTGTTGATGACAGACTACCGCCCTTTTAATAAATATTTTTTAATAAATATTATAACCAAATTAAAGCATGTATAATTCTCGAAATATTTCATTCCAAATGAAGAGTAAATCTTATCAAAATTTCAAGTAATAAAATAAATTGTAACTCCCAAAATCAAATAAATGTATAAATGTATTGTGAATAGAAAAACAGTTTATGTTAATGAAACCATGTAGCAACAAATTAATATTTTTACTACGGATAAAAATTTAATCGCCTTTGTTGACTTTTTTTTTAATCTTGAGTAGTTAAAATGACGCTATCTTTATCACATGTACATTTCCTAAATTGGTAACCATTATTTCTTATACATGAGAAATTCAAATTAATATTTTTTTACATAATTTGATGTTCTAATGTATTACCAAATAGAGGAGCGCAAAAATTAAAAGGCTTCCTCTGCAAGCAACGCTAAATTCGGGGTCCAGTATTGAGATCACAAATCTATTTCATTTCTCTGAATTGCATATTAAACAGTGATATGTTTCAGGAACTTTCTGTTTAGTTATCTCAGCAACCCAAATTCCTTTGTGCGAAAACTGTGTGCTTGTTTCAATTACGTAAACTTTTTCTTACTTTCTTACTTTCCTATTTCATATATTTATTATTTAATTTAACACGTGTGAAACACGTCAAAGTAGACTGTCACTCTCAAGCAATTAAAAAAGAACGATACAATAAGTCAGAACTCGTTTGTCAAATTTATGCAACGATCGCCATTTGTACGAGATAGTAAGTTGGTATTCATTGTGATTACTCTCGAAAAAACTATACTTTTTTTTTTCTACTTATATATTTTTAAGACAATGCTGCAGTAAGAATCATCACCTGATTTGAACCATGAATATTTGTAAATATTAAAAAATAAAATAAAATAAAAAATAACAATTATGTTATTTTACATAACTAAAAAAATAAAATTTAAAGTAATTTAAAAATAAAAGTTCATTCTATTTAATTTAATTTGCTTTAGTTTCTTAAAAATGTAATTGGGCACGGTGAATAAGTACAAACTAATGCAAAAACATAACGAAATGTTAGTTAGTCAATTTACGAAACCGATTGCTTTACTAAAAAGTGTGACATTCTAAACTGGAATGTTTAACCAAGCAATTATTATCATTTTCGTTTACTAACTTTATATAAACGCAATGAACTTTGCGATTTTCATTCCTTTAAATTATGTAACCAAGAAATGTTGTAAAAGTATACAAAATCGAAGGTTGCAGCCAAGATTCTTACTATTTAAAATAATGTTAATCGACATTCTGAAAACGTCCGGTATATCCGGTATGAATATCCTCTATCTTTTCGGGTCCAGACTGGAATCAATCAAGATTTTTCTTTTTATAGTAGGCAATAATTACTCATTCATTGTTATATACCTCCTATATCCACCTGGATTTAGGAGGTTTGACATGCCATTACACCCTAACATTAATAAGGTGTTCAACTAGGCTCTCTTTGTCTCTGTCTCTGAATTCGAAAATTGTTTGTTCATGGGGATCATGGCATTTCATTCCTCTGACGTAGACAAGTTCGACGAAACAACGCATTCGTAGTATGACGCTTGTAGTGATATCCTGTTTTGTCAACTACGTTCCCAATTGTGGAGGGTGTGCCTCAGTGTTGTTTGGACGCAAATGATGGTTAATTCCAATATTTCTTCTGATGGCATCAAATTTCCCAGAAAGCAAAGTAATAGTTATTTATATATAGTAAAAGTTTTTATAGTTATATCGTATATAAGTGATCTTCATTGATGGTAAAGTTATGAACGAAAATACGACTTTGAGTTGCAGTGAGACACCCTATATTTTTGTGTGAATAAATGGATTAAGACCCTGGTTCATATGCAAAAATTATTTATCACCTCTTAATACCTGTACCAATAATTCTGAGACACCCTTTAAACAAAATCTATACTGATATTATGAAGAAGAAACGCTTATTTGCGGGTTTGTTTGCTTGTAAGGAAAGAATCTATAGAACTATCGAACCGATTCCAAAAATAATGATGGCAGAATGATAGTGAAAATCTTTGCTCCAACATAGGTTATGATGTATGTCAGTACCTTTATTCCTCAATTTTCTACAAAAAAAAAAAAAAAAAAAAAAAAAAAAAGTTCTAAAATTGCGATATTTGTAGTACTGCTGGGATTAGACGCTTGAAATTTTGTATAGTGCTTACTTTTAAAATGTAAATGTTCGCTGAGAAAGGTTTCTAAAAAATTCGAAATTTAAAAGGGTGAAATGAGCGGAAAACTTTTTAAAAACATTCTAAATTGCGATTTTTTTTGAAATGTTAAAGCTATAAACTTGAAGTTTGACATAGCTATTGTTTTTAAGACGTAATAAACGTAATAGCTCGCCTAGAACAGTTTCTACAAATTCGAAATTTAAAAGGGTGCAGGAACAAAAAACGTTCTAAAATTGCGATTTCTGTAATACTGTTAAGGCTAGAAACTTAAAATTTGGCTTGGTAGTTATTATTCTTGCTAAAGAATGACTAATAAAAACATCGAAATTTGACAGAATGAAATGAACGGAAAATGTTCTATATAAAATAAATTTGTTCAATATTTACGGAAAAAAAAATTCTTTCAACATTTGACCCAGACAAAGATGTTAAGCTAAATAAAAACGCTTAAAAACAACAGAAAGAAAGAAAGAAAGAAATCCATTTAAATCCGGAGTGCTGCATGATTATGTCAACAACTCGTTTCTCTCTGTGTGGGCTTTTTACCGTAATTACAGGTTCTTCAAAGTCCATCTCCGAAAAGAGAGAGTTCTTAAGTAAGAATAACGGGCGTTACGACTCTAACAAGAACACCATTGAACACCCTGATATCACGCACTTGAGGTCGTTTGTTGCGATTTGAAAAAGTCACTGAATGCAAAAGCGGAATAAAAAAATAAAGTAGTATTAAAAGTATAAACTGAAAAACCAGGTTAATCTGCGTTAGTATTATGAAATATCTTGATTATTCAAATGTATCTTATTCTCGATACATCACATTTCTTCCTCATCATTAATTATTATGAATTTTTTACTTTCTTTTTTTTCTGGTATCAGTTTATATAGTTGAATGATGAATACTGTCAAAAAAAATTTCGCAAACTTTATTCTTACAAATTACACAATAATTTATAAAATGAACTATTTTAATGTAATGAATATTATTGCATAATAATGATTTAAAGAATAAAATCATAGAAGATAAATATTGTTTATTGGGATGAAACTGGATTTTTAATGATAAAATGATAGACCCAACATTTCTTATTTTTTATTAGTAATTAATTGTTATTTTAATTTATTTAATTTTCTTTATTTTCATTTCATTTATTTTCTCCAATATCCTCCTCCATTGTTTCTGTCCTTTTTTACTTTTGATTCATAAAATACACTATTGTTGAGTTTCCGGGTCCCGTGCTAATAACCTTAAGCAGAACTCAAGTTTGTATAATTTTTTTTAAGCTGCACCGAGGGCCCCATGAATGAGATTAATATTCAAAATTGGTGGTAGCTGAGGTCCGAGAAATTATTTTGTATTTCAAGTAGTAGTTGGAAGTCCTAAAAAGTTGTTAGAAAATTAAAGTTAGTGACTCGGGCGGTTTTTAAGGGAGCTATAGTAAGGGCCCCAACAGAGGCCAACTGATAGTTTTGAGCAGGGCCCTAAGAGGAAACATCTTAAAAGGTCCTAGTACTTAGCCCTTTAGATCTTCAATTAGTCGGAATTAAGCATAGGGTATAAATTAATCATGAGAATAAAATTTTAAAGAAATGCTAAAAAAGGGGCCCTAGGACCCCAATAAAAATATGAGGGTGGTGGCCCGGGGAGAGTCCAAAACTCAACTTTAAAGTTCTGCGTTGAGAGGGTGACACAATTAGTGGGGGTTGAAAAATACATGGCGCACAAAAAGTTCAAGGGCCCTGGACAGGGCTTCAGGGGGCCAGGGTCCTAATTGGGATGTAGAAATGGGGAATAACTATATAGAGAAAAGGCCCCAAAAACGAAGAAAATCGGATTTAAATGGGACACGTTATTAACAATTTAGAGAAAAAACTTCAATGGGCCCCCGTAACGGACACCAGAGTCTTAACTGAAAAGTTGCAATGGGATACTAACTAAATAGAGAAAGGGTCCCAAAAACGAGGAAGATCGGATAAAAAAGAGGGCAAGCTATTAACAATTAAAGGAACAAAAAATTAAAGAGGCCCAGGAGGCCCGGGTCTCCAAAAATTAAAAATGTGAGCCTCAGGTGCATCCGGACCTGCCTTGGACTATCTTCATCCAAATTTTCAGTCTTCTACATTTAGCTAGCCATCGCACACACACAGACAGACAGACACACACACGGAGCGAAACTTTCTTTTATTAGTATAGATAAGCTTTTTTAATAATAATAAATGAGATTCAGAAAGACATTTAAGTACAATGTTTTTCGTGATTCTACGAACTTTCAAACTAACAAGAAAAACTTCAGTTGCACTAATTTTGATTGGGCATGGAAGATCTGTCTTATATTGGTTATTAGTCGTTAGAGAAATTTTGATGAATTTTGAAATATATTTCAGACTTGAAGAAAATGAAATCATATATATATATATATATATATATATATATATATATATATATATATATATATATATATATATACTAATGTAAAACATATGTTAGTCTGATCGTTTTAAACACTGTTTACCTTAATTAAAATTAATTATAATGATCCCAGGAGACTTTAAATATGTGACACCCAAAGGTTAGCGCGTGACCTAATGTTCTAAAATGTACTGCTATAAACTTTCCACACATTTTTAGTAGATTAAAAGTTATCGACGAGACATATATTATGACATTAAATAAGCAGGTATTAATTTACATTCCAGTATAAGATTACAGGACCAAATATCATGTTTCTATAATCATTTTGGACCACAAACCAAAATAATTTGAACGACTTACCTTGGCAAATAATCAAAGACCTTTTGCAGTTACTCAATTATATATGTACAAAATTAGTATTGTCAGAATTGCTTTACCTCACTTTGCGTCTAATAAATAAGTTTTATAACATGAATAATATTCCACGATTTGACACCCAAGACTAGCTAACGATCTAGTGTGTTTAGTCACGTGACTTACTCCCTTTTTCATTTAATTTACATTTAACTTCTTAAGACGATTAAATATTTCTCACTAATTTGTTATGTCATCATAACATTAAGAGTTAAGTATCATTTTTCAACGTTCTAGGCTATATGGATTGCTTTAGTTTCGTTAATTCTACTTATAATAATTTAACTTGACACTTTAAAAAATGACCAATTATGGAATCAAATTTCTCCATCGAATAACACAGAAAAACTCGATTTCACGATTTAAGTTGATGTAATGTCTTCAAACTCCATTTTTATTTTCTTCTATTTTTACAAGAAGAAAGTACTGGATTCATGAAAAATTCCGAATTCCGGTTTTCGACGGATTTATACGCTTTAGAAGGTCCTGAATACGATCTAACTGTTTTCAGAAAATGTCTGTCTGTGAGTCTGTCTGTCTGTGCGTGTGTCTCAGTGTAACAAACATTTTGGTGTCGCTCTATCTCAAGAACTAATGCACTTATTTTAATAAAACTTTAGATTCAGTTAGATATTGATATAAATTGGTGCTGATTAGTTTTTGGTGTAAATCACCCAACATATGGCTTTACTATGCTGAATTTTCCATGATTCTCCCGATAGCTATATTTTAAGAACTAATGCCCAGGATATCTTCAAACTTCATATTCTATTAGACCTTGACATAAATAGATGCTAATTAGGTTTTGGTGTAAATCGCCCAACAGGTGGCGCTGTTATGCTGCATTTTTCACGATTTCTGCCATAGCTATATCTCAAGAACTAATGCACGGAATTTAACCAAACTTCATATTCTGTTATATCATGATAAAAATAGATCCTTATTAGGTTTGGGTGTATACCGCCCAACAGGTGTCGCTGCTATGCTCTGTTTCTTGCAGTTTCTGTGATATCTATATCTGAAAAATGTATAGATTGTCATTTAATATTTTTTGCACATGATTTGATTTATATGAGAATGGCTATTGAAGAAAGTTTTATGATGGCCACAACATACTAGTTTCGTTTATGTTTTACGTCGTTTCGTTTCATAAATAAGAATAACAAACACAACACACAAGTATTCTTGAAAAAGAAGGATTTAATAAGAAAATTAAGCTGTTTTAATTTTTATGATACTAGCGAGCTCTGCCAACAAGTTATGCTTCCCAACCCTCGCCCAGACCACGCAGGCTCTAAAAACACGCTAGTTTTGTCTGTTTTAAAAATATTATCCGATTACTCAAATTGAATAATATTATCACTACCAGTGGTTATCTTCTGTAATCTGATTACCATTCATTTCCCTTTGAATGGAAACCCGCATCCACTGCTGTCACGACAGCTGACAGCAGTTTCTCTGACTGATTCCGTAAGGCCAATTACACATTGGAAAATCAACTTGTATTAAATGGTTAAGTAAAAAATGTCGGTGTTTCTGACAACTCTAGAATTTTATAACGTATAGAAAGAAAGTTTTCTGCTAAATGCTATAAGAAAGTCGTTTTAAACATGACATTTCAAATATATTGTTTTAAATGTAACGTAATTTTAACTATTACATGCTTTTCGCAAGTAATAATTTAATTATTTAAAGTTATATATATAACCATTAAATAAAAATTACAGACCACTAGCAAAAACTGTGAAATTATGAATAAAATTAAAATAACTAATTGACAACAATACAGTACCCCACAACACACTTAACTTAGATTCCAAAAACATAATAAAAAATAGTAGAAATTGAATAACAGAAATTGAATAATAGAAATTTATAGAACTTAGACAGAATCGTCAGGTCCCAAATGCCTAAAGTTCCACAAATAAAATGTATGGTTTCATCTTCATATTAGCCATAAAATAGCTAAAGAATATGATTTTGGGACAATCACACCCATAAAATAGAGAAATAAACTATTAAACACAACAATTAAGTTCGAAATAAAACAAGATTCAAAAGGATAGAGGGAAAAAAAAAAAAAAATTACCAAATTGAAAGCATGATCTAAGCATGAGAAAGCACATATTACAAGCATTGCAGATCACCAGTACATGTTGCCAAAAAAGTTTTTAAAATGAGGATGGACCATGGACCAAATATCAACATTGTACAGCATAGCCAAGCACACTCCCCAATATATATATATATATATATATATATATATATATATATATATATATATATATATATATATATATATATATATATATATTAATGTGTAAATATATTTTCCAATTGAAAAGTGTTTCAAATATTCCTTGAGCTTTTTAAAATCTGGCAACAGTAAATAAAAAATGGCTATTTCAAAATAAGAGTTAAATCTCTATTCAGATAATGAAATTTTGAATAAATAAAATAAAATAAACTGAAAAGGTTAGACAAATTAAAAAAATGATTGGACACTACCACAATCTAGTCACGTATATGCCTACAAAAGATGGTTAAATTGCTATGCATAATTTTTTATCTTATAAAACTTATGTAATTGAACTATCTTGACAGATTTCAACATTAAATAGCGCTTAAAATAATTCTTCGATTTTAAAACTTCCTGCTTAAACGTGTTCATCGTACATTTCTTTATAAAACTATCATTTTTAATGTTTTCTATGCAATAGTTTTATATTATCAGCCCAGAAAGTGAAAACGCCGCAATAAATTCAATTACTACAGTATCAGCCGAGAAAGTGAAAAGATCACATTAAATTCAATTATGATGGCGGCAGCATCAGTATATACTTTTTTTTTTCTAGAATAAAGAGATAGCAGAGAGTAGAAATGGGACAACTTTCATGCTCAAAATATTCTCGGTTTTGGATACAATTGTGCCATTATAGTGCTTAGTGTCATATGAAAGTTAAAAAAATATATCAGATAGGTTAAAATATTCGAAAATTGTAAAAATTTTCTCCCACTTCTTTTTCATGTGCGGGAAGAATGGGGCATAGATGTAGAGGATAAGTATGAAGAAATTACATTATATATTTCACATAAAGTTAAATGAAAAGCATGATTCGGGTTTATTTATTACTATGTGTGCTACAATGTTTACACCGTATAAATGAATGTATATCAAAAATAGAAGAAGAAAATATTTGTAGTTGAAAAATTTTATTTTTAAAGATGAAAAGTAAATATTCAATATATGTATATTTAGAAGTAGATCTTGTTTTTCGCCTCATGGTCAATTTTTATTTTCGTGTACATTTTAAAACGAAAATAATGTATTCTTGTCATAATTTCGTATACGTTAAACATTTGTATTTATTTGGGAACAAAGAAAAAATAATGGGAACATGTTTCATACCTCTTTCTCTCTAAATGTTCCATAGATTCAGGTAGTTTATTTAGTTTATGGCTTACAGGTTAACAATGCTGCTTTTTATTAAGTTTATCTTAATTAGTGACTTAGTGACTTTTAAAAACATATTATATGGAACTGTGGTAACAATTCATTATTTCTGTTTTACAAATTTAATAAGTGTCAAAATAATTTTCAAAATAGCATTCAATGCTTACTTTTGATTTACAAAAATGAGATTTTTCAACTACAAATGTTTTTAATCCTGAGATTTTAAAATCTGTTACGTATATAAATAAGTTTATAGTACTCCTTCTGGTGTAGAACGGGAAATAAGTAATAGTGATTAATTCTAGCGAAATTAGTTATAGACCACTTCTGCTTCCTCTCCCAACTCAAGGTGGTTCTCAAAAAAAAATTTTTTTCCTGCTCAACAACGCGAAACTTTCTGACTTATTTTCTGACTCATTTTTAAACATAAAATCATGATACTTGAAGCATGATTATTGAAGTGATTTGTAATCGAACAGTTATTTTTTAATTTTCGGATAAATAAATTGCATCTTGAGTTATAAGCGATTGTTTTCTCAGGATGACAGTTATTTTTCCCTTTCCAGTGCTGTCGCGTCCGGACATTTTGTTAAAACTGCCCATTTTGACAGCATTTTTTAAAAAAATCTTCTGCCTTACCAAAAAACGGAAAAACAGTTCGATCACATAGTTTCTGAATAAGAACATCTGTCAATTTTTTTCCTTCGTTTTTTTTGCGATGAAAAATGAATTTAAAAATGTGTCAGAAATTTTCCACTTTGGATTTGAGAACAACCTTAAGTGTTAACAGTGTCTAAACAAATAACACGTTAATAGTGGGAAATGAGAATTTTCGATCTCTCTTTCCTATTTCCATTGTTGCACCAATGACAGTTATTATTACACGATAAATTGTTGTTGGAAGTTATTAGCTCCCTCAAAACAATTTCCTTTTTATTATTATTATTATTATTATTATTATTATTATTATTATTAAAATGTATTACATTCTATTTTTATCAGGCCAAACGGTGTAGTTACAATTTCTCCAATTTTTCACCAGAGAACAAGTATGCCATTACCAGTTTAGCCTCAGTTTATCAATAATATTGCTCTTTCTTTTATTGCTATATGTCACTCTATATTCACTGCCTAAAGTAATTATGAGATCAGGCAAAAAGGTGGAGAAAACTATGCGAGATAGAGTCATGCTTAGGCGTAAAATGGGAAGTGCGCGTATATTAAAACGTAATACAGAAAACGAGACACAAAAAAATCATGTCTTTGAAATGATGTCAAGAACATCATTTCTAGACATATTCCACAGACAACGGATGTTGGGATATTTATTATTATTAATTTTGTGTCTGCTTTAACAGTACCTCAAAAAAAAAAAAAAAAAAAAAAAAAAAAAAAAAAAAAAAGAGAGAGAGAGAGAGAGAGAAGAGAAGAGAAGAGAAAAGGAAAAAATGAACAAAATGAACTTTCAATACTTGTTCTTGGTTATTAAATGAAAGTTGAAAAAGAAACATTTAAAATATTTTTTGTTTAAATTTTTAACCAATTTTCGTAAAATTTTTAAAAAGATCACATTTTTACAACCAACTTCATAAAAATATTCCTATTTTATGTTTATTTTTATTATTTTCGTTTGTTTGTTCCATTTATTTACAATTTGTCAGTAAGAATTTTGCTATTTGGCAATAATTTAAACTACAACCATGCGCGAAAAAGTAAAGGGGGGAAATCTTGAATAATGTCAATTTTGATTTTTTGGAGAGTTTTCAAACTTTTGCAAATCTGATTCCTAAAATAATATTTAACAAAGAAACAAGATAGAAGTTGCAGCTTAGAAGAAGAATTCTTAAAAGGCAACAAAAAATAATAATAATAATAAATAAATAAATCTATAAATTTTTGGTTGACAATTACTTGTATATAGAAGAAAAAGTCTTAAAAGGCATAACAAATAATAATAATTATTATTATAATAAAATAATAAAAATCTATAAATTTTTGCTTGACAATTACTTCTAGATAGAAGAAGAAATCTTAAAAGGCATAACACAGAATAATAGTAATAATAAAATAATAATAATAAAATAATAATAATAATAAAATAATAATAATAAAATAATAATATAATAATAATAATAATAATAAAATAATAAAATAATAATAAAATAATAATAAAAATAAATAATAATAATAAAATAATAATAATAATAAAATAATAATAATAATAATAAAATAATAATAATAAAATAATAATAAAATAATAATAAATCTATAAATTAATAAGAAGAAATCTTAAAAGGCATAACACAGAATAATATTAATAATAAAATAATAATAATAATAAAATAATAAAATAATAATAAAATAATAATAAAATAATAATAAAATAATAATAAAATAATAATAATAATAATAAAATAATAATAAACCTATAAATTTTTGCTTGATAATTGTAAACTTGTGTACTTGTAAACACTGGCCTTCTACTAGTATTATTACAAGTACTGATAATTAGAAGTTCAGATTCATACTATCACAATTATTACGATTTTGAAATTTTACGGTGATGTACTTTATGAACTGTATAAATGTAAAACTTTAAAAACCAATAATTTCGTAATTTCGAAAACATAAATTTTTCAAGCACTGACTTCCCTTAGATTAACTTCTCTTCTTAATGCTTCTGGATGCAGTATGTTTTGAAGCACATAGGTTAAAGTTATCTAATTAATTAAAAATTCTTGATTTAATTCGGTTCGCTGAATTTTCATTTTGAAAACATTAGGTTTCAAACTCGTGGCTTAGTCTCTGGTGGTGATTAATGTGACTTTCAATATATTTCTGTTTAAAATCAAAATTTTGTATTTTTTAATCTGACGGAACAATATTTTCTCTTTTGTCATATTTAAACAAAACTGGGCCGTAATCAATTCTTGAAGTTGAATTTATCTGTCATTATAAACAAAATCTAGGTTTAATTCATTATTTTGAAACAACAGTAACTACTGTGATCCTTATATAAAAAAATTCAAATAGATGAATTCATTATTTTCCACTTGCAGTTGCTCATTTATCGTTCTGATTAATGTTCGTAGAATTGGAAGATAGCTTTTAGAATTTAGCTAGTTTTTAACGTTTTTAGGGTTCCGTACTTAAAAGAAAATACTAGAACTATTATAAGATCATTCCTGTGTCTGTCTGTTCGTCTGTCGGATCCCTTTTTCTTGTAAACTATGGGACATGGAAACTTCAAACTTGGGAAAGTTATAAAGCTTTTTAACCCACGTATTTTACAGATTATTAGCCATTCACAAATACGTTTTGGAAAAATTTAGGGGGCTAATTAAGTTACTTGCAAAAAAAAGTTTTCTTTTTGTATATCATGTGAGGTATCGTGTTAAAAATCTCGTAGTATGGAACTCAAAAATATAGTTGTTTTAATTTTTTGTTCTCAACGATGGAAGACAAAAAATGTATCATTTTTCATTTATAGAGAGCCATTTGTGGTTCATTTCATTATGAGGAGCAAACTACAGATTAAAATTAAAATCAACATTAAAAAATTCCGTAGCAGCACCATAATTTTTATACATATTTTTTGCCATTAAAACGTATTAATACAAATTTGGATCAATTGCGGATCAGGTATTAAACTGAATTTAAACTTTCTTTAGCAAAAAAAGCTAAAATGATAAAAAGAAGCTTCTTTAAAATGCTAAAATTTCAGTATGCTTATGAATATACATTATTCCACGAAAAACTCCAAAAATAACATGTATTTCATTATTTTTTGTTTTCTATGGCTTTTTAAAAAAGCCCAAACATAAAGCTCGTGCTCCCTTTGGATTTAAATATAACATTATTGTAGCATTAACTATTAAAATATTAATTATGAATGACTAATATGATTATTAAAATTTAAAAATGGAAACATAAACTTATTTTAGTCACCATTAGAATTCTCACAGTCTAAAATCCTCCAAAATAAATTTTAATAATTGATTTCGATATGCAGGATGCCTTAAAATTGTTAGTACTATAAACGTATATAGGAGTGGTAAATGCACGTCAGAACAAGCACCTTTCGTATAAGAAGCCAGAGTCGCAAATAAAAAGTATCATTTTCTTACTTAACATAATTTTTTTATTACAACTTTATCAGTAATGAATATATTGTAATGAAAGTTTCAACAGATTTACTTGGAGTCTCTGATAACATCACTAGAAATTCTGGAAAAGGGTATTATTGGCATACAAGCAACACTGAACTAGAAGCTGTATAATTTGCAATGACAGTCCATACGATGTCGATTACCGAATTCCAGAGTACTTCCAGTATTTTCGAAAATACCGTCACGTTTCATGATAAATTATCAATTCTGACAAACATATTTGAATGGTTACAATCAATCCTAGAGATTGAAATAAATTTAAAAAAATTGTTTTTCAAAACAAAAATCTTTAGAATCTTCGCGTAAAGTACAGGGTGATTCATAAATAAGTATACAATTTCGAGATGCTGTAAAACAAGAACCATTTAAGGCACGTTTCCCCGATGTAAGCCGTAAGGTAAGTATACTCATAACGTTTTTTTTTTTCTTTTCGCTGCTGTGAGAAATGATATAGGTGATAGCTAGCGTGTCATGCGAATATTAGTAGAAATGGCTGCGTCTGCAGTGCAGAATGCATTTTGTGTTCTTGATTTGAGCAAAACGGAATCCGCCACCATTGTGCAACGCCATTTTCGAACACGATTTGGAAAAGAACCTCAAAGCAGGAAATCCATTTATGATTAGTTTCAAAATTTTGAAACTAAGGGCTGTTTGTGCAAAGTGGACTGAAATGGATTACCAGTTTGGGTTGGGTTGGGTTGATTATTGACGGCCAATTATCTACACTAGGGATATAGGCCCGGGGTGAGTGCCCTTCGTGGGGGTCTTTCTAAGGGAACCTAATCCGTATTTACGCATGGATAAATCCACGGCTCGAAGAAAACCATGAAAACTCCGAACGATTAGGCCGACGTGCGCGATTGGGATCGAACCCAGCACCTCCCGTCTACCAGCTTCGAGAGCACAACCTCTCAGCCACTGGTGGGGCGATTACCAGTTTGGTGTGTGTCATGTGACTAAGGATGCACACATAGATTTTTTAAACCAATCATAAATGGATTTTCTGATTAGAGGTTCTTTACCTAATCGTGTTCGAAAATGCCGTTGCACAATGGTGGCAGCTTCCGTTTTCCTCTATTCAAGAACACAAAATGCCTTCTCCAATTCAAACGCAGCCATTTCTATTGATATTCGCGTGACACGCTAGCTACCACCTATGTCACTTCGCACATCAGCGGGAAATAAACTTTATGAGTACACCTACATTATGGCTTGCATTTGGAAAACGTGACTTAAACTGTTCCTGTTTTACAGCATTTGGAAGTTGTATACTTACGTATGAATCACCCTGTATTACAGCATCAAAAGCGCTATACTTATGATAATAATTACTGTTGTATTCAAGATATTTGTGATTCATAAATGAATTTTTGAAATCAGTCATTTACATTTCTGAATCCTGACAAAACATTATTTTTTTTCTTTTATGGTCATAATTAAAATTGGGTCAGCAAAAATTCTTTAGGGTGAACATTACCTTTATTAAAAAACAACATCACGTACTTGCGGGTGCTTTTGTAAGATCAGTAGTTATTACGCTTCCAGATAATGAATTTTAGCAGTAAACGGTCCATTATTTCCCATCCACAGTTGTTCATTCGGTCCTTGTGATTAATAGTAATGGAATCGGAAGTTGTTCTTAAGAATCTAGTTCTTATCATGATCTCACAAAGAATAATTGCGCTGTTTGAACTCCATTCTTCGGGTAACATTTTTCAACTTTGTGAACTGATTGATGGTATAGGAATGCATTATCAGATCATTTCGCCAGCCAAAAAAATATCAAGCGTTCAATACAACTGCTGTTTACATATATTCGTAATTGAATGTTGATGATATTAAAAGCTGTATTAGAAAGAAACATAACAATTAAAAATATATATATTTATAAATGATATAATAGTGTATTCAATCTATATACATAAAAATCAGTGTTTGAGTGTATGCTTCTTATACAAATCTGCAATTTTTGAGCGATTTTCACGAAACTTGGAAAAAATATTTTACTAAATATGACGTCATTTTCTATGAGACGCTTTCCGTGTGACGTCAAACGGACTCCAAACAAGTGGTTGCTACATTTTATTTCTTAATTCGTTTGTATACTACAGCTATATCTTATAATTATACCTTATACCTAAGTGTTTTAATACTTTAGATGCAGTAGTAACATTTTCTACGATTTATATGAAATAGGAGAGGAAAAATAGCAAGAGTTTTTTTAGAGTCAGTTATTTCTTTTTTTAAACAAAACTTCATGAGTGACGTCACAACTGAAAGCGTCCAGAAAATGAAGGTATTAACATATAACCATTATAGATTTAGTATTTATAAATGAAAATGTAAGTTTCCATTTAAAAATTATGCCATACGTCATAGAATTTTACTAATTGCATTAACTAATTTGCATTTTTTACGCATTGTCAGGGAAATATTATATTTTCTGTTATACGTGCCAAAGAAAAAGCACAATCTCATTTATAAAGCTGGACGATTTTACTATGATTGCATCTAAGTAACGTAATTTTTTCTGGTTGTCATTTTAATGATTTATGGGCGCGAATGCATAGAGCTCCGTTATTCCGATCGCCGTATATTTAGATATTTCATTTTTATTTATTTTACCCGGAGAGCCTCCATTTTTAACACGGGCAAAGCTGGGTGGTTCTGCTAGTTCAAAATAAAATTATTATTAATAAGCTATTAATATATTTTTTAAGTAATTCACAATTTTTTATTTCAGGTGAAATCAATTAGTGGAAGAGCTTCAAATCTCCATGGTGAGAATAAAAAAGGGTAATTTTCATTATGAAGCAGACCAATTTTCTATTTTAGTGAAAACATATATATGAATTATTGCAATATAAAATTAATACTCTTACCAGTTGTAAAGCTTACGGTGATAATGCTCATGCGAATTTTTAAACTAAATATAATTATTATAATACAAAGGACAGAACTTTTTAAAAACATAATAAAAATAAAGAAAACACAGCCATTTTTTAAATGGTCTGTCTTCATCAGGTGCAAAATAGTATGAGTTTTACACCATTATAAGTAACTTTTGTTAAATAATTATTAAAATATCTCAATCGATCACAGTCGTAACAAAAATGAAAATCAATATAACGAAATTCTTAGAATAATCAGCTTAAAAGTCTACTGTAATTAAAAATACTGAAAGCTCATCCAAATTAGTTAAAATAATTAAACGAGGGATAATTTTAAGTTCCAAATTAAGCACAATGAGTTTAAATTACCCATCATTCTAATTTTATTTTCGTAGTTTTGCAATAGGAAATAATTCTGAAAAAGATAACAGAAGAAAGCAAGCTTGCGCTATGTATGTAAATCTAAGTGGATTTTGAAAAAAAAAAAGCTTATTTTCTTTTCTGTTTTTACAATATCACTTTCACATCACCCAAAAAACATCTGTTGATTTCACAAAATATCTTTCGACTAATTCGCCAATATAGAAAAGAGATTATATTAAAGGGGGAAAATCTTTTTTCTCTGTTTTTGAAGAGTCGGAAACTGACGGAAAGTTAGTAAAAAAAAGGGAGATTATTTCTATAAAATAAGTATCTTGCTACTGACTGGCAGTTTTTTTCCCATAAAATATTCATATTTTTTCACTTTACGCATATTTTTCGATTTAATTCAATGAAATAGAAAGAAAATCGGAAAATATTTTAAAACACTGCAAAAATTTTTGTTCCTTTTCACATAGTTTTCTTCGGAAAAACCGAGTTTCCTGCAATATTTTTTCATATTTCATCCATTATTTTCACTCATTTTTTTTTCATTAAATTCGAGTTCTTGTTAAAATGATCTCGCTTTTACAGAAGTCGGCTGTAATTATTTTTATAATCATTTCAGAAGTCTTTAGTTCCGACAAAAATCAGTGCCTGAAATAACTTCAAAATTCATGATGTAGAGACTGAAAAAGTAACGAAAATAGCTATAAACAATGCTCGAATAACCTAATTTTGTTTTTCATTCTGATTTAACGTTAGCATAATTATGAATTCTAGCCATTTATTTCCAGCTTCTTATGGGCGGAAAAGATATTAGCCTCTGATACAGGAAACAAAGCGTAGGTTTTTAGGTTGATTAATAAAAAAACAAAACTGCTGAAACAAAGATATCTAAAAAAAAATTTATATGTTTTAAAATAATATAATGAAAAACCGTACTTCATCTGAGTACAGTGAAGTACAGTTTATACATTTACTAATTATTATTTAAAAGAATACAATGATAAATTATGTTTCATATGTGAACAATGGAGTGCAGGTTATGCATTTACTAATTATTATAATTTAAAATAACAAGGAGAAAGCGTCCTCACCAAACTTGAACAATAAACCACGTAAATGTTACTTTATCTATATTCTACAGTAGAAATTGGAAATTTAACGCAAAGTTCCAAACTTTGGAGTTTTTTTTTTTTTTTTTTTTTTTTTTTCGGCGTTTATTGTTTGTCACCAAATCTGGCAATATTTTGCCACTTATTGCCAATTTTTTTGACAAATTTGCATCTGTGATAACGTATTTTATCAAAAATTATTGTTTTTAATGTATACAATAAATTATAATTTATAAATGAGTTACAATTAACATAATAAAGTGAACTCTTGTTAATACAACTCTTACACTCTTAAAAATCTTCAGCAAAATGTCCAGTCATTCAAACGTTTTTATAGAAAACGATTACATAACCGTAATTTATCTATATTCTGACCAAATGCGAACGCTTCATAATATGCTCAAGTAACCGTTAACTGTAAAAACGGCTAAATGACTGGACAGTTTGCTGCAGATTTTTAACAGTGTACAGTTGTACAACTTTTTTTTTCTTTTTTTTATAAGAGATACGTCACTGTATTTTCAAGACTTATCACTGTCCAGGACCAGCTTAAGACTTAGAAGTAGGGGAAGCCTGACTTCACACAGGGGGGGGGGGGGGGGGGGGGCTTTTACTCTGCCAATTAAGCTTCAACAATTTGAAATTTTACCATCAAAATTTCGAGTAAACAACATTTTTAATATTAAACTAAAACTACCTATATACATATAAAAAAAAATTGTTATTATATACATAACTAGCAGGCTTTGCCCGCTACGCTGGTCGGTTCTCCAAACGAAATATACCCCTGAATTTGGTCATCTTGTGTTTTAAAGCAATATTCACCTTTACTTTGATTGTCCTTTCGCAATGCTGTAAAACGAAATAAACGTCATTGCTCTGTTATATTTTCTATTTTTTGCACAAAATTTGGCTATTAAAGACCAACTTCTTTATTTAATCATTTACAGTATGATTTGCTAAAGAACTATGTAACAATATGCAATATATACTAAAATTACCCCTGGAAATTTATTAATGCAAGTTCAATCGAAATCCATTCTGAAGTATTTTTTAAAAAGGCTAATGTTTCACGGCTTCAACTGATTATAGAAATTTCAACCCTAGTTCTATAATTAGACAACGTAGAACTATTAATAACGATAATCGTTACAAAAATATGCATTATCTCATTAACAATAGGACTTAGAAGAATGAACTTTATACCATTCTATTCAGCATACAAAAATACATTAAAATATATTGCAATTGTCACTTAACTATAATACTCGATTTTTAAGGAATTTTTTTTTAAAGTTTGTTCATTTTTTTACCTCCTTTAGGGTTGGAGTTTTTTAAAATCCCGTCTTAGTGCGCCTCCACATACTAAGAAGTATTTTCCCCCCAAGTTTCGTGTTTGTAGGTTCAGTAGTTTGGGCTCCGCGTTGATCATCTACCCAGTCAGGATTTTCATTTATATATATAGATAACAGTTTGCGGGAACAGATTTCGCCGCATTATCTTATAACAATGAAAAGAAGTCCGTCGCGTTTTATCGACAATTTGAATTTCTTCCATTGCTATAATAACGCGCGTATGTACAGAAATTATCATTTGTAATATTAGAATTTTGAGGTTTTGACGCCAAGAACGTCGCCAAATTTGTAAAATATGCAACATCTCACTAACTATAGGACTTAGAAGAATGTACTTTGTACCATTCGATTCAGAATAAAAAAATACATTAAAATTAGTTATAATTTTTTTACTTAATTGTAATACTCTATTTTTAAGGAATTTTTTTAAAGTTTGTTCATTTTTTTACCCCCCAACCCACTTCTTAGGGGTGGAGTTTTTGAAAATCCGGTCTTAGTGCACCTCTACATACTAAGAAGTATTTTTCCTCCAAGTTTCGTGTTTGTAGGTTCAGTAGTTTGGGCTGCGCGTTGATCATCTACCCAGTCAGGACTTTCATTTATATATATAGATAATGCACTACACCAAAACTATCTCTGAAAAATTAACAATGCAAGTTTCATCGAAATCCATTTAGCAGAATCTTTTAAAAAGGATAATGCTTCATAATCGGGTTCAATTGATTATAGAAATTCCCCCTAATTCTATAACTAAGCAACGTAGAATGATATGTTATGCACTAAAACCTTGCTTCAAAATTTAGCTAACTAACAGTGCAAGTCCCAACAAAATTCCAGTTATAAGTGGCCGGATCGAAATTCCCCTTTGCATTATATATATACAGTAGATAGGTGAATGTATCTTTCATAATCATCTTGTCCTGATGATAGAAGTGGAATTTTCTTCTTGACCTTCTGGAATTTTCAAAAAGAAACTCTGCACACCCTCCGTAGCTGTAACATATACTCTCTAGTATACACCCTCTGTCTATAGCGTATATGCACAGTTTTTTTACTACACCACTGACAACTTTCTCCCATAGCTCCATAACTAAACAATGTAGAAAATCAATCCCTGAAATATTATCTAACTAACTGTGAAAATTCCATCAAAATCCGTTCAGTAGAACTTTAAAAAAGGTAATCTTTCATAATTGGGTGCACCTAATTTTATCTAAAACTTCCCCCCGTAGCTCTATAAATAAGCAATGTATAACAATGTGCTTTCTTTTTAAACCTTTCTAAAACAAATTACCTAACTAATAGTGAAATCCTATAAAAATCTGTTCGGTAGAACCTGAGTTTTAATCAATCTGATTGAAATACGAATTTGCGTTTTATAAATATTGTAGATGATGATGACATGATTTCTGTAATCGGATTCGTTGTCAAGCTTTTGCTTCAGAAAAGAAACGCAGAGGAAAACTTGTCTACAGATAATTGCCAACCATCTCCACAAAATTGCGTAACTAACTGTGTAAATCCCACCAAAGTCCGTCCAGCAGTTTTAAAATTATAAACAGTCGGAATGAAATACGAATTTGCATTTTATGTATATAGTAGATATATCTTTCATAATTGCACTCATCTTTCCCAATCACTTTTCCATTAGCTCTATCACTAAGCAACATAGAATGATATATAATAGGGTCATTAGCCATACTTGAAAAGTCACTTCCATCAAAATTTGTTCAGTAGCATTTTTTTGTAAAGGTAATCTTTAATAATCGGGTTCACTTAATTTTAGAGCTTTCCTCTGTATCACTATAACAGAGTAACGTAGAATAGCTATACTCTATAAAACCTTTCAAAAAACATTACTTAACTAACAGTGTAAAACCTAACAAAATATCATGAATAAACGGATTAAAATATGAATATGAGGTTTAGAGTCATAGTAGATGATAATATGATTTTCTGTAATAAGATTCATCATGAAGGTTTCGCTTCAAACGTAAACGATGCTTTTGCTCATTGGATACTTCTCTATTATCCCGTCGACCACTTTTCATAACAAAAAACTATCGCCAAATTGTAAGATTAAACACTAACAATGCCGTCCCATTTACTTGATGTCAGAGGAATTATACGTGTTTGTTACGTCATCAAGTGGTTTTTAATTCGACATTTGCGTGTATTTTTCATTATGTTTTATTGATTTATGAGTTATTTCATTAATTAAAATAACAACTGTATCCTTACAGTCTTATATTTTATTTATTTATTATGACATTCCAATGGCAACGTTCTCCCGTTTATTTGGCGTTACAGTTTGGCGATAGTTTTTTGTTATGAAAAGTGGTTAACGGGATAACAGAGAAGTACCCAACATGGTAGCTAAAACTCCAATTGGCGAGGTATCTGATTGCGGGAAAATTAGCCCGAAATCGTATGAATAACTAACAACCCAAAGAAAAGGGGAAACATGGATGAAGACTGAAAACAAATAAAGAAGCAATATACTTGTATAATACTAAACAGGCCTTCGAAACTTTATTTTAGCAATCACGTTTTATTTTAAATCGTGGATTTTGTAGAATTAATAATTATACACAATTACATAAATATCCGTAAGAATAATATTCCATTCCCAATTGAACAGTTAATGTTTCTATCTGTAAAAATAAACAAAATAATTAAATAAAAAAAAGATTTAATTTGAATTTCTTCCATTGCTATAGTAACGGATGTATTTTTAGAAATTCTCACTTGTATTGTTAGAATTGTTAGATTATGACGTCAAAGATTTCGCCAAATTAGAACAATGTGCAATATCTCACGAACTATTTGACTTATGAGTATTTAATTGATACCATTCGATTCAGCATACAAAAATACATTAAAATATGTTATCATTTGTCACGTAACTACAATACCCGATTTTTAAGGAATTTTTTAAAAGTTTGTTCCTCTTTTTACCCCCCTTAGGGGTGGAGTTTTTGAAAATCCCTTCTTAGTGCGTCTCTACACACTAAGAAGTATTTTTCCTGCAAGTTTCGTCTTTGTAGGTTGAATAGTTTTGGCTGTGCGTTGATCATCTAGCCAGAAAGGACTTTCTTTTATATATATAGATTATACATAACAAATTAATTTTGTAAATGAATTTACAAATATGGAACAGGTGCAAATAATTGAACTTCAAAATATATTTTATGCTTTACAAATTGCAGGATTTGATAGTGCTAAGAACAATGCAGGGACAACAAATATTTGACGTAAATTTATGCTTGGTTGCAACACAATTTTGCTTTTATTTTATAAACAGAAATTTGGTATCACTAATTCTAATTAGTTTCCCTGTTATTTAAATAACTTATTCTCCATATTTTATATCATTTCTCCACTCTTTATGAATATAAACAAAATATAATTATACAGATTAAATTTTCTGTTATTTTTAGCACGTTTGAACTTAAAATGTAAAACGTAAGAAAAATTAAAATAAGTGGCATTTAATCACTGTTTTTATACCATTAATTATATCAACAGAAAAAAAATAGAGCATAAATGTGTCAGTAATAATCTGAGTGAAAATTTAGTAGCTATAATTAAGAAAATAAAATACATTTTTTATCCCAACTGAAACTTTTTTTTCCTAAAAATTAGTTTTGAAAAGTAAATTTGGAGGCCTCTGTGTATTTCAGTGAGTAAACTCGGGCTTCACGGACCTAGTCGGTAAACAGGCCCTGTCACTGTCAATTCTTAAATTAATAAGCATAAAACCAAAAATTAAATTTTAAAAAAACAATCAATACTTATAATTCAATGTTTATCTTAAAAATCACGCCTAATTTCATAACTGCAATTCATGTTCTAAAAGTTTTCCGTTACAATACGTTAATTTCACGTGGGTTCCGATTAGAAAAAAATTCAACGCGTTGATTTATGCTTGGTATAAAGCACGAACTAGTGAATTTATTTTTAAAAAATACATTACTTTGTTCTGTTTCTTTTTTTTAAATATGGGGACAGGAAAGAAAGAAAAACATTATTCATACTACCTATTCAGGATTTCTAAATTGTTTTCTGAAAGTGTAATCAATCATAATTTAATTAATATTAAACTATAAATTGATTTATATTGTATTTCAAAAAATAATTATACTTTATTTTTATTTTTATTTTATTTTCTCTTTCTAGCGTTTAAAATATTTCATCGTTGCACTTTCACAGCCACTTGGGATATTTTAGCGAGTATGGTTTGGCGGATAATTAACTCCGTTAGTGCTGTAACTCGTATACAGATTTTTGCATACATTAGCCAAGTTAAATAAAAACTAGTCGTTGGGGGCCACCGTAACAGTTACCCATCATGGATATGCATAATATCAAATATGAAAATAAAACACGTGTAAACTATTTATAAAATGCATTGCAATTCGAATAAAATCGTCGCTTGATGACATCATAAACTTTAAATGCTCTATTTCTGAATTGCGTAAAAAGAAATGATCCTTATAACTCCAATAACGTTAATCATATTAACTAACGGTTTACTGCGTCAGATTAAGCGTCTCATTTCCAATTAAAATATATCTTTAAATTGAATTTTGAATGAAATACAGAGTCATCAAAAATCGAAGAGTGTGGAAAATAGGATTACAAATATCTCGGCAACTAATTATGCGATCGACTTCATTTTTTATGCAAAATTTGTTTTTTTATTGTATTTTACATTTACTCCTTAAAATAAATAATTTCGAAAAATTTCATATACCTTTTATCAGAACGAATATTTCGAGAGTCCGAAAAAAATAGTTCCGGTTAATCGAGGTTACTGAAATTCAATAAGCTTCTTCCCATTATTACGTAATAAGTACACACCAAATTTCAAGTCTCTATCTCAATTTGTTCGGGAGATAGAGCGTTTACAGACACACAGACAGACGGACGGCAAATTTTTTTTTCTAAAAATATGTTTTTCGGAATCTCTAGTATCTGAAACGTGTAAATCCGTCAAAAAAAAATTTTCGATTTTCAAAACGATTACAAGATTTACCCTATACTACGTATGATGGGTAAGTAAAAATGTAAAAAAAAAAAAAAATCTGATATAATAACACTTCAAAATCGTCAATATTTGGAAAAGTTTTGGGGATGAAAAAATACTTTTCATTTCAGGGGGCATCATTCCTTTTCCGTTGTCTCTTTAATTTCATAGATATTTTATTTAAGTGATTTGGGACCTGAGATAATGTATAGAAAAAACACATTAGTTAGAAATATATCAATGCTTTTCCACTGTGATTATAATTATTTTTTAATGGCATTCAACATTTAGAAATGCAAATCCAGTGATCACGACACTCTCCAATGAAACTGGTTCGAAAATAGACTTGTGTGATTCAGGAAAAAGTTAGAGATGATTATTTTGATAAGGATGTAAAAACTGTCAAAATTCATCTGATCATCTCGATGGCTTTGATATTACAAGGAAGTTAAGTTATAATTGTAGTTTTCATGTATGCCCCTAATATGCAAAATCTTTTGCATTAAATAGTTATGCATTTGAATCATGTACTTATAGTTGTCTTAAATAACAATTTGTTATTCACCTAATATTTTTATAGAAGATATCATGTTACATACGTTAATTAGTAAAATTAAAACTAACGGATTATAATCCTTGGTCAGTTCCAGGATAAATCAGTTAAGCGTGTTTTCGTAGATTGGTTGTAGGATAAGAAAACATATTTTTAATCAAAACAATCAAATTTGTGTTTTTTTGCTGGGTGTTTATTTAACACGAATTTTCCTTTATTGTAATTACATCGCTTGCAACGGAAATTGATTATTAATGTATTTTTATTTATTCATTATGCCAGCAAAAATTTCGGATTCTATTTTCTCTCAGATTTTATGTTGTTTCCAGATAATTTATGAAAATTTGTTTACATTTATTCATAATCCAAGTAGTACCACGCCAGAAACTAGTATTCTGTGGTCATCACAAAACTTTCTTCTATATCAGTCTAATGTAGTAATTTATAAGTCCATCAGCGATTATGAATATAGTGCATTTCTTCAAATTTAATACGGAGTCACAATAAGAAAAACATTTTTATGAAAAATGATTTTATCTTAAACATTACTAAAATAGACTTCCAATAAAAACATATGTACAAATGTTTAAAAACTTTAAAACACGAAATATTAGTAGTACACAACACTTTCCTAGCGCTTTCGAGCCGAAAGTGTTATGTACTACTAATATTTTGTGTTTTAAAGGTTTAAGACATTTGTACACATGTTTTTATCGGACGTCTATTTTAGTAATGTGTAAAATAAAATAATTTTTCATAAAAATGTTTTTTTTATTGTAAATAAACAAAGGCGAATCTTGCGTTTCAAATTTTCTTTTCTTATTATTAAAATTATTTTGGTTAATACGGAATTACAGTGATCAGTGAGTTTAAAAAAGAACAGCACAACAGTGCCCAACTTTTGAATATTAAAATTTAAAATTAGGTCAACTTACATATTTTTAATCATTAAATTCAAATACAAACCTTTGCACATTTTTATACAGTAGAAAATACAGCTATATACATACAGCTGTAACGTACATTGCAAAAAAGAATAAGGCTAATATTCCATAATCGGGCCCGCAGCCAAAAGTTAGCATGAAAAATAAGCGATTCTGGCAACAGTGATTAAAAGTGTGCAAGAGTTACAAGCTTGGCAGACTGACAGACAAACCCTCATAAACACTTTTCAACTAGATCGAAAGGTGTTAATAAAATCAGATAAAACAAATCCGTATTACAGTTAGCCCCACCAGTGGCTGAGAGGTTCTGCTCTCGAAGCTGGTAGACGGGAGATGCTGGGTTCGATCCCAATCGCGCCCGTCGGCCTAATCGTTCGGAGTTATCGTGGTTTTCTTTCGAGCCGTGGATTTATCCATGCGTAAATACGGGTTAGGTTCCCTTAGAAAGACCCCCACGAAGGGCATTCCCCCCGGGCCTATATCCCAAGCGTAGATAATTGACCGTCAAAAATCAACTCAACTCAACTCAACCCGTATTACAGTTAAACTCATATTTCTCTCGAAATTGAAAAATATCGCTGTTATCATATATGCTTTGTAATTTTTTTTAGAATCTTATATATTATTTCTGTTGTCAACATCCCTTTTTCTATGCATTTACAAAACGCACAACAGTGAATGAGGTATCATTCGAAAGGTTTTTGAATAGACTTCTGACATATAGTACACTCACACTTCGTTAAAACATGCTTTTTTTATAAAAAAAATTGCTGTTAATTAAAAATTAAATCAGCATTGTTTTGATAAATGAAATAAAAGGTTTTTCTCAAACCATTGTTGTCACAAAAATAAAAAAGTTTTGCCAGCCTGTACCGGGAGGAACAGGTAGCTTCCATATTCCAAATTTTTAAAAATTCAACTCATTTTACTCAAACATCCGAAGCAAAAATGCCTGGAACCCGACTATAGAAGATTCTATCCCGGTTTTCGTTAATACTGCATTTGAATGCGAATTTCAGCATGAGAGTTTCAGCATAAATCCGATTGTTTCAAAATATCAGCCAACCTAAAATTTCAAATAGCTATATCTCAGCCATTTTTTAAGATACAGCCAAAACAAACATTGCTCTGGAATCCTTGTATCATGATCTAACACTTAACGAAAACAACGTTTTCAATTTATAAATTTTTATGCATCTTTTTAAAATTTTAACAAAAATTTAAAAATTTAACTGGTAGCCATTTTGAAACAAGATGACGCACGAAGCTGGCCAACGAACTGGGTCGAGATCTTGGTATGTCCTGTACAGATGATCAGTCACATTCATATCGGTTCATAAATACGAGAGTTAAAGCATAACAAATAGCCGATTGTTTCAAAATGTCAGTCACCCTAGAATTTCAAAGTGCCATATCTCAGCCATTTTTTAAGATATAGCCAAAACAAAAAATGCTCCGGAATCCTCCGGATCTAACACTTACCGGAAACAATTTTTTTCCATTTATAATTTTTTTGTACATTATTTTGAATTGTTATAAATTTTTAAATTTTTAACTGGCGACCATTTTGAAACAAGATGGCGAATGAAGCTGGCCAACGAACTCGGTCGAACCTTGATATGTCCTATACACAGCAGCGTCATGCCATCCAAGCCTAATCAGCATCAACTAATGTCTATGTCTAACTGAATATGAAGTTTGATTAAAATCCGTGCATTAGTTCTTTAGATAGAGTGGACGTAAAATTTGTGTCACAGACATTTTGTGACACACCGAATATTTCAGACAGACATTTTCCAAAAATATTCAAATTGTGTTCAGAACATCCCAAAACATACAAATCCATCAAACAACGGAAGTCAAAAATTTTCATGATTCGAATTCCAATACTTTTTCTTCTTACATAGTATATAGAAGAAAGTAAAAAAGGCTGTCGTGTTTAGTGGTCACTAAGATGCCATAACTAAACCATTTATTTTACGTAAAAAGAAAAATAAATTTGGCGGATATTCTGAATCTTAATATTCAAACTGTCCAGTTGATGTTTTCGGGTAACAATAGCTAAAATCTTAAAACGAAGATATAGGAAAGCTACCTTTTGCTCCCGGTACAAGCCGGAAGGACTTTTTTCTTCCTTTTCTTTTATGCAGGGTGATTATAAAAAAAACTATCCCGATATATGAGTCCTTAACTATCACACCGTTCACAGAAACTGACTGAAATTTTGGTTTTAAGTATTTTGAGGTATGCGCTCAAGAATCGTATGAAAAACAACAGTTAAACTCTAACAGTTACGATTACAGTCACAAAATTTTGAAAATTTCAAATGGCAACACCTATTTTTTTTATTGGAATGTGATCTTAATAGTGAAAAAACATAAAAAGTGTTGAAACGGTACGTGTAACACGAAAATTGCCAGCGCTAGAGAGACTAAGAAGAAAAGTGAAAACAACCAATAAAGGACAGAGAAGCAACAGAAAGTTATTATTTTATTATTCAGTGCTATTCACCATCTGCCGCATGCAACGTGTCTTCGTGTGTGACGTGGAAAATTTGTGAAACACAATAAAATGTATTGTTTTCTGTTGATTCTCTGTCCTTATTCGTTGCTTTCACTTTTCTTCTTAGTCTGTCTAGCGCCGGCAATTTTCGTGCTACAGGTACCGTTCCAACGCTTTTTATGGTTTTTCACTATGAAGATCACATTCCAATAAAAAAAATAGGTGTTGCCATTTGAAATTTTTGAAATTTTGTCACTGTAACCGTAACTGTTAGAGTTTAACTGTTGTTTTTCATACGATTCTTGAGCGCATACCTCAAAATACTTAAAACCAAAATTTCAGTCAGTTTCTGTGAACGGTGTGATAGTTAAGGACTCATATATCGGGATAGTTTTTTTATAATCACCCTGTACTTTGAATAAATGCGATTTCTATAGTAATTATTTACCCGATGTCACGCTAATGTGTATTTCAGTCACTTTAATGCAGGCAAAAATACATGACTATTTTAAGATTTTAAGAACCTGAACAATTTCTTATATACCTTAAGTCATACAACCATATTGTTAATGGTCCCCTCGATGTTAACCTAGAAAAATTGATCTTGATTATCAGAGTTTCTTGACTGGTAAACAACTGCTTTTTCATGATTATAACGGTGCTGTCCATACTGCATAAATTGTGTTCAAGAATAGTTCAAATGAAGCTGGACATCTCATCTGGCACCCTCAGACCAGACTCACGATATTTAGTATCTGAACTTCGTACCCGATTTCCACCACCAGTCATACTTTCGTAATCAGAGATTGTTCCGCAAAAAGAATGACTTTATAGTCCCTTGTTCAAAAGCTCTACGCAATCCTTCGACATACCATACAACGTGTATTTCTATCACAGGATAGTCGAACTTGCTGTTAATGAGAATTTTCTCTTATTTCACAAGTGTTGCGTATTATTTTGTACCACATCGGTCAATGTAAAAATATAAGATATTTTGTATTGCAATAGCTATAGAAAAGAAGGATATATATCGGTATGTATAAGCTTAAAAATTAATTTTCATTAAAAATAACTAAAAATAACTAAAGCATCTTTTCGGATTATATCTTAAGGTATCTGCTCTCTTAAAACGAAAGAGCCAAAATAACTCAAGTTGAGCCGAAATCCACTCATCTCACGATTTGAAAGTGAGCTTCTCACGAAGAGTTGAAACAACTCGAGTGAACGAGTTGTTTTTAAGCAACTCATGATTGAGTGATCTCTATTTTACTCATACTTGAGTGAAATCAAATCAATGAAAGTTAAATCCAGTAGCACTTGAGTGATTTATAATCAATTCAAACTTGAGTGAAATGAGGTCATTTCAGATTTAATCCAGTAATTCTTGAGCGATTGGTAACCAATTCATACATGAATGAAATCAACTCATTTAAGAGTTAATCCAAAACCCCTTGGGTGATTTCTAATAAACTCATTCTTGAGAGGAGTCAACTCACTTAAAAATTACAAAAAAAAAAAAAAAAATCAAAAAAAAAATCAAAAAAAAAAAAAAAACCTAGAGGGATTTCTAATCAACCATCTAAATCAAGCCATTTAAAATGGAATTCAGTAACCTTTGATTTATTTTTATCTACGAAATTCAAAATAACACAGAATTCTTGCCACGTTTTCAAATAAAAATAATGATAAATAACTACCTTATTTTATACTCTATAAAAATTATATTTTATTATTTATACCTCTGATATATTTTATTATTTATAGCTTCCGAAATACAAGTTCTTTTCTAGAAAGGAGGGGAAGGGGAATTGAAATTCATGGAAAAGATGTAATATTTTATTGTAAAATAATAAATTTCATAAACAGATACAGATTTTTTTTTTTTTTTTCAAAAAAAAAAAAAAAAGTAAGTTGCATGTTGAATGTATGCATATATGTGTACATTCAACAATTAAGTGAAAAGTGTCATTTTATATTTATTTATTTTGTTGTTGTTTTTGAGCTGCTTGAAATATATACCCCCCCCCCCCCCTTGATCCAAAAAGATAATTTTAAAGGAATACTTGAATAGATAAGAATTTATGCTGTTTTAAATACTTTAATCATGGGTTTTTTAATATATATAATGATTATGTTTTCTATGCAATATTATTAGATATATTGCATGATATTTTTTAGTTTATATCAATATTATCATTAAATGTTTTAATCCTAATACTATTTAGGAATATTCACACAGTGAATATACGGGAATGGAGATATTTACCTTATTTTTAACAACATATGATAAAAAAAAATATGTGATTTATACAGCTTCACAAATCAAGTATATTTATTTGAAAATATTAGAAAAATAGTATATATACTAAAAAAGCTACTTTTCAAAAGTTTTCGTCAACATGAAATAGATATTCTAAAGCTTTTCTTATATATTTGAGATACATTTCAAATAATCTAACTCTCAGCAACATAAAATGACTAAAAAAAACTTATGTATGCGCATTCGAAAAACAAGGCAGGTCAATAAAAATATCCAGGAAAAATTTCTTCAGACTGAGAATAAAATAAGAAATATAATTTGTTTACTTTAAAACAATATTTTTAAAGTCAGACAAGTAAATTTTCAATTTATAGTATTATGAAAGTTAGAGTTCTGAAACACCTTTAAAATATATATATATCAGGGGTCGATCCAGGAAAAATTTGGGGCGTGTTTAGGACCCCTTCACAAAAATCTATTTAATAAAATGGGCCTTTCACAAAAATCAATTTGATAAAATGGGCCTCTTCACAAAAATCAATTTGATAAAATGGCACCCTTCACAAAATTTTATTCCATAAAAACTTACTATTTATTATTTATTTATTATTTTGTAATGATTTAAAATGTGTCATTTGTAAACAAACAAGTTCACCAGAGTGGAAAACTTCAGCAAAAGGATTTAAAAAAGTTTTTATTTATAAATGCTTAGTTCGAATTTGATTAACTTGCTTTCAACTTTCGTTGTAAAATGTTATTTTTCAAAAAATATAATAAATTTCACAAAAATAACCTTTACTTTTCACAAAATGGGCCCCAAGAAAAATAAAACCTGCATCGACCCCTGTATATAAACAAACGCACAGTACCGCCGAGACATTTTCTTTAAAAGATTAAATTGCTACTAAAAGCTATTTATAAATCATATTTATTGAAACAACATTAAAAAAACCTAAAATGAGAGGCAAAGGATTTGTATAATTATATTTTAGAGCATTTTTTAATATTTATCCTTCCAACTCAAAAGATCTCTAAATGTTCGCTCGTGTAAATAGTTCTAAATGTTAGGGTTAAGACATATTTGTTAAAAATATTGATATAAACTGAAAAATATCATGCCATATATAAAATAACAATAAATATAAAACAGAATCATTATAAAAAACATGATTAGAGTATTTAAAACAGCAGAAATTGTTACCTTTTCAAGTATTCCTTCTTTAAAATTGCCCCTTTGAACAACGCGAATAATACTTCAACAGTCAACAACGTGCTGTAAAGGCGAAATGCTTGCCTCCACTCGATGACGTCACACGCCTGTCGTCTGCTCAGCGAATGCGCTTGCCAATGATTGCTTTTTTTATCGAGATGAGTTGTTTAGTATTCTCTCTTCTGGAGTGCATTAGAAAAATAAAAATTCAAAACAAGATGAGTGAAACGTTTAAAAATCAACTCATTCACGATCCAATAAATTACAGCTCTTTTCTGAGAAGCCAAATCCACTCTTTCGTTTTAAGAGAGTGACTACGTTTAAAAAGGGGTTTTCGACCAAAATTGTCAAAATGGTTTTGTTACATTTTATTAAAGCCCAACTTTTTACATTTCCAAAACTGTATTTATTTTTATTGTATGACAAATAGAACTGGAGTTGTAGCGGTTTTTAAACTGCTCAACAGCTGTCACTCAACCCGGAAATACTGTTTAAAGGACCGGAAGTACTGCTTAAATGTACTAACTGGGAGGGGGGGAGGAAAACTATGGCCTTCTAGAAATAAACAAAGGTTCAGTACTTTAAAAAAAAGAGTATGGCTCATAAAAACAGTGAAGTTTAGATGGATATTAGTGTGCAAATTCTTGTAGTAAAACATTAATCTCAACTTTAAATGCATATTTTGATGAAAATTCCATACGCAAAACATGATTTCTCAAAAAGTTATTAGAATATCACTATGAAATTTAAAATTCATGTTGTTTATACTATTGTGAAGGCAATGAACTACAGATTTAATTTTAGAATAATTTTTTGTTTGTTTTATGGATGTTTTCGTAGAAAGACATCGATGAATTTTAAGAAAATCAACATGTAAAAAGGTACGATACGCTATAAGTTTTGAAATATTTAAAATCTCTTAGATTTTAGTTCATTGCCTTCACCAATGTCATAAGTATGAAGTTTGAAAAGGAAATTAAGATACATACAATATATTTTTCTGTAGCGCGTTTTGCGTATTGGGCGAAATTTCACTAAATTTTACCACAAAATTTCATCAATGAATGAAATATGTTTTACCCTTTTTCACAGTTTCTAGTCATAATCTTAATAAAAATAAGTTCAAAAAATAATTAAATAGCTTTTATGAAAAAAATTGCTCCGTACGTAGTCAGGCACCTTAACCCTAGAATCCAAGAGAGTCGTAATAATTACGACTATGTTTTTTTTTTTTTTGACGGACGGCAGCTCATTTGCCGAGTAGGATAATAATTATAAGAATGAGAATATTCGTTTTCTTGGTAAATTCATAATAAAATGTTGAGAAGTATACGATGACCATTTTTGAGCCTATTTTTCCGCACATAAAAATGCAAAATTTACTGAATTCGTAATTTTTAAGAACGTTTAGACTTTTATACTATCCTGAGTAGTCTAGTTATCTAGAATTAAGTGAATTGGAAGTTACATATTTTCTAAAAACAAATGTCAGCCATCATGCCTCTGAGAAGTGGCAAATAAAATGAACAAAAATAAATGAAACGTAGTAATTTGCAACAGAAATATCAAGGTTTTCACAAATAAAAATCTCGGTAATCTTCGCAAATATGTTATAGGCAATTAACAGTAGAACCGTTGAAGAAATCTGCTTTAATCTACAACCTTTAAAATTGGAAACATCGCTTTTGTTCTTTTTCTTTCTTTTCTTCTATACTTCGAATAAATACGGTTTCTATAGTAATTATTTACTCGATTTCACGCCAATGTGTATTTCAGTCGCTTTTATGCAGACAAAAGTACGTGACTATATTAAGAACCTGAAAAGCTTCTTCTATATCTTAAATCATGCATCCAGATTGTTCATGGTCGCCTCGGTGTTAATCTAGAAAAACTAATCTTGATTATAATTGTACGTTTCCTTGTCTTGGTTGTACAATGCAAAATTACGTGCCACACAATGCGGTTCGTTTAGATGACCTTGAGTGTCCTTGAAAGTCCTTAAGGAAAATTTTAGAGTCTCTTCTGTGTTATGGAACTGCCCCTCCCTTTAAATCTCTACGGTCATGGACGTTAGCATTGTTTGATTTTCTGCCCAAGATAATCTACTTTTAGAGCTCCGATTAGTTTCTCGCTTTGCAAACAACCTTGAGATTTCTTTTATTTTAAATAAGTTCGCTAATTTTTCTTTTTTGTATCTTATTACGATTAATGTGTTGTGTACTGCAGAAGTCAAAAACAATTATTTAATCTTTGCTTTACTAATGTTCGATATAACTAAACAATTGATTATCTTATGGTGATGCATCTTAATTAGACAGGATGAAAAACTTTTCTAGGTTTGTTTTGTTCATAGCATTGAGTTCTAAAGGTTGAACTGCAAACTTCTACAGCAGCCGATGTCACTGACTAGCAGTGTTGCCAATTTAGAGGATTTTTTTACTCAGAAATGCACCACTATTTCCGAATAATAATCACTTTAAAAAAGCATTAAATAAAGGCAGATTAAAATGGCAAATATTACTATTCGGAAATAGTGGTAGATTTCTTAATTTAAACAATCCTCTAAATTAACAACATTGATCACCAGTTAGAGTTGCAAGTAGATTTGACAGATATGAACATAACAGGTTGTCCCAATTTTTAGTGGTTTCAAGGCTCATTCCGAGAAACCATTATATACGGAACGCAAAAAGTCCCGATAATGCTTAAATTCTTTTGAATTTTTCAATATATTATAATACAGGGTGTCCCAAAAGTCCTTCACGCATTTTAAAATTCAATAAAATATCAATCAATTGGCGTAGAAGAGTGCGGTTTCGAAGAAAATGCTTCTTATGATCTGAAATTTTGTTTAAGCAAATAAAAAAAATGGTTCCAAAAATTTCTCATAGATTGCGCTGCTTCTGAAAAGTTATCGAATAGGTAGAATGCCTTTATACATAACAATGGCGAAAGACGCACAATGCATATGCACAGTTTTTGTCCAAACTGTGGCAACCCATATTCCACAAGTTAACAATACTCGTCTATCCATCCTCACTCGTCTAATCGAACTCAGGCGGGCGAGTATTGTTAAGTTCTGGAATGCGGGTTGCCATAGTTTGGACAAAAATTGTCCATACGTATTGTGTGTCTTTCGCCATTGTTATGTGTAAAGGTATTCTACCGATTCTATAACTTTCCGGAAGCAGCGCCATCTATGAGAAATTTTTGGAACTTATTTTTTTATTTGCTTAAATAAAATTTCAGATCATAAGAACCATTTTCGTCCAAACCGCACACTCCTACGCCAGTTGATTGATCTTTTATTGAATTTTAAAATATATCAAGTACTTTTGGAACACCCTGTATTTGCAAAACTGCGTTAAAATCTTAAAATAGTATAAATTTTACAGAAAATAAAAGGAAATACTTGATATATAAAGACTATATCTACATATTTGTTTAAGGGGTCAAGTACTTTTAAAGTGTAAAAAAAAAATCCATTTTTAAGCTTACATTAAAATTTGATTTCTTAGCAACATTTTAAAAGAAACTATATGGAAAAATTCGCTTTAGGGGAGAAATTATGTTCAAATAGTTTGAGCTCTTTTTATAGAATCAAGGGATAATTTTATCTTTAAAGTCAATTTTCTCAAAATGGTGATTTTGACCATTGCACCCATTTCTAAGAAGTGGTAGAATGTCATGAAAGTTTGACTGAAAATACAAATCTTATAGATGCTACTTTATGACCTATACTATCATGTTCATCAAAAAAGAAATTTAGAAATTATGACTATTTTTATAAAAAGTTAATTCAAAATTTTGAGTGCTTCTTTTTTCCCCCCCAGAACTATTCGTTATATTTTTTTTCCACTGTAAGTCATTTTAAACACATATTAGGGTGAAATCCCCAGTTATTGACACCTAACCAGTAACTGACACTTGAGCAAAAATCTAACTCAAATAAGCATTTTATTGTAAAATTATGCAAAGTAATGTCATATAGTAGTAAATTAGACACTTATTACTTTCTTCTATCTTTACAAAAAGAAAGTATTGGATTCATGAAAATTTTCGACTTCCGGTTTTCGACGGATTTATACGTTTTAGAAGGTCCTGAACACGATTTGACTATTTTTAGAAAATGTCTGTCTGTGACTCTGTGACTCTGCGACTCTATCTGTCTGTATGTGACGAAAATTTTGTGGGCGCTCTATCTCAAGAACTAATGCTCGTAATTTAATAAAACTTTAGATTCAGTTAGTCCCTGATATAAATTGGTGCTGATTAGTTTTTGGTAAAAATCGCCCGGCAGCTGGCGATACTATGCAGCATTTTTCGCGATTTCCGCAATAGCTCTAGCTCAAGAACTAATGCTCGGAATTTAATAAAACTTTAGATTCAGTTAATCCCTGATATAAATTGGTGCTGATTAGTTTTTGGTAAAAATCGCCCGGCAAGTGGCGCTGCTATGCAGCATTTTTCACGATTTCCGCAATAGCTCTATCTCAAGAAATAATGCTCGGAATTTAATAAAATTTTATATTCAGTTAGTCTCTGATATAAATTGGTGCGGATTCGTTTTTGGTAAAAATCGCCCAGCAGGTGCCGATGCTATGCAGCATTTTGCAGGATTTACACGATTTTAGCGATAGTCATATCTCAAGAAATATGCACGGAATTTAATAAAACTTGAGTTTCAGTTAGACTTTGATATAAATTGGTGCTGATTCTTTTTAGTGTATGCGAAACCTGTGTGAGATAGAAGAAAGTTTAGGGATTGACACATCCGACTAGTTTTTATTTTGGAGTCAATTTATTGGCTCCACCAAATTGGAGCCACCAAAACATTGGAGCCACCAAAACATATTCAGTGAGGAAGAAACTTTTGAGAATACAAAAAGTGCCATTTTGAAGCAACCATCTTATTTCAAAAATTAAGGAAGTGATTTTCTATTCTATTTGTAATGCAACCATCCTAAACTTTTTTCTTAAAGTTATACTTTTAGATATTAGTTTAAAGATGCATATGATATATTAGGGCCATGATTTGGGGTTTATAGTTATTTAATTTAGCTTAATGGGGGTGACAGTTATTGGTTCCTAGAATTTAATTTCAGCAGTCTCTGACAGAGGTGTTAGTTATTGGTTAGATTAAAGAAAGTTGAAATCTAATATTTGAACTGTTTAAAAATACATAGTAATAATAAATTAAATTTATCTTGTAGTAAATACCATTAAAATTTAAGTTGTTTTACCGGTGTCTGACATTAGATGTCAGTAGCTGGTTCATAAATGTCAGTTATTGGATATCTGCATTACTAATAATGCAGTACTAAATATTACTCCTATATACTCTTACTATATACTCTGTATGACTAATAATGCGGTACAGCTTACTAAATCCCACTTTTTATAATAAATATTAATGTATTTTGTTTTTATAATAAAGAATGAAGTTTTTTTTAAACATTTTAATCTTTTAAAATAAAGTGTCAGTCATTGTTTGACTTTGTGTCAGTTATTGGTGTTCCAAAATAGGGATGGTGTCAGTTACTGGTGTTTTTGACCATATTTATGAATAAAATTAATTTTTAAAAATAAAATGTATAATTTTTCAAAATTTTTCCAACGATAATTTTTTAATATATCTCTACAATCCTTTCAAAAGCAAAGGTAAGTATAAAATAGATTTAAAGTTTTGTAATCGTGATTTGAACAAGAAAGAATTCTTAAGGTGTCAGTTACTGGGGGGGGGGGGTTCACCCTATATCCTTATTCACTAAAAATAAATTTTGGCCCATTGTGGCAATTCAAATATGATAAATCCTACGCACAAGGCATATAAGGTGAATTCATTTATTTAAAAAGAATTAAATTTCAAATCAAGTTAAAAATCTTTATATGCATCTGAGATTTTATCCAGAACATTAACTGTTAGAATATATCTCTTTTAATGTCTTTTTTTCAATTTTCATATTCAATAGATAATTAAATGGGGAGTTATTTCAATCCATATTAAGGTTACTTTTACATATAATTTGTCAGTTTAAAAAGGACTTGACACCTTAAATAAAATTTTTAAACGATCGTTGATTAAGACTACATTTTCTAAAGAAATGTAAATATGGCCTATGCTTACATAAAATTGAAAGCACAGAAATTTCATTTTTATTCAACTTGTATATATTTTTTTGCATTATTCATTTAACAATTAATTTTTTCTATGTGTTCACGATAGAGTCGATGAAAAAATGATCTAAGATATTATATATTTTCTTATTACTGTGCTCTATTTGAACAAGATATTCAGAATATCGAGTTTGATTATAAAGAATTTGTTTTCTTTCGGGTAGTTTGTAGAAATTTTATTACAAAAGTATCTATACTTATAAAAGAGTTAGTCCCGACTGACTCATAATCAACGCCGAGCCTCAACCGTTGGTCCTAGAGCAATGAAATTTGGTAGACATGTTACTTACGTAATGTAAGAACCCAGTAAGAAAGTATATTTGAAAATCCACATAATAAGGGGGTTAAATGGGGGGATCTTAAGTTGTAGGTCATTTCGTCTTATCGCTATATGTCAGCAGCAGTTGTAGGTAAGAGCATGAAATTCGGGATAACAAATCTACTAAATAATAGTTAAATACATATTTCAGCGATTTTAGAAATTCAACCACTAAGATGGTTAAATGAGGGATCTAAAGTTTTAGGTCATTTCGTCTTTTCGCCATATCTCAGCAGCAGTTGTAGGTAAGAGCATGAAATTCAGGATAACAAATCTACTAAAGAATAGTTAAATATATATTTCAGGCGATTTTAGAAATTCAACCACTAAGGGGGTTAAATGGGGGGGTCGAACGTTTTAGGTCATTTCACCTTTTCGCCATAGCTCATCAACGGTTTTAGGTAAGAGCGTGAAATTCAGAATAAGAAACCTACTGAAAAGTAGTTGAACACGTATTTCATAGATTTAAAAAATTCAACCACTAATGAGGTTAAATGAGGGGGTTGAAAAGTTTTGGTCATTTCGCCTCTCCGCTATATCTCAGCAGCACTTTTAGGTAGGAGCGTAGAATTCAGGATAACAAATCTACTAAAAAAATAATCAAACGTATGTTTCAGCGATTTTAGAAATTCACCCATTAAGGAGGTTAAATGGGGGGGGGGGGGGTCGAAAGTTTTAGATCTTTTCGTGATATCTCAGCAGCATTTTTAGGTAGGAGCGTGAAATTCAGGATAACAAATCTACTAAAAAAATAGTTAAACATGTATTTCAGCAATTTTAAAAATTCAGCCACTAAGGGGTGTTAAATGGGGGGTCGAATGTTTTATGTCATTTTGCCATATCTCAGTAGAAGTCATAGGTAGCAGCTTGAAATTCAGGATAAGAAATGCACTAAAAAATAGTTAAATAGGTATTTCAACGATTTTATATATTAATCCACCAAAGGGAGTTATATGGGGGTCGAAAGTTTTAGGTAATTTTGCCATATCTTAACAGCAGTTTTAAGTAGAGCGTGAAATTCAGCATTACAGATCTACTAAAAAAAATAGTTAAACATGTATTTCAGCGATTTTAGAGCTAGCGAGTTTGTGGGCAACATCGACTATCACCCCAATTATGGAAGATTAGAGGAATAAGATAACTATTGCGGACTTATTATTATATATTTTGTGTGACAATTTACCAAAAAAAAGTTTTTTTTTTCATATTTTATAAATTGTCTTTGCGTTTTTCGTCTTTTAGCGATCTGATTTCAATTTTTATACAAAATATAATACATTTCCTCCTCTTCTCAAAATACATTTTTTGGAAGTAAAGATTTGCGGTTTAATTACCGATCGCCGTATTTATGGGTTCGAGTGTGCACAAGGCTTCCTTATAGTGATTGCCGTATAATCAGTTTATAGGCGTGCAACCCAATGGCCCTGTTAAAATGATTTCATTTTAACGATTTATGCACGCAAAATAATTGAACCACGTTACAGTGATCGCTGCATTAACGATATAGGGCTGAGAAATACACAGGAAAATGAGGAGAAATAATTCCAGTGTATTTTAATGATGCTACACTATTTCAAACATAGGGAAATTATTATACATCACTGAGGTTTATTAGGCTTGCTTAAGAGTATGATGGGCAAAGCATTTGTCGTTCATGTACAAGGTCACACAAAAGATTTCGAATGCAATAGTGTATCCGAAGTACTGTATTTTCGCGATAATTGCTGAAAGTGCGTTGTCATTTACTGTATGCGTTTTTAATTTAACTAAATTTTTGCATACTATGCGGTGTGTATAAATTCTACAGATCAAATACAGGGCTACACAGATGAATTCATAAGCATTACTGAGCATGGGCGTGAATTGCTTAAAGGTGGTTTTTAATTGAGTAATGAATTTTCAAGCTGAACTATATTTAATATACTAAAACATGTTTGTAGAATCTATATATATAATTGTCTTACGTGGCGCGAAAATAGGGCTGAATTTCTACCTTATCGTTGGCAACAGCCGTAGTTTCCAGAGCTCAGACCAATGAACAGACAAGATTGTGTTAGCTCCACCTCCAATATGGCGCCCAGTGTCAATGCATTGAAACTCAAGCTAGCAATTATTAAAAATAAAATAATATGAACGTAATCCAAAGCGTCTGAGATGATTCCTCATTTTAATTATGAGTAATGTTGTCGTTTAATTATGAGTGATATTGAATTCTCAACTCTTATTTAGAATTTATTTACGAATTTCACTCACACAAAAAATCAGAGATAAAAAAAATATAAACTTTCTAGAACCCCTGCTGCCATCTGTTGATGTTTTATTGAAGTAAAAATGATTTTTCTTCAATTTCAATGAAGTAAAAATTTCTTTTGCAGAAATCTATAATCAATTAGAATAGTGAAATGTTGAACGAAATTTACACAATCATTGATGATAAACTATCTTCCTACCACGTAGTGTTTTTTTTTTTAGTGAATTTAAGCAGTGCTGTACAATATTATAGGTGCAATAAGTTTTAAACTAATTATGTTTCCAAGATCCTTTTTTCATAGTATTTAAATGATTTATATGTCCATTAGTAGCATCAACTAAATGCATTTTTAGTTATGTTTTCAACGGAGTTTTCGATTACTTTTTTACATTAAAAAAATTGTCAATTTCATATGTTCAAATGATTTATTGTAGTACTTATTCCGGCTAGAATTATTAGAAAAATAAAAAGGGGCGAGCGAGCGAAGCGAGCTGGGACCGCGTAGCGGTCTCAATGTGAATTGCTTTGCAATTCACGGGGGGTTGGCGAGCGTTAGCGAGTAGGGGGCTGAGCCCCCTAGTATAAATAAAATCATATACAGAGCTGCGCAAAGAACTGGATACATAGCCGTCTGTGGATATCAATTTCTGGTTTTGTGATCTCAGTAGTTTTATGCGTGCTTTTACCGGAATTAAATTTTAGATTAATATGTTGCGCGTATAAAAATCTGTAGGTAATATATAAGGCTGTACAAAAGAATTCAAGTACGTTTCTGTCTATTGGTATAAATTATTGAAGGAAAACAACAACAGTGATATGCATTTTCAAACTGAATTGAATTATGTAGTATATATACTACAGTATAGTGAAATACAACTTTATTATACGGAAGTGAGGCATGGACACTCACAAAAAAAATGATGAAAGACAAATACAATCCTCAGAGATAAATTTTTGAGGAGTGTGAAGGGATATTTCATAATAAATAAAATAAAGAATGATTACATCAGAAGAGAGCTTGAAAGTATACCAATATTAAATAAAATAGGAAATTACAGAAGGAAATGGAGGGACCACATCGAAAGGATGGATACTGATCGTATACCAAGGGCAGCCTTTAATTATAAGCCAAGGGAGAAAAGAGACCGAGGAAGGCCGCGAAAAAGATGGATTGAGGCCGGAACAAGCTTATAGCCTGAAACCATGTTTTGGGATGATGATGATGATGATATACAAATTTATTCATCCTATGTAGGGTTGCACAAAAGAATTTCAGTACTTTTCCGACTATGAGCGGTAATTGTGCAAATCTAGTTTTTAAATGTGTTATGCGTTTTCTAAAATGTTTCCTTAGGTATCTTCTTTACCTTATTATAGCGAAATTTTGTTGAACTATTCTGGAATTGCTGGAAAGTATTTCATAATCTATGTTTGAAGTATGATTTTTGTTTCCTGTTTTCCAGAATAGAGATTTGACATAGCTACTAAGTTTCACGCATTTTTAAAGTGAAATAAACATTCTGAATCTGAAATTTTACTTAATAAATTAAATAAAATAAGTGCCCCTTAGAAAATAAACGTTTTAATAAATAAATTTTCTGGTTCAAAAGAAGTTTGCTTGACGTGGGGGGACGTAAAATTAGCGGCTATGGATTTGTCCTATAAATAAGGCGTATCAGAAATCTGTCGATATCTATGAAAACTTTTCGTTCTTAATATTTGAAATAATGTGCCGAGCATTTAAAATACCCTCGGTGGGTCACCCGTGGCCCGCAGAATACAGGTTGAAGACACTTATTTTAAAGCATATGCTTCTGAGAAGGTTTTCAGCCATGTTTGGTCAAAACAAGCTTTAGTTTTAGCCTTTTTTTGGGACATAATCTTTCAGTTGGGACATAATCTTTCAGTATTTTCCAAACTAATCAATGAATTCAAAATTTTTATTTTTTTTTTGTTTTTTATTTAGATTTATTAGATTTTTTTAAAATTATTATTAGACTCTACGGAAAAAGTTAGCCCTAATCACGGAAGATCTCACCGGAAAAATTTAAAAGAAAAATTCAAGACATAAAGTAGCAGAATCGGGAGGACTGGGGCTTTTAAAACATTGGACGACCGCAGTGGCTGCGAGCTTATTCATGAATTGTATAGCATTTTTCACTTTACTATACATGTATTACATCTATAATAAACTATTCCCCAATAGTTATGTTTTTAAAATCTGCATAAATCTCCAACTTGGCAGCCTTTTCTAAAAGATTTTTATACTTTAAAGAAAATAGAGAACTGCTATTCGACTTCTTAGTATAAGAATACCTGTAAATTTTGTGTATTTAAGCATGAAAGTGATTGCATTAATGTGTCAGATAGTATCAATTTTGGATTTGAAAAAAGCATAGCGAAATAAAAAAGAAATTATTATTTTTATCGCGGTCTATTCGGCTAAATATCCAATGTATTCGGTCGGCCGAAGTATCCGGCCAATCGAATATTCGGCAGAAGGGTAGAAAAGACTGAATACTGAATAGTGACCGAATATTCATTCCATCCCGAGAAAAATGCTGGAAGTTCGCTTTCTCTTCAGCCTCATCACAGCATTCAAACTAGCGTAAGACTGAATTACTTATATAATTTATCAGAAAATAAGATAATAATTCAGATAAATCCAATTTATATTTCTTTTTGTTCAAATAAATAATATTTAAAAAATAGACAAATGGAATTGCAAATACATATCTAACGTAAAAATATTTTGTTTTTTATCACCACAAGCTCAATCTGATAATCCAAAAAGACAGGTAGTATCATCCTTGCAGTATTTATTGAATAAAAAACATATAATGTATGACATAAAATAAAATAAAGTAATTTTAGCAGTGTTACTTTTTCAGTCATTGCGTTCTGATATACTTACATGGTGTCAGCTTTAAGAACATGAAGAAATTATCCGATACTCATATACATTTTTGATCGATGTCCAATTTCATATGCCATAATTTCTTTTTGTTTTTTTAAAGTGGTTTGGTTAGTTTTTATTGTCACAATCATTCGGCCTTTTCTTACTGATGTTTTACTGAATATTTCTATCGGGTGCATGATTCAAGGAACTGAAATGGCCTTCAAAAAGCTAATAAAACTAAAATAACATATTAGATTACTATTATCGCACGACAATCTACTGATTATTGACATATTATACGCATATGTCAGCATAAAAGTTTTTCAAATCTTATTTATTATATATACAACGCATGGAACTTACTAACAATTTATATATTTTTTTATTATTTAAAAATTCTGTGAAATATTTTTAGATATAATTAAGTACAGTATTAGAAAAATATTGCATAAGCTTTTGTAAATTGCTAGTATTTTTTTTTTTTTCAAAGGTACTAGAATAGATTAAAATTTAATATTTGATATTTTTGCAGCTATGCGAAACTTTTTTTTCTTTTTCAATGTGATTTAGCTTTTTACAAAACAGCAATACCTTATGCCTGAATTGTTTAAAATTTTAAAGAAGAACCTCCTTTTTTAAAAAATTCTGAGCGCACTTTTAAATAAAAGAAAATGCCGAATCTCTTAGTAGACAAAATGGATTAGGTCTACCTGAGTATACAAATGCATTTTTAAGACTTTAAAATCAGATATAATGCCAAAAAAGTTTTCTGTTAATTAAGACATTCAGAGTCAAACCGATTGTAACAGCCAGACATGTTTATAAATTTTACACAGAATAAAATAAAACCCAATTTGGGTTGAAAGATTCTTAGGTATGTGCCCAAATTGGGCTATGCCTGTTTTGGTTACCACTGTGTATCCATTTTGGGTACTGTTAAATACCCATTTTCAAAAAAAAACATGGTCCAATTTGGGCACATACCTAAGAATCTTTCGACTCAAATTGGTTTTTATTTTTTTCTGTGTACACTCCGCCAATATCTATTTCTTCTACTATAATGTTACATTTATACTTACGGTATATATAGATACATCAAAAATTAAAAGTAATAATTAATCAAAATAGTCAATAATATTATTTATAATGCCTGATAATAATGTTTATAATAATTAATAATAGTGGTTGTTAATATTGGTAAATGTTAAAAAACTTAAATAGTTCAAAATAAGCGCATAGTTTATAGAGTTCTGAATGTTAATTTTTTTTAATTATTAAGAATTATAAGTACTAAGGAAAACTGTTTGCATTGATAAGTAAGCTTTAAAACCAAATTTCCAATTTGAAATTTTGTTCCAGTGAATTTTCGGTACGAACGTTCCAATGCGTTACTTGCTCCTGATAGGCAAAAACAAAGTAAAACTTTTGCCTCCTGCAAAACAAATAGGCAAACTATAAAGATATGTTATTCCTAAATGAAATATGGCATCGAAATTGCTCCAGCACGTACCAATTTTCCGAGAAATAGTTTCATAATAACAAGAAATAATGATAGATTATTATATTAATTTACAATGCTAGGTAAAATTCAAAACATGAAATAAGTATTTTCACTGTCATAGATAAAAATCAATAAATTAGATCATTAGAATCTATTTTGTAGACATTTGTTTTGTGCGTTGTTCTTTTGGTGCCTGCTCCTCCTTTCGTGTCCGGTAATATACACTTCAAATTTCCAATTTGAAATTTTGTTCCAATGAATTTTCGGTACGGACGTTCCAATGCGTTACTTGCTCCTGATAGGCAAAAACAAAGTAAAACTTTTGCCTCCTGCAAAACAAATATGCAAACTATAAAGATATGTTATTCCTAAATGAAATATGGCATCAAAATTGCTCCAGCACGTACCAATTTTCCGAGAAATAGTTTCATAATAACAAGAAATAATGATAGATTATTATATTAATTTACAATACTAGATAAAATTCCAAACATGAAATGAGTATTTTCACTGTCATAGATAAAAATCAATAAAATAGATCATTAGAATCTATTTTGTAGACATTTGTTTTGTGCGTTGTTCTTTTGGTGCCTGCTCCTCCTTTCGTGCCCCGTAATATCCACTGGTATACTTTCATTCCTTTTGCCACTGTATCTCGACTAATATTTTATATAAATTTATTTATTATTATATGTATTTTATTATATACATAATTTCCTCTCATGTTTTAGAAAGGCATAAAATGCCTAAATTTTAAAAATAAGACTTCCAATCTAAAAAACAGTTACGTGATGCAGTAATTTCAGTGCCATATTTTCATTTAGCGACATGAGATCTCTAAAAATTAACCATTATTTTTACACGGAGGATTTTGGTGCCGACCAGTGTTATCAGTGGTAAAAAAAACTGTTTATATTGATAGGCAAGCATTAAAACCCAATTGCCGAAACGTCAGTGAAGGCTCACTGTGGAGACGCGAAAAGTTTTTAGTTTCTGTCTGTCTGTTCCGCGATAACTGCCATAAAAATCGTCCTATTAAGTTGATTTTTTGCGGGTATGTTGGTGAGGTACCCGGAATTAGCTGTATATTTTTTTGTTAAATTTGGTTCATTCGTTCGAAAAAGATAGGATATTTCTTTTTAGGTCATAATGCTTCCATATGGGAATGCAGACGATTTTCAATTTTCATTTTTAACTGAAATGAAAATCGCATATTTGAATAATGGATTTCTACGTAAAATTACTAATGCTAAATTTTCGATATGGAGGTTTTAAATATATCCAATAGCTTTGAAAATTTGCTTATACTTTCATTACAATTTAGAAATTAATTGTTTAAATTATTGGGAAAAAAATTCATCTGTTCGAGAAATATAAAACATTTTATTTTCATATTTTTTACAAATTTTAAAATGCATTTCTTTTTACTTACTCTTTAATTTATTCGTTGCTTAGCAACCCTATTTCAAAGAATATCAAAATGATAAAATTCAAGTAACTCGCACTATTTTGCTGCAATATTTTATTATCAAAATAAATTATTTTTATATTCTATTGACATAAATAAAGAATTTATTTTAATATAAGTTTTTTTTTATCTAAAAAGTTACATGAATAAGAAGTTCATAAGAATTTCAGAAGTTCATTGCATAAACCATGTTTCATTTAACGCTTCTATTTTCTGGAACCTCAGAAGTATTTTATATGCCTATAAATATGTATATAATATAAAAAAATTAAATTTCGGACTGTAAGATGCTAAATAATATGAAAAGTGAGATTAAAAAACATTGAATTTGAGAGCTGACGTTGAGGCTCCTAATGCATTACATGCGTATTATCAATTCCTTCTATGACCAAATCGTGGGAAAGGAGCTCGATCGGTAAGTGAGGAATACGTCTACGAAAAATGATATCTAATATTTCGGATAGGAATAATAATTTTATGAATGCACTGACCCAGTTTTTTCTATGTGTAATAAAATATCTGAAAACCTCATACAGCCACTAGGTACAGTAGTTCATCTGCAAACTGGAACCTAGGAATAATCAATCTTATATGAAAGAAAAAGGACAATGACATCATTTAATGTAGTGATAGATTTCTTCTTTAAGTTTGAGAAGGTCCTAATTTGTTTGTAAGTATTCACGATATTATGCATTGTGTTTCGAAAAATCAATTGAAAATTAAAGTAAACATTTCTTAATTTAGCAACTAATAATTCGCGTAAGAGGAACATAAATACGATGAAGTATCTGAAAGTTTCATTGATCCTCGTTTACTAAACTAAGAGAATATCGGGAGACTATTACACAGTGTAAAAAAAAAAATCCTTGAATAAAACAGAAAATTGCAGCAGAAACGGCAACAAAATTGCCGTCTATTCTCCGTTTTGGTATTCCCCAGTTTTAAAGATGGCCATTAATAATTATTTGTATTGAATATTATCACACCGGTTTTTTATCGCCTTGCCTTCTTCGGGATTCTAACCTCGGTATTCGCCATTAGCGGATAAATGCTTTGTCACCTACACAAACTCACCACATCCAACGACTTCTTTATAGGCCAAAACATCAAGAGTCAAAAGTCAACTGGATGGGGAGGCCTACCCAAATGGCTTAAGCACTCACAAGCACCGTTTAGAAGAGTTGGTCTCTTAATTTTGAACCAATTCCAGATGAGAGACCTGGACCTGGATTGGCACCCCCAGAGGTAACGCTTATACTAAACTTGAAGGACATTGGAGCCACTAACAGATTTTACGTCCACCAGCTCCCATTAAGGTACACGGTCCCGCAGCAGACGCAGTCGAGAGAGGTTGTCACCCTCCCAAACAATGACCACGGTTGATGCTGCTTCACTTTCGGGGATCTTACGGTAACCGAGCTTATTCATCCACGCCACTGCGGGACTAGGCCAAAATATCAATTACGAAAATTTAACGACTTTTTCTGTTTTCTCTCAATTGAAAAGAAATATTTCCTTTGTCTATCTTGAAAGGAACATTTTCGCCATTTTTAACATTCAACGAGTAAGGATAAAAGTAAATTTTCCATTTATTTCGGGAAAATTTACGATTTCCTCTCAAAATAGAAAGTTCCCATTAGAAGACAGAAAATCACTCGTAAACAAACGGATATTTTTTACAGTGTATAGTCACGCAGTTCAATACCTTCTAAGCATACACCTGCACATATATTAGAATGTTTAAAAATTCATGTTTAATTCTTATCTGTCAGTAACCACAGTGTGTGCAGATTTTAAAGTATCCTCATAGAAAATAACTGCTTACAAATGAAACTGTATGAGTTTCTATTAAATATCGAAGCTATATAACTTTTTTATCTTATTTATTTCAGGTTTTATTGAGTGTCTAACAGTGGCGGCTCCTGGGTTATTTAAGTATGGATTCACAATACATAAATTGCGAAAATAAAATACGCCAGTACGTCTTAATAAACAGGTCGAAATACATTTGCGTTTTCAAAAATTAAACGAAAACAATACATTTAAACGAAATAAACACTTAGCAAAAGTGTAATACTTTACATTCTATGAAGGAATATCATACAAGCAAACAAATAAGCAAAAATTAACTAACTAAATATAGGAAACCAATCGAGATTTCGGATAAACAATAATCAAGAAAGAGACAGAGAAATATTCAGCTTTCACTCACTGAAGGTTGTGCGAGCGAAAAGATATGAACTGTGCCTTTCTCTCATACTCCTTTCGTCGCTTTCGTCGGTATACGCTGGTTTGGAAGGGAATTTCTTGGACTGCACGTAAGATCCTTGAACGACTGTCAGCTCGCTATTGATAACACTGGGTAACAATGAAAAAATTGTCCAAGTATTTTTTACTGATTTTGTATAATTATGAGGTACTGAATTCAAAAATGACATTGGTTTTGGTCAATCAGGTCAACTTTTTGAGTTATTGAGTTTTTGTTAACGTGTATGTGTATGTGTATTTTCGCATTATTGGTGTATTACGACAGGTATAGCAGAAACATGAGTAAATATAAATTTATTATTTCACAATTTATAATGCGTTACATTAATTATTTTTTTAATTTGTTGGTAAATGAAATGGCTTCGGCAAGAAGACTGTTCAAAAATAATCCCGATATATTCTGCTACATCTGCGGAGAATACACATTTGTTACGAAGAGGAATGCAGTAACAAGTTTCATAAAGCGTTCTTACCTAGCTAATTTTAGTATGCCGCTTGGTGACCAAGATAAAGCTTGGGCACCACACATGGTATGCAAGACCTGCACCGAGTATCTGCGTCAGTGGACCAAAGCAAGAAGAATTCTTTGAACTTTGGAATTTGGTGGCACGGAACCGACAAATCATGGCACAGACTGCTACTTCTGCACTATTGAAGTGATTGGGATCAACAGAAAGAACGGGAGCAGCCTCACGTATCCTGATCTTGCATAGGCACGTCGTCTTGTAGCTCATTGCGATGAAATTCCAGTACCGGTCTTTGGAGAACTTCCTGACATTACGAACGAAGCTTTCTCCAGTGATGAAGAAAGCAAAGATGAATATTAAAATGTTAATGAAGGTGCTTCAAATATTTTTTTCTCAGCAGAAGCTCAATAATGTACATCGCGATCTCAGCTTGCCAAAGTCCTCTGCTGAAATGTTGGCATCACGATTGAAAGAAAAAAACTTCCTATCTGACATTGTTTCTCATCACCTTCTATCGCAACCGAGATCAAGAGTTCCTCCACTTTTTTTCAGAAGAGAAGGACTTGGTGTATTGTACAGATATTGGAAAGCTTCTGCACAAGGAAAGGAGTGCCTAGTTACGAAATCAAAGATTAAAGACTGTTCATTGACAGGAGCAAGCGATCACTGAAATGCGTATTGCTGCACAACGGCAACCAGTATGCCTCTGTACACTTCGCTCACTTGACTACACTGAAGGAGAGGTATGAAGCTGTGAAGTACTTGCTGAAGGAAATTCGTTATGATCAGCATGAGTGGTTGATTTGTGTAGACGTGAAGATGGTGAAATTTTTGTTGGGACAACATTCGGGCTACACCAAGTACCCATGATTTCTGTGCATGTGGGACAATAGGGACATATTTCAACATTACCAAAAGAATGACTGGCCTGTATGGGAGGAATTGGTGCCTGGTAGATGTATGAATGTCAACAACAAACCTCTGGTAAACAGAGACAGGATACTCTTCCCACTGCTGCACATCAAGATTGGCTTGATGAAACAGTTCACAAAATCTCTGGACAGGGATGGTGGATGCTTCAATTACTTATCCCAGGCTTTTCCAGGATTGACCATTGAGAATTTGAGAGCTGTTATCTTCTATGATCCTCAGATCCGTAAGCTCATCCGAGATCCATAGTTCGAAATCCCTATGAAAAAGTGAAACTGGATGCTTTTATTCTAGTGGTGAAGAACTTTCTGGGCAACAAGAAGGCGACAAACTATGTAGAACTAGTTACCACTTTGCTGACTGCTTTCGGAAATCTTGGAAATAAAATCAGTATAAAAATGCACTATTTATTCTCACATATAGATCTGTTTCTTGGGAATCTGGGATCAATGAGCGACGAGCAGGACGAGAGATTCCATCAGGAGATGAAAAATATGGAGACCAGGTATCAGAGACGTTGGTATGCAGTCATGATGACAAATTACTGTTGGACTTTGATGAGAGACATCCCTGATGCTGAGCATTCTAGGCGTTCCAGGAAACATAAAATCAAGCCTTGAATTTTGAGCAATGGGGCTTAACATGCAATTCACATATACGTACTAATTACCAATCTCTTCTATACAATATATACTGTTAAATTTTGTTTAAAATTTAATTAATAAATTGTGTTTTGTTAGAGAAATATACTTTTCTCTGTAAAACCGAATTTGGAAAAGAAATGTTAACAAAATCCACAGGTAATGTCAAAAAATTCAATAAATTTAGTGGAATGATCTAAGTTTTTTAAAACAGATTTAACACAAAAACTTGACATGATAAAGAAAAACGGATGTAATTTTAGGATTTAGGAATGTAAAAATGTTCTGAATCTGGTCAAGAATCTTAAACACTCTTGAAAAATTATTTTTTTTGTAAACCAGTGTAATTTATTTTAATTTTACATTATTATAGTAACGTTTTGCCATGTACGTATTTAAAAGAGATGAAGGGTGTATTTAAACTCATACTAGAAATTGAAAAAAATCTGGAAACGTGATTTATATTATTCCATTTTATTTGTTAATAGATTTCTTCGTTTTTCTTTGGGGGTTCACGTGCTCATGTGCTCCAATAGGAGGAGCCACCACTAGTGTCTAATGTAATTTGCATACACATTGTACCATTTACGAATCTTGCACCATATCTCTTCAGAATAAGTTACTAATATTGGACACAATACCAATTTACGTCCTTCCAAAACTTACGTCCGCATTTAAAAAAATTGAGAATTTCAGTCTGAAACTTGTTTTTTCACACATTAAAAATAAAGCGAGAAAATACGAATAAAAATTAAAACAACATAATAAAAAGTGCTTTTGACGAAAAGTAATGATACATAACAATTACTAATTTTGCTATCTAATTTTGCAATAAAACAGCTTCTTTTTATTTGAGTTCAGCATCCATTGTTTCGAAAGACCTTGAAATATTTGATTTAATGAAACAGAACTAAAAGCTTTCCAATTTTGGTAAATGTGTTTCGTTAATCTGCCCTCTACCTTTTGTCTCAAAGTAAAGTGGAAACATCTTCCATTAAAAGAAACTACATTTCCCGCCATCTTCGTGACCCATTTATAAATCGTTATTTCCTTTAATAATACCATCGTTAGTTAAATGTGCTTAAACTATACTATGCTGCAGGTTCATTCAATTCTCAAGGACTTCGTTATCTTGAGTGGCACATATTGTTTTTTTTTTATCTTTCATTTTGTACAATAATGTTAAAAATAAGCATACTTTTAATAAATAGGAATTATATCTAATGTGCAAGCAAAAGCAGAGAGAAACGGCTTTAGTAAGTGAATTTCCATAAATTAGTTTACATATATTTTGCTGTATATCTTGTCATTTAAGTCAATTAATAAAAGGATTTTCCAAATTTAGAATGTTAAAGTTGTTTCTCGGACTATGTAGAAAGTATTCAGAAAATAATAATAATAATAATAATGGAAGTATTAATTCCAGTTCTAAAACTCACAGTAAAAACTGATTGAACTAAAGCTTTTTGGATATGATTTTTTCAGAAATGTTACTGGAGAACGCATGTGGAGACACAAAGGATTTTCGTCCAGTAAAAGGAAATGTCTCGAATAATTTATCGTGCCAGTCAACGCTCTAACTGCTACAATTAGCCTATAATTAGGTTGAAATTTGGTGAGCATTTTTGTGAATTATTTGAAATTACTCATATAATTTTTGGTTGAATTATATTTAATTAACAATAGTGACGGCAACGGTGGATCTCGGTAACAATACACCTGCAGGAATGAACCTCAATAACACATTTGCAAATATACCCTTCAAAAATACATCCATAAGAATATAGCCAATGTTCGGACTACTATAGTTTGACTGCAAGTAGCAAAACCACAACAGTCGATACTTTTTCTAGTAGTTTTAGTGTAAAGTGCTACATTTTGAAAAATGTAAAACTGGATGGTCATAAAGTCTTTCCCTGATTACAAAAAATTATTACTAAATAGCCATTGAATGTAATAATGTAAAATTTTTATCATGGAAAAGTCATGTTTTTAAGTTTTATTTAGTCCAGTCTCTACCGTCGTTTATGAGTTTCTTGATCACAAATTTCCTGGAAGATGAATCGGACGGGAAGGACCAACTTCTGTTCTTTCGGGAGTACTTAAAGGACATAGTGTTTGAAACACCAGTAAAAGATATTGAAACACTCAAGGTCAGGATCGGCGATGTTGTGTAGTGTGACAGCCCAAATGTTGGGCAATATGTGGCGAGAAATGAAATACCACTTTGACATTCTTCGAACTACCAAGGGTGCTCACATCGAAATTTATTGACGTGTAAGTGCAATAAATGTGAAGTATTAAAAACTGTGTTGTGAAGTATTAAAAACTTCACAAATGTTTTTATAATATATTGAAACAAGCATATGCCTAATTATATTCGTTTTTCTGCAATAAGTTATTGTAATCAGGCAAAGACTTTATGACCACCCTGTATAGAGAGTAGCATGACACAAAAGAGCAGTAGTTTGTAGAGAACATTGACGCTTTTTTTAATGCTACTTTATTGGGAAAAAGTGTGCCATTCTTCTAGCCCTCTAAGCGTGTGGAACGTAATATTCCGTTCACTAAGCTCCAGGTTTTACTGCAATATATGCAATGTTTAAGATAATATAATTCTGAAGATTTAATGAATTTTCAAAATATTGAAGAATGATTAATACTCTCAAGGGTTACATTCATATTTGTAATTAAGTTTTATTTATAATGCTGAAAGAATCATATTTTTTTAGCATTTAAAACAAAATGCAGAGAAAACAACATTATAATTTTACCCTTTTTCAAAACGCTCAGAGGGTGACATGACGCATGATAGTAACTTTCTTCTTTTATTCAAAATGTATTGCAGCAGTTTGTGAATGTCAGCGACAAATCTCAGCTACAGTGTATAGCAATGCACCGTATGGCAACATTCAGTAGAGTTTACATTAACACTTGCTGGTAAAATATTGCGTACACTAGTAGTCAACAGCAGTCAGATATGGAACTCTATTCCCATGTATCCCGAAAAAATAAACAAGCTGTAGTTTAACGGCATTTTTTATGCAATTATAGACAAATGTTGACTGCATTATGTATATCTCTCTTAAGAACATGTTTCGCCAATTCTCTCCAATTGCAAAATCCCATGTTAACATATAGAAAAATTTAATTATGTGATAATTCGTTACCAAATATAATTATCGAAAAACTTTACCATTAGAAAGTAGACGTAAATTGCCGACGTAGCTCGTTTAAAAAAAAAAAAAAAAAAAAAAAAAATTATAGTTAAATTTTACATATTTTAAAAAAATCCCAGTAAACTATAAAATTTCAACAGCTGGACAAATTTCAGATTTTATTATTTTTTTTCCTAAATACTTGGCAATACAACCAGTGGTTGGAAGTTGCGAAACTACAATAATCGCTACTTTTTCTAGTAGTTTTAGTGTAACGCGATTTAGAAACGCGATCTCAGCTACAAAGTATGGCAACGCATCGTATGACATCATAGATTTTTATCTTGACACTTGCTGGTAAAATATTACATACGGCCCTTCGATATTATTGCTTGTTCAGATTTTTTTTGTTTTTGTTTTTATCACATTTTTTTTATACTTAAAATTTAAGTTAGACACATTTTAAAAACGCACTACGTCTGTAATTTACGGCTATTTTCTGATGGTAAAAACCATTTTCCGATTATTATATTAAGTAATGACGTAATTAGATAATTACATTTTCTCATAAGTTAACATGGGATTTCGCGATCGGTGAAGAGTGGTGAAATAGCCCCTTAATTTCGCTAAAAATATTGTAATATGTATATAAATTAACATTTGGAGGAAAAGGCACAAATCATTTTATTTTGTTACTTTTCTTAATTTTTAATGTCGTCTGTTATATCGCATTTGTTTAATTACATCCTGGCAGGCGCAATATAACGAGGGACCGTTGTACTCTCAGAGTAACCATACGGTTACTCTGAGGTTGTACTACTTAGTCCGTGTCCTAAATTTCGAATGTACAATGCAAAACAAAAATTGTTGATTTTACAGTATAATACTGGCATCCCAGCTACCAGTATTATACCGTAAAATTGACAGTAATAAATAGTAAAATAAGCAGTAATACGCTGCCGCGCATGCGCGGCAGCCTCTGCACGGACCGCAGAGGGCACTTCTAAAAATAAAACAATGAAAGATAATAATTTTGAAATGATAAACTTTTATTTTTCCAGCGTGACTTACAGCTGCAAATGCCCAATATGTCCTCTACCACATTCTAGTACAAAGTACAGTTGCAGTATTACATGTGGTACAGCATGAAACAGCACATCAACGGGAATGGTTGCTACCGAATGTCGTATGGTGTTTTTCAGTGCATCTAAAGATTCAGAATCACGCGTTAAAAAAATACCGAGAAACTAGCGTCAGGTAATAAAGGTTTTAATGACTTTGTGTAAGAATTCCTAAAAATGATAAAATATTTTTTAAATATCCGTTTCGGATCATATAAAACTTATCCTTCATCAGGTGTAAAGCCAGGCGTGGTTCGAAGACTTCACTTCGCCTCCTTCATTACCTAGCATTTCGGAAACGCTTCCATTATTTTCACATATCATTTGGAAATGATCCAATCATAAACATCATATACGTAGGTTTTCAGAGTTTACAAACACGTTTCTTAAATAAAGGTACCCCGTTTGCTGCCCATTAATTTTGGGAAAAGCATTTTTGTTATTTGGGATTGCTGATTGATTCTTCTCATAAGAGTTTCTGGATAAAAAGAAAAACTTTCCAGAATCGGGAGTAACACGTTTTCAAAAAAAGGTATTATATAAAAACGTATCACGTCTGTATAAAAACATCAAAGAGATTGATCATGTTACCATTTCAAAACTTTAACACAAAATAGATCGCAGTATAAACGAAGTTATACTGCGTGTTATATCCCATAACACCAGGATACAAGTTTATCTTCTTTCTAAAATTGTTTTTTAATATTTATAGCATTTATATAGAAAGATACTTAAGGGCAAAACTTATAATGTTTTTTGTTTGTTTGTTTGTTTCGCCTGAAATGGAATTACAGTAATCTGTTCGGAAAGACAAAGTAGTTTACATAAACGAATATACCCTTCAAGCAAAATCATATTAAATCTGCTTAACCATTTAGAGTTACCATTATTATTTTGTAACGGCTATCAACATCCATCTCTTTCAATAAAACAATATCAAGATTTTGTCATTTGGACAAGTGCCAACAGTTCCGTGCCATGCCTTACCCATATCCGTAATGTGTGACCTTACGGGTCATCTCTTACTCTAAGATGTAGTTATGGACAAAAAGCCTAAAGTTTGGGCGTCGCTTTATTTTAACTCCAATCCTATGCACAGATCAGGAAGTTATGAATCTAATGGTTATGCATTCACTTTCAAATCAATACGAAATAAGTTTGTATTTGATAAGATAACTAAGGTGGAAAAAAGTTGAATACATCTTGATGGGTTTGATAGTATGGCATTAGAAAAAATATTATGGTAATCACTATTTGAAATTTGTGCTTAAAAATGAAAAGGGAAAAAAGAAAAGTTTGAATAATGTTTCATTATTGATGAAGTTTCGCTTAAGCATTCCAGTTAAAAACTGTGTTTTTTTTTTTCTTTTTTCACATCTTTGTCTGTAACAAAAATCCACTGGATAAATTAAGTTTATTTGGTAGGTAATTCGTAATCCGTTACTTGTCAGGGGTTAGGATTTTGGTATTATAAAAATTTTAGCAAAAAAACAAGCAGACTAATAACATTACTCAACCAATTTTCTTTTGAATGCAGGTTAATTTAAGTAAATCTAATGCCTGAATTCCAATATATATTTTTTTTCTGTACCAATTTCAGTGATATTGCATTATTCAGTAACAAACATGTCATTTTTTACAGAAATTAAAAGATAAAGTGAACGTTGTTTACTGTATAAAGAAAATACATCACAATTTTTTACAGAAAAAATCTCTTTGGGGAAAGTTTCCGCATTAGCACAATAGCCATCAATTCATGTCTACTCTTTTTGCCAAGACCATTAATTTTCCGTTTAAAGATGTATTCCGTTATAAAATCATTTATACCGTTAAAAGTCGATGAATGTTGGAAATTTTGTAAATTAGACGCATTTAAGATATCATAATACATGGATATCAAAATTTGCACTAAAAAAAGTCAAACAAAAAGAAGTCAAGGTCATTATAAAAGAAAACAGGCTAGATTTGTAAATTTGAGGTCAAAACAAATTCAAAACATCTAGTTTTATTTTGAGGACAAAATGTGTTGGATTAAAAAGTCTCATGAAAGCATGCTCCTTGAGAGAGATCTATTGGTTATCATTTTCCCTCTGAATAGCCATCTCGGCTTAGTTCCAGTTACTCTTTTTGATGAAGATATTTAGCGAAATACCATTTATTACCAACTTGTCGGAACTAAAAGCTTCAATTTATCGCTATATCCAAGTATTCTTACTGATATGCTTAGAGATAATATGTAAAATGCAATAGCGTGTATCCTGGTAACAGAATACAACTAAGAACACATTGAAAAACGTACCAAGGAACGTTGGAATTTTTTTAGTCTCACCACGGACGGTCATTACAGCAATATTGGTACAGTAGAATTTATCTACAAATTAACTTCCTTTATTAATGTACTTATGCATTCGATGCTGCAATTTGTTTACAATCACCTGATAGAAAGATTTGTCGTCAGCTTCATACATCCTAACGACCTCATATGTCTTTTGCTGCTCACAAAATTTTAGAAAAAAGAAAAAATGAAATACTTTTGATTGTAGTACGTAACTTTAAAAATTTGACATTTAGAAAGAAACATTTATATAAAAAAACGTAGAAAGAATGACTGCAATGTTATCTCAAAATTTTGCTAAACTTATTTTAAATTTCCAAAAGTGCTTTAAGATCTCTTTTCCTGGAATTGCATATAAAATCGTAAAAGTACATGAAAAAAGCCACAAAGAAATTAACTGATATATTCGTGGCAGAAAAAGCCCTAACTGCTTCTGATTTTTCCTAACAACTTATTTTCATGAATATATTAAATGGCATTATGGAAAATTTTAGAACCTTCCAGAAATTTTGTGTCCAAGGCGTATGCCTTAGAGCAGTGGTTCCCAACGGGGGGCGTACGCCCCACAGGGGGGCAATTTGACTTTTCAGGGGGGCAATTCCAGATTTGTGTGAACCCATACCTTCTGATTAGTTTTTGTAATAGACTGAAAATAAAAATTATAGTATAGAATTGTAGTAAGAAAATAATGTTGCAGACCGAAAATAAAAATTACACATTCAAATTTAAAAAACAAAAATGAGAAAAATTAAGTTTTTTATTAAATTTTTTAAAGGTGTCCATTCAAAACTTTTAAATACAGCTGTACCAGAATAATTATAAAAGAAACCTTTTAAGATATTTAGGTACGTTTTATATATTTAAATTTTTTTTATAATTTTTCTGATTTATAAGTATTTTAGAATTTTAAACAATTTTTTCGACTATTTATTGAATGAGTTGCACTGCAATATGTCATCTAAAAATCAATTTTACACATGAAACTATTCAAGTGTATGTTTAACAATTACGTGACGACTTTCCTTTACAAAATCTTTTATCACGTTCTATTCTGATTAGAAATTGTTGCGTCATTTAATCGCAGAAATTCTGTAATTAAATAAGATAAAAATGTTTTATTCAAAATTATTGATTGGTCTAATCAAGGATTCTGAGCACTCTATACATTAAGCATACGTGACCGTTGCAAAGAGATTAAAACTGTCTGTCGTAACCCTTTATGTGCCAACGAAAATTTAAACTACGAGTAATATCAGATGATTATACAAAATATTTGATTCATCCATTACCTTCGGTTCGTTTCAGGATCATTGTTAAATGCTTTTTACTCTATCATGCTTTTTACTCTATCAAGAGTTCATTCTTTTAAATTTTTATAAGAATTATATGTATAAGGGGAGGGGGGGCATCATCATTTTAGAGATGCTTTGGTGGGGCGCGGCCAAAAAAAGGTTGGGAAACACTGTCTTAGAGGCATGCATGTTTGATAATCAGATTCTGGATATTATACTGAAAGAACAGGACGGCGCGACATGGCAAGGATCATACCACACACCCCGTAACAGCAGACAAGTTCTATAGTGCCGAGCAAAATGCTAGCTCAGATGCTTTCTGTTAGAAACACGTCTTACTGCTTGTGCGTGATGGCGCTGGCGTCGCCACAGTACTCCATTCCCAATGAGGAGAACATCTCGTTGACGACGACGGGCGGGCAATGTTCACTCGTGTTGCGTGGAGGTTGCCACGGTGATGCTATAGCGTTGCCCTGTGCACGTTTGGCTCGAAGATGCATGACATGACAGGCTTTATGCTATGAAAGTTGTCACAGGTTTTGTGCTGTGAGTGCTTCCCTGGCTTTGCGTGCTGGGGAGAGGGGGGCCAGTGTTGTCATCTCTTATTCCCGAGAGGAGATTATGATGATGGTGAAGGTGCGTGTTCATTTGTCAAAAGGTCACCAATTCAGGAACAGAACGACGTTGGCAAGCATGGAACTAGAGACCCCAGAAGAGGAGACGAGTTCTATATTGCGAAGCAAAAAGCTAGCTCTATTGCTACCTGATAGGAACTCGTTTTACTCCACGTGCGAGATAGTGTCATCCAATACATTTTCGTCAATTTCAACAAAGAAGTTCAAGATAATTAATAAACTTTTAAAACATATCCTCATCCTAATTATCTAACATCATTTTACTACTAATTTCTCTATTGTTATGGATTAAAATTTCGAATTATTTAATATCCATTAACAGTAGTATTTTATAATACGATTAATACACATAAAAGTACATATTTGTTCAAAAACATTCCTTCTCTTATAAGAAAAAAAAAGATTATTTTCTTTTATAATAAATTGCGAGTTTCAAAGACGCCTTTTGTTACGAGACATTCCTTATCAACCTTACATGCAACTTATGTATTTTTTTTTTAACATTCTTCTGGATTTGTTTGTTTATTTATTTGTTCGCATGTGTTTTTGAAACACTTGCTTATCATTAACCTTGATTTAAACACTTCTAAAATTATTGTCGAACAGAGTAAAAAGTAATAATATAAAAAATCATTTTATTTTCTCTTTTAAAATGTATAATTTTAATATTCATCATATCAAAATCCATTTACGTCTAACTAATTATTATTATTATAATCTTACAAAGCTTGAATTTGTATACGGTCCATGGTTCCTATAAGTTATACATAGAAAAACTTTCTCGATGCTCAAACAAATGAAATATCAAAACTGACTTTCTTCTACGAACAAAATTTATTCAGTTATAATACTTTGAATCTCAGGATTTTCCGGCAGTTTCTGGCACTAAAAATGAATTTTCTGGTTGTTATTTTTTTACGTTTTCTGTTCATCCTGTAATGTATTTGTAGTGTTTCACAACAACTGGAACAAACTTAAAAGAGTGGTAAAACATAAAGCTTACCGAAATAAACATTTTTTTACGAATAAACATGTGATTGAAATTAAAGAGCTAAGAAGCTAGAGGGCACTTTTTTCTATTTATACAAAAAGACTTGTGCACTTTATAAAGTCGTGCTAATGCTTACTAGTCATTATAATAATAACATTAACAATTGAATTTCGAAGAATAGCATTCAGAGGTAGTTATTACTTTAATTTGCGTTTCAATGATATTAAACGTATTTTACATTGTTTGAAACAAACATCAAATGTGCTTATTAAATTTATTAACGCTTTTAAGAGCAGTGGTTTCAAGGGGCGACCACTTAATGTTAATCCCCAACTGCTAAATTTGCACCAGAAATTTTGAAAACAATTTCGTTGTATAATGTACATGAACAAAAGCCTATATATGTATTTCCTAATCAATTCGTGCGTAAATTCTGGTAGCAATCAATCATTTCAACATTTTACCAACAGAAATACTTTTCCCATGTAAACATAATCTGTATTCTGAAAATTCAAAATTATTTTTACTGCTGATTTTATATATTATTACTTAGTATTAATTGCTTTTATTCGTAAAGATTTAAAATCCGAAGTATTTAACATTCAATACCAGTAGTGTTTTACTACAAATGTTCTTTTATTTACATAATATTTATTAATTTATTCCTAAGTGCTTCATTATTTGAAAAACATTTCTTTTCTGATAAGGAAATAAGATTATTTTCCATTACAACAAAATGCGAGCTTGAAAGACGCCTTTTGTTACGAGACATTCCTTCTTGGCCTTACAAGCAATTTGTGTATTTTTTAACGTCCTTCTGGATTTCTTTGTTTATTTTTTTTTAATTTATTCGCTCATGTTTTTGGAACATTTATTTATCATTAACCTTGATTTAAATAGTTAGTAAATTATTATAAAATAGAGTGTGAAATAATGATGTATAGAATCAATTGTATTCGGTAAATACACAAAATGTAAGATTTATTACCAAAGTTTTATTTATTAAGTTGATTTTGGTTGTAACAGGGTAACAATGATTGAAACATTTTTATTTATTTATTTCTATTTATTTGTTTATTTTTCCTTCCTATATGTATGTGCATTAAAATCTGTGAAAACGGAACCTGTCTGTAATGGAATAGCTACCTTAACCAACACATCCTACAACACATCCTACTCTTGTAAGATGTGTTGCAAATAATTTTACGGAACAGGAGTAAATAATACCATGCAATTATAATTATACCTGATAAGGTGGAAACTTGTCTAAAACGGAATATTTTATTGTCTGCCCCTTGTGATCCGTCTTAGTAGGTTTTACTACTCACTGTTTTAAAACAAGAAAAACAAACTTTAAAGATTTGCAAAACGTAAAATTTTACAAAATGAACGTTTTTTTTTTTTTTTTTACGAATGTACAGTCAGACAAAAAAAGGGAGAGAGAGAGAGTACATCGCTAAATTGTCCCAGAAAAACGGAAATAGACATTCGACTGGAAATTATGCCTTCTTTCAATTTATGTTAAAAACATAAGCTTGGGGGTCGTCTTCATAATCAAATTGTACTAAATTTTGAAATTTTTTATAAAACACCCAATTTTGACATCACATTCGGTTTTTTTTGGTAACTTTTTTCCATTGGATACGAAACGGAAAAACATTTGGTCAAGTAGTTTAGAAATTATACAGGTTTAAAGTTTGGCACTCCTAATGTTAAATTCAATTGTAATTGTTGCAAAACAGCTTGCAATGAGGGTAGTTTCTTATGCATAACTTAAAAAACTATTTAGCGGAATGCGGTGCAACTTTGGATTTGCAAAGTTGAACCTTCTAAAAATCGATTTATGTTCATATGTTGCAATTCATATTTGTTTCAAAACTATATATTTTTTTAATTATTTTTTTTTAATATGAATTGTAATCTATGAATTTTTTAACAGAAATCGATTTCTAGAAGCTTCAAATATGCGAACCCAAAATTACAGCGCACTCCGCGTGTAGTTTTGAACCTCTCATTGCAATTTTTTGCAACGACTACAAATGAATTTAACATCTGGAGTTCCAAACTTTAAACTTTCATAATTCCTAAATTATTTGACCGAATGGCTTCCCACTTGAAATCCTAAGGTGAAATGCTCCGAAAGAGCGAAATATCATGTCAAAATTAAGTGTTCATAAGGAAATTTTTGGATTTTGGTGCAATCCCACTATGAAGACTACCTCCTGTAACGCTATTAATTAGAAACTTGTTAAACAACAACACTAATTTATTTAGCGAAAACTTCGCAGCACACTTAAAAAGTTACAAGCAACATATACGTTTAGTTATTAAAGGTTTCTGTCAAGAAAGTCTCTGGTCTTGGGTACGATCCGAGCGTAGAAATCATTTCTCCGGCAACTCCAGACCATATCTCCTGTTCACCTTCGAGAGAACTTCTCAAATCTGCTCTCTGGACAGAGCCTGCAACGAATTACCCATCAAAGCCTCTCAGTATTTCGTAGATGAATTTCAAGTGAGGTTATGGAGTCTTGGGGAAAAGTTATACGTGCACGCGAAGGCATTTCAAGTGTTCTTGAGAGTCGCGGCCTGGATTCAAGTGCTACAAATTTATAGTGTGATAAACGTCTCTATATAATCCAATCACAGGATGCGATAGAGAATTATAACCTTTTGAAAATGGTTTACGTGCGCACATCTGTAAACTTGCTTTCAGTTTTTACTTTGAAGGAGGTAATATCTAATAGTCATTACATACCTCTATTCTCATCCAATTAATACAAGCAGTGAGTCATTTAGACATAAAGCTTCACAGAAAACTTCACACTCCTGAACTTACTTTTTTAACATAAATTGAAAGAACACATAATTTTCGTCCAATTTCCGTGTTTTTAGTGACAATTTAATGATTAAAATGCATTATTTTGTTGTTGTTGTTGTTTTATTTTGTTTTGTTTTGGCGGACTGTGACATGGGGTTGAAATTGAAACGTTAAGACTGCACTTATTTTGGCAGTACACGAAAGACGTATAACTTCATAATGTCAGGCAAATTATTGCTGGTTATTATTTACGTATTTATTTATTTATACAGGGTGAATCTAAACTCTTGGGCAAAATTTTAAGGGGTGATAGTACACATCAAGACAAACAATATTAAATAGGAAACTAAGGGTCCCAAACGTCTTCTGAAGGAGATAGGCGCCATTAAAGTTTAGGGTCCAAAATTTCAAATTATTATAAAAAACGGAAAAATTGATCGATTCGTTTGCGGTTTTCGCTAAAACTATTCTTTATGTCAGTATTTTCTTAAAAATAAATTTTAAAGATACAGTTCAAAAAATGCCGATAGAGGGTGCTTTAGACTTTGGAGTAACGAAAAACTATTTTTTAACGTTATTTTTTGTATCTCATTAAATGCTTTCAAAAGCTTAGACTGAAACTTAAATTTTGAGATCAAAATCTGAATCGTTGGGAGTGATTAAGTAGCGCAAACTGAACTGCGTTCCGGAGTTGAAATTTTAAACACCTCCCCCTGCCTCCTCCAACTCCTGAACACAGTTCAGTTATTCCCGATCTTGGTGTCGTAGACCAGGCAGAAACAACATGAGTTGTAATTTTCCAACTGGACGAAAAATGCCAGGGCCAGGATTCGAGTTGGGTTGAGTTGTATATTGACGGCCAATTATCTACACTTGGGATATAGGCCCGGGGGGTGTGCCCTTCGTGGGGGTCTTTCTAAGGGAACCTAACCCGTATTTACGCATGCATAAATCCACGGCTCGAAGAAAACCACGAAAACTCCGAACGATTAGGCCGACGGGCGCGATTGGGATCGAACCCAGCACCTCCCGTCTACCAGCTTCGAGAGCACAACCTCTCAGCCACGGGCCAGGATTCGAACCTGGGATCTCTTGAAGCTGCCATGCTCTACCAAATGAATTATCCCGGTTGAATCTGGAGGGCATAATTCATCCAGTTCATGCCGGGATAGCTCAGTTGGTAGAGCATGGCAGCTTCAGCAAAGAGATCGCCGGTTCGAATCCTGGCCCGGACATTTTTCGTGCAGTTGAAAAATTACAACTCATATGAATTCTTTACCAATTTGAATAATTGTGTTAAAATTAATCCGGGCAAAAACTACTACCCCCTACACGTAAAATAAACGATAGAGTAATGACAAAATTAAATAGAAAATTTATTCATAACAGACATGAGCAATTTCTCCGCGCAAAATAAAAAGAAACAATTTGATTTATGCATGTAGTGCGCAATATGAATGAAGGTTGACACGTAGAAAATGGTACACGCATGATGTTCGTGAGGAATCACAAAAACTGCTCAAAAGAGTGCCCACCAGCAACGATGCAGGCCTCACGCCGCCGGCGGAGGGAGTTGGGAACATTAGTAAATACCCCGGGCAACTCCTGGATATCGCCTGCTACGACGGCAATCCTCGCAACCAGGTCCTCGTCGGAGTCGATGGTAAAAAATAGTTGTTCATTCTTCCAAAGTCTAAAGCGCCCTCTATCGGCATTTTTTAACTTTATCTTTAAAATTTATTGTTAAAATTAATTTTTTATTTCGTCATACCTCTATCGTTAATTCTACGTGTAGGGGGTAGTAGTTTCTGCCTGGTCTAGGACACCAAGATCGGGAATAACTGAACTGTGTTCAGGGGGGGTTCAAATTTCAACTCCTGAACACAGTTCTGTTTGCGCTACTTAACCACTTCCAACGATTCAGATTTTGAGCTCAAAATTTAAGTTTAGGTCTAAGCTTTTGAAAACATTTAATCAGATACAAAAAAATAACGGTAAAAAATAGTTGTTCGTTACTCCAAAGTCTAAAGCGCCCTCTATCGATATTTTTTAAGCTTTTTCTTTAAAATTCATTTTTAAGAAAATACTGACATAAATAATAGTTTTAGCGAAAACTGCAAACGAATTGACAAATTTTTCCGTTTTTTATAATTATTTGAAATTTTGGACCCTAAACTTTAATGGCGCCTATCTCCTTCGGAAGATGTTTGGGACCCTTAGTTACCTATTTAATATTGTTTGTCTTGATGTGTACTATCACCCCTTAATGTTTTGCCCAAGAGTTTAGATTCACCCTGTATATATGTATAATGTGTTTATCAATGCAATTGCGCATATTTCTAAAATCACAAAAAAAAAATAAACTACAAGATAAGCTTAATTTATTTTATTACTAAAGGTGTTTAAATGAAGGAAGAGTATCTGATTAATAGAGGTATGTAAATTTCGCATTTACAAAATAGATGCAATAAATCTGAAATTTATCAGTCTTATGTGAAATTTTCTTCATTAAGGGTACATCTCAATGGGTAAAACGATGCTTTTTTGACGAAAAATTTAAGAGTATGTATTTCATAACAAAACAAATCTATAAACTTTATTTTTTACTCCTTAAATTATACATTTTGTAGCATTCATATATGAAAAATATTTATTATTTACATATGTTAATTAAATAAAGTTGCTTAATATCTAATTACTTTTGTTTAATTGATTTTCATAGTTTGTCCGTTTGGTACACTTAATTCAAAAACAACAAAACCCGTCACTTTCATTTTTAGGTAGCTTTCAATACAAAAAAGTATAAAGCTACCTATTGCAGCCGTTCGGAGGAAAGCAGTTCCGGAAAATTTCGATATATTTTCACCGATCATGACCCCCAGACCCCAAAACCACCTTCCGTCCAAATGTTGATTTATATATATAGATATATCCATATATATATATATATATATCTGACCTATGTCATACGATAACGCCCGTAATTATGAATCGATTTTGATGAAACTAATTGTGTGTATTAAGGTCACTAATGTCTCGACCGAGTTCGTTGGCCAGCTTGGTCCGCCATCTTGTTTCAAGATGGCGGCCATTTAAAGATGTAAAATAACTTAAAATCTAAAATAAATATACAAAAAATTTAAAAATTCAAATTTATTTTTTAATTACGTGTTAGGCCTTGATACAAGGATTCCAGAGCTTTTTTTGGTTTACCTCTATCTTAAAAAATGGCTGAGATAGAGCAGTTTGAAATTCTAGGGTGGCTGACATTTTGAAACAAAACAGCACATTAACGCGATTACTCGCAAATTATTTTCTTTCATTGTTGTAATAATTTTCCCAATCATACGCATAAAACTATATATTCATATCCGTTAACGCCAAAATTGGCGACAAAATTGGCAAAATTGGGCGACATTTGGCGAAATATCGCCAAATTTGGCGATCAAAATAAGTCTTCATAAATGAAGCCAATTTGGCTATTGCTCAATAATTTGGCGAATTTCTTATTCAAATTCAGTATTAACGAATCTTTTGTAAACGTTTCTTTGCATTTTAGCTTGCTGTTTTCGTGTAACATTAGCTAAAATTTTAAAACGAAGATATAGGAAAGCTACCTTTTCCTCCCGGTACAGGCCGGAAGGACTTTTTTTATTGTTATCATAAACATGTCATTTAATAATAATAAGTAGCAATTCATGTTTTGTTTAAAAAGAAATTAAATTAAAATGAAAAATTACATAATGTATTCTTTTATAACTTCAATATTAATGCATTGCATATTATGTTTCCTATTATTATTAAATGCACGTTTTTAATAGCCATAAAAATTCAAACAGGTTTTGTAGTTTTTGTGTAAAGTGTACCAAACGGACATCGTATGAAAATCAATCAATCAAAGGTAAGTAGAAGTTGAAAAACTGTATTTAATAAACTGGTGTGTAATATATATTTTTTTTATTTGCATTAAAATTGCTTTATTTTTCCTAACGAGATGTCACGTGTGTTCTTAACTTTTATTTAACTAAAGATGGTGAGATGTATGTTGCGGATTGCATAGTTACAAATATAAATTTTTAAACAAGGTTAGTTAAGATTACTCAGAAAAACGAAACAAAACATTTTACAATACGCGTCAACTAAAAACAAAACGTTGGTGAAATTATAGAGGAAGAACTACAATGCCATGTTTTCACGTTAGTGTAATTTTTGAAACATTGCTAATTCTTCCACTTGCTCTAAAACAATACTGCCTCTTTAAATGTATTTGAAATTGAATACCTCAAAGTAAAATATTTAATATTAAACATATACGTAATGAAGTATTTGATGAAAGCAATCATTTTTAGATGTACTACTTACAGTGACCATTCAATAAATTCACATTGATGTCATGCAGATTCATAAATCGACAAAATGCTCTCACCAAAATATTTTAACAGCACATTCTTTAACGTTTTTATAGTCATGTTAATAATAAAAGCCGAGAAATATTTTAGTATGTATAACATCATACTTAATTCATGCTATATCTTCTATGCACTTTGTTTAATTATATAAGCATTAATCTATTAATCAGAATTTTAAAAAATACTTTCTGGTTAAGCATTTGACGTTAAATGCACAAAATCTAAATAAGGGTATGAATTATTAAAAATGTATTGTAACAAGCTTTATTCTATATTTGAAGAAAATACAATATAAACGCTAAATGAAACTAACTTTTTTTTTAAAAATATTTTCATTGATATATGTGTTTGACATTACGATGTCTTTTTTTTTCTTCTTTCAGTAAATATAATGATAAAAATGTTCTTCAGATAATTTAATTTTTTTTTCAGCTGTCATTTTTGATGAGACTTCATTTAAATGTTTAAATATTTTATTAAAAAAATATTTTTATACAATTTTAAAGAATCCTGACTGAATAATAGAAAATAAGATTAATTGGAAATGGTTAACCTCTTACTTCCAGTCATCAATTACTTTTCCACTCAATAGAGATTTTCTTTGTAATAATGCATTTGTAATGAAGTATGTGAAGAGTTGCTGAAATAAATTTTCATTTGTTAACAAAGGTACGAAAATATGAATAAAATAATTGCGGATTCTTAAAAAAAAAATACACGATGTAATTCATGTCATTCTTGCACAGCGGTCCATCATCAGTGAAAGTCTCATAGGCTTTCACCGTTTCTCATAAACCCCTGCTGGCTGTAAGATAATTTCAATGAAACAATCCAGCTAATTTTTAGCATAATAGGAGGAAAGTACCCCCTGCTGTGATAATTGAATATGGAAAATTGACCTTAAATGTAAATGTTAGCTAAAAACTAAAACTGAACTCCGCGGCTCTACAATCCAAGAAGTCTCGTGGTTTGCGGTGCACAATTTCACTTTCTTGACGATGGGTCCTGAGGTGCTATATATGGCCTATGTATCGATCCAGTGGTCAGCCTGAGTCGGGAACTCCCAATATTTAGTTCCTAATCATGCTTGGTACTTATTATATTGATCCGAAGGGGGGGAGAGAAGGTGGGAGACCCTTGGCCCGTCCGGAGGCAAACCTTTAACCTATAAAGGAACCTTAAAGGCAATATCCTAGCTACTAAGCCATCGGGCAAAGAAGGTGTGTAGCGAAAATTATGGGATGTTAGGGGGTAATTTAGATGATTAGTTATTTATTTTTATTAGTGAGTAACGAATGTAGCAATATTTTAAAGAAAAAGATTTTATTTGAAACTCTGTATGCTGGAGAGGAGGCAAAGGGGGGAAGCGGAAATTTCAAGGATGGGGAGATAATTTATGAATAATTAATTATTGCCATTTGAGATCAATAAATATAAAAGATTTTTTTATATAAAAATATAAATTTTTAAATATTTTATACTTCTTTGTATGTTGGGGGAGACAAAGGAGAGAGCGTAATTTGGGAGATTAGGAGGGGTAATTCAGGGGATAATTTATTTATTTTTATTAGTGATTAACGAATGTAGCAATTTTTTTCAAATAAAAAAAAATTAAATATTTGAAAATATGTATGCTGTAGGGAGGGAAGTGGAAATTTTAAGGATAGAGGAATAATTTATGTGATTATTTTTTGCCACTAGAGAGCAATAAATAGAACAGATTAAATTTGAGGTTGGGGGGGGGGGGGGGTAATTTAGATGATTCTTTATTTATTCTTATTAGTGAGCAAGAATGTTACAGATTATTTTTTAAATAAAGAATTTTAAAGATGTGAAATTCTGCATGCTGAGAGAGAGGGGGAAAAAGGAGAAATTTCGGGGTAAGGGGGATAACTTATATGATACATTATTTATTGCCACTGGGGAGCAACAAATAGGACAGAAGATTTTCTTTGTATAAAATCAAAGATTTTAAAATAATTTAAACTTTTATTTATGCTGGGGGGGGGGGAGGGAAGCATAAATTTGGGGAGTTTGGTACGGGATAATTTAGATTACTATTTATTTATTGTTATTAGTGAGAAATAAATAGGGCAGATTTTTTTAATAAAGAATTTTAAAGATACAAAACCCCGTACGATGGGGAGGGGGCGCGAAAAGAAGAATCATAAACGTTGGCCAGAAGAGGGAATAATTTACATAATTGATTATTGATTTATTGTCACTAGAAAGCAACAAATAGGGCAGAATTTTAATATTATGGAAATAACAGAAATTTAAAGATTTTAAATTCTTTTACATGCTGGGGGTCAAAGGGCGGAGTGAAGCGTCAAATAAACCCTAACATAGTCAGACAAGACTGTATTTTGCTGAAAATAATCGTGGTCGGATAAAAAAGACATTATATTAAGAAAATTGCTATGGATTTAAATGCTAAGAAACGAAGAACAACCAAGTATCTGCCACCAAAACAGTGAAAATGACAGTTTATTTGTAACCGTAACCGTGCCCGTGCTCTATAGCACCACTACTACCCCGAATTTTCCTCCCTTCTCGTCGCCTTTACTCGACTCTCCCACTAGGTAACAACTGGCCAATGAGTTCGTGGGATTCACTATTGAACAAACTTACGAACGTGACTTTGCGCTGACCGTTAGCTGTTTTTGTTCCTTTTAAATCAAAGTTTATTTAATTTTCATCGTGTTTCTTTTTAGGATTTTTTGAGAGTGATAAAAGAAATTGTAAACTATTTTGCTATTTTTCGATTAAAAATAAATTAATTAATTAATTAATAAAAATAAATTGCGCCAGGGGAATAACTTTAATAATTAGTAAAAACAATTACATATTTCAAGATCCAGCTTGTATAAAATTGTGAAGTAAAAAAGTGTCACTGATTCCCGGACTATTAGGTCGAGTCATCAATTACCTTTCCACTTACCATATTTTCTTTATTTTACTCCTTTAACAATGCATTTGAAATCGGCTCTATCAAGAATTTCTGAAATTAATTTTCATTTGTTAATAAAGCCACGAAATCTTAAATAAAATAATTAAAGATGTTTTATTAAATGACGATGTAATTCATGTCGCTTTTGAATGGCAGTCCATGTATCAGCAACAGCGTATAGTTCCATTAGCGCCGGCAGAACGAAATTCAAAGAGGAGCAAAATTTTAAAACTGGTGCACTTTTGGTTCTAGCCTTGGTGATCTTTTCGTAAAATGTGCGAAAACGCCATAGCTGAAGTTTATCACCAATCTGGAATTCCGGAAAAACCATAATTGTTATAATGACGATCACTTTCCTAACACCGGCGTTTCTTAAAACAAAGACTATAAACACGAAACAGGCTAAATTGAGAATTTTTTGTAAGATCCCACAAGAATTTTTTCTAATATACCAACATAAAAAAGCAATATAGAAATAAAACAAATAAGAAATATTAATCTCATTATACATCTTAGTTCATCAGGAGGCTCTGCAATAAAAGTTTTGATTCTTTTAATTTTTGTATTATTTTTGTTGTTGTTGCTGTTGTTTTTGTTCATGTGTTTAAAATTATCTTAAACGAGGTCGTTCAGGAATTAAATTCCCCTGGACGAAGAATTATTAGTTATTTTACTCTTGGTGTTTAATTTTTAAGTCTAATATTGCGCACTACAGCCTACCCGAATATCCTTCTATATTGCATAACGCTGGTTGATAAAAAAAAATTATTGGCGAGAAGATTTTCTGAAAATTCCTTTAATAAATGTTTTTGCTATTTGCTCATTCATTAGATTTTATTATATATATATATACGCATAGCTGCCAACTGTTCTTTTTTAGTGTTAGCGCTATTTCCACTATATCCATCTTAATTAATCGCAAAAATTCTGCGATTAAATTGTGGCAAATTAGGAAAAACTTTCCATTTTGATGTAGTGGTAACAAAAAAGAGGAATTGTTTACAGCTATGTACTTGTACATGCATATAGGTAAATTTAATTTTTTCTTTTGCTAAAGAAAAAATATGCTTTAATTTTTGCAAATGTATGAAATATACAAATATGCGGGTGGAGAGGACGGGAGTTAGAGCTGCAGAATACTACAGCTCCGGTCCTTTTGTTGTTGGAAATCAAGCCCTGCTAAGAGGATGATAAATATTACTCTTTTTTTTTTTTCGAAATCATTAAAGATAAAGATAAAGATAACTTAGTTAATTAAATTTCAAAATTCAGTGAAGGGCAAAGGCCCTCCCTTACTCTCTACAGGCGAGGCTCATGTCAATTCTCATAAACCCCTGCTGACTGCAAGATAATTTCACTGAAAGATCTCCAACTAATTTTTACTATAATGGAAAGAAGGTTCCCCCTACTGTGATAATTAAGTATGGATAATTCTGTCACTTAATACCTTTTCTTCACATGAAAAATGACTAAATATTCCAATGAAAAATAAGATATAGCACAAATGACTTTTTCACTTCACGAATGAAAAAAACATTTCCGTATTCGCTCAGTTTATTATAATTTGATGATCAATCAAATTATTATGTAGAAACACGCCAAGAGATTGAAAAAAGTGATTTAGTAAAGCAGAATAACTGAACCTAATGGATTGTGTATAAATATTAATACTTTCAAACATTATAAAATAAAAGTTATCGCAAATATTTTGACAATTACATATGTTAAAAGAATAAGAACACAACCCCACCCACTAATTGCTTTGACAAAGACGAATCAGACTCTACTTTTTTTAATAAAATTATATCCCTTTTACAAAACTAATTTAAAATTTGAAATGCGACAACCTAATTTTTTTGTTATTTTTAGGGGGTTTTCTTTTTTTATTCGGTTACCTTTTCCGTATTGTAATTTTTTGCTTACTTTGTTGAACTTTCTGCAATTTTATGCATTATCTTCCGATGATGAGTTAAAGTGTATGGAAACAGTCTCAAAATTCTGTCTTACCTGTGACAACCCTGAATGCAAAATTCTCAGTAATGTTAACAGATACCCTGAAATCTGTGCCAGATAGTTGCTCTTAGGTTCTGCTCTGTGAATGGTCTTAGACTGAAAAAAAATAATGAAAAGCTTCCTGAAACAGAAGAAACGTTTACTCGTAATAACACACAGTTCTGTAAAACCGTCTCTTATCTTCATAGAAACTTAAGGAAAGGAACACATCAAAAAATTCAAAAGGCAATTTTTTTTTAATTAACAGTCAAGTCAATTTCATAAGTTTACCACCAAGAAAAGGGAACATTATATTGCAGAAACGTTTCTATAAGTATCAAAAAACTATCCTTTTCTGAAGTTTCTTACTGATCTTTCTTCAAATGGCTTCTATAGGTAAAGGTTATAGTTTCCAAAATCGTAAGTAACTTCAATGGATTTTCATAAACATTTCTGCAATATTTTGGGAGCAATTAACTATCGCCTCCAGAGCCGTAGAAAGAGTCTCTGAGCCCCGATATAAATTCGACTGCGGGCCTTTAAATATAGTATTAGTAAATAAATTTATTGAATAATTATTTTTTAAAAGGTAATTCATATTTGTTTAAAATTTAAATATCAGTATATTAACAAAATGTAGAAGAAAAATTGAATCCACTGGCTAAAATTCTGCGATCACATATACAGATGTTTAGCTGCCAAGGGTCTAAAGATAAGCTCCTCCCCCCACCACCACCACCACCACCACCCACACACCCCTGGCATTTCGCGATCTCATCCGCTCGATAGTTGTTCCATTGCTGATAATTTATTAGTACACTACAAAAAAAAAAAAAAAATTCTTGATTTTACGGTATAATACTGGCATTCCAGCTGCCCATATTATACCGTAAAACTAACAGTAATAAACAGTAAAATAAGCAGCGCCGCAGTATATTACTGCTTATTTGACTGTTTATTACTGTTAATTTTACGGTATAAAACTGGTACACTGTTAAAAATCTGCAGAAAACTGTCCAGTCATTTGACGGTTTTTATAGAAAACTGTTACATAACTGTAATTTAACTCTATTCTGACCATATTATTGCCCATATTATGGTCAGAATAAAGTTAAATTATGGTAATGTAAACATTTTCTATGAAAACGGTCAAATGACTGGACAGTTTGTTGCAAATTTTTAACAGTGTAGCTGGGATGCTAGTATTATACCGGAAAATAAACATTTTTTTTTTCTTTTTGCAGTGTACAAAGGTGTGTTTTCGATGACAATACCACATTTTATTATTTTTAGAACTTAATCAGAAATTAATAACTTAATTTCAAGGCATTTACACGTTAGCCCGCTACAGGTGATAAACCGCCAACTATTTTTTGTGGTTACAATTGTATATGGGTTATAACAACAATGGATATAATTAAACGTCAAACCACGCTCACCAAAAAAAGGCGTGAAGCTGCAATAACGAAATTTTTTAAACACTATAAAGTGAAAAATATCCATAAAAAATAAAGAATGTAATATATTTTTTAGAAAATACGCTTTAATCAATTAATAGTTTCATATTAATTAAATTATGATTATACATTGAGAAAACAATTTAGACATCATAAAAAGATGCATTAAATAATGCTTTTTCTTTCTTTCTGTTACCATATCTTAAAAAAGAAACGAAGTAAAAGTTCACTAGATCGCGCTTGCTGCCAAGCGTAAAGAAAGCGCTGGATTTTCCATAATCGGGTGCGATGCCCACGTCAAATTAACGTCTTGTAATTGAATATTTTTGGAAAAATTATGAATTGCAGTCATGAAATTGAAGGCGTGGTTTTCAACATAAGCAATGAATAAAGAGTGCATTTAGAAAAAAAAAAGTTTTACTTTTATACTTTTAATTACTATTTTATCTAAAAAAAGGATAATGGCAACCCATTTATATAGGAGCTGGGCCCCGTTAATTTGCACCAGTTTTACCCCACTCGTCTTTCTGTAGCCTGTTAGTGTCTCTTTATCAGGTTAAGTAGAAGCACGTACACCAGACACGCACCAAACCCTTGTGCTATACATGGTTTTGCTCCAACTGACGAAGAAACCTATAATAAGTTGTTTCAGAAACTGTAGTCCTGTCAACTGATTTTTATTGACAGCCTATGAAGGATTCTCACTTTACATATATAGAGAACCTCAATAAATAACACCTATCTGGAATAAAAGTTTTTCCTTCACACTGAAATATATATATATATATATATATATTGATTTTACAGTATAATACTGCAGGTATAAAATACGGTATAAAATAACTCATATAGTAGTATAGTAAATATAGTAGTATAATATACAGTATAGAGGAAAATGTGTAAATATGAGCACCCTTTTTTGTTTTTGTCTTACAGTGACTTTCCTTTTGAAAATTTTCCAGATTTCTTACCTTCATTCACAACTATAACAAGTTTACTAAATGAGAGGAGGAAAACAATGATTAATATTAATTATTTCAATTCGAAAACGAAGATTTATAAAATGCTTTTAAAAAAGCACCAGAAAAAATGGGGTGCAAATATGGGCCATCTCCAAAAATGTCACAAAAACAGTTTAAAATGTTTTAAAACAGGCTAAAACAATACAAAATTGTAGATAATTTATTTATTACAGAAAAAAAATATTTACAAAAATTGCAAACATAACTGGCTCTTTCAGCCCCGGCACAGTCTAAGTGCGCCCACATTTGGCACATAACACATTTAACCCACACTTCTCCGCGAGTGTCTTCAGAGAACTTCCCATCACAAAAGATGAAAGTTGCATCGCTCGAATCTGGTTTATCCCCATCGTTGATATCCAGATTGATATCATCATCGCTGTCCGCGAGGGGAGGGTCACAGTAATTTGATGAGTCCGAAAGTTCTTTTGCTTCCCATCCCTGCCTCCCTGCCTCCCTGCCTCCCTGGCATTACGCCATTATGTTAGATTACGTATATTACCAGATATATTATAAAATAAAACTAACGAATGCTTTGAGGATTTATAGATAATAAAATGTCCTTATAATATCTAAGGTAATTTTAAAGTTCTCTTACCTCAAAGCATTTGTTAGGTTTATTTTATAATATATTTGGTAATGTGTATATTGTAGATAATTGCTGTTTTCATGTAAAAAAGGAAATATTGAAATAATTTATGTTGTTTAAGAGAAAAAGTAGTGTAATTAGGGGCCACCTTTAAATGAGTGCCCATACTTACACCAACCCAACCTAAGAAAGATGGCCACTTTCACAGGTAAACTAAAGGCGTGCGTGACTAAAGGGGTGCTTCTAAAAGTAGCTTAGGATGTCCGCTTTCCGGATATCACTGTGAAATTATTTTAAACTAACTATAATAACATGAAAAGAAAACGATTTCAGATAGCTGTCAAAAGTTTGCAAAGTCCGTAACAAATACCAATTCACACAATAACTCACGCTGCTTGAATGAATGGTTCCAACTGTTCTCTGCTATCTCATATCAACAAATGCGTCATCTACAGTCCTGGTCGCTAGTCTTCAGCACCTCCCATAGCCACTTAGGGTGGGGTGCCCATATTTACACCTGTGCTCGTTTTTACACCTTCTCCTCTAGTAATATTATAATAAGTTTAGTAAGCATTATAAGCTAGTATTATAAGTTTATACTACGGTATAAAATAAGCAATAATACACTGCCGCGCATGCGCGGTAGCGTATTACTGCTTATTTTACTGTTTATTACTGTTAATTTTAAGGTATAATACTGGCAGCTGGGGTGCCAGTATTATACCGTAAAATCAACATTTGTTTTTTTTTTTCAGTGTAAACTGAAGCGTGTTTTTTATGTTTATATATAATTTTTTATGGTCATTTCAGGGAAAATATTCAAAATTTTCTATTACGTACAGATTTGACACAAATCGAGAACTTTTGCCATCTTAGTAAAAAATGAATTTAGTCATAAAAACATCAGGATTTCCAACTGATAAGTTTTTAATTTAGTCATAAAGACACCAGACACTGAAGGTCCGTTTATATGCTTGCTAAGAAAGTCTTCCTAAGAGAGCCGTAAATCTTTCGACTGCCAATTCTTCTTAAAAGACTCTGTGGTTATCAACAAAAGAAAGGGGAGTCTCAACAAAATAAAGAGGCAGTGAGTGACCTGTCAGCGACATCCCCTGCTAACCTCTGACCTTTAGACATGCTAGAGAAGTCATAAAACATTAAAAAAGCCGCCTTACTGCAGTAAAGAGATCGCTTTCGGAAAGCGTAGTCTGGGACAACCTTAAGACTGCGTATAGAGTTACCTAAAACTTTGTCAAGAGTTTTATCTCTCTGTGATTTCTTTTCCAAAGACTCTGTGGTTAATTGTGACCCTTTTTATTGTTCTTCAAAGGTTTCGAAACAAAGCCCACAAAATTAACAAAGAAATTCTCCTCGTTGTTAGATCATAAACATGTCAGCAACCTTCCTGCTTTATTGTCGCAATTTGTTTTCGTACGGCAAAAGTATGATCCCATCAAACAAACCGAAAAAAGTTCCACACTCCGTCGCGTTGGTGTATTTTAATCTTAAAGTTCGAACCCACATCTACACGATGATGGAAGGGGTTTCCTTTATCGGCTTGTATGATGTTGGGATTCTTTTATTGCGCAACAAGCGAATGTGACGATAATAGAAGAGGATTTCTGACATGTTTATTACCTTACCTGGGGAGAATTTATTTTCTTGATTTTGTGCACTTTGCTTCCAAACATTTGAAGAACAATAACAAGGGTCACAATTGACAACAGAGATTTGGAAATGAAAGCCCAAAGAAATAGTTTAAGACTCATCGCAGCATTTAATCTATACGGAGCCTTAGAGCCAAAAGGATAGTAGACTAATACAGGTTGCTGCATAAAAAATAGCCGCAAGCTGTGCACAAGGCAAAAAAGGAAGGGAGAGGAAATCTTTCTTTGAGAGGAAGAAACTGCATTATAATGATATTTGTTGGTAACTATGACAAACGTAACTAATTAATAAATCGTTAGATACGTGGTTTTTTTTAAGCGTTTTTCAATAAAATGATTTACTGTTATTTTCCCGGATATTCATTGCCACTTTCCTTTAAGGATAGGAACATCTGAGATGGTTCAGAAAAAAATAAAATTTATTATTTTGCAGGCGAGTGTAGTCTGCCATTATATAAAACGAAAAAAGATTAAAAAATGTGTTTGCATTTGCATTATGCTCTATAAATTAAACATAGACTTTTAACATTTTGAAAAGATATTTTATTTTTTTAAATAAAAATGTCTATCTACTCTTTATTATAAATATTTAAATAAAACATATACAAGAAACCTTGGGAGTGATCCATTACGAAATATACGTTTCGTTGTTGTTGTTTTACATTATAGTATATCAAGAAAACCAAATAAATAATATAAAAGAGAAAAGTCTTTGATAAAAGAATAGGTTACCTGTCAGTCATTGTTTTGAAACGATTTTCAATATTTTAATCCTCGTGTGCTACAAAACATTTGATTTTAATCTCATAATGACATTTGTTTTGTTTTTTAATTCATGAACTAGTTATTTATTACAAATATCGTACATGAAAAAGGGTGGAATCAAATATTGACCATTGCTATGTCCATACATTTTGTTTGACAATTTATTATATTAATAGTTCTTTTGTAAGTAGTGTTTTCGTTTTCTTGATAATAAGTGATTAAAAGTGAATAAGATACATGATTTAACAGCAGTTGTAGAACTTGACGTGATACGTGATTTGGTTTCATTTTTTATCTGAAAAATATTAATAAATAAGATATATGGTTACGCAGTAGTACCAGAGTTTTGTGATACTTTTTATGGAGATTTCATTGTCTATTAGAAAAGCAGTTTGCAGTAATTTTAGAAATTTATAAGATTGATTTCGTATATGACAGAAGTAGCAACAAAAATAGCAATTTGTATATTACTTTTTATTTGCCTTTATTTTTCTGTATATTAAAACTTTTTTATAATGAGTTTGAAAAGTAATCATGTTGTTAATCTATTACTGACATATAAGAATGTTACATATTTCAGATTAAATAACGAAAAGATGTTAGTTCTTGAACTAGTTCTCCATTACAAATATCGCACATGAAAAAAAGTGGAATTGATATTAAATTTTCAGCGTTATACATTTTATTAGATATTTTATTATATTTATAGTTCTTTTGTATAAGCAATGCCTTTTTTCTTGAAAATAAGTGATTAAAAGTGAATAAGACGCATGATTTAACAGCAATAATTGAGCTTGGTATTATTCATGATTTGGTTTTATTTTTTATCGAAAAAATAGTTTGCAATAAATAAGATTTGTCTTTAAGTAGTGTTGCATAGTGCCTAGCTACTTTTTTATAAAGGTACTCTAGTAGTCGAGTGAGTTTTAAGATTTTGCATAGGATCGTGGTGTCCTAAATTCTAACAGTCGTGCGTGAACGAAACCTATTCTACCATTTCTTTAAGTTCTGCGAAGTATGTGTGAATCTTCGTAAATCTGGTTGTTACTGTTATTTTTGCAATGGGATAATAATTAGGTAACTGTGGTTGTAAAGTCTCTATATATAGGGCGGTAGGAGATGACGTAGGGGGCTTTGTAATGCATCATTTATTACTGTTAATTTTACGGTACAATACTGGCAACTGAGGTGCTAGTATTATACCGTAAAATCAACATTTTTTTTTTTTTTTTTTTTTCAGTGTACGGGCGGACTTCAGCCCCTCCAGGTAGTTTCCCATTAGCTGTTTCGGAGAGTTTGCTGTTGGAAGTTTTCGCCAGCGTAGTAAGAAGTTAAACTTCGTGTTTATGAATAAAGGATTATTGGAATCAACGGGGTTCCATTTTATAGTGATATTGACTTTTAAAATGACTTTCCTAGGTTCATGCAGAACGGACAGTGAGGTCATTTTGATTTTAGTTAAGTGATTTGAATTTTGTAAGTCTTTTGGGAAAGGATTTCCCCCTTTCAGACTTTCATAAAATAGAGCTTATTCTTGATCGTCTGTATTTTAAATCTACCAGGCCCACTGTTAAATTCCCTGTTTTTCTTTACAAATAATAAATTGTTGTGTAGCCCGGATAAACAGTTTTGTTATACTGTTACTGTTTATCCGCTTTCATATTTTATCAGAAAACCAGTTTGCACTTTGTTTAAAAATTTATAAGACTGGTCAGTGTTCCTGATGCGTTGTATTAAAACGCACAATCAGTATGCGTCAAGTGTGTCGTTGAAAAAAATATTTCTAAATTATTATCGTATTTACTCATGCATAATGCGCAGTCGTGTATAATGCACATTCCCGTTTTTAATAGAAAAAAAATTATGTCTCGTGTATAATGCGCCCCATAGTATTTAAACGTCAGGAATTCGGGGAATTTGAAAAAAAAATCAATAGACATACTCACTCAGGGAGAGGGGGAGGGGATGTAGAGATTCTTATTAACATTTCAAAGTGACAGGAATGCTAAATATGTAAGATGGAAGTGAAGATGATATGATAATACAGACTGTGCTAGTGACTATTCTAACAACAGTAACAAAAATGACAATACGAGTTGTAATTTGCCCAACTCAGTGAAAAAGTGCCCAAGCGGAGATTCGAAACCAGGACCTTGGCTTAAGCTGCCAACGCAGCTATCCTGGTCAAATCCCGTGGACACATTTTACTTAGACAACTTTTTCGCAATGACTTCTGTCTGTTATCTGAAACAGTTCAACAGAAAATATCGCAGGTAAAAGAACTCCAATAAACGCTGGATACGCACTTACAGGTAATTATTTTGGCACAATCATACTGATTGGTAACAAAATCATATGAGTTGTAATTTTTCCAACTGAGTGAAAAAGTGACCAGGCCTGGATTCGAACGCAGGACCTACATTTAAGCTGAAAACGCTCTAACAAATAGACTGTCCTGGCTTAAGCCAAAAGGTCTTGGGTTCAAATCCCAGTCAGAACACTTTTTCACGTTGAAAAATTACAACTCGAATGATTTTTTTAGCCAATCAGTATGATTTTGTTAAAATAATTATGTAAATATTGACAATAACCGATCTGCTTTTGACAACTTTGGTTAATTCTGAACTGTAATGTAGAACTTTTTTAGTTTTATACTGTTTCAGTTGAGCTGCGCTAATCTGATAAAGCTATATTAAGATCATATAAAATCATTGCTTTCTCCATTCATTTGGATAGAAACGCTGAAGTGAATAATTACTGTATGTTTGCCCACAATACACTAATATAACATGTATTAAATGCAATTATTTTACTCATTTTTAGGGTTCCGTACTTAAAAAGTAAAAATGGAACCATTATAAAATCACTCTTGTATCTGTCTGTCCGTCTGTCAGAGCCCCTTTTCTCGTAAACTGTGGGACGTGGAAAGTTCCAACTTGGGAAAGTTATAAAGCCTGTTGACCCACATATTTTCAGATTATTCGCGTTCACAGTTATGTTTAGGAAAAATTAAGGGGGCTAATTAAGTTACTTGAAAAAACAAATTTTCTTTTTGTATATCGTGTTGGGATCGTGTGAAAGATCTCGTAATACTGAACTCAAAAATGCATTTGTTTTAATTTTAAGTATTATATTTTCAGCGACATCATCGAAAATACACTGCAAAAATATGTCCCCTCCCCTCTCTATTTTCGAATCTACTGAAACTAAAATCATGAAAAAATTAGGGGTAGCAGGAGTTCATTTAAACCTTGCAGGAAAAATTTAGCGATTTTTCTAGGTCACATAGTTTTTGAGAAAAAGGCATTTTTCCTCTACACACAAACTTTACTTTTCGGTCTTTCTGCGGGAAAGTTCGCGAGTGCTCGAATATCTATTGACGCCGAATCATCCAAGGATATTTGAAAATGATTTTCGAAAAAAAGTTTCGGTAATTAGCCGAGATATTAATTAAGTTAGTTGAAACAAAAATTTCTTTTTATGTATCGTGTAGGGTATCGTTCGAAAGATCTCGTAACAACGAATTCAAAAATATATTTGTTTTAATTTTGGTATTATATTTTCAGAGATATCGTCGAAAGTGCACTGCAAAAATATGTCCCTTCCCTCCTATTTCCGAATCTACTGAAACAAAACTTATGAAACAAAAAATAAAGGTGGTAGTAGTTTGTTGGTTAATTAATAAATTTAACATACTGTACGGAACCCTTAGAGGGCGAGTTATACTCGCACTTGACCGATTTATTCAATACTCGTACAATTGTATCGCAATATTTACGTGTTGTATTCAGTGGAAGCATGTATGGCACCCTACAATTGTTAGAAATATTCTGTGTATAATGCACACACTTCTTTTAAGCCTTGAAATATTTGGGGGGGGGGGTGCATTATACACGAGTAAATACGGTATTAGCTTTGGGTTTAATTTGTTTAATCTTATTACCGCTACCAACCAAAGAGTGAAGTAATTGTCTGAGTGCAACGAAGACTCATACACAGCGCAGTATTACTTTGCCCCATATATAGCTACGATGGATATTAAAACCTTTCGTCAAGCATAACTCAAAAAATATTTAACGGATTTCGTTCAAATTTTTACAGCAGGTACCTATAAAGGTGACAACGACGTCTATTTATTACCAAGAATAAATGCTAAACCGTTTGGAAATTATATTAAAAAAATAGATAAAAAAGCACAATTAAAGTACATACGTCACGAAATTTTGTGGTACGTCATTTTCACCGGCGCGAGATTTTCGTAGACAATCAGAATTGAAAAGTTCATGGAGTACAAGGAGCAAAAAAAATATGCACGCACTAATATTCAGCACAATAAAATATATTTCAATTGAGTAGAAATCGAAAATTAATCTGGATTTTTTTCTCTTTGAAAGAAAAACCCCGCAATAACTTAGTAGACTTGGTATTAGAGATTTGGCGCAAATCTCAGCAATAGCAGCTTTTTTTTTTTCTCATGTGTAAATAATAAAAAAAAATTCTTTGGTGTTTAAATAAAAGGTTTCGATTTATGGCATTATTTCTTTTTTTTTTCTCTTTTTAGCATTTTAAATGGGATTAATGAAAGGCATGTATTTTAAATTAAATGAGTGAAAGGTTTATATTTAAATGAAATGAATTCAATATGAAAATGTTATAGGAACAATATTTGGCGATTTATCAACTGCGCCAGGATAACATAAAAGTACCAATATATCAAACGGTATGTAGTATGTGAAATGAAACAGTTATAATGACCCATCGTACAAGAAAAAAACTAATATTCTGCATTCAGAGGGAAAAATCCATCTCCTGTGCCGTAAGATTTGGCGAGTTCTTTTTTGGTGATAAGTTTTTCGATGTGATTGTTGGGATCTGAAGGATTTGGCTTACTTTTTCTAAATCTTATTTTTTTGCAGATGTAGTATTATGTAAATATATTTTTTAGCAGATATTTTTCTATTTTGTATATTTTCTATTTGGCATTTGGAAAAGAGATTTTTACCTTTTAATCTGTGCGTTCGGAAATATTAAAAAATAAAAAAAAAGATTTACATATATCAAGCGCTTAATTTTTATACGGACCACTTCTCCATTTTTAGATTTGGTACTTTTCGGTTAGCCGGGCGCCAGTGAAATTTATATATCTATGTATACATATATATACATATATCTATACATACACACATTTATATATGCATATATGTATATATACATATATATATACACATACATATATGTGTGTATGTATACATATATATATATATATGTATATATAGATATATACATTTCACTGGCACTCGGCTAAGCGAAAAGTACCTTAGATTTTAAATGCTATTTATTATTTACTAGCCGTTTATTAATTGTTTACAATTTAACCCCCTGACAATAACAATTATTTATCACAAAAATGCCTCTTAGGTTTGTTATATAAGTTTGTTTATGTGTTTTCATTACTTATTAAAATATGGAATATGGCGATAAAATTTCATTTTAGCATCGTGCTTAAATTTTTAAGATGGCGCAAAAACATGCTTTAATAAACGTATGTTTGTAAATATTTGAAAAACATGTTTTACCGCTCTCTTGAAAAATTTTGTAAGTTGCTAAAACTACCTTTTGGCACCATTTAAAATTTTTTTCGCCAACCGACATAGGATACGAAACTTTTTCCCATTCAGATACACATGCAAGTTTGGTCTCAAACAAGAGTAAAGCTAGCAACAATATTGTTTTAACTCTATAAGAGTTACAATAATGATATTAAATACTCCGATTGGCTTTGGGCCCAATTACGAAAGTTTCTCCTTCAAAAAAACTGTAGAAGAAGTCTTTTACATTTGTTTCAAATGAAGCTCGGTCTACAAGGTATTAGTTAATAATACAAACAACACTAATGGCATGGAGGCAAAAGTTTTAATTTAAATGTATATATTGGAAACCCTTCCCCCCTACCCCCCCCCAAAAAAAAAAAGAAAAGAAAGTTACAGTAATGAATTTAAATGGCGTTAAGCCACGCTTTCTGACATAAGCAATTGGCTGCAAACGCGATAACGAAACTTTCACTTAACTTAATAACATGTAGCTAATATAGCTCTCAGGGTATTTTGCAGTTATACAGACCTTGTGGTTTTTTTAAAAAGCTTGAGACAATTCAGGTTTAAGAAGTTGAGATTTACTGTCAAATGATATAAACAACTATGAACACAAAACTGATGAATTATTATTCAGGTTTATGTATGTATTTTAAAAAAATGCATCTGATTACACTTATTAGATAAATCACTTCTGTTTGCATTCAATAACTGATAAACGGCTTCTGTATAATAAATGAACTGTTTAAATATTGGGAAGAGGTGGCGAGAGGTAGAAAGAGGAGTAAACAAACGGGTAGACAGACGGGTAGTGAGATGGGTAGAGAGACGAGTAGCGACATAGGTAGACTGACGGGTAGCGAAACGAATAGACAGACGGCTAGAGAGAAAGTTAAAAAGAGGGTTTACAGAGGGGTAGCGAGATGGGTCTCGAGACGGGTAGCGACACCGGTAGACTGGAATGTAGCGAGAAAGGTTGTGAGACGCGTAGCGTGGTAGATAAAGAGACAAGTAGAGAGATGAGTACAGAGACGAGTTGACTGACGGGTAATGAGATTGATAGCGAGACGGGTGAAGAGTCGGGTACAAAAACAGACGGATAGTGAGACGGGTATACAGACGAGTAGAGAGACAGTAGATGGGTACGATGATGGGTAAGAAGATGGGTAGCGAGGCGTATAGCCAGACGGGTAGAGAGACAGATAGACAAATGGGTAGCGAAGTGGATAGAGACACGGCTAGACATACAAGTAGTTAGACGGATAGACAGACGGTTAGAGAAATAGATTGGCGGGTAGCGAGACTGGTAGAGGAATATAGAGACGGGTAGCGAGACCGGTAGAGAAATATAGAGACAGGTAGCGAGACGTGTAGGGAGATAGACAATCAGTTAGAGAGACGGGAAGAAAAACGGATAGGGAAACAGACAGATTGTGGAGAGACAGACAGACAGGCAAAAGAAAAGTCTGCGGATTGGCGCTGTAAAGGCGCATTAAAGGCGCAGGGGGCAGAGCCTCCTATAGAATAATCAAGAAGTATTTGTTAAGCTTAACTTTGTAATATATATAATTTTCAATTTTGCCGATATGGAGATTTAATGTAAAAGTTATTTTACAGAAGTCATCGAAAGATTTTTTCTATACTTTAATAGTAATTTAGACTATAGTTTTGCAATCTGGTTTGTAGCAAAACATGCTATCAATGTGGTTTGAAGTGTAAGAGTTTTTATAAACAATTATACAAATAATAGATATATAATCAAGGAAGAAAAAATTTAAATTCACACACAAAAAAGGTGCAACAATGAAATGAAATTTGCGTTAAGCCACGCTTGATAGAATAATCTATTGGCTGCAAATCCAATTACGTAACTTTAAAAAGCTTGGCGTTTTAAAAGATCCGGCGTTTTTTTTTTTTTTTTTTTTTTTTTTTTCAAGTTTTGCGCAATATGCGCTTAAGAAAATGAGATCCTTTGCCACATGTTAAAAAAAATTATGACAACCCATCTGATGAACAGTACTTCTTTTCTATTTTTTTAACAGTGTATATGAATTTATATATGATATTTTGTAATTCTATCATTTAATTTGCTCTTTTTCTTTATATTGTAATTGTTAACCCTATGTTCTCAGCAATATCACTCAGACTAATCCCTTTGAGGGAAGTCCTAGTTAATTAATTGAAGAACGTTTTAATTAGAAAAAGACAAAAATTATACGTCAGAAACCTATTCATAAATCACGCATGAAGCTAGTATTTTTACTAAAACTTTCCAAAAGAGTTGAAAAGTGATTATGACTTCCGTCTGTCTGAACTTTTGTCTGTCTAGCTGTCTAGCTAACCGTGCTTTAACTCCCATAAATATACTCTGATTACCATGTAATGAATACATGGTATTGAGGTCTACTATGACCTGTTCGGCATTGAAAATAAAGTGTGTAGCATATATAATTCATTTACAGGGACACTTAAAAGAATTTCTTTACTTTATGGTCTACGGGGGTAAATCGTTTACAGTGTATTTTAATAAATTTGAACTATTTCAAACATATTGAAATTTGTATACATCACCGAGGTGCACAACGAGATGCTGACTGTAGAAAATGGTGTGCACAGTAGCTACCGTATACTTACAGGAACACACAAAAGAATACAGTTACAGTACTGTCTATGAGCGAAAATTGCTGGAAGTGGGTTTTTCCATTGTGGTTTGCGTTTTTCGTTTTAACCAAATTTTTTCATATTACTTTGTATGTATGAAATCCCTTATAGATCATATACAGGGCGGCACAAAATAATTCGAGTGCATTTCCGCTTACTAACGGAAATTGCTGAAATAGAATTTTCAGTTGTGTTATGCGTTTCCTAACTGAACTAAATTTTTACATACAATGTATTACAAATATATAGATCATATACAGGGCTGCAGAAAAGAATTTGGATACTTTATTGACTATAGACGATAATTGCTGAAACTGAATTTTCAAATATGTCATGCGTTTTCTAAATTGTTTACTTAATATGATCTTTCACTTTCTTAAACGGTGAAGCTAGTTAATTAAAATATCGTTTAATAAGAACAATTTTATGCGCAAACTATGCGATTGCCATCTTAAAATGTTATCTCGATTAGAGTGGTATATAAATATATATTATTCATTTTTTACACACGTGGACAAATTCGACATAATATCACCGAGCTAGAATACTCTACGAGCTAGAATACACCTTAGACAGACGTAGCGAATGTTTGTATTATACTGAGCTATTTTGGAACTATATTTTGAGCATTAAATATATCTATTGCGCTATTTCTTTACTTGGGTTTAAATATTTTATACTCATAGTTTTTTTTTTTAAATCAACATCAATATTACTTAAAGTAGTAACAGTTATCAATCATTTTTAACTTAATTGCATAACTTAAATAGTATTTAATTTATTTCATTAACGTTTCACAAATTTCGCCACTTAGTATGTAAAATGTTATGAATGTTTACCATTTGGATTTCAGAAATCAGGTCACTAACAACAGTAAACGAAAGGGTTGTATGTTTGCACCAAGAGGTGTGGCTCAAGGTCTTTAAAATTTTCCTTTTTGGCATCCCCCAAAAAGGCGTGGGATTATAAAAAGAAACATCGGTCTAAGAGTCCGCTTTGCACCGTCAAATTTAGATTGCATATGCGATGGGTGTACGTTGCATACACCCACTACTTTAAAGGGCTAATTGTTTTTAATTGGACAGTAATTGCCAAAATTGCATATCAAAGATAATTATTTGAAACTCAAGTTTGTCTGCAAATCCATAAGTCGCCTACGATAATTTGACAGGAAAAACTGGTCAAAATTGCTGTTTTGTGCATAGTTCCGTTTCCAAACTATACCTTATAGGGAGTAGTTAAAAATAAAATTGTTCTTATTTTATGTTCAACACTCTTAGATACATATATGGATATATAATAGAATGAATAGGTTATATTGAAAAATATATTTACTTTTGCATATAGAAAATTTATAGTGTAAACTAAACATAAAATATTTTCAACTAATGAATTTATGTAAAAAAATCAGTTGTTATACGCAAAATATTTTGACTCACCAAAATTTTAAATAAAATATGTATCACAGTTAAGTAGGCAGTCGAATAAACTGAACCTACTTTGAAAAATAATGAACTTGATTTTACTAAAGAGAAAATTAGCAAAAGTTTCAAACGTATATAATCGAAATATATCATTTTCTTCATTCAAATTTTATATTATAGTATAAATATCTTCTTAAAAAAGATTCTGTTTTGCAAAATAGTGGGGTTTTTTTCTGTTGATTTATTTGGTTTGTTTCTTTTTTAACACTTTCCAATATAGTTGAAAAGTGTTTATGAATTCCGTTTGTCTGTCCGTCTGGACGCGCTCTAACTCGCCTAAATATAGTCGGATTGCCATGTGATTGATATCTACCATGACATGTTCGATATTGAAAATGCAATGTACAGCATTTATGTTTTGCATTTTTTTGTTTACAAGGGCACTCAAACGAATGTCGTTACATTATGGTCTATGGGGGAACTTGTTTGCAGCATATTTTAATGGTGTTACACTCTGTCAAATATAGTGAAATTGATATACATCACTGACGTGCAGTACAAGATGCTTATTATAGAATACGGTGTTCATAGCATTTATTGTTCATTTACAAGGACACACAAAAGTATTCGATTGCAGTACCGTGCATGAGCTGTCTATTTCTTGAAGTGCGCTTTCAATTGTGGTATGCGTTTTTAAAGTTAACTATTTTTTTGTATATTACTTGATGCGTATAAAACCTATAGACCATATACAGGGCTGCACAAAAGAATCAAGTATATTTCTGCTTACTGGCGGAAATTGCTGCAGGAGAATTTTCAACTATTTTTCTTAACTTAACTAAATTTTTGCATACTATGTAGTATATATGCAAATCTATAGATCAATATGCAGAATTGCACAAAAAAAAATCGGACATTTTTCCGGCTATAGATACCAATGGCTGAAATTAGGTTTTCAAATGTGTTATGCTCTTTCCAAAATGTTTACTTAACCATCATATCATCTTTAATCTTATTAAACGTAGTGAAGTTTCGTTACAGTGTTCTGAATGTGTTGGGAAGTGTTTTATAACCTACTAGCTGACCCGCCAGGCGTTGCCCGGGCCCATGATAATAAAATTAAATAAACCTCAAGTTTGTATGATTTTATATCTTTAAACCGATTTTGTATGAAATTATTTATTTAAAAGTGCCTCGCACGCGACGAAAAATTCTTTATTTCCACCTTCCACCGACAGGGGGCACATTCTGATCTAAACGAACCTCCGGCACGTGTTCCCGCTGCCTGCGGCACCGTATGTAGTAGGCGAGCAGCGCACGCGAAGCAAAATCTTTTAGTTTCCCCTTCCGCCACCAGGTGGGCACTCTGTTCCAAACAAACCACCTTCCGAACGAAAATCCGACACGTGACCCGACTGCCTCCGGCACCGTACAGCAGGCGTGCTGCGCATGCGCTGCAAAATCCTTTAGTTCCACTTTCCACCGCCAGGAGGCGCAATTTATTCTATACGAACATCCCACCCGGGTACCTGTTGTACCAAGGGAGTTGAATGAACCAATTTACGTCGAATTCGGGCCCATAGAACTCGAGAAAATAATGCATCCCCTGGCGGTGGTAGATGGACTAAAACCTGTAATGCGATCGAAAACCAAGTCGAATCATCCAAATCCTGTTGTGATAGGACCCATAGAACCCGAGATAAGAATGCACAGTTAGAGAAAAAAGCTTGTAGGATTGTCCGCCAGGGGGCGCTTTGTTAACAACAAATCATTTACTTTGATTGTTTGTATTCATCAAGTATAAATACGGGTTGTGCACTTTAATAAGGAACATAAATTTACTTTTTACGAAAATCGCTATTGGAAATTTCCGGTATTTTCTATATATAACATTTATAAAACGCTTCGGGAGAAGGAAAAAATGTTAAATTTCTTAAATGGAATTTGCTTTCTGTAATCAGAGCAAGGCGTTAACCCTCCCCTCCCTATACCCGCAAATATAACGAATAATTTGTTCAAGAAAACCCTCTGCTCCAACATTAACGCGATCATTAAAAAAAGAATTATATTTTTCTGATAATTAGAACATAATGAAGACGCTACGCAAAATAGCCGCCAGATCGCACCCCTTCCGAACTTCAAATTGAAATCTATATCTTAATTAGTTATCTTTACTTTTGTTCTTTAGTAAAAATTGGCAATCATATCCTTTCATTTGCGCAAAGTAAATGGAGGGATCGGCCAGAGAAACGGATCTCTTTGTACTTTAGTTTTTAATGAAAGTCAATCCCTGTCTAAAACTTTGTCGGATTTTTTTTTTTTTTTACTAGCGCCGCCAGATTTTTGCAGTTTTTTGAAAAATTAAGAAAAATTACCGGCGATTTTACTTGATTTTTGCAGTTTTTTTTTTGCAAAAATTAAGAAAAATTACCAACCAAATTTTATAAATATTGCATTGTCGGGTGCAGAAGATTTTTCTACATAGGCTCAGAAAATTTCAAATCGATATCTTAATTAGTTTTCTTAAAATTCGCTAATTAGTAAATAAATTTCAAATTGCTTCATTTCTGCTTGCAAATCGAGAACCAGGTGTTGTTTTCTTTCATCATTTTGATAAAAAGGATAGCAATTTGGATGCGATGTTTAGTGAGATTCTAATTAATATCTTGGGTAATTATTAAAATATTAAAATTCTGAGTATCAGGTGCATCAGATCAGGCCTTGAACTACCTAAATCTAAATTTTCCGACTTCTAAGTGCGCTAGATTTTGCTGGCTATCGCAGACAGACAGACGCACAGACACACACACAGACCGATTTGGTCTTTTATTAGTATAGATGCTTCACGCATGATTTTTCTTTCTTGTTTTTGTTTGTACAAATTTGTTTCTCCATTCAAATTGAAATGGTTTTCTTTTTAAAATTGTTAGTATTTTATTCTAATCTTATGCGACAAACGAGCATAATACTAGTGTTCATTGAAATGAAATATAAAAATAATAATAATAATAATTGTATTATATCTGAAATAGGATTTTGAAAGAACTACTTTGATCGTGTCTGGATACCTTTAAAAGACCTTCAATAACTGAGAAGTTAATAAAGTTATTGTTTAAAAACTTTTTTTTTAATGAATTAAAAGTGAGGCAACAATTCTACCTTCACTTAAGAATGTGCGCTAAAGATATTTAAACGAAGCATTAACAAATCTTGAAGCTGATTTTATCACTATTATTATTAACTTTTTTCTTCTTGCAATTAACATTTAAAAATATTTTTTCCAAAAGTTAAATTCAAAATAAGCGTTAGTTAAAATATATCTAAGGCATTTGAAAGTTGACCAATAAAGAAAAAGTTAATGCAGTTCGTGAGCGAAACAAACTTTACGCCTTTTTTTCTTTTTTTTCTTTCTTCTTCTTCTTCTTCTTCTCTCTCTTTACTAGAAGCTAAGAACTTTACTTCTATTAAAAGTGACAAATACAAAACATGGGTCATTTTATTAATAGCATTCGTGGAGTCATAGTTTTAATTCATGATTTGTAAATGATTTCTTCTTTTCTCCCCCCCCCCCCACCTCTTTTTTTTTTTTTTTAACTTTGTGAAATAACTTTATTGTTAACATATTCTCAAAACAAAATACACTGCATTCTTAAAAAAGAAACCACGAAAATCGTCTCTTTCCTATAACTAAATTTCAAAATCACGCAGATTTTTAATTTTTTTTTTTTTCAATTAACAATTACATTTAAACAAAAATCGTGATTTAAAGCATCAGTAAGCGATAGCATATTTAAAATGAGGATATATATATAACAATGAATGGACTAGTTCTTTTATAACTTCATTTTGACTACTAACTGAAAGAAATATCAACCATTATGTCGCTAATAATTAAAATATATCTAAATGTTGTTTGCGGATAAAACGGCTGTAAACATCTCTAAGTTACTTTAAAAAGGCCTTCAACAGTGGTGATGTTAATAAACTTATTATTGTAAAAAAAAATCCATTATGAGTGAGGTAACCATGCTACCTTCACTTGAAGAATATGTGTTAAACCTATTATAGTGAAGCACTGTAAAAGCTTGAAACTGTTTTTATCATTATTATTATTAACTTTTTACCTTTCGCGATTAAATATTCAAAAGTATTTTTAACAAAAGTGAAGTACGAAATAAGCGTTAGTTAAAAGATGTCTGAGCCATTTGAAAGCTAGAAAATGACCAACAATCAACAAGATAATACAATTCGTGAGCGAAACAAACCTTTCCTTTCTGTCGATTATTTTCTTTTTCTTTTTCTTTACTAGAATTCTATTAAGAGTGGCAAATACAAAGCATTGGCCATTTTATTAATAGCGTTCGCGTAGTCAAAATTTCAATGTATTATTTGTAATTTAATTTTTTTTTTTTTTTTTTTTTTTTTTTTACTTTGCGAAATGACTTTATCGTTAGCATATTCGTTAAAAAAAATTACAAAACAACTTCACCGTTAGCATATTCGTTAAAAAAAAAATGCATTGTGCTCTTAAAAATGAAACCACGGAATCATGCTTTTATTTTTATTTTTAACAAAGTATCTTTTATGAATAACTAATAGATTTTTATGCATAAGAAGCTTTCAAAAAATAAATGTCCACGCTTAAGGAAACTTAAATATGTTTTCAAGGACACTTTCTGTATATTTCGTTTTGAAGATGGTGGTTATTTATAGGTACTAGGGGATCCAAGTAGGGCTTCCCAGGTTACAGAACATAGGTGAAAATTTTATCTACGGGGATAGTATAAAAAGTTAAAATGCGTAACCTGGTAACTAATTATTAGCAGGGCTATTTCATTAATATAACATTTTTCTTACCTTAATTAGGTCAGTTTTTCAATGTACAATGCATAATTATCTGGGAGACAGTTCACTTACATATAATGTCATACATGAAAATAAGATTATCTTTAACTTGCATCAAAGTAAAACAAATGACTAAATCTAACCGTAGTTCCACTTAAGAGTTCAATTTTTCTCCCCATTAACCCTCTGCCCCCCCCCCTCCCCCAATCAAAAACCTCTGTCAGAATTTTTTTCTTAGATTTAAGGGATAAAATCCACATGTTACCAACATTGACACAGGAATAACACAATAACTAGCTTTAAATCTTTATTTAAAATAAATGGATTTATTGAGATTTAAAATACAAATCATTTACAAGTGTCAGGCATAATTGTCCATGTATAATTCACAAGAGATTAACAACTGTTTATCCATAAAAGTGGCTGCAATGCGGTAAAAGTTTTCTGTTAAAAATTGTTTTTTTTTTTTAAAGTAAATATTTTATTTTGAGAACTGGTAATAGATTCAAAAATAGCACATTGAAATTTTAGAGCAGGGATGGCGAACCTATGCGTGCCCAAGGTACGACAATTTCTCCGACATGAAAAATTCGATATTTATTATATACATACAATTCATTTTTTTTTTTTTTTTGACGGATTTACACGTTTCAGAAACTGGAGATTCCGAAAAACATATTTTTAGAAAAAAAAATTGCCGTCCGTCTGTCTGTATGTGTGTGTGTGTCTGTAAACGCTCTATATCTCGAACAAATTGAGATAGAGACTTAAAATTTTGTATGTACTTAGTATGTAATAATGGGAAGAAGCTTATTGAATTTCAGTAACCTCGATTATCTGGAACAATTTTTTTCGTACTCTCGAAATACTCGTATATAAAAGGTATATATATAAAAATTTTCGAAATTGTTTATTTTAAAGAGTGAATATAAAATACAATAAAAAAACATAAATTTTGCATAAATAATGAAGTCGATTGAATAATTAGCTGCCGAGATATTTGGAATCCTATTTACCACACTCTTCAATTTTTCATGACCCTGTATTTCATTCAAATTTCAATTCAAAGATATATTTTAATTGGAAATGAGACGCTTAATCCGACGCAGTAAAACGTGAGTTAATATGATTGTCAATTTTGGAGTTATAAGGATGTTTCTCTTATGCAATTCAGTAATAGAGCATTTAAAGTTTATGAAGTCATCAAGCAAGGATTTTCTTCGAATTGCAATGCATTTTATAAGTAGTTTACACATGTTTTATTTTCATAATATATATTATGCATATCTATGATGGGTAAGTATTACGGTGGCCCCCAACGACTAGTTCTTTCATCATTTCATCATTCCTTTACGTTATAGTAAATAAAATTGTGTTTAACACGTACATATTATCACACATAAAGCAATTATTTTTGCAAAAATGGACAAATACAATTTTGTTTGTGATACTAAGCATTTTTCATTGCTGTTATGCAGCTTTTTCTTTCCTTTCTTCCTTTCTTATACTCTAATAGATTCTGTACATTTAACATATATATATATATATATATATATTATTTCCCATTAACAACACCAACAAGCAATATTTATATGAAAAATATCAGCTGTGTATTCAAATAAAATTTTGAAATTTATTAAAAACGATACTTTTATATTAGCCGTCTGTCAGTAGTTAATAGCCGAAAATCGCCAAAGACTTCGCTACTTACAGCACCCTCTTTGATTATGATAATTTCAGTAGTTTAAGTGCGTAGTTCCATTAGATGTCTGTTAAGTTTGTATTTTATTTATATTATTTTCTTATTTTATTTATTTATTGATAAAATTTTAATTTCGTTATCGAATATTAGTCAAAAAAAAATGATGAACTATTTATATTGTTTTAAGTGCAAACGGTTTAATCTTTTGTAATCGGGACTGCACACAATGGAGATTAAAAAAAAATTAAATCATGCTTGAAAATTATTTTAAAAACCCTTTAAAAAATCAGTAATTTGATATATGGTTTCTAAACAAATTACATTTGAAAAAAATATTTTTTTTTCCTATTCTGCGGTAGAAAAATCGAAACTGTGCGATGGTTAGAAGTTAAACAAATTGTAGTGAAAGAGAAATTTATTGATCAAATGTTGCCATCGTAAATATGACGTAGATTTCGTTTTTACTGCACTTTTTTTAACTTCTAAACATCAGAAAATTTCAATTTTTACACCGTCAAATAAGAATAAAAATCTTCTTTCAAATGTAATTTGTTTGAAAACTGTATCTTAATTTACTGATTTTTAATGGTTTAAAAATAATTTTCCAGCATGAATCTCTTTAAAATATATCTCTATTGCGTACATCCTGATTACGAAAGATTAAACCGTTTTCACTTAAAACAGTATAAATATAAATTCAGCATTTGTTTCCGACTAATATTCCATAACGAAATTAAAACTTCATCAATAGATAAATTAATTAATTAAATATCGTAAATAAAACACAAATTTAACAGACATGTAATTGAACTTATGTGTTTAAACACTGAATTAATCAGAATCAACAAGGCTGCTTGCTGTAAGTAACGTAATCTTTGGCACTTTCTTCTACTATTAAACCCTGGTATGCGAATAATACAAAAGTATCGATTTTGATTAATTTTATTTGAATACATAATTGGTATTTTAACATAAAATTGCTTTTTGGTGTTGTTAGTGATCAATATGCAACTAAATGTAAAAAAATCTATAAAAATGTTTTTTTTTTTTTTTACTAGAGTTGGGCAAATTTGTAATTGCAATTATCTGCAATGTAATTACAATTTAATTGTATGTAGTTGATTTACACACATTCATGTACAGAAATTTCGTCATATAATGGGATGGGGGTGCAGTTCCGGCTACATTGCTGGAAGAATTTTTTACGGCATGCAATTGTAAGTATAATAAATTACATACAATTAAATTGTAATTACATTTCCCACAGTTGAAATTGCAAATTTGCCCAACTCTGGTTTTCACCCATGTTCTGTACACCAGGAAAGGCACACTGCAATGCAAAAATATACATTACCCCTAAGAATTTGACAATTCTGAAAAATATGTTGACTTTTGTGAAAAGAGAAAGAAATTAGATGAATGTACGTGGCAATTGAAACAATAGAAAAGGAAAAAATGCATATTTAATTAATAGCATACGAAAAATACAGAAAATGTGATTTCTTGCCAATGCAAAAGTATACATACCCAGCATAAAAGAATACATTAATGTGTGTTTTTGTAGTTACAAAAGGAAACTAATAGTTGGAAGGACGAACGTGACGTCGGGTGATGTCCTAAATCCGGGATGGCATGCTTTCAATAAGATTTATCAACGTAGGTTTGCCAATTTTATACCAGGCTTTTAATATTGATTCACGAAACTCGTCTTTGCTTTTATATAATTTGCTGTGGGCATAGATTTTGCGAACTAAAATTCCTTACAGGTTCTCCATAGGATTGCAATCTGGGGAACAAGGTGGACAATTCAAAACATTAACTTTTTGTTGCTTAAACCAATCACATGTACTGCGACTGCTATGTATTGGGGCATTGTCGTGCTGAAAAGTGAACTTTACTTTCTTTAATCGCCGGAGATACGGGATGAGGTGGTCTTGCAATATCTGTTAGTACTCAATACTATCCATTTTTTATGTTGTGAAGGCCAGCTGAAGCTTATCACAAGCAGTGAATGTTCCCCTTACCATTAAGCTACGTCCTGCAAAGTTTCTTTTAGACAAGTATCTCTGTTCCTTTCTTAAATCTTGCCAGTAATATGCGATATGGGAAATGAGTCATATCTATCCATTTTCTTTATATATGTTATAGAAGTACAATCTATCACGTTCCCTAATGAAAATGTTGCAGGTAACATTTCAGCCTTCGATGTAAATCAAGGTAAGAAAATGAAAGTTTCGAGATATTCAATATTTAAGTAGTGACTTTTGGCGATTTCTTCGGCTGTAACTCCTGATTAGCGGCTAATACAAAAGTATTGCTTTGATGAATTTCCCAATTTTATTTGAATGCATAATTCATATTTCCATATAAAAATTCTTTTTGGTGTTGTTAGTGGTCAATCTAAAATATATATACATTCAATTTAAAAAAAAATCTATAACCAACCAAAACTATAAACAACCAAATCTACAACCAAAATTTATTGGGATTGCTTCCTCTATAGCAGCCGATTTGTTAAGGCTGAACCTTCAGTTAAACTAATTACATAATTAAAAAAATTACATTTTTTTCTGCCTGAAAGAATTCATTTTATTGAGATTTTTAAATTGTAATAGCAAAAACGATTTGCACTTATCAACAATTCATTTTTGATGTCATATATTGAGTATTTATAATGGCATGTATTGAATAATAATCTTCTACTTCAAAAAGGATGTCAGGATGTAGTTAAATAATTTAACATCAAAATTAGAAAAACATATAAAATATCAGTTAATATATTTTATACCCAAAATCATTACAAAGTTCGCAAAAGTATCCGGATTATTATTGTTAGAAGTACGCTATAATGATGTTATATGTTTTTAAACTTAAGGGAATTTTTGCATGCAGGTTGGAAAATGTAGGGGAGATGGGGGATGAATGGGACATTTTAACAAAAATATTTATTTTAAATATTTTTTTTAAAAGTTATTATCAATATTATATATCACATTTCATACATTAAGTGTTTGACTACATCTTATGCACAATATCTATTCAACATTATTATTATACAGATATTATTATGAAATTTTAAAAAAAGTTCCTCTCTGTCCCAATCATCCCCACAGCAGGGATGAATGGGGCACAAATAATTTCCTCCCTGTATTCAATGTTAAAAACTAAAAGCTGTCAAAAATGCCTCCTTGGCAAAAGCTGAGATATTATAAATTGTAATATGATCTCCAGGATTATTTGTCAGCCAATCATCGTGGACTCATCTCAGCTTTGTCTTAAAGGGCCCATAAACGGAAGCATTCAATGGCTGAAGACGATGGCTACAATGAGGATGAAATGTTAAAAGAATAATTACCATAAATTATTAATTTATCAACTTATATAATATTATTTAGTTAATAAATATGTTTTTCAGCATCCTCTAGGGATGAATGAGACATTCATCCCCATTCATCCCCATTTGAAATGTCCCAATCATTCCCATGATGCATATATTCAATTCTCAGCCATTTTGTCTCAGAAATTATTTTGTCACAATGGTTAATATTCATTCATTTTAATTACCAATAGTGAGCCTTGAAATAAAAAACTACAACATATCTTAATCGTTTATATTGCATAAGATATTTAAGTAACTTCAAATGTAAAAAAAATTACTTTTGAGCAGAGTTTTCAAGAAATGTAAATTTGAGGGGAAATGAAAATAGCCATGTGGTCTTGCTTTTGGTTCTGAAGCACACTATGGTAGTGAAATCTATGATTATAAGAAGCAACTAAAAAGAAATGTTTATTGTCTGAAATATTGAGAACGTTCCATCCATCCCTTGTCCTATTCCTCTCCCATCTCCCCTATATGATAAAAAATATATAATAATAATATATCTAAGTTAATACAAAAAACAGCTAAATGCAATATATATACAGTTAATCTTTCGATATGTCTGTTTAATTATGCACGCCTTTAACTTTTGTTCATTCAGTTATAAATGTAAGATATGACTACACAGTGTTTCTAGAAATGTGTGAGTGGATAAGTTTACTGTGTAGTTCATGAATGCTTTATTGTTTATAATAGTCTATATATAGTAAAGGTCTGATAAAATCTTAATGTGTAAATTTTATAATGTTGAAGTATTATTTTTGATATATTATTATAGTATAGATTATTGAAGTTATGTTAAAATACTTTGTTATAAATGCTTGGATAAAATTAATAGATTTTTTTTTTTAAGTAGTATGGCAATTTCCTATGTTACTTAAGTTTAATAAGATATTCTCAATGCTATGTAATAATTTGGTCACCCAAGAATATTAAGAACTAAAATCTAAATTATTATTATTATTATTACTATTATCGTTATATGTGAAAAATAAGAAAGTTTAAGATTGTTATGAATTGATAAAATTTAAACATGTTATGAATTGAGAGTATTTACTAAATGTTGATACATGAAGGTTAGATTAGAGAAATACTAAAATATGTTGAAGTATGTATGTATTAATTAAGAGTACTTGATGGAGTATAAAGTGAAAATTTAAAAACAACGCATAGTACTATAGTACTATGCGTTGTTTTTAAATTTTAGTAATTATTATAATAACTACTACTAACTGCTATAGCTGCTCACTAGTATATACAACTAACTAAAACTACAAGTACTACAATCTGTAAATGTTCTTGCTACGACAACTACAACTAATGCTATGGACAATCTCTATTAGTGTGGATGATGATAGACTTTTTAAAAAAATGGACCATATATTAAAAACAATGGGCTCATCCTTCGCATGAGAAAGAATTATGTGTTGCAATTTATTATTAATCTCAACATGAGCTGCTGAAGATAGATCGCTGTTGATTTTTCTATTACAAAATAAAATAAGTTGTATTCATTCATTATTAAATAATAATATTTACAACATTTTTAATACAGTTAAAAATAAAAGAATAAAATCACTATAGTTTGATGCAAAATAATAAAACTTCAAAATGCTAAAAATACCAAATATTAAATATAATAACACTTCAAAAGCCTCAATTTTAGGCTATACATAGTTTAAATAAAAAACCACCACAATATTATAAAAAAGCAAAGAAAAAGAAATTTCTAAGAATACAATACTATTTTACTTTACCAGCTATAGCTCAAACATCTACTTTAGGTTTTTTCAACAACTTTCCTTTCAACAAAAAACCTTAGCTATTATTAAAATAATGATTACATATTTTTTTCATAAACAATAGTAATGACAAAATATAGTACTATTATCATTACATTAATGTCAAATTTTCAACGAATACATCTCTAAAATGACAGTTTCTAAAGCATTATCTTATGTTTCTTGAAATACATTAAAGAAAGATTTTTTAGAAGCAAGACGGAAATAAGCAAAGTGCATTCAATGACAGTTATCTGAACTATAAATTATAATTTATTCGTTAAACTGCATCAGTTTTCTTTGAACTATTAAATTATTTATTAGACTTATTTTTCCTCTATCGGTTGTTGTTCAAGCAAACTTTCCTAGAATTTGTTTTTGTTCTTATACTTTATTTGTTACTTTTATCTTTAGTTGTAAAAAAAAAAGGTGATATCCACAGTAAGAAAATGGGTGTTTAAAGAAAAAAAAATAGAGTATTTCCTTCCTCGTATACACTTCATTGGTAAATTCATGCCTGTAATTAAGGGAAGAACGAGGATTTTTCTTGTGGTAATTACGTTTTCCAAAATGGCAATTTCTCTTACAAGATGAAAGTCTTTCTCAACATTTTTAATTGAACGGAAATTGATTGGCATTCATTACTTACCCATCATACGTATTATAGGGTGAGTCTTGTGATCGTTTTAAAAATTGAAAAAAATTGACGGATTTACACGTTTCAGACACTGGAGATTCCGATAAACATATTTTTAGAAAAAAAAATTGCCGTCCGTCTGTCAGTTAGTGTGTCTGTATGTCTGTAAACGCTTTATCTCCCGAAGAAATTGAGATAGAGACTTGAAATTTGGTATGTACTTAGTATGTAATAATGAGAAGAAGCCTATTGAATTTCAATAACCCTCAATCCGGAACTATTTTTTCAAAGTAAATTTAATTACAAAGTAAATTTAAATTGGAAATGAGACGCTTAATCCGACGCAGTAAACAGTTAATTAATAGGATTATAATTTTTGGAGTTATAAGGATGTTTCTTTTACGCAATTCAGTAATAAAGCATTTAAAGTTTATGACGTGAGAAGCCAGGGTTTTATTCGAATTGTAATGCATTTTATAAATAGTTTACACATGGTTTATTTTCACATTTTATATTATGCATATCCATTATGGGTAAGTATTACGGTGGCCCCCCAATGACTAGTTTTTATTTTCATCAATGTAAAATATCGCATAAGGTACCTGTTTATCCTGTACTTGGGCACATTTGGCGAGATGTAACCGATTTGTGCTCTTGTAACAGTGTAAGAAACAAGAAAGAAAAATCATGTGTCAAACACTTTCCAACACTTCCAGAATAATTTAACAAAACTTCACTTTTCTCACCATAGTCCCTAATGTAACAGAATTCTTTTGACCGTCTCTGTAAAAGAACTATAAATACTACACACTTCATTTGTCATAGGGGACATGCCATAGTATACATCAATAGCATATACCAAATACATGGCAACCTGAGTATATTTATGAGAGTTAGAGTACGGACATTCGGCAGATAGCAGACAGACAGACTGAAATTATAAACACTTTTCAACTATGTTGGAAAGGGAATCACTACAGCAGATGCTACTAATAATTTGACTGACAGCATTTTCTATTGAAAAAATATGCATGAATACGGAACTTTTTACTTCAAGTTAATAGGAAAATGTACTGTTTAAAAGTACGTTTTGCAATTAATTTTCAGCAAAATATACTGCAACCAAATTGCTAATAGATTTGGCTGTGATTTCCTCGTTTTTCCTTACAGTGTAGAACTAAAATGATGAATGACGATTGAATGTATTTTAAAACCAAATACTGAGACAAGTTAAAAAAGTTCGGTGATTTAGGAAATCTACATATTTTAAAGAAATTGTTTTTATAATTTTAATGAAAATATTTTCTGTTAAAATTTATGGCTATTCATAAACGGAAAAAATCATAAAAAACATGAAATTATTTTTTTCATTTTGAACCGAATCTTTAATTCTCATTCTATCTGTTTAAATAACTTTTAAATAAGTGTTCTGCATTAGGTCCTTCATTCTAGAGGTCTTCAAAAAGTTCAACTTGCCTAAATTGCTCAACGCAACGTTAAAATAAGAATAATAAATAATAAATAATAGCATAAAATTCTTTCTCATACGAAGGATGAGTCCATTGTTTTTAGTGTATGGTCCATTTATTTTTAAATATCTTTGAGACGTTTAGCAATTATTTTAGCCTCTAAAATCACCCGAATCCAATAGCCTAAAGCATTTACACCCGGTGAAGAAGATAGTCAATCTTCTTGCATGATAAACTTCGGACAGTTGACCATGGAAGCAAGCCTGTATTGATTTGGCTCTCTGCAATGGTGGCGAAATATCCAATCATTTTAAGACGTAATCTGTCCCATCCATGCAATACGGAAAGTTTGAAAGAGACGTTTAGCAATTATTTTTGCCTCTAAAATCGCCCAAATGCAATAACCTAAAGGATTTACATCCGGTGAAGAAGGTGGTCAATCTTCTTGCATGATAAACTTCAGACAGTTGACCATGGAAGCAAGCCTATGTTGATTTGGCTCTCTGCAATGGTGGCGAAATATCAATTATTTTTGGGGTACAATCTGTCAGCATGTGGAAATAAATATGTAGCCAATATGTCCAGTTTGGAATATTCTGCATTAATTTTTACCCCTTTAACGATGAATTTCAAAGACAGTTTTCCATTTTTTCCATTCCAGCCCAAACCATACACTGAAAAAAAAAGAGTTGTTTTTACAGTATAATACTAGAACCCCTCTGCCAGTATTATACCGTAAAATCAACACTTTTTTTTGCAGTGTGAAATAATTCTTGTTCTGAAAGAGTTTAACAATTCGAAGGTTTTTAGGCATATCCTCGAGGGTTGCTGACTATACGACATCATTTTTAGCATTATAACATTGTTCAGTGCAAAGCAACTTCTCATCAGAATATTATTTTGTCAACACTTCTGCTATCATACCACTTCAACAATTTCTGGCATCTTTGTAACCTTTTTATTATTTTTGCAGCAGTCAAATCTTAAGCTTTTTAGGTACGTTAGCAATTATATAAATACGTAGCACCTATAGTCGTCGTCTTTTACGTCCGTCTGTCCGCATATAACAGTGCAAAAACTACCCAACCAAATGGCTTCAAATTTAATATATATAATCGTTACAGAATTTTGTCATTTCAAATTTTATGAAAATCGAATGAAAACTTAAAAAGATATAAATAAAAGTTTTCTGTTAAATCCTATCATACATAATTAATTCAATGATATCCCATGATAAGTAATGATTCTAGGTTGCCATGGTGATTACGTCCTATTTAAGATGGAGTCATATTATTTCTTTATTACTGAATTTAAAAACCGAATTTGTATATTAAAATGGTTTAATTATAGCAATCCTATAATCTACTGACAGTTTTCTTGGATAGATGTTTCCGGAGAAATAGATATTAAATGGAAAAAGAGTCTAAATACGGATTTCATGTTCTGAAATTTTCAAAGCTAGGCTTAAGTTTGCAATTGGAATTTTCAGTAAATGTCAACAAAAGATAAAATGTTTCCAACTTAAAATGTACTTAATTTATAGCTTCCGAAAATACTTTATTCCTGGTAGAAAAAACTGATTAATACACTGTAAAACTTCTCCGAAAATTACGGGCAGCAAAAGAAATTTTTGTGTCTGAAATGCTTCTTTAAATCTCGGATATCTATTCGTTTCATAGGCTTTATAGTAAAGGAAATCTACGTGTTTAAAAGTACATTGCGTGACAAATAATCCAGATTCGATAAGCATCCACTGAAAGTAACATAAAAAGGCAGTAGGCTGTAGAATTAAATGCTCTGAACAGATTCTTTACGATATTAGTTTATTAAACTTCGAGTTATAAGCGTACGATTACAAAGTACGTACATGAAGGGATGGGATGGTGCCTGAGAGCATTTTAACCAACGCGAGCTTACATTATTAACTTCTTATCAGAGGAGCGTGCGAGAGAGAGAATGAGCCCTCCGACACATGTCGATTTTCATGCCATACACATATTGGCAACATAAAATTGGCGGAAGAGCATATGAAAATGAATGATGTCATATAAGCTAAAAATTATCAGTTACGCATTAGGCAATTAGGAGAATTTTTGAATTACAGGGCAGGGCTACCAGAATAGCAGTCCTATAAAGTGAGCCAACAAGAATGTGAATGCCAAATGTACGTTGAGAGCAAAGTTTTGGGAATCTAGCTGAAGTAGACAAAACAACTCTCATGTACTGAAAATGTTTAGGATTTACCGAAAAGGCTAAACTCAAAAATTAAGCAGACACAGACATTTCTAACGAACGTTGGACGGAATGAGAAATAAAAAGCAAACCGAATACAAAGTCAATCTTTATCTCTTTTCTTTCTTTTTTCTTGGATATCTAGTGATGGAGATTAATCGTTTAAATGAATTCTATCTATGTGAGAAAGTTTTATTGATTAAGGGCATATGTTAAATATATTTTCTTTTAATGGAGGAGAATTAGGCGGGAGCTGAAATAAAAGTTAGGATAAAATGACTAAGTATTTAAAAGTTAGTGTAAACTGAAAATTAAAGAAAAGGATTAATTTAAGAAAAATATATGTGATTCCACATCACATATATATAAAAAAAGTGAACGCTTTTTGGAATCTCGAGTAACTTGGAACAGACTGTATTATATTTTTGTAAACCTTAAGAAGCTACTTCACTTATGCGAAAACACCTGCTCGCCAATGTTAATCCTATCGGACAGTTATTTTATATCTCTTTTGTGTTTCAAAATTTTTATTTTATTTTTATTTATTTATTTTATTTATTTATTTATTTATTTATTTATTTATTTATTTTGCATTGGATAACTGAGGTCAATCGCAACGCATGCCCTTTTTTATTGTTGTTGTTTTGTTTGTTTGCAGGTATTTTTTGTTTGCATACTTTCACTTTCGGAACCAGTTTTGAAAATGAAAGTATCATCATTAAAAAATCTGCAAGCAAAATCGAAAAAGTAAAAAAGGACCTGCATAGCGATCGACCTCATCCAATGCAAAAAAAAAAAAAAAAAAAATCATTTCAAAATATGTAAATTTAAACGAGATATTATAAAATAACTGTCCCATAGGATTAACATTAGCGAGCGGGTGTTTTCCCGTGAGTGAAGTAGCCTCTTAAGAAAGATAAGAGCTAGATTAAGAAACATTTGTCTTTCTTTTTACAGTGCACTCAATCATTGATAAATGTTTAATGTATAGCAAACTAAATTTATAACTGAAGCAAAGTATTTGGAAACTAATTAGTTTTAAGTATCTAAATCTTTACTGCTGAATATCCTAATTGTAAATTCCTGCCATTTACATAAAGCAACGGATAAACATTTTACACAATCACTTTCTGATTAAATGATATAATGTACGAGATTTGCAACTAAGCAAAGCATTTGGCAACTAATTGCCTTAACATGTTTAAATCTTTACTGTTGAATGCCTCAAATGTAAATTCTTGTCTTATACAAGGTTACACAAAAAAGAGAAAGTATCTCATCTTTAAAAATCAGTAGCACAAAAAATATCAAAACATCAAACTGATGATTTACGTGAATTACAAAAGAGCAAAGAATTTGGCCTTCATGAGCAAGATAACTCGAACTTATTCACAGACTTCTATATACTGTCATTATGAAACGAATTTTGCAAAAAACATCTATTGAATCCTAACTCATTTATCAAGGAAGGGGTAGAATTCTATAATCTCTTTGAAACCGAAAGTTAATTGGAATAACTGTCCCTGATTGCGATCTCTGGCTGGTGCTTATCATAACATTCGATTTTGTTTTTCAAGAAACAAGTTCCAGAATGTCTCCAGTTTATTCAATGGCGATCAGGATTGTCGTTCTAATGCCAATCAAGGACAAGGCTGTCGAGTTTACCGAAGATACATTAGCAGATAACTATTAGGAAAATGCTTACAATTATAATAATAATAAGTAAGGAAACGGTAATAACATTTTCCTGATATCCCTTTCAGTTACGTTTTTAGCTCTAAGGCAAAGAAACGCTCAAACGGACAAAAGGAATGACATTGATGGAAGAAAGATATTTTTTGCATTAATTTATAACATTAATTTTAAAAAATAACTTGACGCCGTAAATGAAAATGTAAAGACACGGTTAAATAAATACGCATACGTATGTAAGCGAACTGCACATTCGTGTGCTGTCCTCGTTAGTCATGTGGAAATTACTAGTAAATCTGCATACTAAGGGGCCTCAATGTCATCTTATGTAAATCGTATTCTTATTTTGGATCTCTCTGTACATAATATTAAACAAGTTGGAAATTGTACGTCAAACGGGACAAATGAGGTGCGTTTGTACTATAGCTAGTTATATAAATATTCAGATCTTGATTTTTGATTCTGTGAAATAAATTATATCGTCTGCAGATTAATTTCTGTAATAAACTAAGTATCTCGGTCGCTTGACGGTTAAACCTCGGAAGCTCCTATAACACGAAAGCACCGATTTCTTTTTTAAAAAATTCAAATTTCTTAATAAATAGTTTTAATAATATCTTCTAAAGTTTTGATTCGATTTTTATAAAATTTGAAATGTCTCGACAAAATTCTGCAAAGATAATATATCTTAAATTTCAAACCATGCGATTGGGTAGTTTTTGCGCTGTTATATGCGGACGGACAGACAGACGGACTGACCAGACGACGACAATAGGTGCTATGTATTTGTATAATTACGAACGCACCTAAAAACATAGTACAATGCCTAAATTTACGGCCGACGTCACTCACGGAACAAGCGGAACCGCGGCCCCCTTTATGACTGAGACAGCTGGAAAGGGAGTAATCCCAAAGCCCCGATCACGGATGATCCTACTGGAAAAAATTGAAAGCTATTTTTGTTAAGTTAAAGACATCACCAGCGGGATATTTGATAGAAGATATTTTGTATATTAGATATAAAATATAAGATTTAAGATTTCCCGAAAATTCCGGAAATCTAACTTTAAAAAACTGATACGCTAAACATGATTTCACGCAATAATATTCTTGAAATTTTTTAAGTTAAAAAATATTTTCTTCAGGCGGGCAGAACCTCCTGGAACTTTGTTGATTTTACATTCGTATTTTTCAATTAATCTTCTATTTTAGGGTTATGTTGCATCTGCGGATATGTTTTATAATATAATGTTATATGCAAGACCATCTCGTTATATAGAAAGGTTTAACCTATCCCAATAACCACAAAATAGCTTATTGCGGAATCTGCATAAAATATCATGTAACCAGATGCTAAAGCCATTCAGGATGTCTCCAGTTACTTCATTGGTGATTAACTATTGGTGATGAACTATTAGAAAAATGCCTATATTATATAATAAGTAAGGAAACACAATAGTAATAATATTTTCCAGCTATTTATTTCAGCAAAAAACATTTCGACACAACGAAACTCTCAGATGGACAAAAGGAATGATATCGAAAGAAGAGAGATATTTTCGCATTCATAATATTAACTTAAAAAATAACTTGACATCATAAATAAAATGTAAATAATTATTAAATAAATTCTGATGCATATAAGGCTACATTTATATATTGTCATCAGCCACATGGAAAATAGTATATTTAGGAAACTACAACATTTCACATACAAGAAAGAAGAAACATGCATCAAGCACATAGTATACCACACTTCCCAAAATTTTGAACATTATCTCTGTATGTATCATAGTATTTGATATAAGGCTGGCAAGCATAATGAAGACAAATATGCAGATAGCCATTAAAAAACTGTTTATCTTTTAATAATAAGCAAGGAAACGTTAATAACAATTCCTCGTTTCTTTTTTTTTTCAACTAAGGTTGCTTAGTTATTGATTTTTTTCTATTACTTAGAGAGAGTGATCAATTCCACATCAAGAAAAAGATAAATTTGCGTGCACTCGTTCATGAGATGAATTTTACAAATAACTTGACACCATAAAAAAAGGACTTCAAAATAAATATACATGAATATTTTTACACATATAATTTTTTTCGCAAATTAAAAAGAATAAAAAACATCTAAAATACACGAAACAATTAGAAAATCTTTTTCTGTGATTATAAAATTTCTGCTATAAGCATTTATTATCCCACATGCTATATTATATTGTAAATTTAAATATCTTCATCTCTTTTGGGAGGGCTCAAAATTATAATACAATCCTAACAATATTAACATTTCCATTTTTCCAAAACTGTGAGAAATTCCAGAAAATACTTTTACGTATATCATTCAATTAATCTTATTGGACAGAAGATTAACTGTTCTAGTAACTATTATAAAACAGAGAATCGCGAATTTTGCCTTAAATAGTAATTAAACCCTATGGTTCACCACAACAACCTTTACATCTGATCATAGTTATACTAAATATATCAAGAAATAACAAGAAATAAAAATCATGCATCACACATGGATTATGAAACACTTTTCAACACTAACAGAATAGTATTAAGAAATTTCATTTCTTCATACAATGAAATCTATCATAGTCCGTCCTGTGACCGAATACTTTTGTGCGTCTCTGTAAATGAAGATTAATGCTAAGCACTCCTTAATCTACAGAAAACATGTTTTAGTGCATCTCAATGTTCCACTTTATTTCATTATGTTTGAAATATCATAACATCATTAAAATGCATCGCAAACAATTTTTCCCCCATGGATCATAATGCAACGGAATTGTTTTGTGCGTCCCTGTAAGCAAGCTATAAATGCTACTTATTTTATACGCCTGAGAAAGCATGTCTTAGTCCACCTCAGTGGTGCATATCAATTTCATTATATTTGAAAAATTGTAAAATCATTAAAATCCATATGAAACGATTTTCCCCATAGACGATAATGTAATGGAATTATTTTGTATGTCCCTGAAAACGAGCTATAAATAGTACACACCAAACATTCCATAGTAAACGTCAGTAACATATAAAATTTCATGGCAATCCGAGTATATTTAAGAGAGTTAGAGTACGGAGAGACGGCAGACAGACAAAACTAATTCATAAACTCTTTTTAACTATGTTGGAAAGTGTAAAGTGTTAAAAAGACCACTCATTCAGACTGAATACCATTAAAGATTTTGTATGTTGATTGACGATTTTGATTTGAATGCCCACAGAGCATTTAGGCGTTCATTGTCTTGCCGCTCAAGTTGTCTGACAATCGTTAGCACAGTACAAGACATCATATATTAAATGCAAGCGTTCGAAATCCGTGATCATAATTTTGATAATTAAAAAAATGCTGTGAATGATATTTTGTTTAAACAAACGTACAGCCTAATAATTAGTTACAAAGACTTGTTTCTTAAATTTCATATCTGAAGGAATTTGGAAGGTTGTGTTAAGAGCTAATTAATTTTAAGGCAACTGTAAACCTTGTCACATTTGGAATCTAGCATACCATTTTATGGCAAAGCAAATTCTCTTCTAAGATTTTTTGATAATAGAAACTTCCCAAGTAGCACATACTGTTGGCTCATCGCTCGCAGATTATGGAAATCGTTGGGAAATGGTAGGGTACAGAGGCCCCTTAATTTGGACAGTATCTGAGCAGGATTCTGAACAGCTAATGGTTGGATCACTGTTGGGCCTTTGTTGTCAAAAGGTTAGTTGGCCGATGGTGCGGCAAGCTTTACATTTCTTACTGTAGTCCAACAATTAGCCAATGTTGACCCAATCATTTTGTGCTACTTGAGTTTCTGGGTTATCATTTATTATCCCACATTTTGTATTATGTAATAATTTTGAGCGTCTTTATCTCTGTATGAAGACGCTCAAAATTATAATATAATGCTAAAAATATTAACCTTTCCATTTAGTCAAAGCCGTGAGAATTTTTGTAAATTTCTTTCATATATACACTGTCATTCGATTAATCTGACAGAAGAATAGCTATTCTAATAACTATTGTAAAGCTGATAACCTTAAATTTCTCCATAGATAGTAAATAACCCTTGTGGTTCACCACAATGTCATTTACATCTGATTTTAGCGACCCTGTATCAAGAATCAAAAGGATTTCTCATTCAGTCTGAATACCAATAACGTTTTCGTGCTGATTGATAATTTTGATTTGCATGGCCACAGAGCATTTATGCTTTTATTTTTTCTCCGCTCCATTTCTCTGATCAAGGTTAACCGTACAAAGTATCATACATCATATACAAGCGATACAGTCGTATCTGTGATCATAATTTTGATAATTAGAAAAAAATTCTGTTAATGAGCTTTTGTTTGACCAAAAATACAACGTAATGCTTAGCTAAGATCACTTGTTTATTTAATTGCATATTTGTAGGAATGTGGAATGCTGTGTTAATTGTCCGGCAATTGAAAAACAAGTCACATTTGAATTCTAGCTTACTAATGTATGAAGAAACAAGTTGTCATGAATAATAGATGATCATAAATACCATCCATATGTTTAGTAAGCTAAAAATTATTCTGCATTTGTTGATATTTTTAGAAGATCCCTTAAATACGCATACACTGAATGTGCTCATAAATTCAGCATATGGTGGCATTAATTTTCAAATTAATAAAAATAACTTACTTAAAGTAACGAAAAATTAAACACTTTTCTCTGTTATTTTTCGAATAGAAATTATAAGAAAATATATATAAAAAAAAAGAAGAAAAAAGAAAAAGAAAAAACTTGTTTCTAAAATTATTTTAGAAAAAACTTAGTAATTTTTTATTTGTATTTATGTGTTTGACATTGCAAATTTACATTGAAATATTTTTGGAATATTTTTAAAAAACATAATACAATACGCAATAAAAAATTCAAAAGCACTGAAATCTAGTATTTGAAACTTAGTTTATACTTTTTAAATAGTATACAAAATGGGTTATTTATTTTTGTAACAGTTAAATAAATATATTATTATTCAACAGTAATAAATTAAAAGATATTTGCGGATACTGGAATCTAACAGTTTCAGTGACAACAGGGTGTAAGATTTTTAAGTAGTGAAAATACAGAATGGCTTATTTATCTTCGCAATAATTAAGTAAATAAATCATTATTCAACAATAATAAAATGTCCAATAGAACTTTCAATAGCGCAGGATTCTAGTACTTTCAGTGAACACAGAGTGTTTTTCTTTCTTTCTTTTTTTTTTTTTTTTTTTTTTTGTAAATAGTGTATATAGGGAATTATTTATTTATTTCTGTAATAATTAAATAAATAATCCATTATTCAAGAATAATAAAGCACCCAATAGAGCAGGGTAGTAACCAGTCGACAAACTCAGGTGGGGCTTTGAAATTTTTTGATGGGGCTAATTTACAGCTTGTCTTTTCCTCTTCTATTTTAAGGATATATAAATATAGACAGAAGAAGAAAACAAGACTCCACTGTCATAAAACTTTTGATTATAAAATTGTAAAATTCTTAAATGTAATAAATGATGTTATTCATATTGAAAGATTATGAAGTCTAGAGGGGGCTCAAGAAGTTGCTACAGGGGGGGGGGGTCAGCCCACCCTGCCCCCATCTGATTACAGTCCTGCAATAGAGATTTCGAAAGCACTGGAATTCTAAATGTTTAGTGACAGTCACTGAATAGAAAAAGAATAATAATTTTTCAGCGGATATTACATCATATCATTGAAGAGATTTCTATATACATGAAATTAAACATTATCACTAATGTAATTTTACTTTCTCCAATCTATTTCGTGGATGTTGTATTCTGAAATGAACGATTGTTCTATAAACTTTCGGTATAATATTTTATACACCTGCACACTTCCTTTCAGAGGAAGATATCTCAATAACCGAAGTAACAAGAAATGGTCAAAATTGCATGCATCGAAGGTTAGTATCCCTGCTGCGGGGTGGATCGAAAGGACAACGTGCTAAGATAACTCAATTATTTTTTGACCGAAGACAAATATGTTATTTTCCACGTCTCCTAAAATTACACAAGCATGTCACATCCTGCCCTCATCATTAATTTTTCACCTTAACAAATAAGTATGAGGACATTTTTTTTCTTTCCCAAGAAAACTAGCGGACTGGTTTAAAAGTGACTTTACATGTTATATTTATTTTATCTTCCATCACTCATTATTCAAACAGGTCTATGAATATTTATTGCTAATAAAAATTTAAGAAGAAATCGCATTTAGGTTTTACGAGCTTCAATTACAAATTATTAAGAGATATTAAGATATTTCGAAATTGCTAATAAATGTAGAGATTAATAATGTAATTTCAGTCATTGATTATTAATAGCAGATATTATATTTGAAGAGGCTGGATGTATAGAAAGGATGCAGCACTTGCTTCATTTTATGAACTGATTACTTTCAAAATGTTTAGTACGATCATTCTAGAAAGCAACGAAACAGTATTTTTTAAATGAAGCATAGTTATAGCAGTCTCTTTTGGTCACAGCCAACATTTTTTTTTTTTTTTTTTTTTTTTAAGATACAAAACTGGATTTTTTAATTTTTTTTTTAACTTTTTTTCAATTCTTACTATAGAAAATTATCAATAAACATTACTTTCTTCAGGAAAATCCAAAAACATTTTCATTTTCCGTACTGTTTCTCAGCTAGCCCTGTATTACTTTGGTGTTTTGCATTAATCGAAGCATTTATCGCATTAATTCTGCTTTTACTTGTAATACTCTACAGTAATTATCTAGAGAATACAGATGAACTCCTGAATGTCTTTCGAAAAAAAAATTTCGAAATTGCAAAACCTTTTTAGAGATCGAAAAAAAATATTTTTCCTCTTTCATTTAATGGTATGAACTTTGAAGGTATTACTATAAATAACATTAAAATTAATATTTCTGTCGCTTGAAAAGATAATGTAGCTTCAATTGCTGGGCAAGATATTAGTGCCAATGGTTTTACAAGAAATGATGTCACATGAAAATAAAGCCAGAGTTCGGTTTGGAGATTTATGACGATGTTCCAGAAGATGAAATGACTGCATTTGAATAAATGTGAATTTTTGTACATGAGTGTATGAATAAATGTAGACTCTTATACCTGAGTATATTAATAAACTTAGAATATTGTAAATGAGTAAATATAAATCGTTGTACAAAAGAAAAAAGAAAAGACATTCACTTGAATATAACTGAGAGATTAATGCGTCTTATGGAATAAAAATTAATATAAGATCCGATCTTATTTTCGAGGAAGTACAGTAATTTTGAATTACATCAACTCCTCTAATAGAAAATCTATCTATTAAGAAGGACGTTTCATTAGCAACTTATTTTAGTGGTCTAAGAATTTTCCTGAGAATTGTCTAATAATTTAGTTTTAAACTAGCATTCAAAAGAAGTAACTGCCCCGAAAAATAGAGCCAGGTAAATTTTCTCATGGATAAGATCTTTAACTAACCTGATGCATGTATGTCTTATTGTACCGAACCGCTAATAAAGATAGTATGATGTGCATTAAACACGGGACTCTGCTTGAGGATGTAAAAGTTGACACACCCAGAAAATGGAATTGATTAAAACTACAAAACAAGTTTTGTTAAGTACATTTTGGTTGTTTTAGTAAAATTCAAGTAAAATTGAACCATTTTACTTGAATTAACAAAACATTTTTTGCTGACGATACAAAAAAAATTTTTTGGAATTGCAAAAAAAAAAATTCTTTTTTTTTTTTTTTTTTGATTCAAACAAAATTTCCATTCACCTATATTTAAACAAAAAGTTTTGTTAGGTCAACCAAATTTTTGTTGATTCAACAAAACTTTTTTCTGGGTGCAGCAGTTAAATCAACATCTATCAATAAATAAGTGAAATAGTCAAACAGTTATCTCATATCTACCCATGCTTCATTAAAAGCTTATTATAGTGATCTAAGAATTTTCCACGAATAATCTCGTGATTTAGTTTTGAACCAACTTTCAAATAAAGTAACTACCCCCAAAAAATATAGAGCCAGATAAACTTTCTCATGAATAAATTCTTGAATTATACCTGGTATATTAGAACTGTCTTACTACCGGACCGTTAATAAAAGCATTATGGCATGAGTTAAACGCACAGGAACCTGCTTAACTGTAGTGAAACAAAACCAATATCTACCAGTATATAAAAGTAAATTGGTCAAACAGTTAGCTCATACCGACCCAGGAAATGCCAATAGCTCACGATATTTTTTAATACATGTAATCTATATAAAGTCACAGGTGGGAAATTTTGTGAAATTAATACCTTATATCTAATTTCTTTTAATTGGGTTCTTCTACCACGCCTATACAAATTAATCAATCATTGAGCTACGGCAATTAAGTGCAATACTTTATAATACCCATGTCATAATCGTGTACCTGCTTCCTTCCCTCTTAGGTGCTTTCTATTTGTAGCTTTACTCACTTCCTTATCTTCATTAATAGGTTAATTAAGTCTCCTTTCCCCTTTAATCCTTGGTGTTTCTCATCTTTGATGCTGCTAGTCAAGAGGTGTCCAATTACGCGATAGGATTGTACCTTAGGATTTGGGGAATGTATATCCATCATGAAGAGAATTTTCTTCCACTCAAAACAAGGTGTTGTTACGAATTGTGTCACGATGAAAATAATGTATACTTCCTTCAATGTAATTCTTATTCACATTATCATTTCGACTAAAAATTTTACTTGAAATATTAATTACAGTTTTAATATTTTTACTGTCATTTAAATTACAAATTGAGTGACAATATGAAAACTGAAACGAGAAGTTGAATTAGATATCCTAATACTATGTAGATATACGAAGTCAAAAAAATATTTTTTATCAAGCGTATACAAGAGCATTGGAAATATAAATTATTATTTATTAAATAAAGAATGTAATGAAAAAAAAATTGCAGTATTTATTTTTTTTATTTTTATTTATTTATTTTAGATTTTTTTGCATGAGGCTGTCCTCAAATCCAAACTGACTACTCTCTGACATATTTCTTAAACTCATTTTTGTTTACAAACGCATGAAATTGTCAGTTTCTTTTATTCAGAAACATGTAATAAAACAGTTTTTCCTTTTTTTTTTGTGGTTGGGGGGGGGGGGTGTAAATGTTAAAGGTAGAAGATCTTTCAGAAATGGCTGTCAAATGTGGCGTTTTGAACAGAATTTCTGGACGTGACAGAGCGGGAAAGAAAAAAAAATCTGCCGTCATGGGGCAACAATTGCTTATAACTCAAGATGTAATTCATTAATCGTAAAATGAAAAAAAAAAAGACCGTTCGATTTCAAATCACTTCAATAATCATGCCTGCAAGTGCCATGCTTTTACGTTTAAAAATGAGTCCGTAAATGTATTAGAAATTTACACGTTGTTAAGTGTTCTTTTTTTTTTTTCTTTGTTTATCGTACTTTGTAATATGTAATTTGTTGTAATGCCCGATATTTTCAGAGAATGGTTCAAGTACACGCTGCTAAGTACACTCTGGTAGATTAATTATATCTCTCGTTTCTCTTTTATAAATACTTGCTGTCTTCATATTTGATGCTGCTTGTCAAGGGGGGGGGGAGGTAGTCCAAATACGCGGCGGGGTTGTATTTGTATCTTATGATTGAGAAATGGATTTCCATCATGGAGAGATTTTTTTGTTGTTGTTGTTGTTGCTGTTGTTCAAAACAAGGTGTTGTTACGAATTACGATGTATGTCACGATGAAAATAAATATGCTCTGCTTTCAGTGTAATTCTTAAAATATATCTACATTGCCTTTTTGACTAAACATTCTGCATGAAATATGATGTGAAGTTTTAATATTTTTACTGTTATTTGAATTAAAAAGTGAGTGACAAGATGAAAATTGAAACAAGAAGTGGAGTTAGAACTATAAATAGACTCGCAAAAGGAACTTTTTTCCTGAGCAAATATAAATAATTTATTAATAATAAAATACATATAGTAACAAAATATACTAATATTGTAATTATAAAAGACAGTGGGGGGGAAATCTAGCATTTTTTTTAATGGTTTTATCTTTTTCCGTAAGGGTTTTGCCTACCCTAGTCTGTAATATTAAAAAGTTTATTTTGTTGTAGAGTACGAGATTGTCAAAGTACAGTCTGCTAAGACACTCTTGATTAATTTCATCTGTTTTCTATTCTACAAATCTTGGACTTTTCTCTTATTTCGTATGCTGCCATTCAAGAGAAAAATAACTTGAGTATTTTCTTAACCATGTAAAAATAAACAACTGCTACCTTCATTGGTTACTGATAATGTATATACTGCGAATGTATGGTTTTGTTTTACAAAATATATTTTTTCCCTTTTGAGATCCCATAAAACATGACAATCTCTAAAATAAATGTATCATTCATGTTACTATTCAACCACCATTAGTTGGCGTATGAGACATATAACTCCGAGTCCATTTGTAAACTGAAGTTACAACCAGAAACTAAAACTATTAAAACTTCTTCGTAGTAGTAGTAGTAGAAGTAGTAGTAGTAGTAGTAGTAAGTAGCAGTAGTAGTAAGTAGCAAGAATAGAAAGTAACAGTAGTAGCAGTAGTAGTAGTAGTAGTAGTAAGTAGCAAGAATAGAAAGTAACAGTAGTAGCAGTAGTAGTAGTTGTTGTTGTTGCTGCTGCTGCTGCTGCTGTTGTTGTTGTTGTTGTTGTTGTTGTTGTTGTTGTTGTTGTTGTTGTTGTTGTTGTTGGACTGCCCGATAGGGACTGCTCAGACTAGGAAACCAAGTCTGTATAGAGCATGGATGTCCCTCTCAGTCCCTTTTATTGAGGTCTTTAAATATATATATGTGCAAAATTTAGCCGCAGCTGAGCCCGCCGGTAAGCGTGACAGAAGGCGGGGTAGTGAACAGTAGATAAGTGAATATAACGAAAGCAATATTTGTGAAAAAACAATAGCACAAAGTAATATCACTGCCGGAAGAGACAATGGGCAGTGAATAAGGGGAGAACCCAAGTCCCTTGCTCAGTGATAGATTTTCCGCCCCGCTCCCAGGTACTAACTCGTCAAGCTAGGCACTCATGCCGGGCAGGTAGGGGCCTGGTTAGCGGTATAAAAAAAAAAGATAGGAAGGTCACATAGAAAGTTTAATATGTTCTTAAGCTTTGAAAGCAAACTAGGGCGCGATAAAATATTAGGTTTTTGTTGTTGTGTAATAAAATATTTTCTTCAATTCTTTTTTAGCTTCTTTTTTCTCAGTAGCGTCATGACCTCTGCCAACACGCATTCTTATCTAGCCAAAGTATAATTGATATAGACCATAATATTATACTGCCTTCCCTTTTTGTATTTTTAAAAATTAACCTGTAATGCTGTATGTTCAAATATATATTTAATATTGGATAATTCGAAATTTTTACAAGTCTCCTTGGAGTTCGAAAGAAAAAAACGCACAATACTTACCGAAATGCAATAAAGGTTTATCTTTTTATCTATTAATTTCCATCTTTAATGCTTCCCTCAAGAAAAAAAAATTCACCGCTTAACAACGCAAAACTTTCTAACTCGTTTACAAACACAAAAGCAGGATATTTGCAGGCATGATTACTGAAGTGATTTGTAATCGAATAGTTTTCTTTATTTTCCGATAAATATATTAAATCTTGAGTTATAAGCAATTATTGTCTCAAGACGGCAGTTTTTTTCTTTGCTGGGCTGTAGCGTCCAGAAATTAGTTCAAAACGGCCACTTCGACAGAATTTTCTAAAAATTCGTCTCTCTTTACCGAAAAACTTAATAAATGACTTGAAAATTTTATATGTTTTCGAACAAAAATGAATTAAAAAATGTGTCACAAAATAGCCAGCTTGGATTTGAGAACAGTCTTTAACACAAAGATATTCATTTGGCAAAATGTGCAGTCGTATCTGAAGTATTTTTGAATGCATGAATTTATAATCAACAGAATAAATTAAAATTCATTTATGTAGCGCAACTAATGTGTAAGAATATTAATCTCATCACTTCATGAATATACTAAAGGAAATCACAATAACTGTATTTTCAACACACGTATTTAAAATTCATTATATTCATTATCTGTGTTCAAACACTCTCTAAAATATTAATTTACAATTGCAAACGTATAAAAGAAATCTGTTACACATTTCAAGAAGTCGCGATTGAATGCTAATGTATATATCATCTTAACGATTCCATATAATAGTGAAAAGATAAATTATAAATTATAAACAGTAATTATAAATTTAAGCGTGAAGATTATGAATTTACATGTAACATGCAGTTCGCTTCTTTAAATAAAAAAGCGCTTTAAAACTTCATGGCAAAATAAAAATGAAATATTCATAGGACATGATTTGCAAAAATCTGATCTGTTTTGCAAAATACGAAAAAATGATTTTATTTAAATTATAAATGAGTATCACCCTTTAATAGAATATATTGTCCTAGATAATACAGTGACCTCTCACGTATACGCGATGTTCAGTAATTACTTTTTCGTACCACTATTTTAAAACAGTATAATTTGATTTATAAATTCTGCGATTAAATAAGGAGAAAATTACTTTAAAAAGAAACTGGTGCCAAAAACTAATTACCGTGTATCTCGTATAAGTGAGAGGTCACTGTATTTGTTCATTAGATTGCAGTGTTATTGTTCATGGTAATAGAAAAATGTCTAAGTTCTCAACTTTGATTCCATATGGCTTAGGTGAGCTAGTACGGCTCTAAGTTGTTTGTATAATATTCTCTAAGAGTTTTTCTTACACTAAGCAAGAATTTGGATTATTTTCCCTTTAAACATCATTCCTGATGGCATTTCTCGCTCTTAGCAATACCGTCAAATTTGGACATTGCCTAAAACTCATACACGTACACACGGGTCTTTCTAGCGTTACTTTTTCAGCATAAAATTTGCAATAAAATAATTTAAACCAAAATATTTTACATTAATATCCACATTTCTTCTTTTATCCTCTTTCAGATTTATGTCGGTGATAGTATAGTCTTTTCATTTTTTAGTGCTTAATTTATTTTGTAAAGATTTAGAATGAAATTTTCTAAATAATATTGTAACGGATGATACAAACACACAATGTTTGATTTCAAAATGCAAAGCTTCCAACCCTCCGTATTTTTGACTACCACTATTTTTAAAGTTTACAAAGTTTTGCAAAGTTTTGCTTTATTTAATGCAGAAATTCTGCGAATAAATGAGACAAAGTATTCTGAAATAATGGTAGTCAAAAATACGGAGAGTTGGCAGCTCTGATACTCCCACGCTAATTTCAGGTAGAACATGAAACTTTGTAATATCCGAAGTATTAAATAAAGTATTAAAATGTAATATGCAAAGTAAATATCCAAAAAAAAAGTTTTATGTATATGAATTAAAAACTAATATTTGTTAAATAAATCACGCTTCTTTTTTAAATGAACAACTGAGAATAGTGAAGGGGTTTTCTTTTCTATTTCAAAATTAATGACAAAAGACAATGTGCACAACCATAGTTAACAACTGAAATTTTAAAAAGTCCTCCTGCCGGGAGGAAAAGGTAGCTTTCATAGTCCATGTTTTTAAAAATTCAATTCATTTTACTCAAACACCCGAAGCTAAAATGCTTGAAACTCGATTATAAAGATTCAATCCCGGTTTTCGTTACTGCTGAATTTGAATGCGAATTTCAGCAGGAGAGTTATAGCATAACAAAAATCAGATTGTTTCAAAATGTTAGCCACCCTAGAATTTCAAACTGCCATATCTCAGCCATTTTTTAAGATAAAGCCAAAACAAAAAAAATTCTGGAATCCTTGTGTCTCATGATCTAACACTTAATGGAAACAACTTTTACAATTTATAATTTTTTATGCATCTTTTTGAATTAATAAAAAATAACAATAACAATAATTTACTTGCCGCCATTTTGGAACAAGATGGCGCATGAAGCTGGCCAACGAACTCGGTCGAGACTTTGGTATGTTCTGTACACATGATCAGTCACATTCATATCGGTTCATAAATACGAGAGTTACAGCATAACAAATATCTCAGCCATTTTTTAAGATATAGCCAAAACAAAAATTGTTCCAGAATCCTTGTATCACGTTCTAACACATAACAGAAACAGTTTTTCCAATTTATACTTTTTTACATCTGTTTTAATTTAAAAAAAATAAAATAATTAACTGGCCGCCATTTTGAAACAAGATGGCGGATGAAGCTGGCCAACGAACTCGGTCGAGACCTTGGTATGTCCTACACACATACTCAGTCACATCCAAATCGTAAATAAGAGAGTTACAACATGACATATGTCAGATATATATATATATATATATATATCAACATTTGAACGGAGGGTGTATTGGGGGTCTAGGGGTCATGATCGGTGAAAATATACCAAATTTTTTTGGAATTGCTTTCCTCCGAACAGCTGCAATAGGTAGCTTTTTCTAATGCAAGCTACCTAAAAATACTTCCTGCCTTTGAATATTTTTATTTCGGTGACAAATTTTGTTTGTGTGTTAATGTGTTTGTGGTTGTGTGTTGTGCTAATTAATGCCTTGTGAGATGTAACGGATATGGAAATTATAGCACAGAATGTATTGTAACAGAAGACACAAGAAATGCTTGTGACAATAATTCAAAACATTTTTTTAAACATTTTTTTCTTCATAACAAAATTTAATTTACATATATCAAAAATTTAGAGAGAAAAATTTTCATTATTCACTTCACAATATATGTATCACATCCCCAAAATAAATGAAAATTTTAATAGAGAAAATGAGTTGTTACGTGTAACGGAAGTATACATGTAGGACACCGGCTAACTGCGCTCAGGCTTCACACTCTTTTGTTAAGAGATGTTACGATTACGAATTACACCCAAGGTGCTTTGATTGACATCATCAATCCCAATTTCTTTATATCTGCCTAAGCTTACAATTTCTTCTGTTACAAAGAAGTATATGAATTTTACAGCAGCCTTAAGTATTTGTACTATTTTCAAAAATTTCATTAATTTTAAAAAAAAATCTTATGAAGCAAGTTATTATTACATTAGCTTCTGCATTTCTATTATCAAAAGGGGAAAAAAGGTTTAACAAAAGAAAAAAGATATATTTGATTTTCTAATTACATATTATTACAATTTACTATACTGCAAAAAAAAGTGCTGATTTTACAGTATGCGCGGCAGCGTATTACTGTTTATTTTACTGCTTATTACCGTTAATTTTACGGTATAATACTGACAGCTGGGATGCCAGTATTATACTGTAAAATCAACACTTTTTTTTCTGCAGTGTACAAATTTTTTTGTTAAATCAACGTTAAGGTTATTTTAGGTTTAAAAAGTGAGCTCTCGGTAAGAATTTAAAATTAAAAATCTTTAATGGTGAAATAAGCTTTCATAAACGGAAAAATACACATTAAAATGCGAAAATAAATTAAAGAATAATGATTTTTTTAGAAAAGAATAACAGGTTGAATAATTCATGATGAACTTCACTTATGTTTCCTTGTTTTGTTTTTGATCTCCCGATAGTAAAAGCACATTCCCACCCTCCAGCGTTCGTACGCGAGGGATGGGGTGAAATTTTGAATGCAGTTGTTGATTTTCTCCCATTTGCGGGCGTGGTTGATGAACACCCTGCATATATCACTCCGTTCATTAAAAAGTATTTTTTAAAAATCACAAATCATAAATATTCATCAAATATTATTTTAAATATGTTATATTATGTAAAACCTCTATAACATTTTTAAAAAATATATTTTATCAAAAAGTAAATATTACAAACCGAAAAAGTAATGTTTTGTGTAGAATGACCCAATAATCAAGTGTTTATAACTGTCAGGAATCAAGTCTGTATCTTATAGAACAAAAATTAGCATAATATTAATGGTTATGAGGTTAATGTAGCTGAATTAATATCATTAACTGCTATCATTACACTAATAATAATTAATGAGATTAATTCATTTTTCTGTTGACATTTGTCTGCAGTTGTCGATCGCAGTTTTGATTATTAAAAGTGATTTAAAATGCTCATCAGTTAGTATAGGACTGTCAACGGTTTTAATATATTTTGTTTTTCATACAGATAAATTGTACTGAACGGTAATAGGAACTACGAACAAATTTATACAACTGTTTGACCTGCATCGATGATAATCTCGATAAACGTAACTACAGATTTGAGGTATGGGAGGGTAGTTACTTTCATAAGTATCGGGATATTGCAAATAAATCACTTGCATCTAACCCTTTGACCGCTTATCCAGCAATTTCCACGGGCAAGACAATTGTAGTAAAATTTATATAACACACAATTTTTGAAGTAATTTTGTTGTAAAACATTACAGAGTTTAAGGGGAAAAATACAGATGATAAGTTTGCTAGCTATTTCAAATACATGATAGTTTAAAATATGTAATAATAGAGAAGATATTGGTTGAGAGGATTTTGAAAAAAAATTCAGCGGTCAGGAAGTTAAAGGTCTGAAGTGATTTTTTTATGTTAATGTTGAACATTTTCTAAAAAGAAAGAAAAAAAAAATAGTATTGTTTGAAATTGTATCAAGATCTGTAAAAAGCGACTCAAAAGTTTAAAAATATATATGTGCTTGTTTTTCGTTTCTGAGAACGTATGATGTGTTGATTTCTTATGTTAGGTTTTGGTTCGTCCGATTTGCGTGCGAGTCGTCAATCGCTGCATACAACTTTCGCAAACTAATGTTAAATTAATGGAAGCGTTCTCTAAACATTTTACTTTTGCATTTCAATATTTTTAATGATTCTTTCTGCATATGATATCTGAAGTTGTGAGCTAACGTGAAGATATTTATACTTTCTAGATTTCTGCTGCAGTTTCATTCTGGGGTCACTTTTAATTTCAGAACCAGCGAGGATCGAGGTACTGGTGCCTTTATAGCTTTTCAAAAAACATACCAGCAAAATTCAGATTTTTTTTTTATAAACTGTAATAAGAGCCTTTGATCTCAGATATCTTATGCAAAAGGCATCATTTGAAAATATCGAAATGCAAAATTTGCAGACAACACTTCCTTGGTTTAGCCTTAGCTTTCTAATGTCGTACACTGCAAGTATACACTCTTAACCCATTTAATCCGTTTTTCAGGATTTCCTACCAACTTACATTTTTCGGATTCGTACCACAAATTACGAATAGTAGTATTTGCCTTATTTAAAGACAAAAATTTGCAAGGTGGAGATTATTATTTTAAAATAGTGGTATTTAAAATTATTTATTCTTATAAAATCTATAAACCCTGTTTTTTGCATCTATGTCAGATACATGAAATGTAAAAACAACGCTGATTAATTTTGCAGCTTATTTATAGCTATCCCAATATTGTACTAAATTTTTGTTGTCTGCATAAAATCTAATTACTAGAATTAAAATTTATGCAGATTTTTAGATTTTATTAAATTATTTAATTATTGTGTTGTTCTATGGACTTTCACTTCATGTGACAGCACTCTTTCCCAGTGGCAAGTTTTCCTGCCAGGCAGAAAAATAACTGAAAATTCAACATTAAATGCAAATATGTCTTCAAATTTTAATAAAATAATTTTTTTTTCAAATTTTAATTGCTTAAAAGGGGTATAGCCAACAGAGTGAAAAATTATCGAAACCGGGTAATCAGTATAGCGCACTGACGTTCAACCAACTGAACCACTTGGAACGACATCCAGCCTGGCACTTTTTCACTATCACATGTTGTCAAGGCTACAATCGCAGCCCAAGACTCACTCTGTTGGCTACACGCCTTTTAAGCAATTAAAATTTGAAATATTATGAATGCAAGGCGTGAGAAAATTTCCAAGTATTAAATAGGGGTTTTTTTTCATATAATTACACTCGCTATTTTTTTTTCTACTTTTTAGTGTTTAAAGTATTTCGCTGTTGCAGTTTCACAGCTATTTGGCCTATTTTGGCGCATAATTAATTCCACTGTTTTTGTAACACGTAAATAATTGCTAAAGTTAATCAAAAACCAGTGATTGTAACTATAAACAATATTTGGCGATTTATCGACTATGGTCGGCTAACGGAAAATGTCTTATAGTTAATTTATTAATTTATAATTATGTTCTAAAAATATTAAAAGGTTTTATTAACATCGGAAACATACCTGTGTACATAATTTGTATATACTTCTAACATATCAGGAAGAGAGTGAAAAATCGATTGCAAAATTCTATCTTTACCAAGTAAAGTTAAATAAAGGAGTGCAATAGTAGATGACATAGGAAAGAGTTGTATGTTTAAATTTAAAAAAATCTGAAGAAATAATTCTCTAAACAAATGGGTTAATGTGACATTTCGATCAAAACATTTGGCGACCTCTGTTTTATTCCATGTTGAACTATTAAAAATATACAAATACGAAATCAGTATTGATTTGATGGGCAGTCTCAGGCCATGTCATTCAGACCATACAATTCAAATTCTTTCTAACTTGAATTTATAACCGACTTACTTGTTTCAAATGCATTCGTTTCTGTAAATTAAAAAAAAAAGAAAAAATAAATAAAAGAGTGACAAGTAATCTTCCTTTCATGTCGCTTAAAACATTATTCTCAGTTTAGCCTGGGGCTATAAAGCAGATGATTACGTTGTTATTCAAACAATTCAAAGGCCATTTTCACAGACATGCTTATTTTCTACATTGTATTCAAATAGTACTCATTGAACTGCGTTTGAAGAATGACAATGTGACACAAAATGTGCCCAGAAGGTACAATATTTTCTCTCATTCCGCATTCCTCTATTAGGTAATAGCTTTCGAAATACTTTCTCTCACGACAAATTTTGATATCAAAATAATATTTAATTCCGCGAGTCCGTTGTTCTAAGAAAAGGCTTCGGAAAATAACTGTACTTATTATCATAATTAAATTCAAAAGACAGACGATGAAAAGTAGAATCGCAATTTCCTCAAATCTCTATGCATGTAATGAATAGAAAATGTATTATAATGTATTGTATATATAGCAAATATGTCTTCATTGGAATAATTTGAATTTTTTTCGGTGAGAAAATATGTACTTTATATATAGCAAAATATTGTCAATTTCAATCCCATTTTATTGTTATTACCGAAATATTTTTCGTGCTTTATTTCCTGTACCGAGAGTACGCTGTGGAAATTTTGTGTTTTTGCTATTTGTTATATATAAAGGGAAAAAAATATATCAGTTTATTTAAATCCCATATTCAATTTATTTAAATTCTATTTAATTATTATTACTGAATTTTTCACGAAAATTATTATTTCCTTCATAATGCATGCCGTAGAACGAATGTGTACAGAATTATGAAAGAGTTTATCGTTGGAAGTTTATGCATATGAAAGAATTATCGTGAGAAGGTAAGTTCAGGGGGTGATTATTGAGAAGATGTCAAAGTTGGCGAATCCTTTGAAAAGACCTAAAGGATTTACTTTTACGGAGCGAAACAATTTGTTAAAACAAGAAGGTATAGTGGCACTTGGTTGTTTTGGCAATCCGCAGAGTGCGTTTCCTGGGTACTGAAGTACTAAACTGGAGTGTAGTTTTCCCTTATATTTTGTATGGTGAAGCAAGGAAGACGAAAATCACATCACTAGAGTTAATGTTCTTTAATTGGAGAAAGATGTCACACTTCACAATCTTCCATAATAGTAATATTTTGATCAATCAAAGTTTCAGATTTTTTTAAATGAATCTGATGAATATTGGTGAGGTGACATTTTAAATTTAAAGTCAGGGGTGAAGAACACAAACATAATCCAAAGAATAATCCAGAAATGCTGTTGAACGGGTCCGATCAAGTTCACGTAATCCAAAGAGTTTTAAGAACATCAAGGTGATTTTTCGTTATAAAACCAAAGGGTGGCCAAAGGGGCCAAGACATTTTTAGATGTTTATGAGATGAAGATCAGAGGGCAAGTGTTGCTATCCGATATGAAAGTGGGCGCAAGGAAAAAACACGCCAAGCGAGATACATTTCAAGCCAAGAGAATCGCATTTTTTTGCGTGGGAAATGTAACCGTTACTTATATACATATCAACTTCATAATTGACGTCATTGGAAGGGAAAAATCTTTTGGCGAAGATTGCACTTTGGCTAAAAAGAGAGATTAAGAATTTTACCGTTAATTATTGTTTTGGGAATAGGGCTTTCGAGGAATGCAGCAAAGGCGCCGTTTAAATGCTATAGACATCTGGAATAATATGCAAGACATGAAAGCTGACCATGAAAAAGAAAACATTTTATGCCTTGTATAATTTCATTTCTTTTGATATGTGGGAGACCGAATAAGTACGTTAATGATAATTTAAAAACAATATGCATGATTTTGACTAAAAGTCTTTCGTTGAAAGAGAAAGATAAAAAGGGTGCGCTTTTTAACAGCCGGGAATGTATATGAATTACGATTATGCAGAAAGGGGAAAATATATTTGATAAAATACATAAAATATAGATTGCTTTAATTTTTTGAAAGGAATATATATGGTATCTTTACCATATATATATCACCCCTTCACAAGATTTTGAAAAATTTAGAATGTCACCCTGTAAATATAATACAAAATATCAAAGCAGAAAATAATAATAAAAATAAAATAAGTATGCATACAATAATGTAAATAATAATATGTAGTACTACAATATCTTCATATTAGTATGATAAATGGCCATACATTTTTCAAATTGCAGCAAAATATACTTTTAAAGTCTTTGAAAAGTCTTTTATCCATATTAGAACTAATGTTAGCTGCAAACATATTTTTTTTTGTTTGTTTTCTTGCAAGTTTATTCATTTTACAATATGATGGTGCACCTATATAAATAAACTCTTAATTGTTCATTTTTTTTTTTAACACAGTCTTTAAAAAGAGTTCAAGAATGAAAAATTACAGCTGCATTTTTCTTTGAAGGTTTTCTCACGTGATTTTATTTATCAACAAACATGAGCATGATAAATGAGTCTTTAGTGCACAAAATTTTTTTGTATTTGCTTAAAAAGTTCACAAGTTTGCACTATATTATTAAAAATCTTAAATGAAATGTAAATACAAAAATTTCAAAATAAAAGAAACACAATTAGAATTATACAATGATAATATATAGATTATAAAGATTATAAAGATACATATATAAAATATTAAACGTAAAAAAAGTTTTCGTGTAAAGACACAGGAGAGATAATAATGATGCAAGACATGGGCATCGAAAAAAATATCTCCCCTTAAACTTGTTGTAATAACAAGGAAGAGACCGCAGTTTAGGACATTGGTCATATTCGGGACAGGGCGTATTTAGGGAGAGGGGTTTATTTTTGGTAAACCCCCCTTGCTCCGCACATATTTGGAAACTCCGCCTATGATTGGAGCGACTCGGGTTCATCTACGGGTTTGAAAAAATAGTAAAATTGGGTATACCAATTTTAACAAAGTTTTGCTCTCATACACAATGGAATAAAGACCCCCACATGGGTAATAATTTTGAACGGGGCTTATTCCGCAAGGGCGAATAAAAACTAAAAAAAAATGCAAAATAAATCAAAGTTTTTTTTTTTGTTCAAAAACCTAAAAATCCTTCCATAGACACGTTCTAGAGTGAAGAGAGCATAAAGTCACATTCGGGATAAATATATATTGTTTCGAAAATTAAATTCTCAAAATAACAATTCATTTATTTTAAGTTATTTAAAAAATCAAAGATTAAATTAAAAGGAAAATGAGTATTAAATTCAAATGAGATAATTAATTTGATTTTTTTTTTTTTTTTTTTTTTTTTTACAAAATGCTAAGTATACTTACAAATGCAGAGAGTGTTAATAGATTTATCAAATGTTTAAATTTATAACAATACCTATTATTCTTAATTTATATTATCTATATATTTTATTTATTTATTTATTTATCCATTTATTTATTTATTTTTATTTTTATTTTATTTTTTTAACAGGATTTTAAATTATACGAACTTGCTAAACAAGAATATGGGTGGAAAAAAATCTTTTGCCAAATAAACAAGTTCTGCAGTACTGCTACATAACACATAAACAATGGACCAGCCATATCACAATAAAAACAAATAATACAATACTACATAACATGCATGCATAAATACACCTGTTACCATGGATAAGGAGCATTTATGAATCTGGCAACAGAAAATTTTATATTCATATTAATATTTTATCACCTTTCGAGGACGTAAATTATAGGAATGAGCACTTTGTTCAATATTGTTATTACTAGGAGTATTGTTATGAACATTATGATAATTTAAGTCAAATAAATGGTTATTTCTAGGAGGTGCAAGTAAAAGTCTGTCTATATGAACTCTGAAAATTGAATTGTTAATATGAGAATTCAGTTGTTGAATTGAAAAAGAAACAGGTGAGTGTTTCTTTACAACTACATAAGGTCCTGTATACCTTGGCTTAAATTTATCTGATGATTTTAGGTATACAATGTCTTTCTCAGCAATTGGCCTGAGTGTTGCCTTTCTTTGATGATATTCGTTTCTCTTAATTTGAGATGCTTTTATGTTGTCATAAGCTTTATTGTAAATACCATTTAAATCATGAAGGAGATTGTAAAAGTCTACATTTTGGTCTAGAAAGGGTTGATTAGCATTTAAGTCATATGTATCAAATATTAGAGATAGTTCGCGTCCAAAATGTAAAAGATTCGGAGAGAAAGAAGTAGAAGAATGTTTAGAACCATTATAGAGATTTTTATGAATAGCAATGGCATTTTCAAAGGAATGTCCTTCTTTCATTAAAGTATTGATTGAGTATTTAAGAGATGTGTTTATCCTCTCGCTTATAGAATTGCTAGCTGGGTGTGAGACAGAAGAGTGATTTATTTTAATATTTAATTTTAATGGCGGAAGGTAAACCATACATTAATTTAACGTATTTTATCTTATTTAGTGCATCCTTGTCGTGGATTTCGGGATATACCTTTGATACGAGAACATTGAGTCTATGAGCAAAATTTTTTACTGTCTCCTGTGGTAACATTGTTAAACAATTTAAATCATTTAAAGTTGTAGCCGAAGAATTCTGTGAAAAGAATTTTTGAATGCGATCGCGAATGAACTCAAAATCTTGTGCATTATAAAGTACAGGGTCCTCCAAATAATATTTTTTTGCGGGACCTTTCAGTTTAGTCTTAAGATAATCGATAGTTTGTTCATTAGTTATTTCCTTAATTTTCTGATAAGTTAAAATTTGGTTAAAGAAATGGTTAACAAGTTCTGAGTCTCCGTAAAAATCATCAACAATATACTCAAAATTCTTAGAATTAGCCATGATGATATCACCTTAAAAGTTTAACTTTTTTTTTTTTTTTTTTTATATATATATATATGGTAAAGATACCATAAGAATGCCACAAGCTTACACATGCTTTGTCGCAGAACCCTGTGACAAAGTGTTTCGGATAACTTGGATGCTTGTTATTGTATCATTTGATGGAAGACACTTCAAACATTTAAGAAATTAAACAGGATTTAATATGTTGTGTTTAGTATAAGAATACTTAGTGTCAGTACCTATCAGATTACGGAGACTGTGAAATTACTACTTAAGTAATTAATTGTTTAGATACTTATTTACCTCATTACTTACATATGCTTGTTTATTTACTTATTTAATTGCTTTGTTGTTTCCTTTCTTCCTTCCTTTTACAATTAATTACGTGTTTTCTTACTTATTTACTTACATTACTAATTACTCTTAATTACTTATTTACTTTTACTAAGTAACTTACTTGATTGCCTACTTACTTACATACCCACTTGCTTGCGTACTTACTTCTGTACATAATTACTACTTACTTGCTTGATTGCTTACTAAATCCCCGCCTTACTTGTTTGCTTTTGTACTTACATTAATTACTTATTTACTTACATGAGAACTTTTCTTACTTATTTATTACTTTTTCAGTTGCTTAGATACATACTTCTTACTTAGTAATTTGCTTCTTTGCTTACTTTTATTTACTTACTAATTTCCTATTGATGAATAATTAACTTAATTAATGATAATTATTAAAAAATTCAGTTTAATCGCAACAAAATGGTAGTATAGCAAATGTGAATATCATCCGTGTTTATACTTTTAGCAACTTGCGCTCTAGTACCAGTGTATTTTCCCGCATGTTAAAAAAAATTCCATAACGGTCTATGAAAGTGAACATTCTCCTTCCATATAGAAAAGGAGACTGTTCACTGTTCTCTAAAGCTGTGCATTAGACTATTTTCTCTTGTTATTAAACGACTTAATTGTGTATAAGTAAATTATGAAAAAGCGTCTACACTGTAAAAAAAAATCCTGAGGTTTCTAAAATTTTTTTAGTATATTTGTATTCCACAGATTTTTTTTAGTTACCGGTACTAAAAACCGGAATCGTTGCTAGCTGTTTTCTAGTAATGTTGCTAGGTGTTTTCTAGTTATTCTTGCAGATTTTCTTGTAACTGAGTAAGAATTCAAAAATTATTTTAGTAATTGCAAAAATCAATGAAAAAAACTAAAATTTGTTTAGTAGATCGACCCATTTTTTTTCAGCGTACTTCTGATACTAATATGGAAAACTACGATAAATTTACTGGAAATTGTAATTTTTAAACAATTTTCAACGCTTAAATGATTGATCCTTGATCATTAATACTTTGTGTTGAATATTTAAATATTTTCACATTATAACATATTATTTTCCATAGGTGTTGTTCACTGGCATAAAAGAATAAAAAAAATGCTTCTGTTAAGATTTTTTACCTTATTGTGAAATAATTTGATTGACTTAATAACAACTTCTATTTATTTATAAATTATTTGGCAGAATATTAGCATAAATATGTTTTTTTTAATGTTTTAATTCGATGTGCATATGAATCAATCCGTCTCTTTCTAAACGGCGAAAGTTTTAAACTATTTTATAATTAAAACATTTGTTGATGAATAATATTTATTTATAATACTATTGAGTTTTAAGTAGTATTTTAATTTATACAGAAAGTAATTTGACAAAAACTTTGGATTATTCCAGCTTATACTAATGGAAAATTAAGTGTTTATTTGTTTTAATTTCACATACTCGGCACACAAACATACTGATATAATTCGTATTTAAAAATTAAATTTAGTAATAGAATATTTTTCAAAATTCTTTGACAAAACTACTGTTAGTAATTTTTTGAAAAAAGTGTCAAAAAGTGTCATAACCCGACTAACAAAAAATATTCTTACCTTGCTAACTTTAATGAAAACCAAGATAATTTTGAATTTAACGACATGGGCAGCTTATAGAATATAATAAGTGTTTAAATGATATGAAAACATCTATAATTATTTGTTTTATCTCTCATATCTATCCAATTAAATTAAAGAAAACAAGTTGGAAATTGTGCGTCAAACGTAACAAATGAGGTACGTTCGTACTGATATTATTTCATTGAACTGAATTATATCGTCTGTTATTATGATATGATTAATTTCCGTAATAAAATAAGTACATTTTAAGTTGGCAACATTTTATCTTTTGTTGACATTTACTGAAAATTCTAATGGTAAACTTAAGCCTACACTGCAAAAAATAATTGTTGATTTTACAGTATAAAACTGGCATTCCAGCTGCCAGTATTATACTGTAAAATTAACAGTATTAAACAGTAAAATAAGCAGTAATACGCTGCCGCGCAAGCAGTAATACGCTACCGCGCATGCGCGGTACCTTAAAATTCATACCTTAAAAATTTCAGACCTTAAAATTCATATTTAGACACTTTTTCCATTTAATATTCATTTCTCCGGAAAAATCTATCCAAAAAACTGTTGGTAGATTATATGTCTGCTATAATTAAACAATTTTAGTATACAAATTCGGTTTTTTAATTTAGTAATACAGAAATAATATGACTCCATCTTAAATAGGACGTAATCACCATGGAAAACTAGAATCATTACCTAACCTATCATAGGATATCATTGAATTAATTACGTGTGATAGGATTTAATAGAATGAAGAACGTGACTATAACTTGGTCATAGAGGTTATAAAATGTCATATATGTCATATATGACTATAACGTTATACATATCAGATAACTTGGGATACATCTCGGTCGTTTAACAATTAATCTTCGGAAGCTGCTATAACAAGGAAGTACCGATATTTATAAATTCAAATTACTTAATAAATATTTTTATTAATATCTTTTTAAGTTTTGATTCAATTTTCATAAAATTTGAAATGACTCGACAAAATTCTGCAACGGTTATATATATTACATTCCAAACCATTCGGTTGAGTTAGTTGTTCAATGCGGACAGACAGACAGACCAGACGACAATTATAAATGCTACGTATTTATATAATTACAAATTCACCTAAAAATTTACCTCCCTCAGTCGAAAACATCTAACGAAAGGAGAAATATATGTACAAGGCTTGCACGGTCCCAACTTTTGAATACCATTAATTCTTAATAGTAATATTCGCTTTTTTTAATGACAAATTCTGTTATTAAATAAACGAAGATTACTTTTCGGAAATAGCAGTACAAAAATGTCGAAACTGTGCGACGCTTGTGCATATTTTCTACCTTAACATATAACTTATAATTTGTTAAGAAAAACTCTATTTTAATGGTGTCATAACACAAACTATATGTTATGAATTTCTTTTGTCTTTCCGATTAAAGAACAAAATAGAATCAGTACGTTTCTGTAAAGACAAATTGCTTAGATATCTCTGAAAATAATTCTGTATGGTAAAACAAGCGTTAATAAAAAAAATTCTTTATTATTATTATTATTATTATTATTATTATCAAAACAAGAAGAAAAGAACAAAACAACATAAAGAACAAAACAACATAAAGAAATGCACTTTTATATTAATTAGAGTACGCTTTATATAATATCTGTCACACTGCTTCACATACGTAAACTGTACACTTTTATCACGAACGAAAAAAATGCGCAAAAATACTTTTAAAAGCGTTTTTATTTTTTCACACCCTTTATGTAGTAGCAAATAGTTTTTTATAAAAATAGCCCGACAGCCTGTAAAGGGTTAAAAAATGTCTCGGAAAGTGCATAATACAAGGGACAAAAATTTCAAATCATGTTACCAAGATAATTATGAATTTAACAGGACAGGTAGCTCATATAATTTCACATGTCTTCAAATTATACGAAAACATCTATAAATATATGTTTATCGTTCACATCTAACCCAATTAAAGTAAAGAAAGAGAGCTTCATGGCTCGGTTGAAAACATATAACTCATAATTCGTTAAAAGAATGCGTCTGAATGGTGTCATAACACAAATTATATGCTATAAATCTCTTTCAGCATTCCAATTAGTGTAAGAAAAAGAAGCAGTGCGTTTCTACGAAGACAAATTGCTTAAATTTTGCTACAAAATAAATTCTGCATGATATCATAACACAAATAATTTACATTAAGCCATCTTTTATTTCTTAAAGTCTTACATTTACCCAATTAGAGACTGACCGAGTAGAACTAACAATCTATAAGATTTATATCTTCTGTACTCCACCGGTATTTATTTTTAAAAAAGGGGTTACAACATGTATAATATATAACATATACTATATAACATGCAGATATTTAAGACAAAAAAAATGTAGAGAATGTACAGGCTAAGTAGATATGGTATTAGTCCAGTAATTTTAAAGTCCAGTCTCTGGAAGGATTGACATATCATTTATATTGTCTATTGGAAATGAACACACATTGGGGAAAATATATTCGCTATTTTCCATTATTTTGATTCTGTTAATTATTTTATCGATTAGATCATTTCTTTTTAATATATATTGAAACCGATGCGATAATCTTTGGTCTCAGGGCGTTTTTACAAAATCTAGAGGTTAGAAAGCAAATTTGTAAATAATGCAGATAAATAGACGTACGACCACATACACAAAGTAGAAATATAGTTCTATTAAATTTCAATTAATAACGTGAAATAATCCCAGGGATTAGTTGCAAAGAAATATAAGTTCATGTGGCGAAGTAGGCGGTCTTCAGAATATTTTGGTAATAAATTGTAAGTATCACCAATATTCCATTCATATTGCCATTTCTCTAGCATTTCTTATTTCAGCTTTTCCTTTAAAAATTAAGGTGGGTGCGGAAAATCTTCTGTAGCTTCTTTTGCAAGAAGATCTGCTATTTAATTTCTATGTACACCAGCATGCCCTTTTACCCAAGTAAACAAACATTTCTTGTCTGAACTCTGAAGGAATTTGAGCATTCGTATTATAAAATAGTTTGATGAGCAAGAATTTTCCAAAGCTTAGAGTCCAGAAAGGCTGGCTATCAAAATCAGAAATTCTGTATGCGGTAAATTACCAGTTCAGTGAAATAATCTCCAGGTTTCTTTTGTCTCTAATACTCAATTAGAGACTAAAAACAAAAATATAAACTATGTATTATGTGTTGCGTATAGATCAGTATTCCTCAACCAGGATGTTGGGATACATAAGTATCTTGAGAGTGTCGTGAAGATGTCTCAGCAAATTGCGTGAAATATTGAGTTATTTTTTTAATTTTAATATACCCTATCTTAAAATTTCATTTACATTTCATCCCTTCATTACTAATAAATTATATTTTCCAGAGGATAAATACAGAGGACTTTTTAAGAGAAAATGGTATAAAACACCAGTTTACTGTACCATATTGTCCAAGCCAGAACGGGGTTGCTGAGCGAAAAAATAGAAGTATGATAAAAATCACCCGAAGTATGCTCTCTGAAGCAAGCTTACCACACAGATTCTGAGGGGAAGCGATAAATACCACCACACATTTCCAGAACAGACAACCAACAAAAGCAACCAATAAGACAACATATGACATTTGATTCAAAAGAAAACCTAACCTATACTACTTACGAGTATTAGGCTGTAAACCTTATATGTATATAAAAATAAGCACCACAGAACAAAGTTAGATTATACAGCTAAGGAAGGAATCTTCATGGGATATGATAACCGTTCAAAATGTTACAGAGTTTATACTAAAAATAATGAAATAATAATCAGTAGGACTGTTAAATTCTTAGAGAACAACATGAAAAACCTAAATGAAGAAACAAACGAACCAGAACACCTACTAGAAAATAAAAATTACATAGAAACAGAAATAAACAATACAGAATGTACACCTAAACAGTCCAAATAAACCATTCGTGAACTCCGAAGATTGAAAGATCAAAAAGGGAGGTCACACCTGACAGATACGCTCCGGACAGATACATCTGTATAGTAAAAAACGACGAAACAATCGAACCAAAGATTTGGAAAGAAATTAGGAAAATAATCAATCCACTAGAAAAAGAAAATTGGCTCAAAGTCACAGACGCGGAAATAAACTCACTAAAAAATAAGACGTGGGAATTTGTAGATCCTCCACCTATTAGAAGAGTCATTGACTCAAAATGAACATTCAAGCTAAAAACAGTTCAGCTCAGGAAAATTACAAATATACAAAGCAAGACTCGTTGCTAAAGGTTTTAGCTAAACATTTGGTGAAGACTACGATGAAATCTTCGCACCTGTTATGCAGCACACCACCATCCGTGCATTTCTCTCTGCAGCCGCATATCAAAATCTCACAGTGCAATATATTGATATTAACACGGCATTCCTACATGGAATTTTACAGGAAAAAATTTACATGCAACAACCAGAAGGTTACATTGACATAAATCCACAACACAAAGTATGTAAACTCAACAAGGCAATATACAGTCTTAAGCAGGCAGCAAGAGAAGCAAGCACATAAAAAAAGTCCTTCCGGCTTGTACCGGGAGGAAAAAATAGCTTTCCTATATCTTCGTTTTAAAATTTTAGCTAATGTTACACGAAAACAGCAAGTTAAAATGCAAAGAAACGTTTACAAAAGATTCGTTAATACTGAATTTGAATAAGAAATTCGCCAAATTATTGAGCAATAGCCAAATTGGCTTCATTTATGAAGACTTATTTTGGTCACCAAATTTAGCGATATTTCGCCAAATGTCGCCAATTTTGCCAATTTTGGCGCTAACGGATATGAATATACAGTTTTATGCGTATGATTGGGAAAATTATTACAACAATGAAAGAAAATAATTTGCGAGTAATCGCGTTAATGTGCTGTTTTGTTTCAAAATGTCAGCCACCCTAGAATTTCAAACTGCTCTATCGCAGCCATTTTTTAAGATAGAGGTAAACCAAAAAATGCACTGGAATCCTTGTATCAAGGCCTAACTCGTAATTAAAAAATAAAATTGAATTTTTAACTTTTTTGTATATTTATTTTAGTTTTAAATTTTTAAATGGTCGCCATCTTGAAACAAAATGGCGGACCAAGCTGGCCAACGAACTCGGTCGAGACATTGGTGAGCTTAATACACACAATTAGTTTCATCAAAATTGATTTATAAATACGAGCGTTATCGTATGACATAGGTCATATATATATATATATATATATATATATATATATATATATATAAATCAACATTTGGACGGAGGGTGGTTTTGGGGTCTGGGGGTCATGATCGGTGAAAATATATCGAAATTTTCCGGAACTGCTTTCCTCCGAACGGTTGCAATAGGTAGCTTTATACTTTTTTGTATTGAAAGCTACCTAATAGCTGATTCACTAAAAAAAATGAATTTTGTGAAAAGCACTGCTGAAAAGCAATGAAAAGAACTGCTGACTCATGTTTATTTACTAGAAAAGAAAAGGAAAATTTTACATACATAAAATCGAGATATCGTATTATTAGTATCTTAGATTATGTTGACGATATCTTAATCGTAAGTAATAAAAAAAATTCTAAAATCTCTAGCAGAAGAATACGAATTGAAAAATATGGAGGGAATAACTAAATATTTAGGAACCCAAATTAAAAAAAACTCCAGATATATCCGCAGCAGATACGACTGTTGAAGAATTCGGTTATCCCTGGATAACCACAGATTACTGAAACTAGAACAGGCCAAGAAATTATATGGCTAATAAAATTGTTGAAATATTTAGGGTTAACTCAGGAAAAACCAATCACCTTATACAAAGGTAACCAAAGTTGCATAAAAATGGTCGAAAACGAAAAATTCAGTAAACGATCAAAACATATCTACATAAAATTTCACGCCATAAAACAACTCAGACGGAATAATTGAGTTAAAATATTGTCCAACGAAACACATGATAGCAGATGTGTTAACTAAGCCCGTACTCAAGCAAGAACTAGAAAAACATAGAATATCTATGATACTATTAGTCAAACCCCCCTCTGAAGAGCTTAAGGGGGATGTCAGAATTATTAACCCATTTTTTTTTACATCCTTTAGTTTTCATCACATTCTAAATTTTATTTACATTAATTACTACGTTGTTTAAAATTTATTTATTTTAATTCTATCTTCCCCTCTTTCCTAATAGAGGGAAGCACCAAATTTATCATTTAATTAGTCTGTAATTTCAGTTTTTCCTTTTATTTTTATGAGATAGATGGCAACACAAAACAATTTTATTTTCCTTTCATCATTTCTATTAATGCAATGACTTTGTGTTTTTAGCAGCCATTTTGGGTTTATTGGTGATAAGAAGAGTTGCAGTCTTTGTAATGCACTTTTCATCCAGTTAAATCTTCCTCAATCGAAGTTTTTTTGTGTGGTTTTTGTACATTGCTTTATGATTTAATTTCTATTTATGTTGAATAATAGTTTAATTATTTATTTCTTTTGTTATTTAAACTCTTGTAGGTTTTATTTTTATTTTGATTCTTATATATGTTTTTAGGAGCTAAATATTGTCGATTTTAGGCATAATTCTGACAATATTTGATGAAATAACATATATTTACTATGACTATTCTTATGAAGCTCCTCTGACGATTCCATAAGATATTCATAGTTTTCCATTTTTGATTTTTCGTTTTATTAAGTTTAATTGCTGCAGTATCCTTTCCATTGTTTTTTATATCTCATTCTTTGTTTTTCACATGTATTTTCATTTATATATTTATATATATACCAATTCATTTATTTTCAACGTATAAACATTTTGACTGTCAACATCTATAAAACAACATTGAGAGTATGTAAACAACATTTCTTTTAATCTTTGAAACAGCCTTCATCATATGAACGATACGTTCATAATCCGCTTATCAGGAAACAAAAGATTGCTCTAATAAATTCAACTAAACAGTAGCAGTGCCTGCAAGGAGCTTCATCACAGCTCCGTAGCACTTTTATTTCGTGTTATCTGTGTTTTTGAAGGTCGAATTAAACCGAGGTGGAGCCACAAATGAGGCAACCAATTAATCAATTAGGATGCTCTGCGACTCTCTTCTTTCAGCAATCGAAGAAAAAAACGGATGAACAGCTCGAAATAAATCGATAATACGGCCTTGCGATTTTTTTTTTCTAGATAATATAGTGCAGTTATAATACCCGTAATGCATATTAAACAACTTATCAATTATCAATGTCATATGAAAATTTCTTAGATTATATTTTTAAATAACAATGCCTCAATAATTATGATTGAATATGTATTAATACTTTAACAATGCTATCAAGTTCTGTTACACATAGATAAATTAATGCATAATGCATAATTTCAGAAACTGCATTTTCTAGTTTTTTAACAAAAGATCTGGGGAAAATAAAGATTGAACATAGAATTTAGCAATGAAACTTTCATTTATTGGGAAAGTCCCTTGGACAGTCTTGTATATATATAAATCCACCCTAACCCTCACTTAAGAAAAACAAGAACGAAAAATCATGCGTCAAGCATCGATTATGTAGCACTTTACAACGCTTCTAAAATAATTTTACAAATCATTACCGTTTAATAAGCTGAAAGATGACATCTAAGTAAACAATTTGGAAAACGCATAACATATTTAAAAACCTAATTTCAGGAATTTTCAATATATACAATATTCGGAAAAATATCCGAATACTTTTATGTAGCCCTGTATATGATCTACAGATTTGTATATATACATAGGATGCTAAATTTTAGTTTAGTTAGGAAACGCGTAGCACAGTTTAAATTCTCCTTCTGGAGTTTCTGTCAATAAACGGAAATGTGTTCGCGAACTTCTGTGCTGCCCTGTATAGGATCTACAGAATTTATACACAGCACGTAATAGACAAAAAGCTAGTTAAGATTAAAATCGCGTTCAGTAACTTTAAACGCACTTCCAGGAATTATTGTTAACAGACAGTAGAGAATTCTTTTGTGTGTCCCTGTAAAGGAACGATGACTGCTATACACACACTATTCTGTAGTAAGCCTCTTGTAATGCACCTTAGTAATATATATAAACTTCAATGCGTTTAAAATAGTGGAACATTATTTAAATAAGCCGCAGACGATTTTTCTCCATAGACGTAATGTAACGGAATTATTTTGACTGTCCCTGTAAAGTAACTCTAAGTGCTATACACCTACTATTCCATATTAAGCTTCTTCTAATGCATCTTAGTGATCTATATAAATTTCAATGCGTTTACAATAGTGAAACATTTTTTAAATAAACCGCAAATGATTTTCCCCATAGACCGCAATGTAACGGAATTCTTTTGAGTGTCTCTGTAAGAAAACTATAAGTGCTAAGCACTTCAGTTGAAATAGGGAACGTGCCATAGATAACGACAATAACATATAAAAATTGCAGAGCAATCCGAGCATATTTACGGGAGTTAGAGCACGGACAGACGGCCATCCGGCCAGACAAACCAAAGTCATAAGCACTTTTCAACTAAGGTTGGAAAGTGCTAAAAATGTATAAAGTCAAACGAAGCCAAATTAAAGTCTATAGACGCCTAGAGTGATTTAGAATTCAAGCTACAAACTTTAACGTATGGTAGAGTATGCTACTAGAAACAAGTTTTGTATAGAGAACTAGGGTTGCAATTCATTTATTCAAACTAGAATATATTGTGTGTCACTCCAATCTAAACTTAGATTTTTGTTGACAATTTAAAAAAATATATTAAGATTTTCTAACGAAATTTGTAGCATACTTGCTTTTATTTGAGTAAAATGTAACGATATCAGGATAAATGTTGGAAGCGGTCACCCTCTGCATCCAAACAGCGCTGAAGTAGAGGTGTGATGTTTCGCTACCACTTTTTTAAAATAATCCCCCTTATATAATGATAGTTCAATGACAGTTTAAATACGACGAACATTACAATTTAATAAAAGGTAGTAGCAATCAAGCAGTCAAAATTTTAAAAAGTAGACAAACTGGCAACATTGCTCGTGAACTCTGGGTTTGATACCTTTGTAAATAAAGATACAAATGACATTATATTAATTGTTTACATCGGATATATATATTTACTTACTTACTTATTAAATGTCAAACTCCACATTATTCATAACAAAATCACTTTTAAATAACATCACTTTTTAAATTCACAATTTTCTTTAAAAAAATAAAAATAAATAAAAGTGATGATTTTAAATTTTTTTCGCAGTTTATTTATAAATCTAAATTTCACTAAAGAACTAAAATAATAAAGTCAATAATGCAATTCAAATTTAAACAAAGGAAAATAGAACTAGTCGGATGCGCCAATCCCAAAACTTTCTTCTATCTCACACAGATTTCGCATACACTAAAAAGAATAAGCACCAAAGCACGAATTCATATCAAGGTCTAACTGAATCTAAAGTTCTATTAAATTCCGTGAATTAATTCTTGAGATATAACTATTGCTAAAATCATGCAAATCCTGCAAAATGCAGCATAGCAGCACCACCTGTTGGGGAGATTTAGACCAAAACCTAATCAACAACAACTTATGTCAACGTCTAACTGAATCTGAAGTTTGGTGAAAATCTGTGGATTAGTTCTTGAGGTATAGTTATCGTGATAATAATGAAAAAAGTATCATAAAAGTATCCACCTATTGGGCTATTTACATCAAAACGTAAGCAGCATTTTTATGTCAAGGTCTAACAGAAGCGTAAGTTTGATGAAATTCCGTGCATTAGTTCTTGCGATATAGCTATGGTAAAAATCGAGAAAAAAGTGGTATAGCAGTACAACCTGTTGGGCTATCTACACCAAAACGTAAGCAGCATCTATTTATGTTAAAGTTCTAACAGAATCGGAAGTTTGATGAAAATAAGTGTATTAGTTCTTGAGATAGAGCTATTGCGGAAATCGCGAAAAATGCAGCATAGCATCGCCACCTGTCGGGCAATTTTCACCAAAAACTAATCAGCACCAATTTATATCAGGGACTAACTGAATCTAAAGTTTTATTAAATTTCTTGCATTAGTTCTTGAAATAGAGTGTCCACAAAATTTTTGTCACATACACAGAGACAGACAGAGTCATAGACTCACAGACAGACATTTTCTAAAAATAGTCAAATCGTGTTCAGGACCTTCTAAAACGTAGAAATCCGTCGAAAACCGGAAGTCGAAAATTTTCATGAATCCAATACTTTCTTCTTGTAAAGATAGAAGAAAGTAAAAATTAAAATGAAAAATAAAGTATTCTGAAAATATAGTAAATTTGCATTCATCTGTATTATACAACTACCACAACTTCCATATTCCTATTTTCAATATCACAGTTCAGCTTTCCGCATGAATTGTTGTAGATCTAGAATACTTATCCAAGATAGCAAACAGGAAATTAATTTAAGTATCGGCTACTTAAAGTTGTATAATGAATAATTTTTAAGTTAATATGTGCATAGACATTAAATATTCAATTGCTGCTACTGTTTCAAGATCAAAGCAATTTATAAGCACAATTATGTGTCATTTTAACTTAGATACCATGCAAAAACATCGCAGTAAGCTGTTATTTATTTCAATTGAACAAGACAGTTATCGAAAATTAATCCTTTGGTTGTTTGTCGAACAGATGATAAATTAAGAGATTGAAATTAAGAATCAGACTAACTGAATATTGATATAAAGGGCTTATTAAAATTGAATGGAAAAGTCTTTTCGTAACAAACTGATTTTACAATAAAGACATTTCTTTCGGCCAGTCACAGGAAATTGTCACAATATGGTGTGTCCTTGAAATGATTCTTTAAAATTCTGCATATTAAAGAAATGATGTTTTATACTATAAAAAAAATTAAAATACATATAAATAGCATCCATCAGTCCAAAATGTCGGAGCATTGAGTCAAATAAAACTAAGACACAGTATTTTAAAATTTTTAAAAATATATTTTATTTAATGTTTACCGTTTAGTGGTATAAAGTTTGAAATAATGGCTGTTGAATCTTTATTCTCAAGTGTCTATTATCAAGTGTCAAGTATTCAGCCGTAAGTTATTTTAGTTAATGCTCAAATTCTAATCTGTCAGCAAGTGGCTCCATTCTTCTAATTTATTCAAGTCTATTTCTTGCGAAACACACTTCAATGAAAATATTTTCTAAACGACGAGTTCTACTAAAGGAGACATAAATTGCTCCAAATGACATCTGTTTTGACAATTTTTGACAAAGTTGTTAAACACAAGGATTTGTTAATGGTGACGCAGTAAAAACAGACAGATGTCTCTTAATATGGGAAATATAAAATAACCACGAACGAAAATATACAATAGCCTCTTTACCCACGATTTCGGAAAGTGTTCTTTATCTTTAGAAAACCTCAGAAACCAATGTATTTGCGAAATTTAAAAAAACATTTATAAAAATGCATTTATATAAGTTTCTTTTGCTGCCACTGATTTACAAAAACGTTTCTGAATAGTTTTTATAGTGTATTAATGAGCTTTCTCAACCCGGAATATAGTTTTTGCGAATGCTGTCAATTCTCAAGAAAACATTTCCATGGTCAACAAACATGTTTTATAAACAAACATGATAAATTAATAGCATTAAAATTAGCATTAAAATCCCTATTATTTTATTACTTCTACATGTATCAATTGAATTACGCAGATGAAAATGTTTAATTGAGAATTGATAGTATGCTAAAAAACGATATTCCGCTCCTAGAAAATGGATAATCTAATATATATAAATGAAAATTTGTCTGTCTGTCTGTATTTTTCTGTTCTATACAAACCCACAGTTTAGAAGTGAGAATCGTGAAACTATACGCACAGGCGTATTAAAACACAGCCGAGACAACTAAAGTAATCCAGAATCGAAATAAATTATAGTTATTTTTTATTTAATAAAAAACCATCAATCTAACAGCCATTTCCTATCAAATTTAGACATTTTTCATTATAGCAATTGCCAACAATTAAAAATCTGCAATAAAATTCTTTCCCCAACAATTAGTTTTCTATTGAAAGATTTCTACATGAAAAATGAAAATGAAATTAAATGTTTCAAGAATGAAAAAGAAGATGATTATGATGTCATATTGGAAGTATAACAGAGATTTTCAAAAAGTTCTCGATAATACAAGGAGCATAAATATGAATACGTACAGAAAACAGGTAAATATGGCATCAGCAGGGGAATATATAACGTCATAAGAGTTTGAGGAACGTATTGAATTATAATAAAACCCCGATTATAGAAATATTGGCATATTTTAACGTGTTTAGCTTCTCTGAATTCGTTATCGCTATTTTTAAATCTATTCACATAGATATATGTGTGTATGCATGTATATTAGAATTTTCACAAATGTTCAAGTCCCTAAAGCTTATTTTTAGTGAAGAACTGAAATAAAGATTTTTAAAAAATTAAATAAAAATTCATAGAATTTTTGTATTTTCCATTTTTTTATCATGAAAAACTTATTTTATAAACAAAATACTTGGAAAAAAACTTTTCAGCAAAAGGTTTTAATCTTGGTCTCAATCCGGAACACAGATTATTGACTAAGTATGTAGGTAATCTGTCGTATGAATTAAATGAAAAATTTGTGAAAATTACGCAAATCAAAAATTCAAAATTTTATTCACGCGTTATAATATTTCGCATGTTTCTTTTATTACGTTTTTATACTGCGTGTTTAATTTTGAAGTTGATTTTATTAAACAAACATTCTTAAAATCACGGGCAAAGCCGGATACTTCAGCTAGCATAATTATAGAAACTACTCGGAAACGTTTCCGATAATCAGTTGCAGCAGAAGAATGATTTTTTAAAATCCTTAAAAATATATTCATTTTAAAATAAAAACATTCATTTTTCCTTAAAAATATATTCAACATACAAAATCCATTTCGGAATCGTGGGTAAATCGAAAGAGGTTATGTATATTTTCATACGTGGTTATATTATGTTTTCGTAAGTTAAGAAACATTTGTCTTTTTTTTTTTTTTTACAGTGTATGCAATTGTTGACACTTATCCAAGGCAGCAAGCCGGAAATTAAGTATCGGACTCTTAAAGATGTATATAATGAATGATGTTTTAGTTAATATGCGTATGGACATCATAAATGTTCAATTGCTGCTTACTGTTTTAAGATCAAACCAATTTATAAACATAATTATGTGCCATTTTAACTTAGATACCATTCAAAAACATCGCAGTAAATTGTTATTTATTTCAATTGAACAAGACAGTTATCAAAAATTAATCCGTTGGTTGTTCGCCGAACAGATCATAAATTAAGTGATTGAAATAAAGAATCGGACTAACTAAAGATTGATATAAAAGGCTTATTAAAATTAAATGGAGAAATCTTTCCGTAACAAACTGATTTTACACTAAAGACATTTCTTTTTACCGGTCACATGAAATTACTAGAATATATAATAAGTGTCCTTGTAATGGTTCTTTAAAATTTTGCATATTTAAGAAAATGACGTGATCCTAATAATATTATAAATCTGATTGTGCGCAAATGTTAGGCTGAAGCCAGCGTCAAAATGGAGCCTTTAATGATCCTGTATTTTTGCATACAGATTGATTATAACCCTCATTTGAACATAGGCTGGTTTTTGTTTATTTTATTCAAATATTTTTCTTAATAATTCAAAATTTTGTTTTTTCATAGAGAGTAAATGGACATGTTTTTCGTATAATATTTTAACATGGTTAAATTTACTTTACCGTTGCTAATACTTTATCGTTGCCAAAACTAATTCAAATTCCGGAATAATAATTTTTAGTCAACAATTTAGTTTCAATTGAAAAATGTTCACGTGAAAAATAAAAATGAAATAAAAAAATTAAAGAATTAAAAAGAAGATTAAATAATATTATTAGAAATAAAACGTACTTTTTTTTAGTTTTTGATAATAATACAAGGTTTTAATATGAGTAACCATAGGAAACAGGCGAATATGACGCCATACATAAAAAATAAAGCGGATATCTTTGATTGGTGAAATAAAATGATCTTGGGGTTTTTTCTTCGCTTTTTTCTTTTGGTTGGTAATAATTCTTGGCGTTTTACCGTCTGCGCAGGGCTGATATAACTATACAGTATTTTTTATTTAAATCTTAAAAAAGTAAAAAGAAGTTTCAAAAGAAAATGGTCAGCAAATGTCAATAATATGCTCCGCAAAATTATCCATATCGAAAATGATGTCATGGATAGCGAGAAATATTTATTTTCATTCTTAAAACTAAAAGAAATAACTCGATTACCTAAAAAAAAAATGACGAATGTTAATAGTTCCATTTTTGTTGATAAAAACTAAAGATTTAATATTATTTCGTTAAAGCAACATAATTTCCCCTATGCCAGTACTGAAATTAATTGCCTGGAAAAGAAAATTAACAAGAATTATGTCATTAAAAAGGGATTTCTCTGCGGGGAAAAAGAGGCGTCATTTTGAAATAAAACGGGAGTTTTCCAATGTGTTTTAAAATGAGTGTGAATCAATTCCTTACATTAATAATACAAGGATCAGTAAGTATAGAAAGTAGATGTGCTTCACGCCATATTTATAACGAAAAATTTAAATGTTTTTTTTATCTATACTGATTATTAAGCATGAATATCCGTTATATACAGATGAGAATTTTCTGCTAAAAATCGCATCATAATTTTAAGAAAAGGAAAATGAACACGAATCTATGTTTGTATTTTGCAACTACTCCTCACTGTAAAAAATTGCTGCAGTAAAATTACTGCAGCAGAGATTCCAGGCAATGTCCATAAGAAAACCGGTTTTGTGACTAGATAAACGAGCTTTGTTATTAGATAAACAGTTTTTGCCCGTAAAAACATGAAATTTACCGAAATGGACCGTTTACCTTGAAAAGGGGGCATTTCCCGTAAAATTACGGCAGCAATTCACGGAGAATGCCCGTGAATTTACAATTTTCATTTACAGTGCCAGAATATCGAACGCAACGTGATTTACTTTATACCGGTTATCATTGATCCGAGGATGTTACACAAACTGTCAGAATTTAAAAAATTAAATTAGATGCCAAGATTTTTTTTTATTTTTTGTTAATTTTAACGAAGTTTCTCTAAAAACGGAAAGTAAATTACTCCATATTTGTGTATAAAAAAAAGGAGAAATAAAATAGATCTGTTTATTTTTTTACACCATTTTCTCATTAAAACTGAAAAACAGAATTGATTTTCACTTTGAATAGATGGTGAAAACAAAATCTTGATTTCAGTAAATTATCCGAAAAATAAAAACATATTTTCACATATTCAAACTTCATGAATCAATTTATTCTGGAGAACAAACATTGCCTGTCAACATACTGTCATTTAGAAAATAAGATTTGTTTCAGCTATACATTAAACCAAGGAGGCAGAAATGAATTTAAAGAAAAAGCATGTACTATTTCCAATTAATGTTTTTTTGAAGGATGGCTGTTAAAACGTTTCACAAAGGCGTTAAAAGTAAAATTGTTTATCAGGTAAAATTGACATTTGTTTTTACCCAATTCGTCTATTTCCACGATTTTATTTGGCCCTCCCTTTTGCATTGGTTGCAATTTCATTTTCGCGATTATTTGGCACAAAATTTCACTTTTTAAAGACTGAGTTATGTCAAGGTCCCTATAAAAAAAAAATACCGTATTGTCGCCTATGAAATGTGATAAATAGTTAGTTAATTTTAACGTTTTTAACTATCGGGAGTGAAATATTTTCTTAATTAATGTATTTATTCTTCTTTTAATGTTGCGTGAACGAAGTCACGGGTAACAGCTAGTATTCTATAAAATTTAAAAAGATTGCATATAATAAACTAACATCCGTCAGGTCGAAATGTCGGAGCAATGAGTCGAATAAAATTAAGAGAAAGTATTTTAAATTTAAAAAATATTTTTTTATTTAATGTTAACCGTTTAGTGGTATAAAGTTTGCAACAACGGCTGTTGAATTTTATTCTCAAGTTTCTATACAGCCGTCAGTTTTCTTAGGTAAAGCTCAAATTCTAATCTGCCAGCAAGTGGCTCCATTCTTCTAATTTAGTCAAACCTATCATTTGCGAAACACACTTCAATGAAAATATTTTTAAAGGATGAAATCTACTAAATGCGACATAAGTTGCTGTAAACGACACATCTTTTGACAATTTTTGACACAGTTAAACCCTGGTATTTGTTTATGGTGACAGCGTTTGCTTTTTAAAAAAAGTCCTCCCGGCCTGTACCGGGAGGAACAGCTTTCATAGTCCATGTTTTTAAAAATTCAACTCATTTTACTCACACACTCGAAGCTAAAATGCTTGGAACCCAATTATAGAAGATTCAATCCCGGTTTTCGTTAGTACCGAATTTGAATGTGAATTTCATCATGAGAGTTACAGCATAACAAAAATCATATTGTTTCAAAATGTCAGCTCAATGGCCAACCTAGAATTTCAAACTGCCATATCTCTGCCATTTTTTAAGATAAAGCCAAAACAAAAAATGTTCTGGAATCCTTGTATCACGATCTAACACTTAACGGAACCAACTTTTTCAATTTATAATTTTGTATACATTTTTTTGAAATTAAAAAAAAATATTAAAATATTAACTTGCCGCCATTTTAAAACAATATATATCAGATATAGATATATATATATATATATATATATATATATATATATATATATATATATATATATATATATATATATCAACATTTGAACGGAGGGTGGTTTGGGGGTCTAGGGGTCATGATCGGTGAAAATATACCAAAATTTTTTGGAATTGCTTTCCTCCGAACGGCTTCAATCGGTAGCTTTTTGTAATGAAACCTACGTAAAAGGCAAATGCTTCTTAATATGAAAAAATATAATATAACCACGAACAAAAATATACAATAACCTCTTCCGAGTTACCTGTGATACCGAAAAGCGTTCTTTATCTTTAGAAACCTCAGAAACTAATGCATTTTCGAGATTTGAAGAAACATTTATAAAGACAACGTTTCTTTTGCTGCCACTGATTTCCAAAAACGTTTCCGAGTAGTTTTTATAGTGTATTAATCAGTGTATTTATTCGTTTCGTGTATTAATCAGTGCATATTTTCGTTCCATGTATTAATCAGTGTATATTTTCGTTTCGGTATATTAATCAGTGTATATTTTAGTTCGTGGTTATATTATGTTTTCGTAAGTTAAAAAACATTTGTCTTATTTTTTTACAGTGTATGCAATTGTTAATACTTAGCCAAGACAGCAAGCCGGAAATTAAGTATCGGACACTTAAAGATGTATATAATGAATATTTTAGTTAATATGCGTATGGACATTAAGTATTCAAATGCTGCTAATGTTTCAAGATCGAAGAAATGTATAAATATAATTATGCGTCATTTTAACTTGGATACCTTGCAATAAATTGTCACTTATTTCAATTTAACACGACAGGTGGTTATCAAAAATTAATCCATCGGTTGTTCGCCGAACAGATGATAAATTAAGTGATTGAAATAAAGAATCAGACTAGCTGATATGAAGGTCTTATTAAAATTAAATGGAAAAGTCTTTCCGTAACAAACTGATTTATCAAGAAAGACATTTCTTTTAGCCTGTCACATGAAATTGACTAGAATATGATAAGTGCCCTTGTAATGTTTCATTCAAAATTTGCATGTTAATTTTTTTTTGTGTTATATAAAACTAATTAAGACTGCATAGAATAATAAAATCTCATAACTGATGTGTTCTAAAAATATACTTTGTTAGTCAAAACAAAAAGGAAACATGTAAAAATTCGTAATAATAATTAATATTCAGAACCGTACAGTTGTTAAGAGAAAAAAAGAGAGAGAATGCGCGCTATATTATTTTATCACTAAATTATCGTAGAGAGATTAGAGAGGTACCATTCGGCACTACAGGCTCTAAAATACGCTAACTTGATCTGTTTCAAAACAATTACCCGTTTACGGAAGATTGAATGATATTATCATGACCAGTGACGATCTTTTGTAATCGGGTTGCCTCGGAACTGGAAAATGTTTCGGTTCTTAAGGCCGAATTGAAATAAGGCTGTTGAAATAAGTCAATTGAAATAAGGCTGTTGCAACAGACGGTTGTTTTCGTGATTGATTAAGTAAGATCAATAACGGATTTGAAAATCAGCTTGTATAAAATGGTTAAGTGAAAAATGTTGCTGCCTCCCAAAATTTTATGACAACGTTATAAGACAACCGTTTTATATATAAAGTTTTAAAAATGACATAATTTTAACCATTGAATGTTTTTTGCACGTAATAATTTAATTATTTTAAAGTTTTCTTTCTTTTTAATATTCACGTGTAAATATAGTTTTCAATTGAAAGTGTTTGTAAATATTATTATTTAGTCTTTTTTTTTAAATCTGGCAACAGCAGGTAAAAGACGGTTATTTCAAACTATAAATTAAATATCCATTCAGATAATAAAAATTTGAAAAAAGAAAACCTAAAAAGTTACACAAATTTTGAAAATGATTAAAGTTTGCACACTAAATTCTAGTGAAGTATCTGCCTGCAAACAAACGGTTAAATTGCTATGCATAATTTTTGATCCTCTAAAACTTATTTAACTGAACTAACTTTATTGATTCCAACATTAAATAGCGCTTAAATTAATTCTTCTCTTTAAAAATTGTCTGCTTCAGTATGTTTATCATACATTTCCTATAAACCTAGCAGTTTTCATGTTCTTATATGCAAAAATTTTTGTATTATGAGCCTAGAAAGTAAAAAGGTAAAAGTAAATTCAATTATACGGTAATAGAACCAACACTAGTTTTTTTTTTTTTTTTTTTTTTTTTTTTTTTTTTTTTTTTAAGACTAGGGAGATTCTGTGACGTCGTAATGAACGTTTCTGGTACAATTAAGGCTCCTATAGGAGCTCTAGGTATGATGACCCATAATTAAGTAAGTTGAAGGTGTAAAATTTATTTCACTTAGACGAGAACGTCTGCCTGCATAATGAATCAGGGGTGCATATAACGAAGGTATATTTTCATATAGCAAATAATCAATAAAAAGTATACTTTAATGTCTTTATAGCTGCTAACCTTGTTTAAATTGTTATTTTATTTTTAATTATGGGTTTTATAAGTGAATTTCAGTAATCGATTTAGCAAATTCAGTATAAATAAATAAATGTATTGTTTGATTGACTGCGGTATGCAGATCGAAGGATAGATAAGAAATGAAGCAATATATATATTTTTTTAATTATCATTCATAGAAATTACTAAATAGAACAAATGTGTCTTTTATAAATAAAAAGCAAGGAAATGTTTACTTCGTTTTAAATACATAGTGGTAAAATCATAATCACCGCTCATTCCTTTGTATATTGCGAAAATTAACCATTTGAAAAAGACAGAAAAAATAAATAATACGTAAGCTATCATTATCAATAAGATTTTATCATTATTATTAACATTAGGATCATAATTATCATTTCATTCATTTCTTAAATCTGAATAACATGAAAAGTAAATGTTGTTGAAGATTAAACCACAAAATTATTATCATTGTCTTTTTTATTCAAAGCTGTTGGGTTTGGGTTTAGAAGTATAGAAAACTGTAATTATATGCATATAATATGTAGAGTATTTTTATTAATATAAATTTGCAACCTTAAAACAAATTACAGAAAGTGTTCCATTCGAAATTTCTTTTGCATCATATTAATATTAATAAACTTATAAAGTATATATAAGTTATTTTATGCAAATAAATGCCATACATTTATATCAACGAGGCATTGTGAATCTTAAAAACACTATTTTTTAAATTATAAAGACCTTTTTTTAAGTATTCTTGCGAGCTCTGTTTTGAAACAGGGTTGTTTTAATATAGTTTTAAGAGGGCGACTACAATACTAGTTAGAAAATGTTCCATGTTAAGCAACGCGATATTCAAAAGACTTCTGCACAAAATTGTAGGACTGAGATGCATCTGGACTCCATTTTTTCTGTTTTCATTGAAGTCTCTCTTAAGGGGGGCAGTGAGCTTTTAAAAAAATATTTTTCTTTATTAATGTATTTCTGTTGTTGTTGTATTTTTAAAAGAAGAAACTCTTCAAAAAAGTGTTCTCTACCGTAAATTCAGCAAGGTACACTGGACAATTGTACTCGAAAAATTATATCGTGCAACTTACCAAATATCGATAAATTATAATATTTTTATATCGATCCGATTTTTAGTTTACAATTTGTTCATCTTACATAATTAGTACCAAATAAATAAAAATTTGCAAAACTATTGATCCGTATAAAATACATTTATCCTTGTTGGGTGAAAATGTAAGATGAATGGCCTTTGATAGAACGTTAGAGATCTGTTGTAAATCATCAAGATTTCCTTAAGTAAGGATACTACAAAATCTAAAAAACGGACGCCCATATTCACCGCCGAGTACACGATTACGGAAGACTGCGGGGCAGGTACCCAACTATAGAGGCCACTTCCGGAAAAATATAAAAGAATTTTTCGTTATGTAAAATGCAACAAACTGCGGGCAGAGAGGAACGTGACGTTTAATACATACATCGGACCAAAGCGGCTTCTAGCTCAATTATTGCCCTCTCGGGCGTTATCTATATCTTCTCTAGACGCTATATCGATACTAAGGATACAAACAAATGAAGGCATATAAAATCATTAGATGTCCGATTGTTATGTCGAGTTTTTTGAATGAAGATACCGCTTTGCTCTGGGTTTGTGTACCAATTCCTCTATCGGATGTCATTTGCAAATTATCTATAAACTAGTGTAAATGCCTGTCCTTGCACGGTGTGTAGAAAACATGGTTTTCACTTAAAATTTGAAATAATTGGTAAAAACTATTCGCATACTATTCATCGACAATAATGTTTCATGTCAGTTTTCCTTAAGTTTAGGGCCGGATGAGCCTAATCTTCTCAAAGACCTTTTTAGTGCTGATTAAAATGTATGAGGTGTTTCCTCTTTATTTTTATTTTATTCAAAGTCCGCCGTTTTCTTAAAAAAATAATCTTATAAAGTAAAGGAAATTTCAAAATTTGTTATAATAGTATGAATATATCTCTGTTACAAAGTATGCACAATCTTCTCAAATACCTTTTTAGTGCTGATTAAAATGTATGAGGTGTTATCTCTTTATTTTTTATTTTTTCAAAGTCCGCCCTTTTCTTAAAAATTAATCTTATAAATTAAAGCAGATTTCAAATTTTTTTATTATAGTATGAATATATCTCTGTTACAAGGTATGCACAATCTTCTCAAATACCTTTTTAGTGCTGATTAAAATGTATGAGGTGTTATCTCTTTATTTTTTATTTTTTCAAAGTCCGCCGTTTTCTTAAAAAATTAATCTTATAAATTAAAGCAGATTTCAAAATTTGTTATTATAGTATGAATATACCTCTGTTACAAGGTATGCACAATCTTCTCAAATAGCTTTTTAGTGCTCATTAAAATGTATGAGGTGTTTTATGTTTTTTTTTTTTTTTTTTTTTTTTTCAAAGTCCGCCGTTTTAAAAAAATAATAATCTTATAACTAAAAGAGATTTCAAAATTTGTTATAATAGTATGAATATATCTCTGTTGCAAAGTATGCACAATCTTCTCAGAGACCTTTTTAGTGCTGATTAAAATGTATGAGGTGTTTTATGTTTTTTTTTTTTTTTTTTTTTTTTTTTCCAAAGTCCGCCGTTTTAAAAAAAAAAAAAATAGTCTTATAAACTGAAGGAGATTTCAAAATTTTTTATAATAGTATGAATATATCTCTACAAAGTATGCACAATCTTGTCAAATACCTTTTCAGTGCTGATTAAAATGTATGAGGTGTTTATTCTTTTTTTTTTTTTTTTTTTTTTCAAAGTCCGCCGTTTTTTTTTTTTAAATAATCTTATAAACTAAAGGAGATTTCAAAATTTGTTATAATAGTATGAATATATCTCTGTTACAAAGTATGCACAATCTTCTCAAATACCTTTTTAGTGCTGATTAAAATGTATGAGGTGTTATCTCTTTATTTTTTATTTTTTCAAAGTCCGCCCTTTTCTTAAAAATTAATCTTATAAATTAAAGCAGATTTCAAATTTTTTTATTATAGTATGAATATATCTCTGTTACAAGGTATGCACAATCTTCTCAAATACCTTTTTAGTGCTGATTAAAATGTATGAGGTGTTATCTCTTTATTTTTTATTTTTTCAAAGTCCGCCGTTTTCTTAAAAAATTAATCTTATAAATTAAAGCAGATTTCAAAATTTGTTATTATAGTATGAATATACCTCTGTTACAAGGTATGCACAATCTTCTCAAATAGCTTTTTAGTGCTCATTAAAATGTATGAGGTGTTTTATGTTTTTTTTTTTTTTTTTTTTTTTTTCAAAGTCCGCCGTTTTAAAAAAATAATAATCTTATAACTAAAAGAGATTTCAAAATTTGTTATAATAGTATGAATATATCTCTGTTGCAAAGTATGCACAATCTTCTCAGAGACCTTTTTAGTGCTGATTAAAATGTATGAGGTGTTTTATGTTTTTTTTTTTTTTTTTTTTTTTTTTTTTTTTTTTTTTTTTTCCAAAGTCCGCCGTTTTAAAAAAAAAAAAATAGTCTTATAAACTGAAGGAGATTTCAAAATTTTTTATAATAGTATGAATATATCTCTACAAAGTATGCACAATCTTGTCAAATACCTTTTCAGTGCTGATTAAAATGTATGAGGTGTTTATTCTTTTTTTTTTTTTTTTTTTTTCAAAGTCCGCCGTTTTTTTTTAAAATAATCTTATAAACTAAAGGAGATTTCAAAATTTGTTATAATAGTATGAATATATCTCTGTTACAAAGTATGCACAATCTTCTCAAATACCTTTTTAGTGCTGATTAAAATGTATGAGTTGTTATCTCTTTATTTTTTTTTTTTCAAAGTCCGCCGTTTTTTTTAAAAATTAATCTTATAAACTAAAGGAGATTTCAGAATTTGTTATAATAGTATGAATATATCTCTGTTACAAAGTATGCACAATATTGTCAAATACCTTTTTAGTGCTGATTAAAATGTATGAGTGTTTTTTTTTTCCAAAGTCCGCCGATTTAAAAAAAAAATAATCTTATAAACTAAAGGAGATTTCAAAATTTGTTATAATAGTATGAATATCTCTCTGTTGCAAGGCATGCACAAAGTTCCCAAAGACCTTTTGAGAGATATGTCATCCGTAAGAAATTTCGTCTGTATCGATCATATATTACAAATTTTATGAACCTGAAAGAATATAAATGAAGTCAACATCTCCCTACCGCAGCTAATCAAAAAATTCCTATCCATTGCTACAATGCATGTATTTTCCGATCCATATCTTAAATGCATATGACATCTGACATAGACCATTAGACTGGTTCCATTCTTCATCTTCCACTCCTCATCAAAATGCTTATGCAACGAAATTAAATGTGTGGGTCAAAGATCTGAAAGCCAGGTGAAAGTGAAAGTCCCCCATTTCCCTCTTCGTAAAACAAAGAAGGTGGATCTACCAAAGTTCAAAGCCCTGCTAATACTTGCCACTGAATCTTCTCCCCATTACTGATGTAAGTATTATACTCAAGGACGCTAAGCAAACAGTTATTGATGATGATCCTAAATTGCATCAGGTGGACACATTATGGCCTGGAGAAAAAAATGATTACATGCCAGATTATACCTTGCGTGTCCTCTATGGTTCTTTTTTAAGGAATGATTGAATATGTTATGTTGAACTGATCTTTATTGGAGATGAGACGGGTTCAGCCCAAGCCCGAGCCTGGGCCTGAAACGGACTTGTGCTCGATTTTTAGACCAGTCTTCGCGCTCGGGCGGGCTCGGGATCAAAGGTAGAATTTTATTTACTATTTATAAATCGAAAAAAAGAGAGAAACTTTCTATTTTATAAACAATAATGCAGTCTTAGAGTTTTACAACCCTTTAAATATCAGTTTGAAAGGGTTTGAATTAGTTTGAATTTTTATTGATGGGATTCAAGGAAAAATATTCTATTTGATTCTGAAGCCTTTGCACGGTGTGTTACTTCAAATTAATTAAAAATTTATCAAATAATTAGATATTAACACTGTTCAACAAATTTTAACGAGATTTCTGCTTCTCACTACATATTGCGTGATCTCTATAGATTTTTGAATGCTAAAAAAGAAAATGTTGTTAAAATTTCTCTATCGCCTTCCAATTTTAAGAAATTTTATTTTCAGTGTTTGGATTATATGTGCATTTGTATGTGTATAGCAATTAATCTACAAATACATATTTTGACTTGTTACTTCAATAAAATATGTAGCAACACAGTAAGAAAGAAATTTTACTTTGATAATTTTGTTTATAAGACCTTCATGAATTTTCATACTAAATTTCATTTACTTTTTATAAAATGTCCTTTTAATTTTTCTATAAAATAATTAACACTGTAACTTTTCAATATTGTAATCTTATTTTTCAGCTATGTAGGTGTTCATTTAATCATTTATTTTATTACTAAATTTAAATGACAAAATTCATACGTTATATTGCCCAATGCAAAATATGTATTTAAACTAACAAAATGTTTTAATTTTTCTTTTTCAAAATTTGTGGATTATGTAAACTTTATTAATGCCGTATTTTTCTTCAGAATCTCCGAAAGTGCTAAAATTACCACCTCCTTCATGAGAAACAGATACCTTGTTAACGGTAATATTATTAATAATATTAATATAGTAATCTATGATGATCATTTATTTAAAAAAAAATTTAGGCAGCGCTGTTAAAAATGCATTCTAAATTTTCAATATTCTACAACAAATGTTGATTCTTGTTAGTTTAATTACATAGGCTGAAATTATTATAAAAAAAAACAGTTGTACTTTTTCGAAAACAATTATTATATTTCAACTTTATTGTACATTAGCTGACTCACCCGGCGTTGCCCCGGGCCGTGATAATAACCTTAAATAAACCAAAATTTTGTACGAATTTATATATTTAACCCGAATTTGCAAGAATTTATACTTTTACACGAAAATATTTCTAAACGAACCTGGTATCGTGGGCCGCGCAATATTTACATTTTTTTAAAATCGAATGCGTCGTTTTAAAGTAAAATTTACGCTCTTTAGGTGGGTGTTATATGCTTTTCCGTATATCGACGATAAATAGAGGATTCAGAATTTTGAAATGTGCATGTTTTTTTTTTCTTTTTCACAACGGGCCATTTAATATTTTTAAAAAAAAGTTCTTATTGTCCAATCTCTTTGAAATTTTTATGAGTATTAATATAAATGATTTCGAAGCCTGCATCAAAAAATCGCGAAAAAATATTGATATTTAGTAGTAAAGGCTCTTGTAAAAATACATTTTTTTCACATCGGGTCATTTAATAGTTTAAAAAAAATTCTTTTATTGTCTAAAATCTTTGAAATTGCTATTATTTATAAATATAATGGTTTTGACACCTGTGTAAATAAATCGTTAAAAAATATTGATAATTATAGCTGTAAAAGGCTGTGTGTTTTCCTCTCACTTTTTTCGGGTCGTTTAATATTAAAAATCAAATAGTTCTTATCGCCCGAATTCTTTGAAATAAGTTATAAATATAATATTGCGGAAGCCTTCGTATAATTTTCGTGCAAAAATAAGGCTATTTAGTTATGAAACATGAGCAAGAGTCACCCGCGTATTGTAGTTCTGGGAAACAATTTTACAAATATTATTATTTTTTTAAAATACTTCTAATCATCCGAAAATTTCGATATTTTTATACGTGATGTAAATCAAGTGTACGAAGAACGTGTAAAAAGATTGTGTTAAAATACCGATATTTAGTTACTTTTAGCGTTGAAAGAAGAGTATCTCCGGGCGGCGAGGAGTGACTTCAAGTTGGGAATTTTTTTAAAGGGTTAATATTTATATTTTTGAAGGCGAATCACGCCGTCGTAGAGAAGAAAGTATCCCACTTAAGCGGGTATTTTTTTTTCGTATCTTTAAAATGTAGCCCGATGCGGACTTGAAAACAAGGCATCCCCCTCCCGCGAAATCGATTTTTTTTTTCAAACAATATTTTGAAAGGATTAAAATTCGTATTTTTTATGTGGTTTCCGGTGTTTGAAAGTAAAAAGTACGATTTCTATATTTTTAGCTCGTCGTACTTAAAAATGGTTCGGCCTAAGCGCGTTTACAAAGACGGGGAGAAAATAAAAGAGCAGCTCTGCCTTTTCTTTCTTCTATGCTGGGAGATTCGCACGCGCGTGCTTGAAATAGAATGCTGTTTTAATGAACTTTCTTTTTTTTCATTAATATCTCGACTAATTATCAAAAAATAAAAAATATGAGCCTGGAGTGCATCAGGATCTGCCTTGAACTATCCTCACCCAAGTTTTCAGACTTCTGCGTGAGGTAGATTTCGCTAGCCATAGCCGACAAACACACACACAGAGCGAAACTTTATTTTATTAGTATAGATGTATTTATTTTTTAAGCTGAGCAATGTATCAAAAGATATATTAACTAAAATACAAAAAAAAAAGTTCAAAATAAATCGACGTTTTGTAACTTTAATACCACAGATAGACAACAAGAAATTAACATACTTTACTGAAAAAAAATTTTTTAGCTATAGAAAATTTATATGAAAGGCGAGTAAAAGTTCACCATTCTCGCTGCGTAAAACAAAGAAGTGGATATAACGAAGTTCAAAGCCCTAACTACTATTTGCCATTGTATCTTTTCCCAATTACCGATGTAAGTATTACTCAAGGACACTAAGTAAACGGTTATTGATGGTGATACTAAATTGCATCAGGGCGGACATATTATGGCTTGGAGGGGAAAAAAATATTTCATGTCAGATATTATACTTCCATGGTTCTTTAAGTAATCATCGAACATGCTATGTTGAAATAATCTCTATTTGCTCTTCAATAATTCATTTGATTATATCAAATAAATATTACCAAGTTAATTTACCTATTATCAACTCAGCAAAAATTATTATTGATAGTATTATTACATTAATCTTTGATATTCATTAAATTTTAAGTTCCTAGGCTGATAAAAGTTTCTACTAAGACTTCAGTTTTTTACAATAAATGTTCATTCTTGTTAGTTTACTTAAATTGTATAATTTTTCTTCCTTTTTTTTTTCTCTTTTTACATTCTTTAGTTTAACTTAACTTTCGAACTGACGACGTAAAATATTACTTTCAAAGCATTTAAACGCCAATTGTGGATCCTATGTTTCTATTACGCTATTTTATTTAATGCAACCTTGTTTATGCATCTAAAGATGGAATTTTGTAATCGAGTTTTCACTCCCTTCCTGTGATAGTCTAGGATTTTAAAAATTATGTACACATGTGTGTTTTAGATGAAAGTACAACATTTTAAAATTTTTATAATTTAATTATAAATTAAAAAATTAGTATTAAAACATTTTTCCCTTAGCCAGTCGCAGATGATAAATCGCCAAATATTCTTTATGGTTACAAATGTATACGAGTTAAAACAACAATGGAGTTAATGATGCGTCAAGCCACGTTCGCTGAAATATGTCAATTGGCTGTGAAACTGCAACAATAAAATATTTTAAACACTAAAGATTTAAAAATAAAACATAAATTTAAAAAAATAGAGTGTAATATTTTCTTATTTCAAAAACTTTTTATTTTAATTAATAACTTTTGCTGAAGTTATTATGAAAATGTAGTTGCACCTAAAAGAATACTAAGAAATTAATTTTTTATTGAAAATGTTACTAAAAAAAGCCTAGTTTATTGAAAAGTGAAATTTAAATATTAAAATCTTTAAGAAGTAGGCTGTCTATCAATACAATATATCCGATGTTTTCGAGAGGTACTATAGACATATTTATAAAATTAGATTGAATCTTGGGTACATGGAGTAAGGGGGATCCTCAAATCTGTAGATATTTTTAAAAGCTGCAGTATAGTTTCATGATTTACATAATTTGATTTTTTACTACACTAGATGTAATACTAGAGCATGAATTTTGTTTTTCTTCAATGTTCTGATCTCTTTTGCAAAATGTTAAACCAATTCAGACGAAAATTGTATTGTCCAGTCGGGATCTAAAATGCATTTATTCAGATTTCATTGTTTTATGAATGTATTCCATTGTATATGTAATATTATAGCTAAATCTGATATTCTGTCATTCTTAGGGGGTTATACATACGTGCAAGGCAAAAAAAAGGGTGCATTTTTAAGAAATTTTTTCAAGAAAATGAAACAAGATATTGAAAAACTCTATTTTGTTTATTACATTTTAAAGAAAAGAAATTGATTTTCGTAATAGCGAATTAAAGTTTGGTGTCCCCGGCAGACACACTCCCCGGAGATGGTGTCTACCTGTAACCGTCTACGGTGATCATCGTCAAATGTTATCTGAAATTATAAAAAACATAATGTCTTTACTCCGAACACTTAAAACTAGAGCGTAATAGCTCGGTTTTTGGAAAAATTGATTTTGAACAAAATGGCGACTGTTCAAAGTTAAGGTACCGATATTCACAAGAAAACTTGAACTTTGATTGTTTATAAAAAATAGAAAAAAATCATAAGATTGCCAAAAGAACGATTACTCTCTAGATAAATATTGTTAAAAAATTGGTCAAAATCACAAGAAGATTGGTTGAGATTTGTTCGAGTTATCGTGATCAGCGACATTAAAAACATAGTTTTGAGATAATCACGTTTAAAGATTCAAGTTATGATTTATGCAGGATAGAACAAAGTTAAAGTACAGCGGCGTAACTTTCTTAATTTTTATCAGACTGGCTATTCTTAACTAATTGTGTTTTCAGAAAATGCAATAAAAAATTTAATTTTTGAAAGTTTGCAGATAGGTATAACCCCTTAAAAGAAATGTCCTCGAATTTTATTGCTAGAATATATTGAATTAAATATATTTTTATGGGTTGTACACAGTAATTTAGTCTTGTTTAAACTACTAAAAATGTCTCATTATGATTACATCCAAAAGTTATATGAGAGTAAGAGTCAAAAAGTTATATGTTACGCGCGCATGGAAATTATTTCCCCTTATTACAAATAAGTACGAAGGTTGCTATTTATATTTCTAAGCATTGGCAACAGGAAGTGTTACTAGGCGAGCGCAGATGATTTCAATTGAAAGTTTGATATTTTAAACCATAAATTCTTCAGAACGAATTGCCATTTTAGCTTGATTTATGTTATTTACAGTAAATTGAAAAATTCCTCTTGTGCAAAAAATGGAATTGACTCGTGAACATTTTCGTGTGATTATTTTTTATAACTTTCTACGTGGATTGTTAAGACGAGTACTTCCATGAACTTAATTCTTTATACAGCGATAAAGCACCATCCTACAGCACTGTAAAAAACTGGTATAACTAATTCAATCGTGGTCGATATCGATATTCGCTCCAGGACGCATTCCGTGAAGGTCGTCCAAATCGGTTGTTGTGCCAGACAATATCGGTGCTGTGCGGGAACTGATAAAGCAAGATCGTCATGTGATATACTGTGAGATTGAGGGATCTTTGGACATTAGTATGACAAGCATCAATAAGATATTACATGAACATTTGAGAGTAAAAAAAAATTGTTCGCGTTGAATCCTGCATAATCTGACAAACGCTCAAAAGAAGGCTCGTGTCGATTGGCGCAAGGAAATGTTGAAAAAATACGTTCAAGGTTCATCAAAGGCTGTGTATAACATCTACACAGGTGACGAATCATGGATATATGCATATGAGCCGGAAACAAAACAGCAATCGACTATATGGGTCTTCCAAGATGAGCCAAATCCAACAAAAGTTGTTCGAAGAAGAAGCACATCGAAGCAAATGGTTGCCTGTTTCTTCGGCATTACTGGTCACGTAGCGATAGTGGCGTCGGATCAACGCAGGACATACAATTCTGAATGGTACACGACCATTTGTTTGCCAGAAGTCTTCGGAGAAATTCGAAAAAAGCAGAACAGGCGAATAATTCTTCATCATGATAATACGAGCTCTCACACATCCACTCAAACAAAGGAATTTCTGAAAGGCCAAAACATCGAATTGATGGATCATCCAGCGTACAGCCCTGATTTGGCACCCAATAACTTTTTTTTATTCCCACACATAAAAAATAAATTAAGTTGACAACGATTTTCGACACCCGAAGAAGCGGTTGATGCATTCAAAACGCATGTTTTGGAGTTACCTCCAACGGAGTGGAAACAGTTCTTCGAAAATTGGTTCAAACGCATGCAAAAGTGTATTGATCTTCATGGAGAATAATTTGAAAGACAATAATCCAATGTCGATCATAAATATTTGTTTTTCATTACTAGGCCAGAAATATAAATAGAAACCCTCATATAAGTATGGAATTAGTTTTAAGTCTGCTCCCTCCCAGGAACCTCAAAAGTCTTAGTCGGACCTTGCATACATGGTAAATATAATTTCTAATTTCCTATACTTGAATATGTTTTAAAATATCTTTTTTTTTTTAATTTTTGAAGTTCCTTGTATAATTAAAATAATAATGACAATATTTTATTTGCAAATTCAGCATAACCCATATCGATTTCTGAAGTAGAAAACTTTTTGAGTGATGAATGTATTTTTTTAAAATATCGTAAAAATTGTAATTCAAATATGATGTTATAATCTATTTACTCTCATACGATATGTCACTTTAAAGTATCAGAAATTCAAGTACATTATGTTATACACATTCCATACAAGTTTACAAATATTTATAAATATATAAACATTTTAGAATTTCATGAAGGAAACATATTTGAATGATGAATGTAGTGTGTTTTTAAAAAGCGCAAAAAATATAAGTTAAATAAAGGAGACCGGGGCATGTTGGTCATTGGGGCACGTTGGCCCATCCGCGACATTTTTCAAACTATCCGGTGGATAGCATTACTAGATAAGTGAAATGTGTGTCTTATCACGTCTTCTTTCACCCACAATATCGTCAACCGTTAAGAAGCAATGAAACGAAAGCCACTTAAAATTTTCAAATTTTTACACAGGTAAGTTTTTTTTGCACTTATAAAAAATCGTTTTTTATTTGTTTCTAAATTAAAGTTTGACTTTGGTGAGTAGCAATTTAAATAGACCGTTGATCAGAGATTATTTCTGCCTACTGATTTTTTAAAAAGATAAAGGAATATTTTGATACGACGATTAAAAACAAAAATGGAGATATGTGGCAAGTTGGCCATTTAATCTGGGGCATGTTGGCCCAGATTAAACGACGAACCTATGGACGAAATTCACATTTGTGACCACCGCCCTTGCAAGGATTAAATCGTTCAAAAATAGTAAATCAGGAGATGAGTGGATTCAATGTACCAGGTGCAAATGTTGGACACGCGAATCATATGTCACTGTGGATATGATATTTTATGTTTGCATTCATTGTGATGATGAGAAAAATTTCGATGAAGGCAGTAGTTAAGTTGAACAAAACATCTTTTCTTATCCTTTGAACCTTTTATATACCAAATTAAAATTACATTTGATATGTTATGTGTTTTTTTATTTTCGTTAGCAATCCGAAAATAAAATCTATTTAGTGGGCCAACCTACCCCGTTCAACGGGGCAGGTTGGCCCAGTGACTTGATGTCCTTCTGAGCGTCATAGAGAAACTATTAATAATTATTTTTCAAAAATTTTCCTACGTGGTCAGGCTTTAAGGTGCACTTATTGCACAAACTAAAAAAAGAATTAAAATTTTAATAAAATAAAATAAATAAACAGTTTTGAAGAAAAAATGGGCTAACTAGCCCCGGTCTCTCCTACTGTGATGTTATTATCTATTTATTCTCATTCGATACTTCCCCATTTTAAATTATCTGAAAATCAAGCATATTGTTATACACATTCCATACAAGTTTACAAATATTTATAAGTATACAAACATTTTAGAATTTCATGAAGGAAACATATTTGAATGATGAATGTAGTGTGTTTTTAAAAAGCGCAAAAATTATAAGTTAAATACTATGATGTTATTATCGATTTATTCTCATTCGATATTTCGCCATTTTAAATTATTTGAAAATCAAGTATATTGTTATAAACATTCCATACAAGTTTACAAATATTTATAAGTATATAAACATTTCAGAATTTCATGAAGGAAGTATGTTTAATATATTTAAAATTTAAAACTTCAATATTAGTTTAAAATTGCACTAACTTTGCGAATATTTCACAAATAATGATTTCATATATAAATATGGAATGAAATGTGTAAATGATACGTTTAGACTGCTACGTAGCCATATTGTAACACAAATAAATTTCCAAAGTAACGAAATCCGTGTCATGTATCCCGTCTAATTCTTCTTTTGAATTCATTGTGCAAAACTAGATTTGTCACAACTCAAAATCAAAACAATGCATAAAAACATAAATAAAAAATTTCTTCATATAGCACAAATGAAAATCATAATGAGCAAATGCATTCCTTCAAACCTCATTCTCAGAAAATATCATCTAGCCGAGAACAATAATTATATTCGATAATAATCCTCTAGAACTGAGGAGGCCATTTATGAAGATTTAACCACAAAGTGATCTCATTTGTTAGTTCCAGCTACACATTTGTAATGAAAGAAGACAGCTTCATAGCTTGTTGAATTAAAATTTAGGTGATACATAAACGTGTCGTGGATTTAAACCAGAAGTTCTTATCTTCCTATTACAAGAGATGATCTCAACGATTACACAGAAATGTTACATTTGCGGGAAATCTGGGTAGTCGTGACTACCCCGTCGAGAAATTCATAAGCATATCGGATGGTTCGTAATTGCTTATTATTTTATTCAGTTATGATTTCTAAATTACATCGCAGTTTATTTAAATATCAAAATAGAAGATGGGGAGGAAGAGGATGCTTGTGTTGTCTTGAATATCAAAAATTTTGTGGATTTTCTAATTATAAAAGTTTAAAATTACTAAAAATAAATTACAAAGAAAGTTATTATCTATTAAAAAATATAAAAATAGTTCGCATAAAAACTTCTTCACAAATATTTAAGAGTTTACGCTCGCAGCATACGACATTCACAAGCTAATGTTAAACCAATGGAACATTCTCTATAAATTTCTCGTTTGTATTTCAATATCTTTTCAAATGATTTTCTTTTTCTTTTTTTTAACATTTTCCAATATAGTTGAAAAGTGTATATGATTTCGGTTTGTCTGTACTCTCACTCTCGTAAATATACTCTTATTGCCCTATAGTTTTTATATGTTACTGACGTTTACAGCACGATTGGTGTTGAAAATGAAGCATTCATAGTTGATTTACAGGGAGTCCGTTCCGATATTAATGTATTACGTTACATTACGGTCAATGATAAAAAATCGTTTCAAGTGCATTTTAATGATATTACACCATTTCAAACGTAATGACATTGGTATGCATTTATGAAGTGCACTAAAAAATGCTTTCTGTAGAATATGGGGTGCAAAGCATTTGATATTCATTTACAAGGCCACACAAAAGAATTCGTTACATAATAGTATACGGGGAAAAACTGTTTGCAGCATATTTTAATTATGTTACACTATTTTAAATGTAATGAAATCGATATACATTACTGAGGTTTACTACAAGATACTTTCTGTAGAATATGATATGTGCACAGTATTTATCGTTCAATTACAGGGACATACAAAACATTTCGGATACTGTACTGTATCTGCTGTCTATTAGCGATAATTGCTGGGGATGCGTTTTCAGTTATGGTATGCATTTCAAGGTTAACTAATTTTTTGGATAATACGTGGTGTTTACAAATGCGGTAGATCATATTTACAGAGTATGCTAAAGTTACTTAAAGGTGTTTTTTTAATTAAGCTATGCATTTTCAAGCTGAACTACATTTAGTATACTAAGGGATCTTTGTAGAATATAAATAAAATCATATACATGGTCATGCAAAGAACTGGATACATAGCAACTTATGGAAAGTGTAATTTCAGTAGCTTTAAGCGTGTTTTAACCTGAATTAAATTTTAGCTTAAAATGTTTCGTGAATAAAAATCTGTAGGTAATATACAGGGCTGTACAAAAGAATTCAAGTATGCTTTCGTCTATTGGTAGAAATTGCTGAAGGTGAATTTTAAACTATTGTGCATTTTCTTACTAAACTAAATTTTAGCATACTTTGTAGAAAATATAGACAAAAAGAATTGGGGCACTTTTCCGGCTATGGACGGCAATTGCTGTAATATAGTTTACAAATAATGTGTTATGCGTTTTCTAAAATGTTTACTTAGTTATTTTATTTACCTTATTAAACAACGCAGTTGTGTTAAAGTATTCTGGAAATGTTTTCATAATCTATGCTTGACGCATAATTTTTCTGGGTTTTTTTTATTGTTGTTGTTGTTGTTTGATTGTTTGTTTGTTTGTTTGTTTGTTTGTTTGTTTGTTTTTTTATAGGATATCTCAGATTGGAAGCTAACGTGAGACTTTTATACTTTTTCGATTTCTGTTGTAGTAGGAAGCTTTCAATTTCGGAACCAGTGAAAATCGAGGTATTATTTCTTTTATAGCCTTGCAGAAACCATACCAGCAAAATAAAGATTTTTTAATGAACTTCAACAAGACCATTTCATTTCAGAAATCCGGTGCAAAAGAATCATTTAAAAGCATTAAAATCCGAAAGAGAAAGGACCACGAACAAATTATATAGAAAAGTAGCCCCCCGTGGAATTCACTGAAAATTCAATACGTTGTATTTCATGTGATGCTGATCAAATATATCTATGGGCACAATACTGAAAAAAAGCTAGTTTTGTTGCTACGACCACCGAAAGATCATATTTCATGAGCACTGTAAAAGAAAAAAAAAACCACGTGAAAACCCGGAAATTGTACTGGCAAACAAAGTTGCCATCTATTCTCCGTCTTTTCACAAAACTTCCGTTTAGGTATTCCTCCGTTTTCAAGATAAAATTTTTCCGTTATTCAAAACGGGAAAATTTTGTTTTTAGAAATAAATTAAAGCAATAGAGCAATATTTAAACTAGTGGGAGGTGTCAATCCGAAAACTTGCTTCGATCTCATATATATGTTAATACTTCAAAATAACAGAATATGAAGTTTGATCAAATTCCGTGCATTAATTCTTAAGGTATGACTATCACTAAAATCGTGTAAATCCTAAAAAACGAAACATATACAGGGTGTTCTAGAAAGGACTCCCCAACTTTGAAATGACGTAACTTCGAAACAGTGAGAGATAGAAATGTGAAAAAAGTTGAATGTTAGACAGATAGGTCTGGAATTTTTTATACATCAATTTAAAAAAAAAAATAGTTCCAATATTGGAAACGAGAGGGCGCTGCAATCACAAAGCTGTGTCTTTGAAATAGTTCCTGAAAGTGAGCTGTTTGAACTGAGATAAAAATCACATTACAATGGTTTCGATTTGGTTACCTTTTTCAGCAACAACATGACGCAACCTACAGGTAAAGTTCGAAATCACTTGTTGCAATACTTCTATTGAAATGGATGCACATGCCTCACAGATGAATTGTTCAAGCTGTTCCAACGTTTGGGGATTCTTAGAATAAGCAGCGTCCTTCAAGTAACCCCACAAAAAGAAGTCGCATGGATTCAGATCCGGGGAATATGGTGGCCAATCCATACCAATACCTGTCACTTTGAGATAATTTAAAGCAATGACTCTCTCACTGAAGTATTCTTCGAGGAACTCAAACACTGCAGTAGTACGGTGCGGTCGGGCCCCATCCTGCATAAACCATGAAATCTCTAGTGCATCCTCTAGAGCTTGAAATGTTCCAATAAACTGCTGTAAAATTTCAATACATCGAGATGCGTTAATTGTTTCCCTCCTGAAAAAGGGCCCAATGATTCCTTTACTGGACAGTCCTGTCCACACTGTAATTTTTGCTGAGTGCAGTGGTTTTGAAAGACACACAAACGGGTTTTCAGTGTCCCATATTCGCCAGTTTTGTTTGTTCACATATCCCTCTAAATGAAAATGGGCCTCATCGGTGAACCATACATGACCGACATCAATTTTATTTTCATCAATCATCTGCAGTAACTCATTTGCAAAAACTTCTCTTTGTTGTAGAGCTGTATTTGTGATCGCTTGATGACACTGTATTTTATAGGGAAATAGCTTCAGGCCTTTTCGCATTATACTGTGCGTAGTAGTGTTTGACAATCCTGCTTCAGCAGCGACTCGCCTTATGGATTTTCGAGGACAACGTCTAACAATTTCTTCGAATGCTTGCACATTTTCAGGTGTCATGACTGATCGACTGCATCCCACATTTCCGCCTAAATCATCGGCCACAATGCCCGTCCGTTCGAACTTGTTGAATAAATTGCGAATTGTTTTCAAGTCTGGACTTTTCATAACATTAAATTTTTTTTGAAAACTTCGCTTTGTCATCGTCGGACTTCGATTTAATCGATGGTATTCAAGTACAATAAAAATTCGTTGTTCCAAGGAATACGGCATGATATTCTTGAATTCCGAATTATTCTCTAATTCTATACAACTTTTTTACACGTGTCAGCAATGAAACAGACGCACGAATGAAATTTCTGTACTTCTGAGTACCATTTAAAGTTCCATGTGCTTGTGCTGCCACCTATTATCATCCAATATTGGAACTATTTTTTCAAATTCGTGTATAACAAATTTCAGACCTATCTGTTTAACATTCAACTTGTTTCACATTTCTATCTCTCACTGTTTCGAAGTTATGTCATTTCAAAGTTGGGGAGTCCTTTCTAGAACACCCTGTAAGTGCGACCTGTAAGGCTATTTACACCAAAACCTAATCAACAGCAACTTATGTCAACGCCTGACTGAATCTGAAGTTTGATGAAAATCCATGCATTAGTTCTTGAGATATATATATCTCAAGAACTAATATATGTCATGAACAATACAGCATAGCAGCGCCACCTGTTGAAAGATTTACACCAAAACCTAATAAACAACAACTGAATCTGAAGTTTGATGAAAATCCGTGAATTAATTCTTGAGCTTTAGCTATCTTGAAAATCGGGAATAATGCAACATAGCCACGCCACCTGTCGGGCGATTTACACCAAAAAATAATCAGAACCAATTTTATATCAAAGTCTAACTGATTCTAAAGTTTTATTAAATTCCGTTCATTAGTTCTTCAGATAGAGCGCCCACAAAATTTTTGTCACTTACTGACAGACAAGCAGATTCACAGACAGAAATTTTCTAAAAACACTCAAATCGTGTTCAGAACGTTTTAAAACGTATAAATCCGTCGAAAACGTTCATGAATCCAATACTTTCTGTAAAGATAGAAGAAAGTAAAAAGAAAAAACTAAATAATAATTATATATGCTGATGGATATTGACACTGAACTGTGTATATGTCTTATTGATTTACATTGAATATTATCACACCCTTGCCTTCCTCCGGATCCGAACCTCGGTACTCGCTGTTAAAGGATGACTGTTCTGTTCCCTACACCAACTGGACACATCCAAGTACTTGATTACAGTCCAAAACATCAATTACGAAAAATTAACAGGATATTTCCGTTTTCACTTAACTGGAAAGGAACATGTCTGTGTTAAGCATTTCAACGAGTAAGGATGAAAAGGAAATTTTCCGTTTATTCCAGGAAAATTTACGACTTCCACTCAAAATAGAAAGTTTCTGCTAAAAGACAGAAATTTCACATAAAATCACTCGTATATAAACAGATTTTTTTTTTTTTTTTTTTTTTTTTTTTTTTTTTTTTTTTTTTTTACAGTGTAGCTATTAATTTTTTTTTTTTTGACATTTTGAAAGAGATTGCTTTGAGACCTATAAACTACAAGTCTCGAATGATCCATAGAAATACTTACAGGACTTAGACAAATTACATAAATCTTCTTCTTGAGGACGGGATAGACACAAGGAAGTAGACAGCACTGAAGACACACACATAATGACATCCATATCTTTCCAGGATTCGAACCCGGGTCGCCACCGCTACCAACCAAGCTGCCGGGCCGGCGTTATTGTTTTCAAGCAATGCAAACATTATTGAACCAGTAAAATTATTTAACGAAATGTTTCCTGTTTCCATGTGGTTTTTACTCAGATTGTGTGTCATATTGTAAAAAAGTCTCATCAGAAGCAGATCGCTTCTGTCCTACGATTCACTAGTGTCATCCTTGTGAAAGAGTATACAAAAGTCAGACCAAATAGAGATGCCGACCTAAGAAGTTTATGAAAGTGTTTGCAATAAATAATGTTTATGAAAAGAAAAAGTGTAAAATTCTCAAGTGTCTAAACTCGTTGCATGCGACAATCGCAAGCTAATACTAAGCCAATGGAAGTGTTCTCTACAAAGAACAACACACAAATTACTATATATAGAAATGTAGCCCTAGTGGAAATAGCTGAAATTTATATACACTGGTTTCCAAAAATTAAGGAAAAATCGCATAAATAGTTCAAAATTATTTCGTTGGAAAAGAAAGCAATCCGTGTGAAATTTGCATATATTCTTAAATGAAAGATGCTGAATAAAAATACCAAATACAAATTAATGGCGCTGCAATCACATTGCGTCAGCTGTGATGAACATAAAAATGCACTTTAAAGAGTAAGGCTGCAGTTGTTTCTGTGATAGCGATATTATAAATCTGGGATAGCCAATTGATTACAATGACCTCGATGTATCATTTGCAAGCAGAACTGCAATTCAGAGCTATTGGGAGATTGGAGGAAGGACAAAGTCCAACAGAGGTGGCTAGATGGCTAAATGTGAGTCCTTCTGTGGTTCATAGGCTTTGACAACAATTTCAAACCACTGGTTCGGGCTCAAGAAGGTTCAGCAAAGGACGGCCAATGGTTTCGACAAGGGCCGATGACCGATATTTGCGGTTATGTGTACGAAGGACTAGAACCGCAACCCCATCTCATCTTAGATCCTCCCTTGCTGCAGTCACTGGAAGGTTGGTGTCAATGTCTACTGTACGTGGAAGGCTTCACGAAGGTTGACTTTACGCGCGGCGACCAGCAATTTGTGTGCTGCTCACCTCACGTCAACGGGGGAAACGTTTGATATGGGCACGTCAACATGTTCACTGGACGGATGATCAATGAAGGCGTGTTCTCTTCATGGATGAGTCCCGGTTTAGCCTCCAAAGCGATAGTAAGCACTGTTTGATTTGAAGAGAACAGGGAACACGTTATCATCCATCAAACATTCATGAAAGAGATTCATACAGAGGAGGCGGTGTCTGCGTTTGAGGTGGTATCTCTTTGGGTGGACGCACAGACCTCCATGTCTTTCCACGTGGAACCGTGAATGCTTTCGTCTATAGAGATGACATCCTTGATGCATATGTGCTCCCTTATGCCGGTGCAATAGGTAATGATTTCCTGTTACAGGGCGACAACGCTAGACCGCACAGGTAAGCATAGTGGAAGATTATCTTCAGAACCATACAATTCAGCGCATGAAATGACCAGCTCGGTCACCAGACTTGAATCCCTTCGAGCATGTTTGGGATGCTTTAGGAAGACGTGTTGCTGCTCTCAATTCCCCTCCTCAGACGTTTGCCACACTTACAACTGCTTTGCAAGAGCCATGGCTCGCACTTCCCAGCGAACTCATCGACCGCATAATTGACAGTATGGCACATCGCTATATGTGCTGTACTGCTACTAGGGGTAATCATACGGCATATAGAAGGTAGTTTTCCTATACCAAACTGAAAAATTGTTTTTGGCAAATTTTATAATTATGCTATTTTTTGAAACACCATAATTGTCTGTTAATTTCTTTTCATGTTATTTTATACCTTACTATGCGTTGTTTATTGTGACTGAGTTTCATTAAAATCTACATGTAATATTTTCATTTAGCCCTATTTCTGTGATTTTTCCTTAATTTTTGGAAATCAGTGTACATTGTATTGGGTTGTCTGGAAAGTTCGTGCCGGTGGGAAACTCAATTCGTATCGGAAAATTCTACACGTTAATTATTAGACATTAGATATTGGAATCAATCTCTAATAATTAAATGATAGAATTTTCCGGTACGAATTGATTTTCCCAATCTGCACGAACTCTGCGGACAACCCAATATTTCATGCGATGCTGATCAAATGACTCAATGTGTACAATCCTGAAAAAAGGTTAGTTTTGATACTAATGACTGTCGAAAGATCTTCATTCGTATTACATAGCTGCCAAACTTCCAGCATTTTTCAAGACAAATGAACATAATTTGAACGAGAATATTATTTAACGAAATGTTTCCTGCTTTCTCAAGGTTCTTAATTAGCTTTTAATATTCAGTAAAATTTCTAATTTAATTTGATTTGACAAAAAAAAAAACGGGAAGTTTGGCAGTTATGATATTATGATGCAAATATATTTTTTCAAATCAAATGAAACCAGAAATATTATGAAATATCAAAAGTTATTGTATACGTACAATTACATAATACAATACATGGCACAATTCCTCAGATAAAAAAAAGTTAAACATAAAATAAAGCGTTGCTTAATACATTAATTATTCTGTTTTAATCTATTATGTTTAACTCAAATACGTAATAAAAATTTAGTACTGCTATTCAACTTTTACAGTGGCCTTCAATTTCGATATGTAGGTGATCCTTTATGACATAATAAAACACATAAACGACTTTCCTTAGTTGAAGTTATACTTTCCTTTATTTCTTGTATTATTTAGAGTTGAAATCTGATGTTCGGAATTTCTTTTTCATCACTCTGTATTTCGCAAATGTTTGGTCGAGATGAGAAAATCTTTGTTTTCTTAATTTGTGCAATCAATTCCTGTCATTCAAGAAAAAAAAAATCTATTAGGGAAAGTACCCAGAAATGGGCGTGACACCACATATTAAAGGGCTGACTCATCGACTTATAAGGGATGGTGACATTAACCATATCCGCTCTCCATACCGCGTGTCAGGTCCCATAGCTATGCTATTGCTGTTCATATTTAAACAGTTTGAAACAACAAAAATGGAAACACGTGTGAAAAGCAAAGAATGAGATACAGTAAAACCTCGGTTATCTGAAAAGCATGGGAACAAAGGATTTTCGGTTAACTGGGATTCCATAGGAATTTTCGGATAACCGGGAGGCTTCCTATATTTATTCTACCAAATGGCACTACTCACCCTTCTCACTCCCGCACAGTCAGGTAACGCGTTCGTGCCTGTAGAGCTCTATAATAGACTTATGACGCAGTAACAGCAAGAGTCCGTATTCTATGCGATTTTCCCTTCCTGTTTACACGTGTTTTAATTTCCTCCAAACTTTATATATGGTGAATAATACTTTAACCTTTTGATTGCAGGGTTGGGAGTTGGGACATATGTCGTCCCAAAGACTATGTCTTTATTCTATTCTCGCCATTTTTTCAATACCAATGCCTGTCATACACTTATACCAAGTTAATTTCAAGAGCAATCTACCACAAAGAAATTCTTTTGTAAACTGTGGTACGAGTGAATATAAAAATAGTCGCCAGTCCAAGACCGTCCGTAAGCAAAAGGTTAAAGCACAAATGGGTTTTTATAAGCATGAAGATCTCAAAGCGTTGAAAAGAGTTGATAATGGCACTTCAATATATTGAAGTGCAGGAAGATGCAACATCACTATCAGATGTGTTGTTGTTTAGAAGGTAGCGTGATAAGGCGCAGCATTAAAGCAATGCAAAGTTGAAAACAAAACACAACTTATTTTGTAAAGAAATGAAGTGTTGTGTGTGTCTATGCAATAAAATGCCTGCATTTACGCAATGTCCATATAATTAAGTTGAATCTTTAATTATTTCATTTAAAAAAAAAAGAGTTTTAAGGTGTTTCGGTTAAGCCGATTTTCGGATAATCACAGTTCTACTGTATTATAAAAAGCAATGAAAAGGATACTGCAGAAATTAAACTTAATAAAACGAAAAATATCAAAGATGGAAAACTATGAATATCTTATGGAATCGTCAGAGGAGTTTCATAAGAATATTCATAGTAAATATCAAATATTGCCAGCATTATGCCTAAAATCGACAATATTAAGCCCCTAATAACATATATAAGAAACAAAATAATAATAAAAACCTACACGAGTTCAAATAAAACAAGTGGGTAAATGTGATCGAAGATCGCTCAAAGGGTTTCGTTTAATATTCCTTTCAAAACATTTTATCCTTTCTTTAATAAATTCAAATAAATTTCATTTAGCAACAAAAAAATATTTTTTAAGTAAAAATTTACCGGTCTATTTTTTAGTTTTTTCGATTATCTAAACCAGTCGGATAGCGGACGAAGCCCGCTATTATATTCTGTCATAATAATATCCGTCATGCGGACTAAATGCGATATTTCAAAAAATAATTTCAAAATTAAACAAATTGTACACCTTCAAAATGTTAAAATATGCTAATATTTCCATAATCGGATTTTTATCACGATTCAATATGTTTCTCAACTCATATATTTACTATTCTCTATTATTTATATTGATACTCGCTTTGTATTATTCTCAAACATTTGAAAAATTAGTTAAACTTTCCATAGGACGTCAGATTTTCTATTTAATTCTCTAATGACGGGATATTAATCTGCTTTGTGTACTTACACATACTCATACTCCTTGTATTATTGAGAAATCTTAGACATTTTCCGTTTTATTACGACTTTAACGTCAATCAATTTTATGTAATATTAATCCTTTTTTTTTTCATTTGGTGAACCTTTTTTATTCATTTTCATGTTTCACGTGGAAATCGTATGATAGAAAATTAATTATTGTAGAAAGAATTTCATCGTGGATTTTTAATTTTTGGCATCTGCTATAACGAAAAATGTTTAAATTTAATAGGAAAAGGCTGTTAGAATTTGGTTTTTTATCTCTATTTATTAAACTAATAGGAATTTTTCAAATTTTAATATTTTGAGCTCTTCACAGCTGTTATCATATATATTATTTCTCCTGTCAACATCCCTTTTTCTAAGAAAATAAGAAACGCAGAACGACGAATGAGATACCATATGAAAGGATTTTGAACAGGCTTCTGACATAGTACACTTACATTTTCCTAAAACATGTTTTTTGATTAAAATTTGCTGATAATTAAAAATTAAATCGGCATTGTGTTCATAAATGAAATGAAAGGTTTTCTTCAAATTAGCGTTGCCACAAAAATAAAATTCCGGATTACATAACGCTCAACAATGATTATAAAAAAATAAATAGCACAAAAAAATAAAGTATGGCATTTCCGCACGTGTTTAGTTTATATTTATGATTAAAAAGCAAAATTGAAATTGCAAAGTTTAGGAGAGAAAGACACCATGTATTGTCCCATGCTTTTTTTTTTCGATGCAGTTAAAATACGATTGTTATTTTTTTTTCTCGCGCGTGCCTTTTTGTAAGTTTGATGGCATAAATGTGCTGATATTCTGGCTTGACTAATTAATGTTAGGGAACAGATATCACAGACGCACCGGCGTTGGCGCAATTTTTTTTGTGGTGCTATTTTGGCGAGAAATCCCCATTTTCGAATACCTGTTAGGCCTAGCTTGCGAAAACATGTTAGTTTTACTTTATAATAAAATTGTATTATAATTTTACTTTAAAATACACACATTTATTTTCTTATTACACACAGTTTTATTTAACACACACGTAATTTTATTACGCATATTTAAATTTTATTTATTAATTATTTTTATATTATTTTATTTTTAATTTATTTACATACACATTTCATTTTATTATAAAATACAAAGTTGCCATACAAAGCAAAAGTCACCAGATTACCCCGCCAGGCAAGAAATCGCCATTGTTGCGCCAAAAAGAAACCCCGGTGCGTTTGCGATATCTGCACAGAGTAAGGAGATTTAAACAGAGAATCAACTCTCATAAACTTCAATGGTAACTTCTTTAGCATGGGATTACACATAGACAGTGGCGCTAGCTGCGGATGACGCGAAAACTACAGCCGTAACAGAAGCGAGGTTGCTAATAGAGCTATATATCGCTTTCTTGGCGACAAGTGAGGGAAGAAAAAGAAAAAAAAAAACGGCGACTGCTTGATTCTTGTTTTGATTGGTTGGTTGGTTGATTTTAAGACGGTCGATTATCTATCTACGCGAATGAAAACAGATTTATTATTTTTAACATGTTCTGAAACAATCGGAATTCAACTTTATTTTAAAATAAGTGCTGTGGTAAAACAAAAAAAAAATTCCAAGTTTGAAAGGAAAATTTGATTTTTTTAATTCTTCAAAATGTAAGTTGCGATTTATTTTCATGTGTTATTTTTGTTCTTGTTTTTTCAAGTTCCATAATGTTTGAAATATTTTATATATATTGAGTGTTGACAGATTTGTGCCGAAACGTCATGTTAAGGCTCACTGTGGAGACGCGAAATGTTTTTGGTTTCCGTCTGTCTGTTTGCCGTAAAAATGGTCCGATTAGGTTGATTTTTAGTAGGTATGTTGGCGAGGTATCCGGAATTAGCTGTATAGTTTTTGGTTAAATTTAGTTGATTCGTTCGGAAAAGATAGAATTTTTTTTTTAGGTCATAATGCTTTCTTATGGGGATGCAGACGATTTTTCAAATTTCATTTTTATCTGAAATGAAAATGGAATATTTGCGTAATGGATTTAGATGTAAAATTATGAATGCTATAAATTTTCAATATAGATTTCCAATAGTTTTAAAATTTTGCTTATAAATTTAATAGAGTTTAGAAATTAATTGCTTAAAATATTTGAAAATGTTTTTGCATCTGTTCGGGAAATATAAACATCTTACTTTCATATTTTTTACAATTTTTAAAATCATTTATTTTTACTTACCACTTTAGTTTAAGGATTCTAATTTCTGGAACATTCGAAGAATTTTATATGCTTATAAACATGCATGCAATTGAAAAAATAATAATTGCGGATTGTACGAAGTTAAAATGATATTTAAAAAAACAAGTTGGAAATTGTACGTCAAACGTTACAAACGAGGTGCGTTCGTACGCACGTTTTAGAATTAAATTCATGATATCCCGTGCGTAGAACGGGTTAAACAGCTAGTTAAGTATATATTTTATGACACTGTTCATACAAATATCTTAACTAGTTATATAAATATTCAGATATATATGTATCAGCTAGTTATATAAATATTCAGATCTTGATGATTTTTAATTCTGTGAAATGAATTATATCGTCTGCAGATTAATTTCTGTAATAAAATAAGTATCTCGGTCGCTTGACGATTTAACATCCATCGGAAGCTCATATAACAAAAAAGCACCGATTTAAAAAAAAAATCAAATTTCTTAATAAATATTTTTATTAATATCTCCTAAAGTTTTGATTCGATTTTGATAAAATTTGAAATGTCTCGACAAATTTATGCAAAGATAATATATTTCAAATTGCAAACAATTTGGTTGGGTAGTTTTTGCGTTGTTATATGCGGACAGACAGACAGACGGACGAACAGACAGACAGACGGACGGACAGACGGACGGACCAAACGACGACTATAGGTGCTACGTATTTATATAATTACGAACGCACCTAAAAATGATCTGCAGATTTACTAGTATAGGAAAAAACTTAGTACCATGTTTACATTGCGATAGAAAATGTATATGAATAAAATTTTATATAGAGAAATTTTTTTAACATGAATGAGATTTATGGTATGGCAGTTATTTTAACGATAATATAAAGTCAAAATTTTTAAAAATCTGCAAATACTGAATATATATAAAATATTTCATACATAATGGAACTTGAAAAATAAAAACAAAAATAACACATAGAAATAAACCACAACTTACTGATTCTTAGGAATAAAAAATAACTTTGACATCTTGTTCTTGCAAATAATACACTCCTCTCTTCGTAGCATTTTGAAGAATTATAATAATTATAATCAACTATTTGATCTACAAAGAATAAATTTAATAATAAGTATTAAACAAGATTCGAAAATCAATTAGCGAACGCCGAAAATTTGCACATGCGCAAATGACAACATCAAAAGACGCCAAGCAGAATAGGGTTACACTTAAACGGAAATCACGAAGATAAAAATCGCCAAAGTGATGATTTAGTTCGTAAGTCATCCGCCGGAGTCGCTCTTTTCAGGGGAAGTTGGGTCTCTGTCCTTACTCTGTGGATATCTGTATCAATGTAGTTTACGGGTATTTTTATTCTTAATGTTTCTTTAGAAGTCTAAGTCTATATAAAAAAAAAATACTACAATGTTAAAAAATTTGGATTCAGTGCGAAATCCTCGCACGGGTCCCACTGGTTCATCTTTATACACGAAGTTTCAACTCTGTAAGTTACGTAGTTTTTGAGAATGGCTCTGTGACAGACAGACAACGGAGCGGGAGTAATAGGGTTTCGTGAGATGAACGAAACCCTAAAACAAGTGGGTAAGTGTGATCGAAGATCGCTCAAAGGGTTTCGTTTAATATTCCTTTCAAAACGCTTTATCCTTTCTTTAATAAATTCAAACAAATTCCATTTAGCAAAAAAAAAAAAAAAAAAAAAAAAAAAAAAGTCATGTTTTTTATAAAGTAAAAATTTACCGGTCAATTTTTTCGTTTTTTCGAATATCTAAACCAGCCGGATAGCGGGCAAGCCCGATATTATATTCTGTCATACTAATATCCGTCATACGGACTAAATGCAATATTTAAAAAAATAATTTCAAAATTAAACAAATTGTACACCTTCAAAATGTTAAAATATGCGAATATTTCCATAATCGGATTTTCATCACGATTCAATATGTTTCTCAAACTCATATATTTACTATTCTCTATTATTTATATTGATACTCGCTTTGTATTATTCTCAAACATTTGAAAAATTAGTTAAACTTCCCATAGGACGTCAGATTTTCTTTTTAATTCTCTAATGACGTGATATTAATCTGCTTTGTGTACTTACACATATTCATACTCCTTGTATTATTGAGAAATCTTAGACATTTTCCGTTTTATTACGACTATGACGTCAGTCAATTTTATTTCATATTAATCTTTTTTTTTTCATTTGGTGAAACTTTTTATTTCATTTTTCACGTGGAAATCGTCTGATAGAAAATTAGTTATTGTAGAAGGAATTTCATCGTGGATTTTTTAATTTTTGGCATCTGCTATAATGGAAAATGTTTAAATTTAAAAGGAAAAGGCTGTTAGAATTTTGGTTTTTTATCTATATTTATTAAAATAATACGAATTTTTCAAATTTTAATATTTTCAGCTCTTCACAGCTGATATTCTGATTTATACACAAAGTTTCAACTCTGTAAGTTACATAGTTTACGAGAATGGCTCTGTGACAGACAGACAACGGAGCGGGAGCAATAGGGTTTCGTGAGATGAACGAAACCCTAAAAAGAAATAAATAAATACCGTTAGTGCAGACTTCCAGACAAGACTATTTTAAGTCCGCATTAAACGATGTAAACATTTGAATAGTGTAAAATAATCCTTTCCGTTGAATAAATTCAGTTTTTGATAGAAATTAAATAGGTCACCAACTTAATGCTAAAATAAACAACTTTTTCTTTGATTTAATAACTTTAGTTAAAAAGCAAGGTGCATTTTGTTAATACAAAACACTAAATTACTGAGGACAAACAAAATATTCAAAGTATTTGCCGTACTTGTATAATTTAACTTTAATTAAAGTAATCTCTCACTTTTACTTGCGATACTTGGGCAAGTGATCTTTTTTCACATCATTTTCCAGTTTTCGACACACTCGAAAATTTAGTCTGTTATATCACATTTTCATTGGCAATATCGACGAACAGCCATTTGCCAATTTTTGAACCTCCAGGGCACCCAAATGGTCCATTAACTGAATACCAATTATTTTTTAACAGAAAATTTCAAGGTAGGTTTCTACAACATTTCCGCAAATATTTACCTCCGAAGTTGGTTTCTGCAAAATTTGCAAGAAAAATCTAAATATAAAAATTTTCTAAGAAATTACTGGTATTTAAAAAGCGGACCCTTTGGGATCCCTGAACCTCCAACATTTTTGACTGTAGAAAGTTTTCTTTCTCTTCCTCACTGTCACTCACAATTTTTTGATCTCCCAACAACCAAAGTTACATCAAAGTTGCTTTTAAAGAACTAATCTACCAAATCAGATTCATTTCTGCTCGGACAGTTTGTGAAAATATTGTCTGCATTATCCAATGATCAATACGCTTTAAGCGATGTTTTTAACATTAATTACAAAGAGAAAAGAATGGGGGGGCAGGGTCGTACAAAAAGACCGCGGGCCCCGGTAATATTTCCAATGCGGACCCTCACCATAAGCCTGATAAAACAAAACCTGCTTAGACAAAAACGTACAGAAAATTCCATTTTAAATAGGTTTTTTCGTCTTAAAAGGTATAAATGCATGGAATTTTTTTGGCTAGACCATGATTTCTCTCCGCTTACAGCAGAATTCCATTATAAACAGCCTTTACTGTATTGGAAAATAAATATGTTGGATAGTACTTTTTTAGAAAATCTATATAGTATTTTCTTACAATTTTATTATTTTTCTATTACATTACAGTTTATGATGCATTGGTAACACCTTTTCATATAAGGACTTCTATAGAAATTGAAAATATTGAAAATATAATTAAATTTTAATTAAATTCATCAGTTAAGTCGTCGATTTTCTGACGCTATTGAAACTTTTGTTATTGTCTTTTACAATTTAGAAAATACTTGTTCTATAAAACATAAATAAATAAATGCCTGCATCTTTGCTATGTACGTTCCGCTGATTTTTAATAAAAACTGGATTTTGTTTCGAACGTAAAATGCCTCCTGAGCACCCAACTCCCCCTCTTAGCCAGTCCTTAAAGAAGTTCAAGCGACTTCTGACTTTTGAATTTTATTATTTGCTAGTTAGTTTAATTAAAATTTTTATGTAAAACATACCAGTCTACTTTTTCTGGTATTTATTTAAAAACCAGTACCAGAAATTTGGACCCCTAGGAGACCCGGGCCCTGGTAATTTGTATCGGCTCTACCCTCCTCTGTACGGGTCTGATGGGGGGAACAAAATTCTCATCATTAACCGAAGATACATCTTAAGCAGGGATTCATTAACTGCAGTCCACCACACATACATATATATGTGTGTTTGTGCTATGTAGGTTATTCTAAACTATCTGGCAAGCATGAAAGAGTAAATATTCCATGCGAAAAGAAATAAAACTCTCATAGGAACATAGAAACAATTTACTTATTCAGTCAAAAATACAAGGCGAGTCACTGTATGCCGAACTGAATGTCCTTTTGTAATTTAACATATATAGTAAAAGTATTTTAACGAATTTTCTAAGAGACTGACTGGGCTTTGCGAAGCATGTGATGAATCCTGATAAGTGCTAGAAGTAGCTAAGGTCCATCTCAAAAGTTTAAGCACAAGCATAAAATATCGATTTTTAAAGAATAATAACAAGTTAGAATAAATAGCATTTTTTAATTTGCGGATTTCGCAACTTCATTTAAATAAATGTTATCAAAAGTAGAAAAAAATAAATTACACAATTGTAAAAAATATAATTTAAACTATCTCCTAATGAAACCGTCTGAAAAGTTTAAGCACAATGGCAAAAGCAACTACATTTATAATTTTTACAAAGCTGTTACATACAAAATATTTTTTCTTGATTTTAGATTAGCTCAAATAAACGTGTGTCCATCGAAATTATTAGTTTTTGTAGTGTTTTTGGTGGCAAAGAGTACCATGCTTTCTTAATGACCTCTTGGAGTTGTTCAAGAGAGTCATACTGCCTTCCATTGCTGTAAAAATGACGAGCTAAAATGCCGCAGACATTCTCAAATGGATTTATGTCTGGACTTAAAGCTGGCCAGTCAAGAATTTTAACATTTTTCTGTGAAAGCCACAGTTTTGTAGAATGTTATATGTGGATTGAGGCATTATGTTGTTGAAAAATCCATTGTGAACCCCCCAAAATCTCACCGAATGGTAGCAAATGTTGGTTCGGCGTCTCTTCATAATTTTGGGGATTTTGTCTTCCTTTTGGAAAAGCCAGAGAGGTCTGGCCGTTGAAGCCGAACGCCCCCCCCCCCCCTCCCTTCAAACCATAACAAACTTACTGCCTTGCTGCCTGCTGAAGAATTCCCTTAGTTCCTTTCGTAGATCATGCCAATACGTGTTCCACCCATCAGGGCCATCTAAGCTCCATTTTTCCCCATCACAGAATAAAATAATTAAGCCTCTTGTTATGTAGGACATATGTTTTTTAGCACAGTTCATTCTTGCCTGTTTGTGGTGTAGTTTGAGACACGGTTTGCCCATTGTTGTGCCATTTTTTTCATATGATGTAATCACATTCTGTAATACGTCTATGTGCAGTGCCTTTGGACAACTGTACATCGATATTATTTTAATTTGCTCTATGGACAGATTTTGTTTAGACACCAATCTCCGTATTCTCCGATCCGTCTGAACAGTCGTCATACCTGGTCGTCCACATCTTGTTATCCGGTTGAAATTATCATTTCTAGAGAGTACTTGATATATACCTTGCTTTGATTGATTTAAATTTTTTAGCAATTTCAGGAACAATTTTATTTTGTGATTTCAATTTAAAAACATTTAGAATCTCCTTTTTGTGAATTCTTTATCCTTCGGCATTTTTAAAATTAGTGGAAATGATTTCTCCACTTTTATATTTTTATAAAACTGGAATGCAACGCCATACAACGTTAATTACACCCGCCCAATCCCGTGTTTCTAAAAAAATTGCATAAAGTGTTTAAACTTTTGAGACAGTGTTTCTTCAAGAAAAAAAGTAAATTAAATAAAAATTAATGTAATTTTTTTTAACCAACGAAAATTTCTTATTTTATTTGATTTTGATTAAATGTCGAGTATTTATTGTAAATTGGCTTCATATATTTTCTTCTTCAAAAATTCTTAACTAGATTCGCAGTGTGCTTAAACTTTTGAGACGGACTATACCATTCGTGTTCAATAAAAGCTAAACCAGATGCATCACATTTCGGAATGTATTTGACAGCGTGTATAGTGTCACTGGCCGAATTATTGTGGAGGTGGGGGAAGTAGGGCAAAACCGTATAGTCGGGTGGAAACTAGATATCTGTTTTTTGACACAATTTGAGCAGCCCTTTAGTGGGTAAGGATTGAGCTACTTAGCTCTAAGCAAGAAAAAGAAGCAGTCATTACGGTATCTCCATATTGGTATTTGTGTAGTTTATGTGTTAGAAAATTTATCCTTTTTTTAAAGTTTTTTAGGCTGTATAACAAAGTTTTGTATACTAAGTTTTATTATACAGCCTTCTAATTTCGAAACTTTTTAAATGATAGAATCGGTTTAACAGATGATCCAACGTAACTTGGATATCAAATTGCCAGTTCGAGAATAGATCAAGTGGCTTGGTCCACTCTGGCACTGCCAACTTAATCACCATATGCTTTCTGAAGAAGCTTGCTCACCTCTGCCACTGGTAGGTTTTAATTTTCTTCTTCTTTACAACGATGAACATACAGTAGTAGGACCTTTTACGAAATAGGCTTTGAAAGGGGAGGGGGAGAGAAATCGGCCTCGAAAATTTTTGGATATAGGGCGCTGATGTAGAACGGTTCTACTCGGTTCGTCTGCTCCTAGCAATCATCTACTTGTTCATTGAGAGTCAGTCAATGACCGTTGTCCACAAGCTGGCTGACGATTTCTATCGACGGTTCATCGCCGGCTGCCATATTTGTTCGAAGGTCGCGAACCGATCTTAAAGTATCGAATTTCGATTGATGATGTCCCACTACTCTATGTTCATCTCTACACCAAAATCGGCAAATTGTACGCTAATCCTTTACATTACATGCCTATTAACTTTTGTTAATAACTTGCAGAAGTTTCGATTACATCCCCCTACACACGTCTTAAACGCTTCGTCCTTCGTGCTTGGACATGCGTAGGGGGGGAGGGGATTAAGCGTCTTCCTAAACTATTAAAAACGTCGTCGTCATGAGAAGACAGGATATGCTTAACCAAAGAAGAAAGGAATGAAGGGCCTGAAAAATATTTTATCTCTATTATTATTATCATTAGAATCATCATTAGTTTTTACTTTCATTATTTTTTCTCCAAATTATAAAAAAATCATATTTATATTACCTGGGATTTTATTTAAAAAAAAACCTACATAGGATTGTTGAATAAAAATAAATAAAAATGTGTGTGTTGTTGTTGTTTCTTTTTAAAGTTATTCTTTCGCAAACGTTAGTTTTGAAAAAAAAATAAATAGACCAATCCACATTTTCACCCAAGGTTCCTGGTACTTGGTAGTAAAACTAAAATATTTTGAAATCTGCCACTTCCTGAACTTAGAAAAGGCAGAAATGTAAGAAGCCACCTTTTAAACTGGCCTAAAAGAATTTAAACAAAAAATTGTATAATTTTGGAAACCTTTTTCTCGAAATCACAGTTGGCGGGGTTGGTCCACTGTGGTTCTCAATGCCTCAAATATCACGAACCAGTTTCACTAAAGTGTAGAGAAATAAATTGTTTGTTTTTTTAATAAGCAAAATTTTTATGCCTGAATAATTATATTTACCACAGTGGCGCCAACTTTTGAAAAATATTGAGTGGGCTCAACAATATTTTGGTAAATTGGCATGGCCAGATATTTTTTTCTCTTTCTTTGGAGGATTGGCGAGTGTGGAAAGATAACTCTATTTTAAAGTGAAGTATAAAGTTGTAATTTTATTAAATATATTCTTTTAAAGTCGTCCTTATAAAGACTATATTTACTATAATATCACCATACCATGAATATGATTGTAAATTTAAAGCGCAAAATGCTTTAAAAATCAAGCAAAACATCTCAGTCATTCAAGTGATTTATGGGTGTCTGTCAGGATATTAAAACAGATAGCATTGGTTTTTCCTCACTAATACATGGTAAAATAAATTTTATTTTAGGGTAAAAAATAAATAAATACATCAATAAAGAAATCAATGAAAAACAATTAAATAATAGAAGAATGGGAATTGGATTCGCCGGGAAAGCAAATTATTGGGTGGGCTCGGTCTCCACAGGCCCATATAAGTTGGTACCACTGCCAACGAGTGGCATTGCAGTTGTGCCAGCAGCTTATACAGCAACACAGCACCGTCAACAATGCAAACTAGGATTACTTATGTTCCATTTGACGGATGTTCCATTACTAAAGATAATTGCCAGCGTGGCAAGATACTCTGTGAAACACCGAAGAGGATTTTTAATGTAATTACTGGTACAGCATGGTTTAAATATTGAGAATCTGTATACACTGAAAATGAAGACAAATGTTTCTTAATTTAGGAAAATGTAAAAATGGGTAGTCATAAAGTCTTTCCCTGATTACAAAAAAATATTGCGAAATAACCATTGAATGTAATACTGTAAAATTTTTACTATAGAAAAGTCCTGTTATTGAGGTTTTTTTGTCCAGTCTCTGCCGTCGTTAGTGAGTTTCTTGATCACAAATTTCCTGGAAAATGGATCGGACTGAATGAACCAACTCTTCTAGATTTTTTTCTTTTGAAGGACAGAGTGTTTACAACACCAGTAAAAGATATTGAAACTCTCAAGGTCAGGATCACAGATGCTGTGACTAGTGTGGCAGCCAAATGTTGGGCAATAAGTAGCAAGAAATGGAATACCGCCTTGGCATTCTTCAAGCTACCAAGGGTGCTCACATCGAAATTTACTGACGTAAGTACTTGTATTAAAAACTTCATAAATATCTTTACGATATATTGAAACAAGCATATACCTAATTATATTAGGTTTTCTGCAATAAATAATTGTAATCAGGGAAAGACTTTATGACCACCCTATATAACCGCAAACGAAAATATACAATAACCTCTTCCAAGTTACCCATGATTCCGAAAAGCGTTCTTTATCTTTAGAAACCTCAGAAATTAATATATTTTTTAGATTCAAAGAAGCATTTATAAAGACAACGTTTCTTTACTGCCACTGATTTTCGGAAAATGTTTCCGTTTAGATTTTACAGTGTATTAATCCGTTTTCTCAACTTTATAGGTTCCCAAGTAAACATTTTCATGTTCAACAAACATATTTTAAATATAAACATGATAAATTAACAGCATTAACATTAACATTAAAATTAATATTATTGTGTTACTCTTGCCTGCATAAATTCAGTTACAGTCAGTAAAAAATCGATTACGAAATTCCATCTTTACATACAATAGCCAGGTTGAAAGAGTGTAACTATGTAAGATGCATCAATAAGGCAAAGTGGACTATTATCTAAAGCATTAAAAAATGTGAAGTACATTATGATTTTGTAACTTAGTAACTCGGGCAGATATACAAATATATATATATATATACATATATACACATATATATATACATATATTTCAACTTCAACTTTATAGGAAATATTTATTTGGTAATCTGTTACAAAAATTAAAAGAAAAACAGATGGCGAAAAAAAATGTCTAATTTCGGCAAAATAATAATAATAATAATAATAATAATAATAATAATAATAATAATAAATGATTTAAATTAAGTACAAATTATATTCAACTAATGACTTAATTTTCAAATATTGCTCAAATATATTTACATTTTGTTACTTAATAATTTAGGCAGCTATGGAAATGCAATTAACATATTTCATCTTCATTGGAAGTATTTAATTTTGAAGCTGTCACAAAATTTAAAAGAAAGACAGCGAAAAAAAAGGACATTTTTTACCAAGAAAATTGAAAAAATCAGGTGATTTAAATTAAGTGCACATTATATTTAAATCGTGACTTAATTTCCAAATATTGCTCTACAAAATCATTTCAAAATAATTCTATTTGGCTGGTAGCCAATCATTATTTTAACACATATTAAAACATAACACATTTTACTTAATTTGTTTTTTGCTTCTGTGTAACGCTGTCAAACGAAAAACAGCGGGAAAGCCCAAAGATTGTGTACTTCATTTATTCATTATTATACAATAGCTGTCAAGGTATAACGCAGGTGTTTACGCAAATCATTTAAAACAATAACAGCTTTTTTGTCTTGTTGAGTGGTGGAACAAATCACTCCATCCACTCCGAACTTACCAATAATCATTGTTACTCTTTTAGTTAAAGTCGGAGTAATTTTTTTTTATCTTCTAATTTCTTACACCCTTTCTTTTTCTAAATATGAAGGTCGGTTGATAAAGGAGGAGCACTTATAACAGCACCGTTAGCTTGGAGGGGTACAACGCCTTTGCTCCAAGGCATCTCGGATTGATCATATGTCAGCGAAAATGCTGGAGAACATCCGCAAAAAGTTATCAGAGCGCCAGGTCATGCCAGATCTGCAAATGTGGAGCCTCAATGGCAATTCCACAAATCGCATTTCTATCTTGAAATGCTCTTATTTAATATTTGAAAATTTCAACCCACAATTTCATTTCTTTCACATTGTTATTACATCAAATAGAATTTCAAGTAGTTTCAAAGGACTTAACTGTTATAAATTGTTATATTAAATAAGATTACATGCACAGATCAAGACACTTTTTTCTTTATTTTTATTATTTGAAATATTTTTCATCAGGGGGCTCTCACCCCCCCCCCCCCTGAACATTCTCACCAATTTTATATCACAACTATCTGCAATTTAGCTTTTATATATTCTGCCTAAAATAATTAAAATATTGAGTTTGTGATAATGGCATTAATAATTAATTTGAACGAAGCATTACTCGCATAAATATTTCATTAATAATTGATAATCCTGATTGTTTAAATTATTTGAAAATTACTCTTCAGCCCCTCCCATGATTTTTTTTATTTCTATGCCACTGGCGAAAGACAACGGGAAAGATAAAAAAAATGTATTATAATTCGTATATTCATCATTATACAATAGCTGTCAGCCTTAAACGCAAGCCGTTACGCGAATCATTTAAAACAATAACAACATTTTGTCAAGGAAAATGAGCTATTGAAGAAAAAAAATCACTCAGTCTACTCAGAACTTACCAATAATTATTTTTATGCTTTAGTCACAGTCCGAATATTTTTTCTTTTAATCTTCTAATTTCTTCCACCCTTTCTTTTTCTACTTATGAAGGTCGCCTGATAAAGGAGGAGCATAAATAAAGGTACAGTTAGCTTAGAGGGGTACAACGCCTTTGCTGCAGGGCATCACGGTTTGATCACATGTCGACAAAAATGCCATCACGCGAGAACATCCGCAAAAATTGTTATCAGGCGCCAGGTCATGACAAAAAATGTGACTAATTTCATTGAAGAACGCGAGTAGAGTAGCTAAATCATGGGAAATTAAAATTCCCTCTTAAAATATTTTATAAAGTTCTAACCATGATCACACCCAAATTTCTCCATGGCTGTTTATAATAACAATAACTTTATGAGGTTGCGTCAAGTTTGTCCTTTAATAAGCTTCTATATCATTAATTGTATTTTCTTTTAGCAAGAATTATAAAAACATTCCAGTGCGTTATTGCAGTGAATGAGATTTGAAAGTTCAATATAAAATGTAGTGCAAGGTTAAAAATTGATTTACAACGCATCTGGCAAAATTACTACTTTGAATGTATATTTCGTTTAAATGCTAAAAGGTGTAAATTAAAAACATAATAAATACACAGTAAAATAACTTTTATTAGGTTATTAGACATGTTTCGGCTCACAGTGAGCCATTTTCAAAAACAAATGAGAATATTCCATATTGGCTCGTAGTGAGTCGAAACATGTCAAACAACCTAATAAAAGTTATTTTACAGTGTATTTATTAGGTTGTTAATTTACATCTTTTAGCATTTAAAAGAAATATATTATTACAAGGTGTTATAATTTATTGTAACTTTGAATGTAATTGACAAAATTTTAAATGTAAAACTTAAACGCGAAAATGTTATAAGTTACATCTTATAACAACTGTATTTTCTTTCCTGTTATAGTATAGAATTGAGATAAATATAGGATAATTAAATCATTCCATTTATTTCTGATTTTACGATAATTAAATTTTTATTATATGATGTATATTTTCTTAATTCTATCAAGATCTGAAACATGAATATGTTTTACTCTTTGAACGACGTACAAAAATGCTCCACAGTCATATGAGTGTGCGTTTTTCGTCTAAACTACTAACTCAGCCAATGCCTCCTAGATTACAGAGAAAGCCCAGACACGGTTTTTCTTTTCTACTCTGACGTCACTAGAAGTAAGGGTTATAATGAATATTCGAAAGGCCGGCATGTTTTGATTTCCGTTGATTTTCGACGTTGATTATTAATAATTAGTAGTATTTTTATTGCTCTTTTATGAAATATGTGTACATAAAATATGGTGAACACTTCTTGCGTACTTCTATGCCACGGAAATTATACCAGTACTCCAAAAATCCAATCATTTTAATTTCCTAAAGTTGAAATAATGAAGAATAAATGTTTATCGGCGATAAACCGAAAGCATTTTGTTTCTACACATTTCATCAGAGTAAGTACAAAATGTATTTCTATGATAATTTCTTTTTTTATTTCTGTTGCATTTTAATATATGCATATTAATATGCATTTTAAAAAGTTGTATATATTTTTAGGCGTACTTAGTCAGTAATTGTTTTCCTTTGACTTTTGTAACATTAGTGGTCGAGTTATTTTGTTAATTTTATCAGGTGTATATAGTTAGTAATTATTTTCAACCTCAGTTACCCTAGTGGTCGTTAAAACTTGTTTCAGTTATAACTTATTATTTGATTTACGTTGTATTCTTGAGCAGTAGCTCGTCTGGCTTTGTTTATTTATTGCTCGTTGTTATCCGGGCTGGTTCCTTGGGAGGTGGCTTTGTTGGTGGTTGTGGGGAACTCTCAGCTGGAGCAATTTACACCTTTGCCTAACGGTTGGTGCTCCACTCTGGTGATCTTGCATTTTAATATATCATGCTAATTAACCTTTTTTAACAAAAAACCCTTGTGTCATTAAAAAAGACTGAATATTATTAGTATCTTAATATGATAATTATACCAATATTCAGCTTTTTACAAAACATTTGAGTACTACTACTTTAAAACTTTTTCATCGAAAAGAATCTAACAATTAATTTTAACAAGTATTTAGTTGATTTATATAATGAAATCAAGAACACATTTTATGTAAATTTTAATAGTTGTTATTAAATTTAATGCAATAAAACTGAAATAAAATGATGAAATAAAGCAGTACTGTTTATTTATCTATATAAAAAGTCATAGTCGTAATTTTGTATTATTGTCTTGTAATACATTTATTTTATATTTAAAATGCATAATTTTAAATAACTTTTTGCGTCACAATATAAATTAGTTGTAATTAATCAATAGGTAAAACTTAAATTTTGAGTTAGTACAAAATTCTTTCTTAATTGTCTTTACTGGAATTGCTCTTTGCATTTCGGTGACATTTGGTACTAAAATGAATTTACAGATGATCATTTTGAAATATTCTGCTAAAATCAATTTACGGTTCAATCTAAAGTTTTGAACACTGGTCTTATTAATTGATAATTACATTTTCAGGTGATTGTATATAAATTTAGAGTTTCGCAGTAATTTGTTGTTAACAAGTTAACGATAGATACATGATTCTCCGAACAAATGTATATTTGGCGACTAAAAATGGAATAAATTGGTGATCAATAAAATCGTATTATTTTTATAAGAAGCAATTTTTTTCCAAAACTTTTACTCATTTTATAAGACATTCAGTAGTTTATAATTTTACTACAATATCTCATTAAGGTGATTTCCGGGCTGAACTGAACATCTTTTCTAATTCATATATATTGGTTAAATATTGGAGTTAGATTATGAAAACATGCCGTAAAAGAATCATTGTATTCGAATGTTACAATACACTTTTCTAGAGCATCGCAAAAGAACTTGATTTTAAAGTATATTTTCTGTAACAATGTTAAGAAAATTATCCAAAAGAAAATTTTAGAAATTATTCTTTTTCCTTAAAAAAAGGGGGTTGAATAAATATGGAATTTGTAAATTTGCATGCCTTCCATGTTTACTAGTTTGTGTTAAAAGGTCACATTTTTAGAGATATTACATTATAGTTGATATTTTCTTACTTATATAAATGTATTTAAAAAAATCAAAGTGTTTAATTTAAAAGCGTTTAATACGTCCGATGAATCCGGCGGCGTCTAGATCAACCTACAGCTCAGGACTGTCACTGGCAACTATTTTTTTATTCTATCTCGCTCCACTTTCTTAAGACAAAAATCTGTCACGTCTACTGTGTCAACATACAGAAGAGTAATATACTACAAAATAACTTTTTTAAAAATAGTGGTGCGAATAAAATATAAAAATAGTCGTTAGTGACAGCCGTGACAGTTATATCTCTAATATCAAATTTATCTTTTTTATTTAAAAATGAACATATATATACTCATTAATATTTAAATATATAAGGGAAGGGGTGGGGGTATTAAACAAATATTCAGTACTTTCTTTTGAAATATCGGGTCAACCCAAACCCGACCCGAAAGAATCAAAACTCAAACCGACTCGGAACTGAAACGTTTAGAGTCAACCCGGAAATTTCATAAAATAATGGGATTGGGGGAGCGGTTCCAGCTACAATGCTGAAAGCATTTTTAAGACATGAAATTATAACTATAATTAATTACATAAAATTAAATTGCAATTACATTGCAGAAAATTTCGATTACAAATTTGCCCAATTCTGATCGCGAGCCGGGTCGTGTTCAGTTAAAATCGAGTAACCCGACCAGATGCAGGACTCTAGATTAGATAAAGTGAAAATGATTGTACTAAATTACTGGTGTTTAAACTGAGAGATTCAGTACACTTTAAACGGTACGTATACGTTCCGCTCGCCACGAAGGTGTTAAACCCATAGTTAAACTTCCGCAGCACACCAAAATTATGATGATGAAAAAATATATGAAAAGAATATATCATTTTTAGTTTTTTTTACAATAACACAGAGACAATTATCCATCAGAAACAAAAACATTTCTTCTACTTCTACTTCTACTTCTACTATACTCTATACATAAAATGGAAATGGGAATTTCGTTCCGGCTATACTTATAACTTGAGTTCTGTTGAATGGCTCTTTATGGGACTTGCACTGTTAGTTAGATATAATTTTCAGGAATGGTTTTACTGTTTCGCATATCATTCTACGTTGCTTATTTATAGAATTATGGAGGAACGTTCTACAGGTGAACCCGATTGTGAAGGATTAGCCTAGTTTAAAAGTTCTACTGGATAGATTTTGATGAGACTTGCATTGTTAGATAATTTTTCTGGAATGGTTTTAGTATATTGTATGTCGTTCTATCGTTATTTACCAAATCCTATTATAAATGATCAACTAAAAGAATTGGCTTTTAACATTCTAAATTGTGTCTGACACATTAGAAAATATCATAGCGCAATGGCGTTCGTATCTTTTTCCGCAATGAGGAAGGGCTTTCCAGGTAAAGGTCCATACTGCTTTAAAACGCAAGGTCAAATTCAATGATATATTTCGTTTGGTTCAAGGCTCGTTTGACTAATCGTTTTGATAATCGAGAAACTAACCAGCGTAGCAGGCGAAACCTGCCAGTTTCCCATAAATATGATATTCATAGAGGAATTTTTTTAAATAGTTCAGAATTGGGAGAAAACCAAGACACAGTAATTCCAGTTATTTTGTATTCCTATTAATACCCTTTTTTTCTTAATATATATATAAATTTTTATACTTACTTAAAACAAAGGCATTTCTCTTCAAATACAGATGAGTTGTGTGAAGTATTAATGGTAGGATGTATTTTTTAAAATCTATGTAAGATAAAACTGAAGTTTGTAAAATTTGTTCAGTAAGATTTTTATCTGACATGTACCATATTATCATTTCAAACACTTCTACTGAATTTATACTGTGGCCCTTTTCCTTACAGAAGAATAATTTCTCTCTGAAAGTGTAAATGAAGACGAGTTTCAAAACTCGCTTTATCCAGAAAATCAAATTTGGGGAATTCGCGAAAATCCTCTAACTGCTTCCATTGATTTTCACTGTAAACCAAGATTTTACAATGCCAAAAATGCATGCTAAAACTAGTTTTTTTTCGGATTGCAGTGTTTTTTGGTGCAGATTTACCAATAAAATAGACTGATAGAGAAAACACGATTTTTTTAATTTTGTGTAAGGCGAGTTTTGAAACTCACGTCCTGAAATTTACCTGGCAAGATGAGGCCAATTTCATGATTTCTATACATACTCGTACGAAGGGTATCAAAACAATGGAATAAACTTCCAAGAAATGTAACTTTATGACGTTAAACCTCATTACACATCTTATAATATATATGTATATTCTGTAACCATATGTAGCATAGTGCCTAGCTACTTTTTTATGCAGGCACTCTGTAGTTGAGTGAGTTTTGCGATCGTAGTTTTCTGATTTCTAACATTTGTGCATGAATGAGCTACCTATTCCGTCATTTCTTTAAGTTTCGCAATGTATGTCTAAATCAACAGGACTCTGTCACGGTTATTTCTTAGAATGATAAGATAATTAGGTATATGTGGTTGTGTTGTTACTATATATAATGCAGTAGGATTTGTTTTGTATGAATTTAGAACGCATCCTGCCGCAAGGTAATCTAGTTCTGGATTTGAGCGTCGACTTCTCCACGTGTTGAGGGCAAGCGGGGCTTCCCATTGGCTGCTTCAGGTAGAATCTACGGCTGTGAGTTTCGTCAGCGTGGTAAGAAATTATGTTTCGTGTTTACAAATAAAGGATTGCTGAAATCCACCGTGTTTCATTTTACAGTGATAGTAGAGTGTTTAGTGTCATTTTTATATTGATATTGAAGTGATTTTCTTAGGATCTTGCAGAACGGACAGTGAGGCCCTTTTGATTCGAGTTAAGTATGAATTTAATGTCTTTTGGGAAAGGTCTTTCCCCCCCCTCTCAGTCATTAGGAGAATCGAGCTTAATTTTGGTCGTCTATGGTTAAATCTTCACTCTCCACTGTCTAATCCCTAATTACTGCTTTAAATGAATTGTTGTGTTTTTGTTAAGATCTGTTGCCATGGCTTCCTTTGACGTGAACTGCCGGAAGGGTACGTCACAACCATACTTCTGTTAATTCGTAAAACTTTGATAAGAGTTGACGAAATTTTTTTGCGTCACACTGGAGGCACTAGTGTGCTGTGACACATCGGTTGAGGATCACTGGGCTAAACTATCTAAAACACGAATATATCATTGTAAAATTCGTCAATAGATCGCATAAGTTCATTTTATAGAAATGTGATCATACATCGTATTCAGTGTTTAAAACTCATCAACAACAAAAAAAAGGTGTGGGGGGACTAATTTAAACTTAAATTTACCCTTTTGAAAAAATGAGTTAAATTTGCGCTCATATTTAAAATTTATAAATCGAATCCGCTCAATTCAAAGTCGTTTAATAAAACTTTGAAATTCACTAAAGATTCCTTAAAAAAAAAAAAAAAAAAAAAAAAGATATAAGAAAAGAAAATTATGAGAAAAAAGGAAAAAATCATTTTGCCTCATTTTATGAGAACTAACGCTATCAAAATCTCTTTAATTAAATTATTATTTGAACAAGACTTAAAATACCTCGGTGTAATTAAAATATTATAATTAATGTAATTTTCTGTCAATTAATCTTTACTTGAGTGTTTTTTAGTGTTAAGTTTTTAGTGTTAAGTTCTCAGAGTAATTTTCTCTGCAAAATGTGACTTACTATTAACAACCTTAACCCCTTGGGGACGAGCGACCCGTATACGTGACGCATAAGATGATCAGAATCCTCAATTATTCCACCAGTTACTTTTTATTGTAAGATTTACCTTATTTAATGACAGCATTTCTGCGATTCAATTAGGCGAAAATTTCTGTTTTGAAAAACCGGTGGTAAAAGATAAAAATTCTTTAAAAGACGCTCGTCGCGAAGGGGTTAAGGAAGTATATCTTATTAATTTTTTAGTTTAAGTCTATCGTGTCTTTTTTGTATTGAGTCTAATGAAATTACAAATCGCCCATAATAGAGAAGCTTATTTGTTTTAAGAAAATATAAGAAAATATGTAGGTTTTCTATATTATTTTCTAAATAATACATGCGAATTTTTTTATTAAAAAAGTCTTATATGAAATTAAAATACAAAATTTTAATTTTTATATTCAGATTTAATAATAAAACAATTAAATATACAAAATTTTATTTTTATATTCAGATTTAATAATAAAACAATTAAATATACAAAATTTAAATTTTATGTTGTATTAAATGTTTACAATTTGATGTGTGTTTATAACGACGAGAAAATGTTTTAGGAAATCAAAAGTATTTTTGTAATTATTGAGTTGTAATTTTGAATCCAACTCACAGATTTTTTCAGTCTAACTCAACTCTTGCTCGCTTTTCAAAAAAGGAATCAAAACCAATTCAACACTCAGAGAGTTAAATTCACGAATTTCAATTCAACGAATTATCTCCTGCACAACGCTGGCTCGTACTTATGTAGTAAACTCTATCCAAAAGAATTAAGAAAACTGTCAGATATTTTTCAGTCTAACTCAACTCATGCTCACTTTTCAAAAAGTTAATCAAACTCGATTGAACACCCACAGAGTCAAATTCACGAATTTCAATTCAACGAATTCGCTCCTGCACAACGTTGGCTCGTACTTATGTTGTAAACTCTATCTAAAAGAGTTAAGAAAATAGCAACATGCTCGTCGCAAAACTTCCCAATATATCCTAGAAATTTTCTTTGTGAAACTCTAATCCCCCCTAATTTGTACTCAATGCTGTGTAAAAGAATACAGCGAGCAGGTATATCATTATTATAACACTTAACAAAATATCGTAAAAGTTCATTGTATAAAAATTATTATTAAACAGTCCATTATCTTAATGATTGTTTTATTTTGAAATATGTATCATGTGATTAATAACATTAATGTATTGAAACGTCAGTTTTGAAATTTGTCCATGGGGAAGATAAAGAAATTTTCTTTTATTTGAATATAATTGTTAATAAAAATCGTGATTCCAGTAGCATACGATTGAACTTTTAATAAAAACATCCAACCTTGTTCTTTTTGTTAAAAATACTGTTTATTTTTCGATAAGCAATCTTAACCGGTCACGTTCCATCAGCTGAGTTAGAAAATTACTCTCGTGTAATTTCCCTTACCGTAGGTAATAAATTTGCAGACATGGATGCACTTCTTGAATGGTGCCAATAATATTAACTAGAAAAACAACAATACTTATAAATGGGAGATAGAAATTAAATATTAATCGGCTGAAGATCGTTAAAAAATATAGCTTCTACATGATTCAACAAATTTTATGAAGTATCAAAATTATTCAGATCTATAACTGAAATTTTCCATTGGCTTTTTTATATTTCAAAACATGTACGCGTTCGATGATTGAATATAAATAATACCGAACAATCAATAAGCAAAATGAAGAATCGAAATTAGATATAAATTTTCTGAAGGTCGTTAAAAATGTATAGTTTCTACAATCCATCAACAAATTTTATAACGTATCCGAACTTTTCAACTCTATTATTTACATTCTTCATTGAACTTTTTTATATTTCAAAGATGTATGCATTCGATGACTGAATATAAATAGTATCGGGCAAACAACAAACAAGATTAAAAATCAAAATTACAGATAAATTTGTATACAAGTAAATTAGCTGGGGGTTATTAAAAAATAATTGCTGCGTGCATGAAAAGTTTTTTATGAAGTATAAAAAGTTTTTGCCTCTATGATTTAAATTATTCATCGGATATTTTTGTCTTTCAAAGCATATTCGCGTTCCGTAATTGAATATAAATAATATCGAACAAATAACAAACACGCGTAGAAGAGAGAAATTGAAAGGAACTGAATAGACTTTCTTGCAAGGCTCCCTGGTTTCCTGTTAACAAAGAAGCTAAGCACAATCATGATCAGGTAAACATATTTTAATTATATTTAAAGTCAAGCAACATATTGCGAGTTTTCTGGCAAAACATTTCTTAACATAATCATCTTATGTCGAGATAAAAATAGACTTTATCTTTCTGTTCTGTTTGAAACATTAAAGAATGAAACAGCGAAACTTTTCAAAGCACTTGTAACACAAGGTTATAATAAATAATATAAATTTCAATTAAAAAAAATAATAATGATTTCCTTATATAATTCCTGTATTCCTGTATTCAAAGTATTATATATCCCTGTAATTACATGGTATACAGGAGTTTCCGTGCTATTTCAGATTCATGATGTAAAATGCTATAGTTATAGCTCGGATGAATGAAATTAGCGTTGCAGTTGACAGCCTGGTCCAACAAATAAGAGTGAAATATGCCAGCTAGGATATCGTCGGGATAGCTCAGTAGGGAGAGCGTTGGTACGGCAAACCAAAGTACCCAGGTATGAGTCCTGGTCCCGGCATATTTTCGCTCTGTTGAAAAAATCTCAACTATGATGCTCCAACCATTGGATATAATTTACCTAGTTGAATATACTTTCCTCTATTCATTATGACCTAATAATGATTTGTTAATGTTTAGTATTCAAGTCTTTCAAAGCAGAATCTTTCTGATTTTCACAAAAATAATTTCAGTTACAATGACCATTTTTCCATTGGGAATTATCTGGGCAATATAAGACCCATCAATATAAAACTCGCATGACGATACAAAACCTTCAAAAAATCGAAAAATAAATTAGTTTAGAAAGTACTGCACTTCTCTATTTTTTTAATCTGTTTTGCTGAGCGCTCAATTAAATAAAACCGCGTTATATTTCTAACATATACCTCTTCCTAAATTTTAAACGCGTTTTTTTTTTCAAGTGATTTTTTTATGTTGATGATACAAAGTAATGTTTGGGCATTGTAGAAAATTTAGTAATTAAGCTAACAACTTCCAATCTGAAGTGAATCTGCTAGAGACATGTACTTATCTGCTGAACCAATAAATTTTTACATAAATTTTTATGTTACACTGTCATTTACAGACATTAAAAACAAATTACACATATAAAGCCAATGTAGATATTATTTACAAAGATATACGTTACTTACTACAAGTCAGTCCTTTTAAAAACATTTATATGTGCTAAAAAAATATTTTCACCCATCGTCTTGGGCATCCTCATCCATCTGAGGATGTCCAAGACAATGGGCGAAAATATTTTTTTTTTTTTTTTGCATGTTGGGTCACAGCGGGTCAAGTTAATTTTATCTAAAAAACGACTCAAACGATTTTGACCAAATTTTGTATCCTACCGTTTTCAGGCACGAGAAGACCATTGGGCTGGGTCACATGTTCGGGAAAATTCGATTAGTGGGTCAATTTTGGATCATTACGGGTCAAGCTAATTTTATCTAAAAAACGGCTCTAACGATTTTGACTAAATTTTGATCTTATCGTTTTCGGGCACGAGAAGACCATTGGGCTAGGTCACATGATCGAGAAAATTAGATTAATGGTTCATTTCGGGTCACTACGGGTCACTACGGGTCACTACGGTCAAGCTAATTTCAAGTAAAAAACGGCTGAAACGATTTTGATTATTTTTTTATCCTACCGTTTTCGAGCACGAGAAAACCATTGAGCTAGGCTATATCTTCGAGAAAATTCAAATAGAGGGTCATTGTGGATCACTATAGGTCAGGGTTTAACTAATTGTTTTTAAAAAACGGCTGAAACGATTTTGACTAAATTTTTCATCCTACCATTTTCGAATCCGAAAAGACCACTGGGTTAGGTCACATGATCGAGAAAATTCGATTAAATTGTCATTTTGGGTTACTACGGGTCAGGGTCAAGCTAATTTTATGTAAAAAATAGCATAATCAATTTTTACGAAACATTGTACTTTACCATTTTGAATAATGAGAAGACCATTTGGCTCATGTGTTCGAGAAAATTCGATTTGTGGGTCATTTTTGGGTCACTACGGGTCAAGCTATTTTTATCTAAAAAATGATTGTAAAGATTTTAAGTAAATTTTATATCCTATCGTTTTCGGGCACGAGAAGACCATTGGCCTAAGTCACATGATCGAGAAAATTCGATTAATTGATCTTTTTGGGTGACTACGGGTCAGGGTCAAGCTAATTTTATCCAAAAAAATGGCTGAAACGATTTTGACTAACTTTTTTATTCTATCATTTTTGAGCATGAGAAGACCATTGGGATAGGTCACATGTCCGTGAAAATGCGATTAGTGGGTCATTTTGGGTCACTGTGGGTCAGAGTCAAGCTAACTTAATGTAAAAATAAGCGAAACGATTTTTACGAAATTTTGGATTTTACCATTTTGGATTACGAGAAAACCATTTGGCTAAGTCACATGTTCGAGAAATTTTGATTAGTGGGTTATTTTTGGGTCACTACGGGTAAAGCTAATTTTATCTAAAAAACTGCTCTAACGATTTTGACTAAATTTTGTATCCTTATGTATTGGAATACGAGAAGACAATTGTGCTAAGTCACATACTCAAGAAAATTTGATCAGCAGGTCATTTTTTTATCACTATGGGTCACTGCATTCCAATGTGAATGAAGGATGAAACAGTCAAGTTGTTGAACAGTTGACAGTAAAGGAAGTCGCAAAGTTGACAAGAGTCAGCTGGATGTGGAGGCCTACCAAACGGCTTAAGCACTGACAAGCCCCGTCCAGAAGAACTGGTCTCTTAATTTTGAACCAATTCCAGATGAGAGACCTGCACCTGGATTGGCATCCCTAGAGGTAACGGTTATTCTAAACTTGGAGGACATTGGAGCCACAAGCAGATTTTACGTGCACCAGCTCCCATTAACGTACACGATCCCAAAGAAGCCGCAGCCGAGAGAGGTTGTGTCACCCTCCCAAACATTGACCACGGTCGATGCTGATCTTACGGATGCTGATCTTCGGTGATCTTACGGAACCGAGCTTATTCGTCCGCGCCACTGCGCGACCGCAAAGTTGACAACATTTCGCCAAATTTGGCAAAATGTTGGCAACATTGGTGGAAAAATTGACTTTCAAGATTACCATTGCCAAAACGTATGCCTGGCGCCAAATAAAATAATGTCGCCTATTTCGGCCAACACTTTTGGCGAAAAAATTGGTTTTCAGGACTGAAGAAATTTTCAACAAATTCCCAGTAGGAACATAGATAGATGATTCAACTAATAATTCACAATACAAGAGAAAGTTACTGGTAGTTCAGAGCAATCTGCACTAAATTTATTGTTATATTGAACGCAAGGCTTAGTTGAACACAAAGATAATTTTAACCGAGCGTAGCTTGGTCTTCCCAGCTGGTATTAACATAATTAAAATCATACAATCGATTATCGTCATTTAGGCACTGCAGCTCTGCTCCACTCATTTGTACTCTAACTGAGCGCAGGAGCTATTTTTCTATTTCTGTTTCATCTTCTAAGCTTCTGTGGAGAACAAGAAGAGGTTTTACTGGTTTTTATTGAGACTGCAGCAGTTGGAGAAGTTTTAGATGCTGAGGTATTAGGTATAATAAATCTGCAGCAGGTGAAAAAACATTTGGAATAATAGGTATCAATTCAGAGTTAGCTGATTAAGTTAGGCTTAGAGTTTTATGATGTATCAAATGAGATTCAGATAGTTGAGTTGAGGATCTGTAATATTACGATGCTCCAATTGAAAATAACCTTGTTTTATATTCGCATTTTAACTTCTATAATTTTCTGTATCTCTTTCTTCAAAGTTTGTATCATTAGCCAAAAGCACATTTGATCCTATGTTAGTTATTTGATCTACATGTCTTTTTAGAACATGTCTACATATCTTTTTTCTTATATTTACTTTTACTTTATACCGTATTGAGACGATTATCACACTTTATCTCATGTCGGACTCCACCTTCAATCAATTAGTCTGAAAGGAGGTATCATGAAGTGGGTGTCATCTGAGGAATCTTTTAACCATCTGAAACACCCCATTGCGACTATCAAATGTGCCAGAAGGATTCGCATTGAGCGGGAAAATTTAAACATAGTATATAAACACCCTTAAACATATTTTTATACTACTTTTCCTAGATAGTTACTTTTACTCGCTACCACATTAAGACGATTAGTATACCTTTTATCTGAAAGTAGACCCCACCTTCAGTCAATTAATCTAATAACCAGCTTCGTGTAGTAGATGTCTTCTGAGGAAAATTTTAAGCATCTGAAATACCCCATTGGGCCTATCAAATGTGCCAGAAAAAGTCGCATTGTTGAAGAGGAAATTTTAAATATATACGAACATACATAAATGTAGTTTTATAATAGACTTGTTCTAACAAAAATTTAAAAAGAGAAAGCAATAAGTTCGTTACCAGAAAATATATTAAAATATGTAAATACTGCTTTCATCTGATATTTACTTTCATTCGCTACCACACTGAGATAATTAGTATATTTTATCTGACCGTGGGCTCCACCTTCAGTCATTTAATCTGACAGCCGGCTTCGCGCAGCGTGTATCACTTAAGGTATCTTTAAACCATCCGAAATACCTCAGTAGAACTATCAATTGTTTCCGAAAGATTTGCATTTTTGAGAGGGAAATTTTAAATATATTAGAACAGCCTTAAATATATTTTTATATTACTTTTCTCAGATATTTACTTTTACTAGCTACCACAAAGAGGTGATTAGTATCGTTTGTCTGACATTGTGCTCCTTGAAGCCTAACGAAAATCAATTAATTTGACAGCTTGGCAATAAATTAATCTGAAAATTGATTGAATCTGACTGAATATGATCCAATCAATTATTCTGAAAGCTGGTTTCATGCAGTTGGAGTCTTCTGAAGAATTTTAAAACCATCCGAAATACTCCAGTGGAGCTATCAAATGTGTCAGAGAGATTAACATTGTCAAGTATACGCCTAGAATTTTTTTTTAACGAGAACACCCTGAAATGAATTTCTATAACAGCGTTGTAACAAGTTAGAATAAAAGTTAAAAAGGGAAAGTAATAAGTTCATTTCCTGAAAATAGATCAAGCATATAAGTGTTATTTTTTCAGATATTTACTTTTGCCTGCTACCACGTTGAGACGATTAGTACCTTTTATCTGACGGTCGGCTCCACCTTCAGTCAATTAATCTGACAGGCGGACTTCATGCAGTGGGTGTCATCTGAGGAATCTTTTAACCATCCGAAATGACCCAGTGGGAGTCCGAAGCAACATTTTTCCTCCACGGGTAACTCGTCCAAGGCTACATTACCTTGATTCTTCTTATATGCGATGGGTGAAAAACAAGAGCAAACAGAGAACCGTTAGATGATTTTTTTTTTCCTTCAGTAGGCAATGTTTTGCGTAATAAACTGATGGTAAAATGAAAGCGACATTAATGATTATGATTGTAAATATGCCCCAAAAAGATAAATTAAATACCATAAAAAAAATTTCAACAAATTTTTTTAGAAAATGACAAAAAAAAAAAAACAAAAAAAAAAACTGGGAAGTTAAGAGAGGTGAGAAAATGTAAGGACCACAAAAATAAAAAATAGCAATCGTTTTATGTTGTAATATAGTAAAAGCCTATCAAAACAGAATCTGCTTATACTCCTACTTTAAATGGAAATTTTTCATGGTCTCGGCAAAAGGAATACAATATAATTACAATAGGCGACATACCAGCTAAAATGGAAACCTGTCTGAAACAGAATTTTTTTTCGGTTCCTTGCGTTTCCGTGTAAACAGGTTTTGCTATATTTATAAAATCTTACTAAATAATTAGCAATTTTATCAATAATAAAGACACAAAAATACCCCATGATTTATAACTAAATCATAAAGTTTATAAATCATAGGATGCTTTTTTGTCTTTTAAACTAATAAAACTGTTAATTATTTTAGCTTATCTTCAATCATGAACATTCATGAATGATCTCAGTGTATCAGTCAAATTCAGAAATTTGCCAGGCATACTAACGTGAAGCGTATTTCACCTTCATTGCCTAGAAGCAATTTCACCTGAATCAAAATATTCGGCCGAAAAATAAAACTTTGAAGCATCGGAAAGAAACTTACCCATGCAGGCTTCTTTTCAATGTGAGCACCTAGGGTTAAATAATTATGTGATCTCGGGTAATTTATCACTAAATTCAGTGTTAAGAAACTCCCCTATTACCAGAAGCTTACAGATACATAAATTATTTAAACTATTGTATGGTGAGGTGTTGAAATAAATTCACTAAATTCATATCTAATAATTAATTAAAGAATTTCTGGCAAAGTTCACGTGTTCATTCTTCACTTTTATTGCTGACGTGAATCCCAGAAAAAAAGAGTACCGGAAAAGAGAGCACTCAGATAAAAGGGTACCGGAAAAAAGGTCATTATTGTCTGTATTAAAATTAATTTCCCTTTCTTTTACATTTTTTAAATAAATCTAATATATCGGTAAATCCATCATTTACTACAATGATCTGGTAAAAGCCTTAGATGGGCTTTTAAACGCTTCTATTTTGAGCTTTTACCAAACCATTTCGGTAAATGCTAAGATTTGCCGACTTCTTTAGGTAAATGTTCAAAATGATGGATTAACTTGACATAGGTTTCGGAAAATGCCTGGTTAATAAATTGCATTCCATTACGCCGATATCTCGTATATTAATCTAAACATTTAATTATTTTTATTTATTTGAAGACTATGCAAGTTGAGTATAGTAAATTAGAACAACTTTATTTACACTCTGTATTATCTTCATTAAAATTAGAATAATTGGCTTTATCCTATTAAATTTAAACAAAGGCTAGAATAATATCAAATTTTAACTTTATATAATACTAGCTGACCCGCAAGGCGTTGCCCGGGCCCGTGATAATAAAATTAAACAAACCTAAATTTTCTACGATTTTATATCTTTAACCCGATTTTGTATAAGATTATTTGTTTAAAAGTGCTGCGCACGCGACGGAAAATCCTTTATTTCCACCTTCCACCGATAGGGGGCGCATTCTGATATAAACGAACCTCCGACACGTGTTCCCGCTGCCTGCGACACCATATAGTAGGCGTGAAGCGCACGCGCTGCAAAATCTTTTAGTTCCGTCTTCCGCCACCAAGGGGGCGCACTCTGTTCCAAACAAACCACCTTCCGAACGAAACTCCGACAGATGACCCCGCTGCATCCGGCACCGTATAGCAGGCGTCGCTACAAAATTATTTAGTTCCACTTTGCACCGCCAGGGTCAGAAATTTGTTCTATACGAACATCCGACACGGGTACCCGTTGTATCAAGAGAGTTGCTTGAACCAACTCCCGTCGAAGTCGGGCCCATAGAACTCGAGAAAATAATGCGCCACTTGGCGGTGGAAGGTGAAACTAAAATCTGTAACGCGATCGAAAACCAAGTCAAATCATTCAAATCCCGTTGAGATCAGGCCCATAGAACCTGAGATAAGAATACACGGTTAGAGAAAAAAAATTATAGGATTGTCCGCCAGATGGGCACTTGGTCAAGTGCTCAACAAAAATCATTTACTTTGATTGTTGATATGCATCAAGTAAATACGAGTTGTGTACTTTTATTAGGAACACAAATTTAATTTTTATGAAAATCGTTATTTAAAATTTCCGGTATTCTCTATATATAACATTTGTAAAACACTACGGGAGAAGCTAAAAAGGTTAAATTTCTTAAATGGAATTTGTTTTGTGTAAATCAGAGCAAGGCGTTAACCCCCTCCCTCCCCATACCCGCAAATATAACGAATAATTTGTCAAGAAAACCCTTTTCCCTACATTAACGGGATCATTAAAAAGAAACATAACGAAGACGCTACGCTAAAATAGCCGCTAGATGGCACCTCTTTCCTTCCTCAAATTCAAATCTATATCTTTATTATCTTAATTTTTGTTCATTATTAAAAATTGGCAATTATTTCCTTTCATTTTCGCAAACTGAATGGAGGAGGGATCAGCCAGAGAAACAGATCTCTTTGTAGTTCAGTTTTTAATGAAAGCCGATCCCTGTCTGAATCTTTCTCGGATTTTTTTTTACTAGCGCCGCCAGATTTTTTCAGTTGTTTGAAAAAATTAAGAAAAATTTCCGGCCGAATTTTACAAAAATTGCATTGTCGGATGCAGAAAATTTTTGCACATATGATCAAAAAGTTTGAAATCGATATATTAATTAGTTTTCTTAAAATTCGCTAATTAGTGAATAAATTTCAAATTCGTTCGTTTCTGCTTGGAAATCGAGAACAGGTGTTCTTTTCTTTAGCCATTTCGATAAAAAAGATGGCATTTACGATGCGATTTGTAATGAATTTAATTAATATTTTGGCTAATTTTCAAAATATTAAAATTCTGAGACTCGGGTGCACCAGGAGAAGCCTTCGACTATCCTCACCTAAAATTTCAGGCTTCTAAGCGCGCTAGATTTCGCTAGCCATCGAAGACAGACAGACAGACACACACACACACACACAGAGCGCTTTTATCTTTTATTAGTATAGATTAAACTTAACGTTTTTTTACTGCATTTAACTAATTCATATTTTCATGCAATAAATGGAATTTATTATTAGACTTTTCTTCGACATAAATAATTATGTTGATTTAATAATTTCCATCATAATGAAACAAATTTGTTACAACAATATTGATTCTTGTGGTAGATTGACTAATTTGCACAAACACATTTTAGTGGTGCACTTTTTTGAACAGTTGCATTTTCTGAGTCATATTGCACCCGAACTAAAGAAAGCTTATTTTACTATACGCCACATAAACTTGTTTCTTCTGAGCCAACTTCTTCGATGTTAAAAAAAATTTATTTGCATAAAGAAAAATAGTTTTTTGTGTATAATGCTTTAAGTTTACCCAACTTAGTACTAAGAATATAAAATTCGTCGTCTTTAATATCATTAAAATATAGATAAAATGCTTAAGTGATACAAAGTGAAACACAAAAAGGCTTATAAAAACTTTTTAATATAAAGATCGACATATGTTTCAACGCTACTAAGGCTCCATTATCAAGATATACAACGTTAAACAAAATATTCTCGCAAATTTTTGAAAATAAACTTGAAAACCATAAATCACGAGATCATATTTTCAAAAAAAGCAGGTGCTTAAAATAGTCAACTGTAAACGTAGAAATTAATATTTCCTTATTGCTTTTTTTAAACTGAAAAGTACCTCGTGCCAAATTTTAGGTAATTCAAATGAGGCGGATTCATTGCAAATGTTCACGTTACGCCTATAGATTTCTATTGATTATTAGATGGGAAATAAAGTCTTGATGGATAAATTACTTTACTAATTTTAAAATCAATTTTTAAAGTCTCGGTTCTATGTAGTCTTGCCAATGCTGTAGTACTTCTGTCATATTTGATATCTGCTCTTTTAATCTCGTTTTAAACTTTCTAGTGGTCATTCCTATATAATATTGTAATGTTCCATCTGCTCTGGTGAACGGGATTTCATAAACACCTGATATACCTGATCTTTAATATCTGTGATATCGGCTATTATTGATTGCGGATTCATTTTCGCTCTTCACTTCTTTAATTTAGCCTTTATTTTGTGAATCTGTGAAAGGAGAGATTTTGTTGAACATCGGCCAGTTTTGACCCTATTGCAATAAGAACGATGCTGTCTTGAAAAGAAAAAATTGAAAGCACACTGTAAAAAAAGAGAAAAATGTTTCTTGATCTAGCAAGAAGGTTTGCGAAAATATAACTTCTTCCGAGTTATTCACGATTCCGAAAAAGCGTTCCTTTATCTTTAGAAATTTCTCGTAAACCAATAGATTTCCGATATTTAAAAAAGCATTTCTAAAACAAAAATTCTATTTGATTAATATATTGTAATAACTACTTGGGAACGTGTCCAAAAATTATCCATTCTCAAAGCAGTATCAACACGAAATATCGATTTTTCGTATGCTATTAATTCTCAAATAAACATTTCCATGTTAAAGAGACATGTTCTACAGATTAAAATGCTAAATTAGCAGCATAAAATGAACATTATTCTGTTTATTCTTGCATATATTACACTGTAAAAAAATTTGGTCAAAAATTACGGTACACATAATGGCAACTTTGTGACCAGTATATATACCATAATTTAACTGGACGGTACCGTACAAATATGTACCGTAAAATATTTAAAGTATATGTACCGGCTGCACCCCCCCCCCTCTCCTCAGACCTGTACGCATTACGTAACAAGAGCAAGAGCAACACTTCAGGGGTTGCCGTTACAACCTTTTTCTTTACTGAAAAATAATTATTTTACGGTATAAATAGCGATTTTTTACTGAAAAACAATCATTTTATGGTATAAATACAGTATATTATCGAAATGGCACATATACTGTTTTTTACGCTTAATATACTCATACCGTAAAGAGTAAAAATGGTACAAGTACCGTAAAATTTACGGTACATCTACTGAAATTTTACGAAAAAATTTTACAGTGTATAAATTCTGTTAATCAGCTGGAAATTTTTAAATTGATAGCATTTGAAAAACTGATATTTCGAATTTATACCGCGTTGAGAAAGCTGATTAATACACTATAAAAACTACTCTGAAACGTTTCCGAAAATTACAGGTAGCCAATAGAACTTTTGTTTCGGGAATGCTTCTTTAAATCTAGAAAATCTATTGATTTCTCAGATTTCTGAAGATTAAAGAACATTTTTCGGAATCGTGAGCATCTCGGAAGAGGGATAAAAGTGAAACTTGGAAATTTTTCAAATCATTTCTGGAGAATGTATCATAAAGTAGCCAGTTTAGATTTGAGAATAGCTTTAAAACTAAAACTATTCAACTATTTCGGGCAGTATTAGTTACTTAATTGTATTTTCTCGTTGCTAAATAACTTCATTAAGAAAATAAACAAACATTTTAAATTACAACCATCAAATCAGGAAACACGATTATTCTCCAAGCTTGATGACATCAGTTGCGAAAATTTTCCCGTCGATTTTTTTTTCCGAAAATTAGTTACTGTACGTTACATACTTTAAAGTGGGTAAAAGTAAACTTGGAAAATATTTAGGAAGTTTTCTTCAGAATGTATCCGAAAATATCCAATTTAGTTTTGAGAACAGCCTTAAAACTGAAATTCTATTTCGGGCAGCATTAGTTGCTTAATTGGGTTTTTCCGTTGCTAAATAACTTTATTAAGGATACAAACAATTTTATCTTTTAGATGATATACCTTCAAGAAACACGATTGTTCTTTGAACTTAATGCGATCAGTTGTAAAAAATTTACCATTGATGTATTTTTTTTTTCAACCGAAAAGGACTTACTATATACATTATATATTTTAAGATGAGTAAAAGTGAACTTGAAAAAACTTTAGAAATTTTTCTTCCGAATGAATCAGAAAATATCCAGTTTTGTTTATCCAAATATCTAGTTTTGAGAACAGCGTTTAAACTGAAATTATTCAACTATTTAGGGCAGCATTAGTTGATTAATTATGTTTTTTTCGTTGCTAAATAACTTCATTAAGGAAACAAACAATTTTATCTTTTAGATGATATCTTCAAGAAACACGATTGTTCTTTAAACTTAATCCCATCAGTTTTAAAATTTTACCGTTGACGTTTTTTTTTTGTTTTTTTTTGTTTTTTTTTTTTTTACTGAAAAGGACTTATTATACGTTATATATTTTAAGGTGGGTAAAAGTGAACTTTGAAAAAATTTAGAAAGTTTTCTTCAGAATGTATCCGAAAATATCCAATTTAGTTTTAAGAACAGCATAAACTGAAATTCTATTTTGGACATCACTAGTTGCTTAATTGTGTTTTTCCATTGCTAAATAACTTCATTAAGGATATAAACAATTTTATCTTTTAGATAATATCTTCAAGAAACACGATTGTTCTTTAAACTTAATACGATCAGTTGTAAAAAATTTACCATTGATGTATTTTTTTAAACCGAAATGGACTTACTATATACAATATATATTTTAAGGTGGGTAAAAGTGAACTTGGGAAAACTTTAGAAAGTTTTCTTCAGAATGTATCAGAAAATATCCTATTTAGTTTTGAGAACAGCCTAAAACTGAAATTCCATTTCGGACAGCATTGGTGGCTTAATTGTGCTTTTCCATTGCTAAATAACTTCATTAAGGATACAAACAATTTGATCTTTTAGATATCTTCAAGAAACACGATTGTTCTTTAAACTTAATGCCATCAGTTGTAAAAATTTTCCTTTGGCGTATTTTTTAACCAAAAAGGACTCACTATTCGTTATATATTTTAAGGTGGATAAGAGTGAACTTGGAAAAAATTTCGAAAGTTTCTCCGAGGACCACTCCTGGCCACACCCGTATTGGCTCTAGCATCTTTTGGGACCATTGAGAATTGGGTGGAGTGATTTCTGTATCTATTTTTTCTCGCCCTTCAGGCTATGGGCCATTGTTGTAACTATTGTTCGATTAGACCTAATTTGTTTTGGGGGAAATACAAACTTTTTTCAATTTGCTTTTATGAAATGCCTTCTGTCAGCTTGATTGACAATCTTATATAAACATTTTTAACAAAGGGAGTAGCTGCTAAAAATGCCAAGGTAATAGATTGACAATCACGTATAACATAAATGTGATTGATGAATTTGGACTGATAATGATCTAAATGAGGTATTACATAAAGTTGCACGAGCATTATACACACTTTTACATTAAAGATGATAAATGATAACGGGTTGAAAATAATATTAAGTTACTTTATCTCAAAAGTATTAAGTTACTTCTATTTGGATGACTTAATATCGAAATATAAATATCCTTAGGCCTGGATTTCCCATCGATTTTTTTTTCTACCAGAAATGAGTTACTATACCTTACATATTTTAAAGTGGGTAGTGTAGTACGGTAAAACTATACTGCAGCAGAAATTCCTGGTACAGACCGCAAAAAACAAGCTTTTCCCTTATATAAACATTCCATAAAAACATGTCAGTATTCCAAAATTATACTTTCTTCATGTAAATTTACAGGATTGCGCGGCTTAGCTTGAAAAAGTGGCATGTCCCATATACTGCAGCAATTCATGGAAAAACACCCATTAATTTACATACTGAATTTACACACACACACACACACACACACACACACATATAAATATATATATATATATATATATATATATATGATATTTAAATTAATCTATAAATATAAAATATATTTACAATGTAGTATAAATTAAACATTAATTATTTAAAAACAAGTCTAATATATATTTAAGTAGTAGTAAAAATAAAACATTAATTATTTAATAAATGTCTATAATATCAGTGGATTAACACAGCTGGCAGCAAAAATAATTTGAATTAAAATAATATCTTTTTTACATAATATATTCTTGTTAAGAATATCTGAAATGCTGTGCAAGTTGAATTAATTCTGTGTAGATTTATTCATATAGTAGTATTATATTTTATTTGAATTTTAAGTAAAACTACAAGTTAGTATTGTTTTTTAAAGTTTATTTATATAAATAAATCTAATGAAGTGAGTATGTAACTAATAAAGTGGATATTTAACTAAATATTAATTATGAACTATTATAATACCAATAGATGGCGACACTTTACCTTTCAGGTAGTTGTAGATAATATTGTTAATATTATATTTAATTTAACTATAGAGGGAGCTATTGATTGTATATTAATTTTACTTTCAGGAATTAAAATTGGATGGTGTAATATATATTCACGGATATAAATTTGTTATAAGTGTATTAAAACCAGAATTATTTTGAGTGTTTTTGAATCATTTTGTGATTGGGTGTCATTTATGGGGTTGTGTTTTAAAAAAAGTGTGCTCTCAACTTGTCTTACAAATCATTTCTCTCAACTCGACTTAGTCAACATGTATGATGCATTGCCATGTGGATGTGAATATTATGCAGACGTTGTGACATTTTAAGGATTCTGTATAATTATTGTGAGTAAAATATTTTATCTACACTTTACGCGTTCATATTTCCAATTTTATTATTTCAAAACTGTTATCTCGTGGTAATTTAGTGAGGTGTTAATTACAGTTTTTTGGATAATCGATGTGAGTGAAATATATTGTATTTTCTTAATGGTTTTTTATTTCCTATTTAAATATTTCCAAATTTTAATATTTCCAATTGTTGTCTGGTAATAATTCAGTGTACCTGGATGATTCTACTGATCTTAGCATTATGCCAGTAGAATTATGAAACACTGAATTATTATTTAAAACACATGTGGGTGCATCCAGGCTGATGAGTACATGTGCATGTGTTTTTCCATGTCCAATTCATATTTAATTCTCATGTGGTCCAATTTTCCATTGTGTATGGTTCATATTTAATTTGTTAATCCATTTGTGTTTACTTAATTGCAACTCCAATTTATAATTTTTTTTTCCCCTTTCTCTCTATTTCTTTTTTCAATATTCTTTTGGTATGAGTAACATTTGGCCAATTACCATTGAAGCATCAGCTATGGTAATATTATGTTTGCACATGTTAATTATTAGCTATGTGGTATTCTGTATACACAGTATCATTGATTATCTCTTTGGAGATTTAAGTAGAATAGAACTTGATATGTTTTTTGAAATTCATAGATATTATAATTATATATATATATATATATATATATATATAAACTTATTGCAAAAATTAACCATTGAAACAGAAATAACTGACCAAATGCAATGAAATTATTATCCCAAATAGCTATGTCAAATTATATATATATATATATATATATATATATATATATATATATATATATATATATATATATATATAATATATATAATATATATATATATATCAATCTTTTTATTTTTATTTTTATTTTATTTTATTTTATTTTTTATGGATATTCAAGTACTTTATAACAATAAGGTTGATTTAAAACATTTTTATCTTTAAATATATTTTTATATGTATCTCTTGCAATTTCTATTGCTTTCAAACAATTATGGCAGTTATTAGTAAAATGTTAGATACTGGCAATTTAGGCCTTGGTGGTTGCAGGACTAATGCTCGGTACAGGAAGATTATTAGGGATCTTCCTGGATCGTTATCAGATAACCTATTCTATTGTCCCAAGCCTGTACTATGTTTTCGTGAGTGTGAATCAAAGCGTTGCCTTACATGTCCATTAGCTGATAAGTCACAGATTTCGAATAATAACAATCTTAATTTGGTAAAATTTTGCAAAGCATACAATGTAATCTATTCATTGAAATGCAATTTGTGTAATATGGAATATATAGGACAGTCTAGACAAAAATTACATAAGCGGCTAAATTTACATCGTTCTCATATTGATAAATATAAAAAATCTAAATTTCAAACAACTCATAATATTGAATATACTCATTTCAAAAATCATGATTTTAAAAATATTACTATTAAAATACTTAAAATACAAAAAAATTTCACTGAACGACTTTTTCTAGAATCTAAATATATAAGACATTTTAATACTACATATCCTTATGGATTAAATCAATTAGTATACAAAAAATCACATCCTGTATTTTCAGATTTAATTAAATATGAAAATTATAAAAATCTTTATTCCGGATTAAATTTTTCAAACATAAAAAAAACTTCAAGATCTGGTAGAGGTAAACATAATAACAAAAAATACACTGATGATATTGTGATTCAACAGGAGCTTGATGATCTTGAGGCAAAATTTTGTAATGATTATTGTTGGCTTGATATAAGAAAACATGTTTTTAGTATAAAAAAGAAATATTTGAACCAATATTTCAAAATATTTAAAAAGAATCAATATTCTCCACATTTTTGTGATATATTTTATGATATTCTACATTATAGAGCCAACCAATTAAATACATGTCTTTCTAATAAACCTAAATATAAAACTAATAATACACAATTAATTATAAATTTTTCCAATCATGTATTTAATAATATCAATTTACACAATATAATAAACAACATTACTAACAATTTTCCAATAAAAAATTTTACCATTCACAAGACATACAAATATAATCGCACACTTGGACGTAAAATTTTTAATTACAATTCTTTTGCAAAACAAATGGTCTCTTCAAATAATTACCCATGTTATTGTAATGACCCAAAATATAAAAAGTACATAAATACAACACATGGTCATATCATTACTGGTGATCTTAATATTGTAGAACAACCTATTTTACAAAACTTAATGCATAATGGAACAAAATTTCACCTTCCATATAAGTGTAATATCAAATCCATAATATTGCAGTTTATGCAAGATATTGATTTATTTATATATAAAATTGCTATTGATTACAATAAACCAATCGAGTATTTTAGTGAATGGAGATTTTCTGTTATAGATAAAATGAAAAATGAAATTATAAAAAATTATCATCATATTACACATGCAGCTTTTAATAATATAAATAAACATATATCAGAATTACAAAACAAATTTATAATTACTTATGTAGATAAATCTCCAAATAATTATGCTATCATTTGTAAAGAATACTATAAAGTGTTAATTCACAATGCAATCAACACAAGTAATATTTTTAATAAAACTAAATTAAATATTGAAATAAATAATAGAAAATTATTAAATTATCACAAATTACTAAAAATCAAATGTAATAATTTAAATTATCCTTATCTTGTTATAATTCCAAAATTTCATAAAAATCCTATTAAATTTCGCACTGTTACCATCGGGTGTAACACATATAATAATAATGCAAGTAATTTACTACTTAATATTTTAAAGCAGATATATGATATAACGTTAAAACATAATATCAATCCGGTAAAATTCATAAAAACATTGGATTTTAATGATTTATTTAATAACATTGATATAAAAGACTTACATAAAACAATGTGTATATTATTTAAAGAATTTAAATCTCAATTAAAATTAAAAGAACATATTTCAGTAAATTTTTTTAAAACTTTACTAAATTTTACATTGCATAATAATTACATCATATATGACAATATTATTTATAAACAATGCCAGGGAATTCCGCAGGGCGGAACAGCATCTAGTATTCTCTCTGACCTTTACTTATATTATTATGAAAGAAATATTAGTACGAACAATGATTATGTATTTTATCGCTATATAGATGACATTATCATATTTTATTTCAATGAAAAAAATTGCACATCACCACTCAATTTTTATCCTACTCAACTTAAATTAAGCGAAAATGATTTAATTAATAATAATATAAATTTTCTTGACTTAAAAATCAATATTAATAATAATTATAAATTAATTTTTGCTATTTATGATAAGAGATTTGATTTTCCATTTAAAGTAAATATTTTTACCAATTATGCTTCATGTTTATATAAATCTGTATATAAAAATATAATTATCAATTATCTACACCGTATAAAATACTTATGCTCAGATATAAATAAAAACAAAAATATTAGATTTATTCGAGATCAAGCAAAAATATATGGTTATCCAATTTTTATGATAAATTCAATCATCAACGCTTTTAAATAACATTTATTATATCATTTAATATTAACACTGTATGTAATAAATCTTTGTTTTAATGTGCGATAACATATAACAATAGATATAAAATTACAATTATAACATACATTAATACAATTATAACATATTAGGAAATTTAATATTTGATTGTACATTATATACACTCTGTATAGTATGTGATTGTGCGTTGCCGATCACATATGTTTAGGGTGTTTTTGATGAGCAGTTTTCAAACATTTATAATTTAACTTATCCATGTATAGGATAACATTTGTAATTATAACTCACAAACATATCTATTTGCAATGTGTATGAATATATATATATAGTTTTTTGTTTTTATCTATGAAAGATAGAATTTGGCAGGTGTTTTAATTGCTGCATTGCATAAATTTGATTGAAACACAGTAGTAATAATAATAATTATTTAATTTGATATTTAAATTAATCTCTGAAATCTAAAATATAATTAAGTATTAGGACAAATAATACATTAATTATTTAATAACAAGTCTAAAATATATTTAAGTAGTAGTAACAATAAAACATTAATTATTTAATTATATGTTTATAATATATATTAGTGGATTAACACAGCTGGCAGCATAGCACTTTGTTTTAAAATAATATCTCTTTTACATAATATACTCTTGTTAAGAATATCTGAAATGCTGTGCAGGATGAATAAATTCTGTGTATATTTATTCATATTGTAGGATTTTATTCGAATTTAATGTAAAACTACAAGGAAGTATTGTTTTTTAAAATTTATTTATATGATTAAATCTAATGAAGTGATTATGTAAATAATAATGTGGATATGTAACTAAATATTAATTATGAATAATTATAATACCAACAGATGGCGACACTTTACGTATCAGGTAGTTGATGACAATATCATAAATATTATTTTTAATTTAACTATAGAGGGAGCTATTGCTTGTATATTAATTTTACTTTCAGGAATTAAAATTAGATGGAGTAATTATATATTCACAGATATAATTTTGTTATAAGAGTATTATCAACAGAATAATTTTGTGTGTTTTAGAATCATTTTGTGTTGGGGTGTCATTGATGGAGTTGTGTTAAAAAAAAAAAAAAAAAAAAAAAAAAATGAGCTCTCAACTTGTCTTTCAAATCATTTCTCTCAACTCGAATGTCAACATGTTTGATACGTGCCATGTGGACTTGAAAATTATGCAGCAGTTTCTATATTTTGAGGATTCTGGATCATTGTTGTGAGTAAAATATTTTTTCTACAATTTAAGGGTTCTAATTTCCATGTTTTTTTATTTCAAAACTGATATCTGGTGTTAATTTAGTGTGGTGATTTATAAAGATTTTAGGATTATCGTTGTAAGTGATATATATATATATATATATTTCTTAATGGTTTTTTATTTCCATTTTACATATTTCCAATTTTAATTTTCCAATTGTTGTCTGGTAATAATTCAGTATACTTGGCTGATTCTACTGTTCTTAGCATCATGCAAGTAGAATTATGAAATACTGAATTATTTTTTAAAACACATGAGGGTGCAGCCAAGCTGACGAGTACATCTACATGTGTTTTTTTCATATCCAATTCTTGATTGGTTCTCTTGTGGTCCAGTTTTCCATTGAATAATGTTCATATTTAATTTATTAATCTATTTGTGTTTACTTAATAGCAACTCCAATTTATAATTTTTTTCCCCTTTCTATATCTTTCTTTTAAAATGTCCTTCAGGTATGAGTAAATTTGGCTAAATACCATTGAAGCACATGCTATGGTAATTTTATGATTGCACGTGTTAATTTATTAGCTATGTGGTATTCTGTCTACACAATATCATTAATTATCTCTTTGTAGATTATAGTAGAATGATATTAGAACTTGATCTGTTTTTTGAAATTCATAGATATTATAATTATATATATATATATATATATAATTATAATATCTATGAATTTCAAAAAACATATCAAGTTCTTGTATCATTCTACTTAAATCTCCAAAGAGATAATTAATGATAATGTGTAGACAGAATACCACATAGCTAATAAATTAACACGTGCAATCATAATATTACCATAGCTTGTGCTTCAATGGTATTTGGCCAAAAATACTGAAAACACGAAGAAAATTTAAAAAGAGAGAGAGAAAAAAATAATAATAATAATTTGGAGTTGCTATCAAGTTAATACAAATGGATTAAGAAATGAAATATGAACCATATACAATGGAAAATTGGACAACAAGAGAATTAAATCAGAATTGGATATGAAAAAACACATGTATATATAATCATCAGCCTGGATGTACCCACATGTGTTTTAAAAAATAATTCAGTATTTCATAATTCTACTGGCATATATGCTAAGATCAGTAGAATCACCCAGGTATACTGAATTATTACCAGAAAACAATTGGAAATATTAAAATTGGAGATAATAAAATTGGAAATAAAAAACCCGTAAAGAATAGATAAAATATTTTACTCTCAATAATTATCCAGAATCCTTAAACATCACAAGTTCTCCATGATACCACACTTCCACATGGCACACATCATGAAATATCTCATACTTGTTGTCATAGTCGAGTTGAGAGAAATTATTTGAAAAACAAGTTGAGAGCACATCTTTTGAAATATTACCCTAACTATGACACCCCAACACAAATTGATTCAAAAACACACAAATTTATTCTTGTGATAATACACTAATAACAAAATTATATCTGTGAATATACAAATACTCCATTCAATTTTAATCCCTAAAAGTAAAATAAATATACAAGCGACAGCGCCCTCTATAGGTAAATTAAATATAATATTAACAATATTATCAACATCTACCTGACAAGTAAGGTGCCTCCATCTATTGGTATGATAATTATTCAAAATTAAGATTGAGTTACATATCCACTACATTAGATTTAATTATATATATAAACATTAAAAAACAATACTCCTTGTAGTTTTACATTAAAATCGTACAAAATCCCACTATATGAATAAATTTACCCAGAATTAAATCCATCCTACCCAGCATTTCAAATATTCTATACAAGAGTATGTATTATGTAATAGAGATATTTTTAATACAAAGTGCTGGTGCTGCCATCTGTGTTAATCCACTTATATATATATATATTATAGAATTTATATAAAATAATTAATGTTTTATTTTACTTCTACTTAAATATATTATAGAATTTAAAGATTGATTTAAATATCAAATTAAATATATCATAAACAATTTAAAATATCTCAAAATTTATTTTTAAAAAAATTAAATTAATAGTATTACTACTGTGTTTCAATCTTTATAATGCAATGCAGTATTTAAAAGACTTATTAAAATTAAACTTTAAAAAAAAAATTAAAAAAAACACTATATATATATATATATATTGCATATAGATATGTTTGTGATTTATAATCATCAATGTTATCCATGTATAATTTTATGTGTGTTTTTTTTGTATAAGTTAATTTATATATGTTTTAAAACTGAACATCAGTAACACTTAAAACAGAGGTGATCGGCTAAACGCACTATCACAGACTATATAAAGTGTATATAATGTTCAATCAATTAATAAATGTCCTTATATGTTTTAATTGTATTTATGTATGTTATAATTGTAATTTGCTATATCTTTTGTTATATGTTATCGCACACTAAAACAATAATTTTTTGTTATATGTTATCGCACACTAAAACAATAAATGTTATTTAAAAGAGTTGATGATCGAATTTATCATAAAAATTGGATAACCATATATTTTTGCTTGATCTCGAATAAATCTAATATTTTTGTTTTTATTTATATCTGAGCATAGGTATTTTATACGATCAAGATAATTGATAATTATATTGTTATAAACTGATTAATGTAAACATGAAGCAAAATTGGTAAAAATATTTAAATGGAAAATCAACTCTCTTATCATAAATATCAAAAATTAATTTATAATTATCATTAATATTAATTTTTAAGTCAAGAAAATTTATATTATTATTAATTAAATCATTTTCGCTTAATTTAAGCTGATTAGGATAAAAATTGAGTGGTGATGTGCAATTTTTATCAATGAAATAAAATATGATAATGTCATCAATATAGCGAAAAAATACATAATCATTGTTCGGACTAATATTTCTTTCATAATAATATAAGTAAAGCTCAGAGAGAATACTAGAAGCGGTCCCGCCCTGCGGAATTCCCTGGCATTGTTTATAAATAATATTGTCATATATGATGTAATTATTATGCAATGTAAAATTTAGTAAAGTCTTAAAAAAATTTACGGAAATATGTTCTTTTAATTTTAATTGAGATTTAAATTCTTTAAATAATATACACATTGTTTTATGTAAGTCTTTTATATCGATGTTATTAAACTAGGACTTCCCTCAAAGGGATTAGTCTGAGTGATATTGCTGAGAACATAGGGTTAACAATTACAATATAAAGAAAAAGAGCAAATTAAATGATAGAATTACAAAATATCATATATAAATTCATATACACTGTTAAAAAAATAGAAAAGAAGTACCGTTCATCAGATGTGTTGTCATAATTTTTTTTAACATGTGGCAAAGGATCTCATTTTCTTAAGCGCGTATTGCGCAAAACTTGAAAAAAAAAAAAAAAAAAAGAAAACGCCGGATCCTTTAAAACGCCAAGCTTTTTAAAGTTACGTAATTGGATTTGCAGCCAATAGATTATTCTATCAAGCGTGGCTTAACGCAAATTTAATTTCATTGTTGCACCTTTTTTGTGTGTGAATTTAAAATTTTTCTTCCTTGATTATATATCTATTATTTGTATAACTGTTTATAAAAACTCTTACACTTCAAACCACATTGATAGCATGTTTTGCTACAAATCAGATTGCAAATCTATAGTCTAAATTATTATTAAAGTATAGAAAAAATCTTTCGATGACTTCTGTAAAATAACTTTTACATTAAATCTCCATATCGGCAAAATTGAAAATTATATATATTACAAAGTTAAGCTTAACACATACTTCTTGATTATTCTATAGGAGGCTCTGCCCCCTGCGCCTTTAATGCGCCTTTACAGCGCCAATCCGCAGACTTTTCTTTTGCCTGTCTGTCTGTCTCTCCACAATCTGTCTGTTTCCCTAACCGTTTTTCTGCCCGTCTCTCTAACTGATTGTCTATCTCTCTACACGTCTCGCTACCTGTCTCTATATTTCTCTACCGGTCTCGCTACCCGTTTCTATATTCCTCTACCAGTCTCGCTACCCGCCAATCTATTTCTCTAACCGTCTGTCTATCTGTCTAACTACTTGTATGTCTAGCCGTGTCTATATCCACTTCGCTACCCATTTGTCTATCTGTCTCTCTACCCGTCTGGCTATACGCCTCTCTACCCATCTTCTTACCCATCTCCGTACCCATCTACTGTTTCTCTACTCGTCTGTATACCCGTCTCACTATCCGTCTCTTTTTGTACCCGACTCTTCACCCGTCTCGCTATCAATCTCATTACCCGTCAGTCAACTCGTCTCTGTACTCATCTCTCTACTCGTCTCTTTATCTACCACGCTACGCGTCTCACAACCTTTCTCGCTACATTCCAGTCTACCGGTGTCGCTACCCGTCTCGAGACCCATCTCGCTACCCCTCTGTCAACCCTCTTTTTACCTTTCTCTCTAGCCGTCTGTCTATTCGTTTCGCTACCCGTCAGCCTACCTATGTCGCTACTCGTCTCTCTACCCATCTCACTACCCGTCTGTCTACCTGTTTGTTTACTCGTCTTTCTACCTCTCGCCACCTCTTCCCAATATTTAAACAGTTCATTTATTATACAGAAGCCGTTTATCAGTTATTAAATGCAAACAGAAGTAATTTATCTAATAAGTGTAATCAGATGCATTTTTTTAAAATACATACATAAACCTGAATAATAATTCATCAGTTTTGTGTTCATAGTTGTTTACATCATTTGACAGTAAATCTCAACTTCTTAAACCTGAATTGTCTCAAGCTTTTTAAAAAAACCACAAGGTCTGTATAACTGCAAAGTACCCTGAGGGCTATATTAGCTACATGTTATTAAGTTTCGTTATCGCGTTTGCAGCCAATTGCTTATATCAGAAAGCGTGGCTTAACGCCATTTTAAATTCATTACTGTAACTTTCTTTTCTTTTCTTTTCTTTTTTTTTTTTTTTTTTGGGGGGGGGGTAGGGGGAAAGGGTTTCAAATATATACATTTAAATTAAAACTTTTGCCTCCATGCCATTAGTGTTGTTTGTATTATTAACTAATACCTTGTAGACCGAGCTTCATTTGAAACAAATGTAAAAGACTTCTTCTACAGTTTTTTTGTAGGAGAAACTTTCGTAATTGGGCCCAAAGCCAATCGGAGTATTTAATATCATTATTGTAACTCTTATAGAGTTAAAACAATATTGTTGCTAGCTTTACTCTTGTTTGAGACCAACCTTGCATGTGTATCTGAATGGGAAAAAGTTTCGTATCCTATGTCGGTTGGCGAAAAAAATTTTAAATGGTGCCAAAAGGTAGTTTTAGCAACTTACAAAATTTTTCAAGAGAGCGGTAAAACATGTTTTTCAAATATTTACAAACATACGTTTATTAAAGAATGTTTTTGCGCCATCTTAAAAATTTAAGCACGATGCTAAAATGAAATTTTATCGCCATATTCGATATTTTAATAAGTAATGAAAACACATAAACAAACTTATATAACAAACCTAAGAGGTATTTTTGTGATAAATAATTGCTATTGTCAGGGGGTTAAATTGTAAACAATTAATAAACGGCTAGTAAATAATAAATAGCATTTAAAATCTAAGGTACTTTTCGGTTAGCCGAGCGCCAGTGAAATGTATATATCTATATATACATATATATATATGTATACATACACACATATATGTATGTGTATATATATATGTATGTGTATATATATATGTATATATACATACATGCATATATAAATGTGTGTATGTATAGATATATGTATATATATGTATACATAGATATATAAATTTCACTGGCGCCCGGCTAACCGAAAAGTACCAAATCTAAAAATGGAGAAGTGGTCCGTATAAAAATTAAGCGCTTGATATATGTAAATCTTTTTTATTTTTTAATATTTCCGAATGCACAGATAAAAAGGTAAAAATCTCTTTTCCAAATGCCAAATAGAAAATATACAAAATAGAAAAATATCTGCTAAAAAATATATTTACATAATACTACATCTGCAAAAAAATAAGATTTAGAAAAAGTAAGCCAAATCCTTCAGATCCCAACAATCACATCGAAAAACTTATCACCAAAAAAGAACTCGCCAAATCTTACGGCACAGGAGATGGATTTTTCCCTCTGAATGCAGAATATTAGTTTTTTTCTTGTACGATGGGTGATTATAACTGTTTCATTTCACATACTACATACCGTTTGATATATTGGTACTTTTATGTTATCCTGGCGCAGTTGATAAATCGCCAAATATTGTTCCTATAACATTTTCATATTGAATTCATCTCTATAATAAAACCGTAAGTCATGTAACTGTCATCAACAGTTCCGGAATGTCCGTTTCACTTTTTCATATGCCAGCCGGCCATTTTTATTAAAAATTATTTTTTCGATTAAAACTTCATAAATGTGACATTTTTAGAAAGATCGTTCAAAATAAATTAATATTTGAGAGATGACTTACGTTCAATTATGTATATATTCTCCAATAACTTCAGTTGAAATTAGCTTCGCAGTTCAAATTCTCTATCCATGAAAGTAAACAAAAAAAAAAAAAAAAGATTCATTCGTCGTGAAGGTTTAAAATATTAAACCATTAAACCATGGAGATAATCGTTCGTAAAGTTAGTTTTCCATGAAAGATTTTTTGGAGCGCTGCCTGGTGTCAAAAAAATAATTCGTACCAGTGACACAATCTAAGTTTACCATAATTATGTGCTATACAACTCAACTTCATTCTTTATCTTTTCTTGATGTAAGCTGAATGTAAACAAATACAACTCATGTAATGATATTTAATGAATTAAATTTCGAAACAAATTGTCAGTTAATTTGGTATTTATGTATTATACGTGAAAGGAAGAGAGACCACCGAAAATGATTGTTAATCACCAATCATATTTACCATTATTAATGACCAATCGCTTTCAAAACAGTAATTTAATATACATTTACAAAATACATAACATCATTAAGTACTTTTGTGTTATTTGGGCGCAAATCTCGCCAATAGAATTTTTAAAATCGCCAATACCAGCTTTTATTTTTCGCGTGTGCAAATTAGAAACGATACTTTTATTTTGAAATCAAATGTTCTGATGGAACAGCTGTCGTAGACGCACCGGGGCACTATATTAACTATAGAGTTGCAATATAGAGAGAAAAAACGGGTTGCTGTAATTAGAATTATAGGCGGTAATGTTGTTGTGACATATTTACGTGATTATCAAAACTGGCTTCCAAAAGTTCAATGTTTCAAACCATACTCGAAAATTACGTGTTATAATATGCACTCCGATTATGTCACATTATTCAAGACGTTTTAAATGAGAATAATGATAGATTTTCTTCTTGATTCTCCCGTAATCAAGTCTACAGCCAAAGTTAGCGAGAAACAAACAAACAAACAAAAAAAATATTGGCAACAATATGGTTCAGTGTAAATGGTGGATATCATTAAAGACTTTCACAAAATAGACTTCATTGCACCAAATCGTATTAATTAAAATACGCCATTTGGCAATGGATCCAATTACGGAAAACTACTTAACATGTTTAAGAATCTCCTCATTAGCAAGCATATTGCAACAGATAAGCAAACGGATATGAAGCATAAATGCTTAAGTTGGTTAAGCGGTTTTTGTCAAGAAAGATGAAATACATAACAACAAAAAATATGCGAAATGCTATCATGATCGAAAAAGTTTTTGATTTGTCTATTAGAATCTTTCGGTTTGGCGAAGGATTACGAAAAAAAAAATAAATTATGAATAAAAGTAGCGTGTTACAGTGCTTAACATACATTTAAGGGAGACCAAACTGGTCGCCAGTGGCGGCTAGTTTCATTTAAATATAAGCCTTTCACTCATTTAATTTAAAATACATGCCTTTCATAAAATCCCATTTAAAATGCTAAAAAGAGAAAAAAAAAAGAAATAATGCCATAAATCGAAACCTTTTATTTAAACACCAAAGAATTTTTTTTTATTATTTACACATGAGAAATAAAAAAAGCTGCTATTGCTGAGATTTGCGCCAAATCTCTAATACCAAGTCTACTAAGTTATTGCGGGGTTTTTCTTTCAAAGAGAAAAAAATCCAGATTAATTTTCGATTTCTACTCAATTGAAATATATTTTATTGTGCTGAATATTAGTGCGTGCATATTTTTTTTGCTCCTTGTACTCCATGAACTTTTCAATTCCGATTGTCTACGAAAATCTCGCGCCGATGAAAATGACGTACCACAAAATTTCGTGACGTATGTACTTTAATTGTGCTTTTTTATCTATTTTTAACACTTTCCAACCTAGTTGAAAAGTGTTTATGACTTCGGTTTGTCTGGCCGTCTGGCCGTCTGCCGTCTGGCCGTCTGGCCGTCTGCCGTCTGGCCGTCTGGCCGTCTGGCCGTCTGCCGTCTGCCGTCTGCCGTCTGTCCGTGCTCTAACTCCCGTAAATATGCTCGGATTGCCCTGCAAATTTTATATGTTATAATCGTTATCTATAGCATGTTCCCTATTTCAACGGAAGTGTGTAGCACTTATAGTTTTTTTACAGGGACACTCAAAAGAATTCCGTTACATTGCGGTCTATGGGGAAAAATCATTTGCGGTTTATTTAAATAATGTTTCAATACTTTAAACGCATTGAAATTTATATATATCACTAAGGTGCATTAGAAGAAGCTTAATATGGAATAGGGTGTGCATAGCACTTATACTTACTTTACAGGGACAGTCAAAAGAATTCCGTTACATTACGTCTATGGAGAAAAATCGTCTGCGGTTTATTTAAATAATGTTTCACTATTTTAAACGCATTGAAATTTATATAAGGTTCATTACAAGAGACTTACTACAGAATATTGTGTGTATAGCAGTTATCGTTCATTTACAGGGACACACAAAAGAATTCTCTACTGTATGTTAACAATAATTCCTGGAAGTGCGTTTTAAGTTACTGAATGCGATTTTAATTTTAAATCGCTTTTTGTATATTACGTGGTGTGTATAAATTCTGTAGATCCTATACAGGGAAGTACAAAAGTTCGGGAACACATTTCCGTATTATTTATTAACACTTTCCAACCTAGTTGAAAAGTGTTTATGACTTCGGTTTGTCTGGCCGTCTGGCCGTCTGCCGTCTGGCCGTCTGGCCGTCTGCCGTCTGCCGTCTGCCGTCTGTCCGTGCTCTAACTCCCGTAAATATGCTCGGATTGCCCTGCAATTTTTATATGTTATAATCGTTATCTATAGCATGTTCCCTATTTCAACGGAAGTGTGTAGCACTTATAGTTTTTTTACAGGGACACTCAAAAGAATTCCGTTACATTGCGGTCTATGGGGAAAAATCATTTGCGGTTTACTTAAATAATGTTTCACTATTTTAAACGCATTGAAATTTATATATATCACTAAGGTGCATTAGAAGAAGCTTAATATGGAATAGGGTGTGCATAGCACTTATACTTACTTTACAGGGACAGTCAAAATAATTCCGTTACATTACGTCTATGGAGAAAAATCGTCTGCGGTTTATTTAAATAATGTTTCACTATTTTAAACGCATTGAAATTTATATAAGGTTCATTACAAGAGACTTACTACAGAATATTGTGTGTATAGCAGTTATCGTTCATTTACAGGGACACACAAAAGAATTCTCTACTGTATGTTAACAATAATTCCTGGAAGTGCGTTTTAAGTTACTGAATGCGATTTTAATTTTAAATCGCTTTTTGTATATTACGTGGTGTGTATAAATTCTGTAGATCCTATACAGGGAAGTACAAAAGTTCGGGAACACATTTCCGTATTATTTAACTCCAGACGGAGAATTTTAAACTGTGCTACGTGTTTCCTAACTGAACTAAAATTTAGCATCCTATGTAGTATATATACAAATCTATAGATCCTATACAGGGCTGAATAAAGTATTCGGATTACTTAGATGTTATCTTTTAGCTTATAAAAGAGTATGATTCGTAAAATTATTTTGGAAGCGTTGGAAAGTGTTACATAATCTATGCTTGACGCATGATTTTTCGTTCTTGTTTTAATATAATTTCCAAACGGTTAAGCATTTATTCTTGGTAATAAATAGACGTCGTTGTCACCTTTATAGGTACCTGCTGTAAAAATTTGAACGAAATCCGTTAAATATTTTTTGAGTTATGCTTGACGAAAGGTTTTGATATCCATCGTAGCTATATATGGGGCAAAGTAATACTGCGTTGTGTATGAGTCTTCGTTGCACTCAGACAATAAATCATTAAAATCCAATGTTTTTATGAATTTTACCGGATTGATATTATGTATTTTAATATATATATATATATATATATATATATATATCGGTGTTAATTGGATGACTAAAGCACTAGACAGGCAACAATGGAAAAATCTGGGGGAGACCTACATCCAGCAGTGGATTGAAAACGGTTGATGATGATGATGATATATATATATATATTACATTGCAGCACTAGCGATTTCGGTACTTGAAACTTTTTGGTACCTAATATTATTGAGAATAGGATAGAGTAATTTCCGTACCTATGTCCTTCTCGTCCTTCAGGCTATGAGCCATTGTTGTAACTATTTTTCAATTAGACCTAATTTGATTTGTGAGTAATACGAACATTTTTCAATTTGCTTTTATGAAATGCTTCCTATCAGCCTAATTTACAATCTTAAATAAACATTTTCAACAAAGGTAGTAGCTGCTAAAAATTTCAAAGTAATAATAGATTGATAATCATGTATAACATAGATGTGGTTGATGAATTTGGACTGATAATGATTTAAATCTGGCATTACATAAAGTGATACGGGCACTGCACACGCTATTACATTAAGGACGATAAATGATAACAGATTGAAAACTATATTAGTTGCTTTATCTCAAAAGTATTAAGTTACTTCTATTTAAAGATAATTTAATATCGAAATAAAGATGTCTTTAAACAAGGAACAGGCAGAGTTTAAGAAAGAAATTTTGATGAAAATTTTAGCTACTTTATCACAACAAGAAATCAGGAAAAAAAACATTAAAAAATAAAAATGTTGCTAGAAAGAAGAATGCACCGCCATTTGCTATTGAAAGTAATATGACATACTGTACTGCAAAAGATCAATAATATATTCAAGTGTTGCTGTAAATAAATTAGCCAAATGTCTGGAGAGTTTTGTGAGGTTTTTTTTTTTTTTTTTTTTTTTAACATATACGTATAGTGTACGTAAAGTATTATAATCATCATTTGTGTGAGAGAGAGAGAGAGAGTGAAACGTAACTCCCAAACGATATTTCCGAATTGAGCTTACATTTGGCGAATATGATATAAACCATTGTCGCAAGAATTATATAGATTTTCGTACAAATCACCCGACGGATTACGTATCCATTTTTAAACCATTTTGTAACCGATTATGTAGCAGAAATCACCAAATAAATGTGACAGAGTATAAGTGATAAGTATTCTGCCAACGTAATCAAGAATTGATAGCGCAGAGGTAACGTCTCCGGTTTCGAAATGGGAGGGGGGAGGGGGTCCAGCGTTCTAATTCGGCCGATTACATTGTGTTAGAGATTTATGTTTTTCTTTCTTTACTTTCTGGACACATATTTTATCAGTTTTCGGAAAATTAAATAAAATCATCCCCCCCCCTTTTTTTTTGTATTGTATGGAGCAATGAGTTAATCATCTGGTACTTTGAAATATTTTTTGAAACATACATTGTGTCGACAGAAAAACATAAAAAAGTTGTTGGATTCCTTGGTATCTGTATGAAAATACCTGGAAATCGCATGCATTTGTAGATGAAAATGATTTCGTAGTTGTTTCGTGAAAAGAGCGAGTAAGATTGGGAAAACATTTTTCATGCTACGCTACACAAGAGAAGCCATACTATTTTTATTGGTTCTTGTTATTACAGATTTTTGATGCCATCGAAAATGCCCTGGAGAGTCTTTCTAAATAGGACAAGATGGAATTCTCTGTTGAATTTTTACTTAACAAAGCATAATGTTTCATGCATATTTTTAAAACCCGAGCTTAAACAAAAAATAAAATAAATAAATAAAATAAGATAAAAATTAAATAAAAATTAAATAAAAGTAAATAAATAAAAAAAATAAAAAGTACAATCGATCGGGTCGTGCCATGTTAGAGTAATATCTAGATCCAGCCTAATGTTGTAATCTAAACAGAAATTGACCTTAAGTAAAAAAGTCCTTCCGGCCTGTACCGGGAGGAAAAGGTAGCTTTCCTATATCTTCGTTTTAAAATTTTAGCTAATGTTACACGAAAACAGCAAGTTAAAATGCAAAGAAAACGCTTACAAAGGATTCGTTAATACTCAATCTGAATAAGAAATTCGCCAAATTATTGAGCAATAGCCAAATTGGCTTCATTTATGAAGACTTATTTTGGTCGCCAAATTTGGCGATATTTCGCCAAATGTCGCCAAGTTTGGGCGATAATTTGGCGCTAACGGATATGAATATATAGTTTTATGCGTATGATTGGGAAATGATTACAACAATGAAAATTTTTGTAATGTGCTGTCTTGTTTCAAAATGTCAGCCACCCTAGAATTTCAAACTGCTTTATCTCAGCCATTTTTTAAGATAGAGGTAAACCAAAAAATGCTCTGGAATCCTTGTATCAAGGCCTAACACGTAATTAAAAAATAAATTTGAATTTTTAACTTTTTTGTATATTTATTTTAGTTTTAAATTTTTGAATGGCCGCCATCTTGAAACAAAATAGCGGACAAAGCTGGCCAACGAACTTGGTCGAGACATTGGTGAGCTTAATACACCTAATTAGTTTCATCAAAATTGATTTATAAATACGAGCGTTATCGTATGACATAGGTCAGATATATATATATATATATATATATATATATATATATATATATATATATATATATATATAAATCAACATTTGAACGGAGGGTGGTTTTGGGATCTGGGAGTCATGATCGGTGAAAATATATCGAAATTTTCCGGAACTGCTTTCCTCCGAACGGCTGCAATAGGTAGCTTTATACTTTTTTGTATTGAAAGCTACCTAAAAAAATTAGGGTCGACTTGACCCGGGTAGGGTTTCTTCCAAAGTCAGGTTGACTGACCCGATGGTGGGTTCTAATCCTTATTCATTTCGTTTTATTTTATTTCCTATTATGCAAAAATAACCTGCATTTTTTTAACAATATGTCTTAATAAAAAATATTGAGTAAAATGTTCACAAAAATAAAACGTTTAAAGATAAATGAATTTACTCAATTTACTGCATTTACACTTTTTAAATTTTTACTCTATTAACCAAATAATATTGAGCCAATAGTGCTTGTATTGGCTATATTTTGTCTAATATTGCAGGATTGCCACACACGACTATTTTCTTATTATTTTGTCTATACCACTGTTCTCAAACAATATTCTTTTTGGTAAATTTCTAGTAGAAACTCACTACAAAGATTGCTTTACGAAATTATGGCAGACAAAATAGTAAAAAAGTAACCACCTTTGACAACTCTGATATTGGCAATATTGGCATGAATTATTGATCCATCAATTGGGTGTTTACATTTTGCAAATACGGACACCATATCGGCAAGAAATATTTGAAAGTATTTCTGATGAATTCAATATTGGTACAATGTTGGATGCCAGTATTAGTATAATATCTAATATTTGTAATGCCGAATATTCGTATTATATAGTGTATAAGGGACAATCAATTATATTTTGCACCTGTTCCTGATGTGTCTCACAAAAAAATTAATTAATCAATTTTAAATCTTTTTAAAATCTATTAATTATAGTCTTTATTTGTCCGATAGGCCATTAATCTATGCATTAGCAGTGCAAAATTTTGAAACAATTGTTAATATTTCTGTTTTCTCATTGTAACATAGCTGACAAAACATCTTTATTTACCCGAAGAATAGACAAACCTTTTAGCATTGTTTTAGCAATGCTAAATTTCAAAATAATTGTTAATATTTTTGTTTTATCATTGTAACATAAGTGACAAAACATCTTTATTTGTCCGATGAATAGATAGACCGTTAATCTATGCTTTAGCAGTGCAAAATTTCGAAATAATTGGTAATATTTTTGTTTTATCATTGTAACATAGATGACAAAACATCTTTCTTTGTCCGAAGAATAGATAGACCATTAATCTATGCTTTATCAGTGCAAAATTTCGAAATAATTGTTAATATTTTTGTTTTATCATTCTAACATACGTGACAAAACAAACTTTTCTGACCTCGGTTACACAAGAGACAAATATAGAAGTAAAATTTTGAATTAATTATTTATATGCTTTCAAAAAAAGAAAAATACCCAACTTATCTTTGGGGTAACGAATAGTTGATTGGCCCAGTATAAAAAAATCAAAATCTGCTCATATAAACCCATCACATTTTGTCCGATATAAAAAGAACCTTAAAAGGAGAATAATATCTCTGATTTCATAACAAATATTCTGAATTTCAAATCAATTAAATGTGTTGTAACTTTTTTCTCATTTTTTAACGAATTCAAATTTTAAATCAAGGAAAATACTTTCTTAAAATGAGATTCTGCAAAATGAGCTACGTTTCGGCATCATGCTGATAAACTAAAGCTTCTTAATTGAATTTTTGAACTCCTGCAGTCATTTTTCTTAAAAAGTACTTTCTATTTCGTCGCTAATTAGCTTTTAAAGGGTTTCACTTTTCTCAAGAAATAACCTTGGTAGAAGTTTAAAAAAAAAGGAAAAAACAGTTTCTTAATTAGTTGGATTGGCTTCATTTGCACTTATACAACGTTCTTTTGTAAACACATCTGTTCATTTGGACTAGCCAAATCGTAGAAAAAATTATTGTTCGTGTTTTTTGTAATTGGACAAGACAGGCGTTTATTTGTGTTGGTTAACTAATTCCATAATCTATGGTGTGAAACAACTCATTGTAAAACTATAGTATACTGAGGCCATAACAAAACTTTCTTCTATACCATACTAATATATTAATTTATAACAGCATCAACGATTGAATTATGAATATAAAGCATGAGTGCATTTTTTTTAATTTAACACGGAGTAACAATGATCAGTTAAATTAAATTAAAAGAGAGCAACAGCGCCCACTATTCGGTATTAAAAATTAGATCAACATATACATTTTTAATCATTATGCTCAAATATAAAATTTGGTGCATTTCTACACAATAAAAAATAAGATTGCTATAATGTTCATCGCATAAACATAAGTCTAATATTCCATAATCAGGTCTGCAGCCAAAAGTTCGCGTCAAAAATCACCGATTCTGGAAACAATGTAGTTAAAAGTGTATAAAGAGTTACAAGAATGGAGTTAATAAAACTGGAAACCACGCTTGCTAAATTGCATCAATTGATTGTATAAACCCTATTAGGAATCCTTCCTCAAGCATAAAATAGCAACTACCCCTGTTGAGTGATCAAAGTCAAAGATGCATCTGCATCTATTTATGTAAAAGTCTAACAGAATATGAAGTTTGATGAAATTTCGTGCAATAGCTCTGGAGATATAACTATCATGGAAATCGTGAAAATGCAGAATAGCAGCGTCACCTGTTGGGAATACCCCCAAACCTAATCAGCACATATATATCAAAGTCTAACAGAATATGAAGTTTGATAAAATTTCGTGCATTAGTTCATAGGATATAGTTATCACGAAAATCGTGAAAAATGCAGCATAGCAGCGCCACCTGTTGAGATATATATCCCCAAACCTCATCAGCATCAATTTATGTCAAGGTCTAACAGAACATACAGTTTGATTAAATCCCATTTATTAGTTCTTGAGATTAACTATAGCGGAAATCGTGAAAAACACAGCGTAGCAGTGCCACCTATTTAGCACTATACATCCAAACTTCATCAGCATCTATTTATTTCAAGGTCTAACAGAATATGAAGTTTGATGAAATTCCGTGCATTCGTTTTTGAGATACAGCTATCACGGAAATCGTGAAAAAGTGCAGCATACCAACGCCACCTGTTGGGCGCTGGTAGGCTGCATGAACTACAACCAAACCTAATTAGCACTAATTTATGTCAAGGTCTAAAAGAATTCGAAGTTTGATGGAATTCCGTGCATTAGTTCTTGAGATAGGCTGGCCACAAAATTTTTGTCACAGGCAGACTAATACAGTTATTAACAAAATTTTAAGACCACCACTTGACGTTTATGACAGCATTTAAGACCACTTGATCCAAATCCCTTGCTTGAACGTCTAAATACGCTCATCAGGCTTATATTTCTTCCTGCCTCAAGCAAAGCTGCCTTCATTTTCTTACAGGAACTCCTATGTCAACGAACAGCTATTTACCGTATGATATAATCGTCTGGAGATGTTGCTGCTCTTGGTTCCCTTGCAGTAGATATATCATCTGTATGTACCGGGTATCCTAAAATGGAGCAACTGATTTTAATATTCAATAACTTGCAAACGGTGACAGATATTTAAAAAATTCTTGCAGGAGGGTTATGTATGATGTCAGGATTTTTTTTACTGCGATTCCTGGTTTTAGTTGCAAATAGCAGCAATAGAGAGTGATGAAAGCAATAGGCGCTCAATCGACGCCAAAACTGAAATCAAGCATTGATGAAAAGTAAGGACTCTTTCTTATTTTTCTTACTTTTCATTTTCTTTTTTCAACTTTTTCAGATACATGAAGTGGTCTCATTCGACAATACAATCTTGGTGAATGATACCCACTCCATATATTTAACCTCCTTCCTTCGCATCAATGTTGGGTGATTTCTGCTTCTGTCTTTTGATGGGACGTCTATTGTTCGCAGCGCCATCTATTGCTGGTAATTCGAACTAAAATCAGGAATCAGAGTAAAAAAACTGACATCTTACATAACCCTCCTGCAATATATTTTTTTTTAATATCTGTCCGTTTCCAAGTTATTGAATTTTAAAATCAGTCAGCCCATTGTAGGACACCCGGTATATGCTTCACACTAGCATTATGTACCGCAGTCTTGATTACATTTAGTTTCAGATGTATTACAGTAAGATCGTGCGAAAACGTAACCTATCTATAAAGCAACCCTGTCTTAAATGGAAAAAAAAATCAAGGTTCGAAGAAAAAAAAACAGCAAACATTTATACCCGCTTAGACAAAACTAGTTGTATACAATGAAACTTTTTCAGATCAATTGTCATTCCTTCCTGGCAGGTTCTGCGGAAACGGTATCCACTTTTCAGCGGGAACATTCCTTGATCCGGATGACGGAAAGATAACTATACAAGCATACCTACTGAGACGAAAATCTGTTTAAAACGTAATTTGTTTGCCTTTAATATCTGCAACGCTTCATATTTCTACTTTATTTATTTGCAAAGTATGAGAATTATACGTGTTCTTTAAAATACATCTATAAAAATTCATAAAAAAAATGAATGAAACAAAAAAAAATTAAATTATGGTATACTGCTTAACATCATTAATATATGTAGAACGGGAAATAAAACATACATGTGTAAATAAGAGAAGAAAATAAAAGTGATACAATTACGAAAGGAGTCTCAGGTTAAAGAACATAACATTACAAATGTTTCCAAAGTAAAAAAAATGAAATCATTAAGATAAATATTGTCGGAAACTTTATGAAAAATAGTTAATATATCTGCATAAGTTTCCGTGCAAGATATAAAATGGTTTCGCAAGTTATTTAAAACCTAACATCCGAAACAAAAGCTAACAATAACACATTACATAACAATGCTTTGACATTTTTTTAAAATTTCCATTTATAATAGATACTCCTAACATTGCAACATCTAATTGTTCTTTTAAGCATATTCAGAAATTTTGTTGCAATGCAACAAATGTCTTTTACCTCAGATATGATTTAGATAATGTGAAAATAATGGATTAAATTATCTTATAACCAGTAATTACATTTTCGGTAACAGTGTTATCATATCACAAAGTACTTCTTTTCTTTGTCATTTTGTTTTAAAATATTTAGAAATATTATTTTCCTTTTTTCTCTTCTTAATTATCTGAATAGCAGAAGTTTTCCTTAAACTTCTATGTAATTTCTCTAGTTCAATAATATTGGGTCAATATTATTTCTGTTGTGTTTCTCTTGATCCATATGGCTTCAACTTGTGTGCTTACATTTTGACAATATTACACTAATATTGGCAAGAAATATTTCGCCAAAGGATTGAACAATCTCGTTCAATCCACCTGTTTTGAAATTTCTGATTTAAAAATTTTAGGACAATATCATCTCTATGTGGCGGTATTCCATCATGTTGCCACATAATTTTCAAATAAAAATGGGAAATTTTGAATGTACACTCCTGGGGGGAAAAGAAAAGCAGGACCGCATGTTATTTCATCACCAAATTCTCGCAAACATATGCGAGAGGTACCATTCGACTGGGAATGGTGTCTATATTTGGAATATGGATGTAATTTTGATAATAAGGATTATCTACTTGTTAAAAATGTACCAACTTTGAATTTTTAAATTACAACACCCACTTTTGATCATTTATTTCAGTTTCTTGAACCAAGGCCGCCCGGAAAAAGATACGATTTATATACATTTTTCTTAAATCTTAGAATCGGTGAGTTTGAGGTTGCTAATATTAAATCCACGTGACAAACTTTAATTTATATCTTCGCAAAAATATCACCAGGGTGATTTCTTTTAATAGGATAATATGAATAGACCTAAATATATTCTAGGTTTTTTTTTTCTTTTTTTTCAAAAACATATTTGTAATTTTGAAAACCAGGCAATCCAACCCGGGCCACCCGAGTTAAAGATGGCCGATACACTGCACGGTGTACAGAACGTGGCTAAAAATCGTTTTTAGTTGGAAACTCTCATAGATTTTTTTACATTTAAGATACTTTCTTAGATTGCCTACCAACTACACCAAAAATCATATTTTGTACGTTCGTAACATTTCACTATTTATACCAACCTTTGTAATTCTGATTATTTCAGTTTTTAAATGCATAGTCCGATAACACATCTGTTAAATTTGTTATTTATTTATTTATTTATTAGTGAAGTTTTAATTTCGTTTGACAATTTAGTTATGGAATATTACCCGGAAACAAACAAATGCTATTATTTACAATGTTTTACGTGCAAAAGGGTTAATCTACCGTAAGTGGGTTGCATGCAGATTTAAAAATATTCACGCTTGAAAATAATTTTGACAAGAACGAAAAATTATGCGTCAAGCATAGATTATGAAACACTTTCCAACACTTCCAGAATACTGTAACAAAACTTTACCGCTTAATAATTATTAAGGTGAAAGTTGATGTCTAAGTAGACCATTTGGAAAATGCATAACAAATTTGAGAACTAAATTTCAGCAATTATCATCAATAGTCAGAAAAATATCCGAATTATTTTCTGTAGCCCTGTACATGATCTATGGATTTATATATATACTACATAGTATGCTAAAATTTAGTTTAGTTAGGAAACGCATAGCACAGTTAAAAATTCCTATTTAGCAATTTCCGTCAATAAACCGAAATGTATTCGATAACTTTGATGCTGTTCTGTATATGATCTATAGCATTTATACACACCAAGTAATATGCAAAAAATTAGCTAAATTTTAAAACACATACCACAACTGAAAACTCATTTCCAGTAATTATTGCTAATAGACAGAACCGTAACCGAAATCTTTTGCGTGTCCCTGTAAATGAACAATGAATGCCATGCCCACCATATTCCATAGTAAGCCTCTTGTAGTTCACCTCAGTTATATATATTTTTTTCAATATGTTTCAACTAGTGTAACATCATTAAAATAAACCTCAAACGATTTCCCCCCCCCCATAGACCGTAATGTAATGGAATTATTTTGAGTGTCCCTGTAAACGAACTATAAATGCTACAAATTTCATTTTCAAAACCGAACATGCCATAGTAAACCTCGATAATATATATCAATTTCATGGCAATCCGAGTATATTTACGCAAGTTAGAGCACGGACAGACAGACGACGGGATAGACAGACGACAGGATAGACAGACAAACCGAATTCATAAATACTTTTCAACTTTGTTGGAAAAATTTAAATTGAAGTAAAAAAGTCAGAAGTAAAGAATTTGGTGTAAAAAGCAAAAATTATGGGTCAGATCGTTGCCGTTGTCAATATGACGTCAGCGTTACTCGTGAACATGCTTTATCTTTATAATATATACGCGAGTTAGAGCACGGACAGACAGACGACGGGATAGACAGACGACAGGATAGACAGACAAACCGAATTCATAAACACTTTTCAACTATGTTGGAAAATTTTAAATTGAAGTAAAAAACTTGGTGTAAAAAGCAAAAATTATTGGTCAGATCGTTGCCGCTGTCAATATGACGTCAGCGTTACGCGTGGACATGCTTTATCTTTATAATATAGATTAGTAATAAATTCCAATTAAAAAAATAATTATTATAACCTACATTAATTATTGCATAAAACGAACGACAATCGTCAGAAACATGGGTGTGTACGTTTACAGCTTATTCCCGGGGCTCGAAATGTACCGGAGCAAACAGGAACAATATTATGTTTCGTGAAATTATTACAAATATTCTTCTGGTTCATGAAGTTATGGTAAATATCGTTCCGGTTAGTGCAATTATTAAAACATATTGTTACAGTTCCTGAAAAAGAATAATATTTCCGTTCCGGTTCAGGTTCATCCGAAAAAATGGATAGAACGTGCTATGATGCACTTAACATCACTGTGATAAGCCACAACCCATACCCACGGCATTGAAGCGATTGCGATAGTTCCTACTACAAGTGGACGATTCAACTCGAGGACTGAACTTGGCACTCATATTTCACACAGTGATCACGATCCTCCATCCAACCTCTTTAAATTTTATTGACTAAATAAATATGACTGGCCACACATCCAAGCTTTTTAATTGAAATCTTTTGATATAACGAAGATGGAAGCAGGCTGGACTTAGGCCTTACCGGAGACACGGTGTTCGCTTACACTCCGCTTTTTGCTATCGGCAAAGGAGAAAATATTCGCCGTTTTCCAGCACCTAAACATGGTGTTTTATTATATAGATTGCTTATTGTGCTCTCTGTAACTTTTTTTTTATTATTCAGAATCTTGAATGCAATTTTTAAATTGTTTTTGTATGGTAAGAAATAAATTTGTCTATACTTTCAAAAAAAAGTTTTAGTCAACAATAATTTTGAAATAGCGTTCAGGTTCTTGGATTTTTCCATTTCGAGCCATTCCAATCATTAATTTTCGAAATATTAGATAAATTTTACTTTTTTTCGATCTGCTGTTATAAATACATCCACTGAAAAGAAAATCACAGATATTAACCGGAAATTTTTAATAGATTTTTTTTTATATAAATCGAGTTTATTTTATATTTACAAAATTTGTATATATTTTTTTTCTAGTAACTCTCTGTGTACTCCAGATACTTTTCATTTTAAGATCTTAAATTTATTTTTCGAAATTTATGAATAAAGCCTATGGTGTTGTTGGGTAAGCCGAGTTATATATTTCACAAACATAGTGGTAAGAAGACAAATGCGTTGTTATTTTGCAGTAATAACTCCAGAATCTATCTCCTGGGTGAAGTTGCAGAAGCAGGGAACAAGAAGAATCACTTTAACAAACACAAGATTTTATTCTTGGCATATGGACATCGCAAAAGGAATACAAGTCGAAAGGGTGGTCCCCATAACACATCTTGATAGCAGCACGGACAGGAGAGAAGTGACCACATTTCAGTTTTTCAATGATGCCAAAACATTTTCTGATTATCGCTTGGCAAGACTCAAAAATTTGTAAAAGAAAAACAACCGTTAATATAAATGTAATGGAGTGTTTGAATTTTGGCGAAAAAGGATAGATCACATACATGGCGATTTATCGCCTTACATTTTTGTGGGAACTGAATCAGAGATCGAAAGTCATGTTTTGTCTTAATAGAAAGAACATTTTATAACATCGTTTATATTACGGCCTGGGAATCGAATGCATTAAGCAGAAAATTAGCATTTGAATGCGATAACAAGATCATTTTAATTTTCGGCCTATTTTATATGCGGCGCCGCTGGAGTAAAATGTACAACTAACCGATATGTATTTCACGAACACAATGCCTATTTTGACTTTCGATTTGAGCATCACACTATCTGAATGATGAGAGATGAATTTAATTTTCATTTGTTTTTTTTTTTTTTGTTTTAGCGCGCATCTGTTCTGTAAAAACTTTTCATGCGAATGATTTAGCCTTGACGTAATGCGAATGTAAGAGAAATACATTTAATTTCAACCACATCGATGCGAATGAGATTTAAAAGTGAAAGAAAGGGGAAAGTATATGCTATACGTTAAATTAAATGTAGGTTATCTGCGACTGAATAAAAATATAGGGTTCTTATACCATATATTTATCACCCCGACAATAGTTTTAAAAAAAAATCTTTTTTTTTTTTTTTTTGAGTCTTACCGTGAAAATATAAAACATATAAACACTAAACACATAGTACAGTATGCATACAAATATAAAATATATACTAATAATAAAAGAAATTGAAAGAAATACTGACGTCAAATTTTAGTATGGCCAACAATATGATGTTCATCAATACTTGAACATTCACTAAATGTCCTTTTTTTTAATTTTCAAATGTTTATTTATTTATTTTGTTGCAACATGAGCTCCTTCAATAAGTCATTTTCATGTCATATTGACATTTCCTTTACTACGAATGCTGATCAGCAATTGCACACTTTGATAGTGCAGGAGCATTTTTGTTTGTTAGATTGTTATTTTTCTTGATATATATAATGAGCTGAAAAATTTTTATTGTGTAGAATAGTTTTTTTTTTTTTTTAGTTCATGGCACTTTGTAGAATAGAACTGTTTTTTTTATATTAAAGACATAAGGCATATTTATACTAGAAAACAGTTAAATACACTTATATAGAACACAACACTACTACAATAATTATTTTATTAAGATATATAAAATGAAAAAAGTAAAAATGTAAAAATGTGTTTGTTTCGTGTAAAGACACAGGAGAGAAGAAAAATGATGCAAAATAGGCATCCTGAAAAATTTCTCCCCTTAAACTTGTAGAATATACAAGACATATGACCTCAGTTTATGACTTTGGTCCTAGCGGGACAGGGCGTGAAAGGGGAGGGGAATTTATTTCAGTAAATCCCTCCCTGCTCCGCACATACTTGGAATGTCCTCATATGTTTGGAGCAACCTCGACGTCAAACAAAGATTATTTTCAAAATAAAATTGGATATACCAATCTCAAAGTTGTATGCTCTCAACACAATGAAATAAAGACCCCACACGGGTATAAAATTTGGAACGGGTCTTATTTCTCAAGGGGATAATGAAAAAATAAAAAAAATGAAAAATAAATCAAAGTTTTTTCTTTTTTTTTTTATATATAAAAATGTACTAACTTTTGAAGACACAATCGAGAGTGGAGAGAGCAAGAAGTCATAGTTGGGATTTTCTTTTTCATAGCAATTCACGAACAAAATAATTCCAAAGAATTTAACTTTAAAATTTAAAAAATATTACAATTATTATTATTGTTAAACTTTAGAAATAGCCTACTTCGATTCATAACTAAATAGAATAAAATTATCAAAATTTTAAAAATTTAACCTTAAGTGATTGATAATATTTAATAGAAAAATTTAAATTCAAGATATTTTTTTTTTATATTTAATAAATGTAAACCAAAATATTTGACAAAAACAGATGTCAACTATCCTGCCTGAAGCATTTCTGTACATGAAACATAAACAATGGTCCAGCCATGTAACACAGAAACAAAACAATATACTGAAATACTACATACAAGATATATATAGACACACCAGTTCCCGGGAAAATGGGGCATCGATGAATTGATATAAGATACAATTTTATTTTCGAGGGCGTAAATTATAAGGATGAGAATTATTAAAAATATTCCTGTTGTTGATGGAATGGTTTTGATTATTTTGATAACTAAAGTCAAATAAATGATTATTTCAAGGTGGTGCGAGAAGTAATCTGTCAATGTGAACTCTCAAAATAGAATTATTAAGGTGTGTATTGAATTGCTTAGTTGAAAAAGAGACAGGTGAATGTTTTTTTACAACAACATATGGACCTGTATACTTTGGTTTGAATTTGTCTACCGACTTTAAGTAAACAATATCTTTCTCAGTAATTGGTCTTAACTTAGCTTTTTGTTGATGATATTGGTTCCTTTTAAGTTGTGTAAATTTTATGTTGTCATAAGCTTTTTTGTAAATACCATTTAGATCATATAGAAGTTTGTATATATCAACATTTTGGTCTAAAAAAGGTTGGTTAGCATTAAAATCATAAGTGTCAAAAATTAAAGATAGTTCACGACCAAAATGCAAGAGATTTGGAGAAAAAGAAGTAGATGAATGTCTTGAACCATTATATAAATTTTTGTGAATGGCAATGGCATTTTCAAAGGTATGTCCTTCCTGCATTAAAGTGTTAACTGAATACTTAATTGATGTGTTAATCCGTTCATAAATGGCATTGGAAGCTGGGTGTGATATGGACGAATGATTTATCTTTATACCTAACATGTTATTGAAAATATCATAAACATATGATCTAAATTGGGGGCCAAGATCTGACAATATGGATGAAGGTCGGCCAAAGGTAGTCATATAAGAGAATAAACATTTTACAATTTTAGGAGCAGACGTGTTGTAAAGAGGATATAATTCAATGTGTCAAGAAAAATGGTCAATGACAGTTAAAATAGTTTGTCCATTTCGAAAGGGACCTACAAGATCAATTGAAATGGTATTTCCTGGCTGTTTAGGTGTATAAGTTGGTTGAAGTGGTGCGTTTGGAATTCTATGATGTTTGGCTTGAAGACACTTTACACATGACGACACAAAATTTAACGTATCTTTGTACATGCCTTTCCAACAGTAACGGGCAGAAAGAAAGTCATATGTTTTACATAAACCAAAATGAGACAAGTGGGAGATTCTTAATGCTTTAGGTTTAAGAGAGTTAGGAACTATGATAAGATACGAGAATGTGTTACTAGCAATATTGTTCCTTTTTATCATGAGAACCTTAGAATCTGGATGAATAAAGTAAGAAGGAAATTTTTTTGAAGAACCGGAATTTAAAATTTCATTATAAATAGGAGCTAATTGCGGATCTTTCATTTGTTCCTGAACGAATGTTTCATTGGAAATTTCCAATAAAGGGTCTTTATTATTTGAACTACTGATATGTAAACAATTAAGTACTTCTTGATTGTCCGAATCATCAACATCATTTTCCACTATGGGCAAGGCCTGAGCACTTTCAGAAATAAGCTGGGGGTTAGAATTTAGAGTCTCGATATTACCTTCATTGAAATTACATCTAGATAAGTAATCGGCCAGAACATTCGATACACCAGGAATATGTTCAAAAGTGTAAGTGTATTTAGATAATTGCATAAGCCAACGAGTAGTAATATCAGCAGGGTTGGTAGTTTTTTTATACTTTTCAAGAGGTTTGCTGTCTGACAAAATAACGAAATGACGATTATATACATAGTAATTAAATGCGTTTACAGATTTTACTATAGCCATTAATTCCAGCTTTAGAGCAGGGTATTTTTTTCTGAAGGTTTAAGTGATTTTGAAAAATAAGAAATAGGGAATAATTGGTCGTTATATTTCTGCAGAAGTACACCAGAGATTGCGATTCCAGATGCGTCCGTATTTACGTAGAACGTCTTGTTCCAATCAGGGAGTTTTACCATGGGGGGTTGGAAAAATATCTTTTGAATTTCGTTAAATACATCTTGGTGGAGATCAGACCATTTGAAAGTAGAACTAGGTTTTGATAGATCAATAAGAGGTTGAATTAATTTGGAAAAAGAAGGGATCAAACTTTTATAGAAGGTGGCTAATCCAACAAAACTTTTAACTTGCTTTTTTGTTTTCGGTGTAGGGAAAGATTTGATTTTCAAAATGTTGGCTTTTATCGGTGAAATTGTATGATTTTCTATGTGAAAACCCAAATAATCTATAGCGGAATTATGAAATGAGCACTTAGATGGAGATAAGGTCATATTATATTTTGCCAAAATTTGGAGTATTTTTTGTAACTTTTCTAACGTTTCCTGAAATGAGTTGGAACCAAAAATAAGATCATCCTGATACGCATATATACCGTCTAATTGCATTTCATCTAAAAGCATATCCATGAGGGCCTGAAAGTAAGCACTGGCATTTTTTAGTCCGAAACATAGTCTTCGGAATTTGAACGAACCATACATACTTGTAAAAGTTACCTTATCTTGGTATTCTGGTGGTAAGTCAATTTGGTGATAGGCTTGCTGAAAATCAAGGGATGTAAAGAATTTAAATTTTGAAAGACTTGCTATAATAGTTTGTATTTTAGGGAGTGGATATGAAGAACTTTGAATGACTGTATTAAGCATACGTAAATCTAAGGCAAGTCTGAATTTTTGATTTCCTGAACCATCAGGTTTTTTTTTAACCAAAAGGATCGGGCAAGCCCACTCGGAGCAACTGCGTTCAATTATACCAGCTTCTACTAACTGATTAATTTGGCTCAAAGCTTCTTGTTGTAAAGCCTGAGGGATGGGGAAGGGTAAAGTCTTGATAGGGAAGTCATTTGTGAATTTAATGTTTGGTTTGAACTTGTCAGTGTGTCCCAATGTTTTCATGGACTTTGAGAAAACAGAATAATTCTCTAACAATAACTTTTTTAGCTTTTCCGATTCTTGTTTTGAAAGATGGCTTAGTTTAAAATCATTATGGGACAATTCTGCTTTTCTTTGCTTTAAGATTTCTTCACTAGCTTGAATAAAGTTTACAAATAATTTAGACTCTTCTTTAAGTTCCTTTTCAAAATTTTGTAAGTCATTAGGATTTTCAATTATTTTTTCAATCTGTGTGATAAAGCCTATATTGGTATGTTTGTTAAGATGAACATTTTTTGTTGAAATGTTTTTTACATAAATGTTAAACTCATGTAAATTTTGTTTATCTACCTGTACAATAGCATCAAAGGCAAGAATGTTTTTAGAAAGAACATTGTTTTGAAACACATAAGGTGTGTCAACTATCATATCATTGGATTTTACTGTGATGCATTTAGTTTCATTTGGTGCTAAGATTAATTTAGTTTTAAGCAATACATTTTCTGATATTTGTTTATTAATGGAAATATTGTGACATTCGAGAGATTTGTCCTTTGCATCGACACAAGTAAGGGGAATTTTTAAGTCGTTTAGTTGCATAATTCTGTTGGACAAATCTAAGGTTATGTTATACTTTTGTAAAAAATCCAAACCTAAGATTCCATCAAAATTATACGATTCGGGAATGTCAACAACATAAAAACAATGTTGGAAAAATTTCTGATTTATTTTGAAGGAAAAACGAATGCATGCAGTAAAATCTAATTCAGAGTTAACTGTAGTTAACGTAACGTTTGATCCTAAACGTTTGTATTTTATAATATGTTTAACCTGTTGAAATAATTTATTCGAAATTAAAGAAGTACTGCTTCCTGTATCTAACAATAGAAATGCATGTTCCTTGCCAATGGTGGCCTTTACAAGAGGAAGTGACGGAGCCAGTCTGTTAACATTGAAAATGTATTCTTGAAAAAAATTGTCAGTTTGAGAGGCGCAGTTGTCAGCAATTGTAACATTTGAGTCTGTTTGGGAAGCTGTAGAATTCACGAGTCTTTTTGAAGAAATTTTAGGGAGGCTATGATCAGCAATATGCAATATGTGTTCATTTTCAGCTGACGTGCAATTTACTTCCCGAGACACACAATCGCCAGCTAAAGTGTATCTCTTTAATAGTTTAAATCACTGTTATTGGTGTTATCATTGTTTTTGGGATATCTATTTTGTTGTTGGGGATGCCTGGTGTTGGCACGTTGCCATTTAAAACAATTTTTTGCAATGTGTCCATAGCGAAAACAAAGCTGACAACGCTCTGTTCGATTTCTGAATTTTGGTTGTCTCTGAGATGATTGAGATGAATACCGAGTTTTAAAATTTTGACGAAAATTTTGTTTGTTATGAAATTTTTTTTGTCTGACATGTGGTGATTCATCTTTTTTTTGAGCAGGCTGGGCAAAATTCAAGTTGTTTATCCTTTCGGATAATTCTGCAATTTGTGATTGTAACGTATCACTAGCATTACAAGAAGCATTGACAGATAAAACATTATCTTGAATAAAAATATCCTGAAGAGTCTGGGCTCGATCAATGGCTTTAGTATAGGATATTATACCTTCCTCTTGAAGTTTAACTTTAATAGTCGAAGGTAAACATGCCAATAACTTTACAAATTTGATATGATCCAGTGCTTCTTTATCAAAAATTTGAGGGTACACCTTGGCTGCCAAAACATTAAGGCGGTGTGCGAAATTCTTAATACTCTCATGTGGTAATAAGGTTAAGTTATTTAGATCATTTAAAGTTGCCACGGTGGAATTTTGAGAAAAAAAATTTGTAACATTAGTTTGGATAAATTCAAAATCCTCGGCATTATATAAAACAGGATTTTCCAGCAAGTATTTTAGAGCGGGTCCTTTAAATTTAGATTTCAAAAATAGAATAGTTTCATCCCGCGATAGATTTTTAACCTTTTCGTAAGCCAGAACTTGTTTAAAAAAATGTTCTGTTAAAGCGGGGTCACCTTCAAAATCATCGACTTTGAAGTCGAAATTTCTCGCAACAGCCATAACTAGTTGATTTTTAAATCAGGACACACAAAAAAATATATGAAACACAAACTAGAAAATATAAATACAATAAAATAATAATGTTCATGCATAAAGAAAAAATAGTGCCTGAAAACTTACTTGGTTGGCAAATTAGAAAATAAAGACCTTTAAATCATTAAAATCACACAGGCACAAATAAGAGAAAAATATTTACCTTTTCATTCAAAATAAAACAAAACAAATGTGCACATTATGCAGTTATTTTAATTAATTTAAAAGTAAGAAATGCAGAAAAAAACTATTAAAATGTGCAATTTTTACGTAAGTTCAAAAGTGGGACCAAATAATTTTAGGCGAATTCAGTGACACTAAAATGTGCATATCAAAAGAAAAATGAAAAATTGGAGAAAATTCCGAAAAAAAATGTCACCAAATTTTCCGTAATATCATAATGTTTTATAATAATAATTTATTATATTTATTTAATATGAAAAGCATTATTAACGATCATATAAGAAAAACTTGAAAAAAATGCTCACCAGAGCTCTTCTGAAAACAAATAATTTTATATAAAAACAAAATATTCAAAAATTTATAAAATTATAATATTTGAATGATACTTAAACTTTTCAAAATTATTCACATAAATTGTTGAAAAACCGTGCTAGTCTGTGACTTACTTTCATATATAACAACTATAGCATCACACTGATTATTATTATTATTTGTAAATCGCGTTCTTAGCTAATAGCACATAATGTATCACCTTCACATTATTTTCTTATTGCATAAAAAATTCCAACTTTCGTAAATATAAACGTTACCGCACGCGAAGACACTTTTTTCTTTTTCTTTTTTTTAATTAGATGGACTGACGCACGATGCACAAATATTTCATCTAATTCAATCACTATTGAAAAGCACTGTCACACACAGCTTGAAATAGATGATTTCGGTCAACATTATTTTATCACCACACAATACTTGCATAAAACGAATGGCATGGAAAGAAAAAAAGGAAAAAAAAAATCTATCGACACATTGTGATAAATATTCCAACAGAGGTAAACCGCGCATAAAATACAAAGCGATGATGATATTATTATTCGACACTATTACACCAATGAGCACTGAAGAAAACAATGACGAGGCCGCTTTTTTTTTTAAAGAAAAAGCGCGCACGAATCTTTGATACACCACACAGGTAGTAGATGCACAAAACAAACACCGCATATGGTAAATGAAGATGTCACAAAGCTGCACCGATGTAATACACCGCGATCCAGAGAGCGAAGTAACAGGCGAGTCGCCGCGGTAAAGCAGACACCGGAGCGCTGTAGCAATTAGTCGAAAAGAACATCGGTACGCAAGATTACAGCCGGAAGGACAGGAAAAACTAAGGCGCTGTACATCCACCAGGAATATGTTCGCCGACAAGTAGCAGAAATCACCGGAAAATTGTAAAAGTTTGCAAGTTTTTAAAATAATTGGGGAACCATTAATCCTAGGGGACCACCCAATCTTCCTGATGCGATAACTTCACATTCACGGTTACCATAAGTTCTATGGTGTTGTTGGGTAAGCCGAGTTATATATTTCACAAACATAGTGGTAAGAAGACAAATGCGTTGTTATTTTGCAGTAATAACTCCAGAATCTATCTCCTGGGTGAAGTTGCAGAAGCAGGGAACAAGAAGAATCACTTTAACAAACACAAGATTTTATTCTTGGCATATGGACATCGCAAAAGGAATACAAGTCGAAAGGGTGGTCCCCATAACACATCTTGATAGCAGCACGGACAGGAGAGAAGTGACCACATTTCAGTTTTTCAATGATGCCAAAACATTTTCTGATTATCGCTTGGCAAGACTCAAAAATTTGTAAAAGAAAAACAACCGTTAATATAAATGTAATGGAGTGTTTGAATTTTGGCGAAAAAGGATAGATCACATACATGGCGATTTATCGCCTTACATTTTTGTGGGAACTGAATCAGAGATCGAAAGTCATGTTTTGTCTTAATAGAAAGAACATTTTATAACATCGTTTATATTACGGCCTGGGAATCGAATGCATTAAGCAGAAAATTAGCATTTGAATGCGATAACAAGATCATTTTAATTTTCGGCCTATTTTATATGCGGCGCCGCTGGAGTAAAATGTACAACTAACCGATATGTATTTCACGAACACAATGCCTATTTTGACTTTCGATTTGAGCATCACACTATCTGAATGATGAGAGATGAATTTAATTTTCATTTGTTTGTTTTTTTTGTTTTAGCGCGCATCTGTTCTGTAAAAACTTTTCATGCGAATGATTTAGCCTTGACGTAATGCGAATGTAAGAGAAATACATTTAATTTCAACCACATCGATGCGAATGAGATTTAAAAGTGAAAGAAAGGGGAAAGTATATGCTATACGTTAAATTAAATGTAGGTTATCTGCGACTGAATAAAAATATATGGTTCTTATACCATAAAGCCCTAATTTATTTTCTTTTATAACTCTATGAGATTTATGAAAAAGTATATATACCTTTTTCCCGGCTGCCTTGATCCAATGCCAGGGAATTCAAATTTGGTGCCAAAAGTGAGTGTTACCATTTGAAAATTCAAAGTTGGTACAATTTTAAAGATATAGACGACACCTATTTCAAAAATTGTGTTCATATAGACACAATTTCCAGTCGAATTGTATCTAGTGTCCCACCTCGCATCTCTCTGCGACAGTTTGGTGATAAAATAGCATAGGGTTGTGCGCCTTTTTTTTTCCAGGACTGTACATGGCGTGAAACTTGATTGCAGCTAGATCTTCTTCCTGCAAAATAAGATACACACATTGGTATTTATTATCTTTAATGATATATATATATATAACCAGCTAACAAATCTGTGCTTTTCAAGTTCCTATCTTATGTATCTATTTTTATATTAATTTAAAATATGTGTCAAGGTTTTCTGAGACACCTTGTGTTTCTAAAATAATTATTTGTTTAATATTTTGATCGTTTCTCTTTTCTACTAATAGTGAGTAATGTTTCAAAGTCCATTAAACCTTTCCATTGCCATTTTAAAATGTGCTAACATACATTACTTTTAATACTTTTGAAATTTGTTTCTTGGACCTGATGTAATCCGATTAATTGAACTTGGCGCCATAGAGATTAAACTAAATTTTCCGATCAATAAATCTTACTTTCGCCTTCTAAGGTGTTATGTAGTCAGTTAAAATTTTAAAAAACGAAAAGAAAATTTACTATATGAAAATATTAAACCATTGTTATTTTTTTTTAATTCTATGCTGGTTAATTGGTACATATTGATTCTCATATAATTTATCCCGAGAACAAGCAACTAATATATCAATATCAATATTGCACACTAAAATATACATGCACGAAAGGTGCCCTAAAATAAAACAAAAACGTTTATCACTTAGTCTAAGATATTAAGGTTGAGGTCGAAGACATAAACACCAGAACAATTTAAGTTAAGAATGTCTTTGCGTTTAGATAGTTAAAGCAAATGTTATAATTTTTTGGACAATGCTAAAAGACTAAAATATTTGAAAAAGTTCCTTGGTGTATTCATTGCAATATATTTATTTGACTTATTTGAAAAAGAATACTAAATTTTGAATTCAGATTTTGATTTTTCAAGCAGATGTTTTTACATAAGTTTCTCTTAACTTTGCTTATTTCTATTTATGTCAAAATGTTGAACCCTGAAATATTCATACCCCAAATGTCATACAAACAGATCAAAACATTTAGTGCTTATCTATCAACATAAGATTTTTTAACGAAGACTTTCCCAAATCACTTTTAACTTTGTTATTATGACACTGACATGAAAATACCAAACAATACCAATTATAAATGTTGAATCCTCAAACATATATGTACCAAATATCGTTTAAACAGATAAAAACATATATCTATAACCTTAATATATTTCTTAAAAATTTTTAAATAAAACTTTCTTTTTTAAAGGAAATTTTTTTACGCATGTTGCTTTAACCCTACATATACTACAGCAGTTGTTCCCGCGTGGGGCGCACGCCCCACCGGGAGAACAACTTCACTTTTAGGGGGCAATTCTAAATTTGTTACTAATCCATTCTCTGTCTTTTTTTTTTTTTTTTTTTTTGGAAAAGTAATGTTGTAGACTAAAAGTAAAAATAATGCAAAATTTTAAATTAAATTTAAAAAAAAAGGTTTCTTGTTGAATTTTAAAAATGTTTCCAATCAAAAGTTTAAAATAGAAACAAAACCAGAATAATTATATGAACAATCTTAAATGGTTTGACATCTTTCTATAATTTTCTGGTTAATAATGTATTTTACATTTTTCCGCAACTTTTTCTATTATTTATTAAATGAGTCTTATATTTCAAATCGCTCTGCTGTATGTCACATGAAGAAACTTTTACACGTGAAGCTATTTAAGGGTATATGTAAATCTGACTGTCTTGAACATATTTAACCGAAAAAAATAGTCGAAATATCTAAACGAGATACTACCAACTTTATACAATTTATAACTCTTAAATAGCATAAGAAAAGGAAATGGGTAAATAGTAAATATCTATGACTCTAGTGCGGGACTCCTACACAGTAAATAATATATGATATAATATACATTTTAAATTTCAAAATCAGATAATACATGGCAGTCAGTTAATGATAATGGAAAAGGGAAGACAGAGAAATGTGCTTTGTTGGAGAATAATGCATACTTAAAATTGGTAAAGATGATAATATTGAGATACGTCTTCTGTATTATATTATCCACAGAAAGAAAATTTAGTGTCCAAAGCTTTTCCATCAACTCTTAATAAGTTACAAAATAAATTATAAACAAGTTGGAAATTGTACGTCAAAGGTGACAAAAGGTTCGTAATATAACTAGTTTCAGTGAAATGATATCGTCTGTTATTATGATATGATTAATTTCCGTAATAAAATAAGTACATTTTAAGTTGCCAACATTTTAGCATTTGTTGACATTTACTGAAAATTCCAATGGGAAACTTAAGCCTAGCATTAAAAATTTCAGAACTTGAAATCCATATTTAGACTTTTTTCCATTTAATATCTATTTCTCTGGAAACATCTATCCAAAAACTGTCGGCAGATTATAGGATTGCTATAATTAAACAATTTTAGTATACAAATTCGGTTTTTAAATTCAGTAATACGGAAATAATATGACTCCATCTTAAATAGGACGTAATCCGCATGGCAACCTAGTATCATTGCCTATCATGTGATATCATTGAATTAATTACGTATGATAGCATTTAATAGAATGATACATCTCGGTCGCTTGACGATTAATCCTCGGAATCTGCTATAACAAAGAAGTACCGATTTTTTTTTAATTCAAATTACTTAATAAATATTTTTATTAATATCTTTTTAAGTTTTGATTCGATTTTCATAAAATTTGAAATGACTCGACAAATTTCTGAAACGATTATATATATTAAATTTCAAATCATTTTTTAGGGTAGTTTTTGCGCTGTTATATGCGGACAGACGGACAGACAGACAGACGACGACTATAAGTGCTACGTATTTATATAATTACGTACGCACCAAAAAATGTCAATGTTATCAATTTTAATAATGTAAGAGTCTCTTCATGACTTTTGTGAAAATAAAAGGTCAGATCATTTAACTCGAGATCATTAACAATAAGGTAAGTTGGAAATAAACAACAAAACTCTTTTTGACATAAAGGCGAAGATGAATAACTTCATTCCATTTATAGAATTGTGTTAAAAAATTTGTGACAGAAAACTCACGTCTTTGATAAGTTAAAAAATGTGAAATGGGTAGTTGTTGTTAATGCTCTGTTTCGCTTTCTCTATACGAATAGAGTTCAATTTTTAGGTGCGTTCGTAATTATATAAATACGTAGCACCTATTGTCGTCGTCTGGTCCGTCCGTCTGTCTGTCCGTCCGTCCGCATATATAACAACGCAAAAACTACCCAACCGAATGGTTTGAAATTTAAGATATATTATCTTTGCAGAATTTTGTCGAGTCATTTCAAATTTTATTAAAATCGAATCAAAACTTTAGGAGATATTAATAAAAATATTAAGAAATTTGAATTTTTTTGAAGAAAATTGGTTCTTTCTTGTTATAGGAGCTTCCGAGGTTTAATGATCAAGCGACCGAGATACTTATTTTATTACAGAAATTAATCTGCAGACGATATAATTCATTTCACAGAATTAAAAATCAAGATCTGAATATTTATATAACTAGCTATAGTACGAACGCACCTCATTTGTCACGTTTGACGTACAATTTCCAACTAGTTAAATAATAAGATGTTATAGAGTGTGTGTATGTAAGAGAGGGAGGTCGTAATTTTACAGATGCTTCGGTGAGGAGTGGCCAATAAAAGGTTAGGAACCACTGCACTACAGGAATTATTCTTTTGGAAGTATGTTTTTTATATTGATATTTTTGGGTTTGATACTACAAATTTTAAAGCGTAATTTTTCGCCTCTTTTAACATCAGACTTCTGTGATTACATAAGGCAAATATTTTTATTTCGATATAGTGGAAGCTTGTACTGAATTTATTTATTAATTATTAAATTTTAATTGATTTATTATATGAGTGTTGAATTCAAGGGGTGGGCCCCGGGGGGGGGGGGCATTCCTCCATGGAGCATTGAAATGTCCCCCCGGAAAATTTGAGATTTTACATGGTTGAAAAGTGCAATCCCCCCCCCCCTCCCGGAACCATAGAAATCCCTCCCGGAGAAAAGTTTCTGAATTCAACATTACATTATATATTATATGCATCACTCCACAGTGTAGGGTAGTGAGTGATACGTTACTTTGGCATTCATGTAAAAATACTGAATAATCCCAGATGAAGGCTGAACTCTAAAATATAACTGCACCAAATGTCGTACAAACAGATAAAAACATTTAGCACTAAGACTACGACCTTAAGATAGATCTTAAGATTTTGGAACTAAGACTTTACTTTTAAAGAAAGTTGTTTTTACATAAGTCCCTTTTAACACTGCTATTTTGGCATTTATGTCAAAATAAAGAACAATGCCAGATAAAAGTTGGATCCTAAAATATACATGCACCAAATGTCCCATACAATCAGATATAAACGTTTAGCACCAAGTCTACGACCTTAAGGTCGAGGTTAAAGACAAAAGAAACACCTAAACAATTTAAGCTCCTCTTTTATTTAAGAAAGTATTTGCGTGTAGACAGTGGAAGTAGATATAGTGATTAACTGGACAATGCTGAAAGATTAAATCTTAGATCATTCATCCACGCTACGGTAGTCAGTGATAATATAACGGACTAACTTATTTCGAGGAGGAAAAAGTTAAAATCGAATAACTGTACCCGCCGCGTGCGAATTTTTTTCAGATGAATGAACACAATTTTTGTTGCACAGCCTTGAACCTTGGATCACATTTGCCTTGGGGAGGACGCAGGTTGGTTTTCTTTCGTTTTTACCGGAGGTCATGAGAATTAGTAACTGGATGTTCTTTAAGGAAGAGCCTCGATCAAAGAGATTCTCAGTGAAATTCTCGTAAATTTTGTCTTTTAAAAATGATGAAATTTTTATAATTGTAAATGCTGTGTGTAAAATTTGAAACGGCTGGTGGATACTTTAAAGATTTTTTCCCTTATTTTCGTTTTCTACCCTGTATCAGAAGTCGGTACAGTCAAACCTCGTTAGTACATCACTCTCGGGTGCACTTAAAAATGACTTACTAAGCGGAGTGACAGTGACGTCTTAAGCGGAGTTTATATTAAATGTAAAATAAATTCCAAATGTTTATATAATAAGTATACCTATAACTAAATTACATTATAAATTATATAAATTAGTAGAATAAGAATTAGAATTCGTAAAATAGATGACAAATTGAGGAAAGTATAATAACATATAGTAAGTATGTTAGGTAGTATTTAATTGAACAAATCAATACGTACACATTTGTACCTTACAAAAAAACACATATTTTTGTTTGATGTCAGTTTTCTATAATCAAAAAAAATTTTAAGGAATATAGCATATTATATTCACTATCTGTAGTGTCATTCAAAGACGAAATATAGCTTCTTAGTTCATCAATGAAGGCTTTTTTATTTGCAGCAATCAGTTTGGGAAGTTCCTCTTCTTCATGATCGCTGTCGGATTCTACTACTGGCCCGTTATTCGCTTCCGAAATAGCAGCTACAATTTCAGTTATTATTACATTCAGATAATTTGTTGATATGTCAGACAATCTTTATAAGGAAAGGGCTGTCAGCTGGAATGTTGTTAAACTTACAGTCATGCACAACAAAAACGAAGTGTTTTTGGAGATAACCTGGACAAAGAAATTCAACTGAGTTTTCCTATCTCACTCTTAAAAGCGATGTTTTAAGCGGAGTAGTTGAAAAAATTGTGATGCAATAAGCGGAGTACAATATTTGAAAAAGCGTATGAGAATAGTCGGGACTTCTGAAACATGACGTAATATGCGCAGTGACGTTTTATCCAGGAGACTGACTAACGAGGATTGACTGTATATAGATAGATAATGTATCAGGTAGAAGGACGACAAATGTGACGGCTGAAAAAAAAATTAAAGTAAGTTAAATAAGAAAATTTTCCTGATAATATTTATTAAAATGTTTTGGAAAATTATCCTATATATGTAATAAAATAATGCACAAAACTCCCAGTATATTTAGCGCTAGTATATTTGACTAAAACATACCAAAAAATATTTATTAACGTTTAGGATTAATTTTGCAAAATTATGATCGACGCTAAGTGTTGGTGAAATATTGCCGTCATCAAACATCAGCGATAACGGTAACAATGTGGTTTAATGTGAATATTGTTCCATTTGACTGTAAAAAGTGAGAAAAAACGACGCGTAAAGACAAAAGCAAAATCATAATCCAATGAATGATTGTATGCTCCAAAAGTTCACCCCTAGTTAAAAAAATATAGTTAAGTTTGGGGAAAATTACAACAGCTAAAATGTATCATTTCGACATGGATCCCAATTTTTGGAAGAAATCAAATTTTGATCAATATCGGGTTTAAATAGAAATTTCGTAAAATAACTTATTAGTGCAAGGGTGACATCATTTAGGATGAATACATTTTGGTGCCAAACTTTAGTCATTGTGCGTTTGTAAATGTATGCATATGTCTACAGAGCACCTGCCAGAACTCCTAACTAGAAAGTTTGTCTACAAGCAAATATTACTGTATATAAACCTACAAAGATGGGGGTGGAACCAGTACAAATTACCGGGACACGGCTGTCTTGAAAAACCCAGCTATTGTTCTGTTTCTCTCTATTCTAAAAAAAGTCACTGACGCCTCCACTGTTGCTTCTGCTGCCGTAATTGACCTTTTCACTTTTCGGCTGATCCTGCAAAAACTGTTGCATATAAAAACATGAGAACATGTAGTTTTATTGAAAAATGTATGCTGAACGCGCTAAATTAGATATTTTCTTAAATAGTAGAATTATTTAAAGTGCTATTTAATGTTGAAATCTGCCAAGATAGTTAACAGATACATAATTTCAGTTACATAAGCTTTATTGGAAACAAAAACTATGCGTTGTAATTTAACCATTTTTTGCGTGCATATATATTTGACTAAATTGTGGTGTGCAGTCGCCCATCACTGTTTAAATTTGTCTTTTTTTTTTTTTTTTTTTTTTAATTCAAAATTTCCTTATTAGAAAAAATTTTAATTCATATTTTGAAATAAGTTTTTGTCTACTGTTGCCAGATTTTAAAAAGCCTAATTAATAATAATACTAAACACTGTATTTTCAATTGAAATGTATATTTATACGTGAATATTGAAAAAAAGAAGAAAACTTTAAAATTATTAAATTATTACGTGCGAAAAGCATTTGATGGTGAAAAATACGTCATATTTAAAACGATTTCCTTATAGCGTCTAAAAGGGAAACTTTTCTTCTAGATCTTATTATGACAATCCGTTAGGCAGCGATATTTTTTTACTTGACTATTTTATACAAGCTGATTTTCAAATATGTAATCAAATAATACTTAATCACGAAAACATCAATAGCTGTCGCTACAATTGTGGATGCGGCTTTAGGAGCTGAAAAATTCCCCAATCAAAGGGAAATAAATAGCAACTCAATTGCGAAAGATCACCATTGGTCGTGATAATATATTTTTCAGTCTTTCGTAATCGAGTAATCTTTTTAAAACATATCAAATTAACTGCGTAGTCTGGACAGAAGAAAATATGGCCCTAGTTTAAAAAATAAAATAGCAAAAAAATAGGCTCTAAGATTTTTTTTTTTTTTTGACAGAATTTTTTCAAAAAAAATGGGGAGGAGGGGGGCGGGTAAAAAATTAAAAAGTCAGAAATTCAGTAGCATAAATTGTACACGCGTGTTAATAATATTACACAACCTAAAGATTAAAGAAAAAGCAATTAAAACAAAAACATCCATCTTCTAATAAATCATCATCAGCAATGCTATAGAGTTCCAAAGGCCCCCAATTTCACAGGGCCCCGTGGAAAGCAAAAATTGGCATACATAGACTTTTGACTACTTACATTTGTTCTTACATATTTTGTTAATATAGTGATGTTTAAATTTCAAGCAAATGTGTGTCTATATATTTAAAACACAACTCGATTTTTTTAGTCATCTGTCCTGGGCTTTTTATATTTTATTTTTAATTTTAAAAGTTTTTAATGAACGTTCTTCAAAATGATAACAAACGGGTTACTTACATTGTTACATAAGGAAATGGAAATAAAGACCCCTTATCATATTAACCTTATATTATTATAATAATAATTTTTGGGATTTTTGATGGAAATAATAGGTATAACTATATATTTACTGATGTCATTTTCTCATCACGATTAAAAATAACTTTTTTTTAACTTTCAACAGAAAATGATAATACGTTTAAAAAAAAACACATTTTCACTCATAAAGCTCTTGCATTTCAATATTTTCTTTATTCCGTTGAAACTGAGTTTGAGACGCCAATCTCAGAGAGAGGCGAAATGCCTCAGTGAATGAAAATGGCGTCATATTTAAAAAGGAACGAGCATTTTCTTTGATAAAAGTAAATATTTTGCTACAAATGTGTGTCTAAAAGACCTAAATTTCTGGACTTTTTAATCGACAACAGTGAGATTAGAACCGCAAGTCAAGAGCGCCAAATTTCACATGCAAAGTTGCAACTGGCAAAGTGACGTCAAGTTTTAACATATATTTATTAATAATCTATTGCGTCAAAACATTTTTTAAATGCTGAATATGCATATGAGAAGTACGCATGTAAATTTTGCGGCGGTCAAAATGACTACATGTTTAGATGTCAAAATGTTCTATGATTGTATCAAATAATTTTTGCTAATTTTTCGTTCCGTAACACCAAAGATCAGAGTCTCAATTGAAAATTTCATCCTAGTTACATATCTTGATTACTTATACGAACAAATTTTATTTTTTCCATAATTTGAAAAGTTGAAGTTAACGGAAATAGTATTTTTGCAACTATAGTTTAAAATAATATTTGTTTTAAGATTGTATGTAAAATTGATTTTTTTATTGTAATTATATTTTTGAAAGTTTATTATAAATTCAATCTAACACTTCCTTTTTAAACATATTCTTTCGGTGAATTTCGCCGGAACCCATCTCGTTACTTTTTTAAATTTAATTATTTAACAAGTTTATTTTCTAACACCATACTTAAAGGCCGGTTTTGAATCCCTACTGCAGCCCGCAGACTCTCTTTGAAACGAAGTGGGGGGGGGGAGGGGTCAAGCCGGAACTCAAACCCAGAGCCTGTGGCTTTAATTTCCAATGCTCTGTCTATTGAACTACCTGGAATGACAACCGGCCGACACAATTTACTCAGACAATCTTTGGGCAATAGTATCTAATGTGTTAGCTGAAACAGCTCAACAAAATATAACACATCAAATAAGAGACCAGATACTATTACCAAAATGTTGTCTAAGTGAACAGTGATGGCCGGTTGTCTGTCCAGGTAGATCAATGCGCAGAGCATTGGAAATTAAAGTCACAGGTTCTGAGTTGGACTCCCGGTCTGGACACTTTTTCACTCAGTTCAGAAAAATGCCAATTCGTATGTGGATATAGTTGAAAATATGTTACACAAATTCCAAGCTTTGGTATGCTCAATGAGTTTAAAAATTCGTTTTTAAATTAATCTCGACTTTTTCCGAAAAGATTAGGCACAGTCAGTGAGGAAAGGAGAACCCTACCACCAAGATAGTAAATAGATGTGAAAAAAGGTAGCAGGGTGATTGGAATATTAATACTACTGTATCTCTTCTGAAATAAAAAAGAAAAGCAGTTAATCATCTACGTAAAAAACTGAACTTTGCTCGCATAATTTCAGCTTGAAACTGGCAACTTAAAACTGTCATTTAGTGAACTATATGAATACAATGAATACAGTTAAAAAAGAGGCTTGCGTTGCCTTAAAAATTATCATTTTTCGTAATAATAAATATTCTGACTATGTGGACATAGTTGAAAATGTGTTACACAAATTCCAAGTTTTAGTATGTTCAACGAGTTTAAAAATTCATTTTTTAAATTCTTCTCGACTTTTTTCCAAAAAATTTAAGCACAGACTGGGAAGAAGGAGAACTCTTACATCAAAGTATTAAAGAAATGTGAAGATAAGTACCGGGATGATTCAAATGTTAGCAACCCTGTATCATCTCCCCTCCTGGAATACAAGAAACTAGTTAATCATCTACGCAAAAAGAAAAAAAATGTACTCAGCTTCCACAATTTGAACTTGTAACTGACAACTTAAAACTGTCACTTGATTATTTATATGAATACAAGTAATAGTTGAAAAGGAGGCTTGTATTGCCTTTTAAAAAAAAGATCATTCTAGTGTAATTATAAGTATTCTGATTATGTGGGCATAGTTCAAAATATGTTATACAAATTTCAAGCTTTATGATGTTCAGTGATTTTAAATTTCTTTTTTTACATTCATCTAGATTTTATTTTTAAAAAATTAGGTACAATCAGTGTGGAAGGAGAACTCGTCCACCAAGATATAAAAGAGGTGTGATAAAAGGTGCCAGAGTGATTCAAATGTTAGTAATTCTGTACCATCTCCCCTCCTGAAATAAAAGAAAACAGTTAATCTTACGCAATAAAAAAGAAACTCAGCTACCACAATTTCAACTAGAAACTGACAACTCAAAACTGTCATTCAATGAATTATATGAATACAATACTATACCTGAAAAGGTAGCTTGTATTGCCTTAAAAAATTATTATTGGGTGATAATAAGTATTTTGACTATGTGGACATATATTTGTAAATTTGTTAATATTGATAATTTGATATTTGTAAATATGTTACACAAATTCAAAGCTGTAGCGTGCTGAATGAGTCTAATAATTCATTTTTTAAATTCCGCTATTTTTTCCAAAAAAAATTAGGTGCAGACAAGAAGTAAGGAGAACCTTTACAGCTAGATATTAAAGAGCCTGGGGGGGAGGGGATGGTAAGAGGGTCATTGGAATGTTAGTAATTCCTGCACCATCTCTTCTCCTGAAAAAATAATTAATCATCAAACAAAGTGAACTCGGATTCCATAATTTCTGCTTGAAAATGACAACTTATAACTGTCATTTGATGAATTATGTCTTCACAATTTCGAGCAAAGCAAAGAAATTTTGTATTCTGGTAGTCTACAGTTGCATCCAAGCTTATCTCTTTAAATCTGGACATAACATGAGTGTTTCTCTTTTGTAATTGGGAATAAACAATGACGGTTGGCACACTCTTCTTGCTGATTGCATTCAGAGATATTATTCAAAAATCTCTAGGTAACTCGTTATCTATTGCATAATTAGTTAATTGTCAAGCATTTGTAAATAGAAATCATTCTTGAAAATTCATATCATGACTTTCTACAAAATTTCTAACGACAAAAGCGAAAGTGTTGCTTTGTCAAATAGCTTGCTGTCGTGATAATTCATATTATGATAAAATCCTAATTTTTTAAAGTATTATAAGTATAAAATATACTTGCACATTTTAGCACAAAGGAGAGATATCAGCCACCTTAATAAAGTTTAAACAGATCGAAATATAGTTTTTTTTTTAATCGATCAATTTCATGGTCATTAATGTAAGAAAAATTAACACAGAACCATTACATAAAAGAAGGAACTTAGTATTTTGGAAGATCTGAAAATATGCATGTATCTCATCCATTATGCTCTGCATCCGGTTATTTTTTTTTTTTCATATTACTTGGAACGACACACTATATTAAAACAGATTTTCATTGTCAAAAATTGTTATATTTATCGAATTTCTTAGAGAAACAAATTTTTATTTTAAACTTTTTTATATATAAAACGGGCGGTGGCGACAAAAATTACTACTTCATCTAGTTTTGAAATGAAATTATGATACAGAACATGATTATTAACAGTACATGAAAGAATGACTGGTCTGCTTCGGCATATCTCGGTATGATATGAGCAACAGGGGGCGTCAATTCATCATTTTGGATGTACTATCACGTCCTCGAATTTCGAGATGAAATTGCTGACAAATTCAAACTGTTACGATTGCCTCCCTGGTGCTAGTCAGGCGATTTTTTCTCTGACTAGCCTTTTGTCTGTTGCTAGTGGCAACGGCCTTTTTTTTGTTTATTCTGATTTCATTCTTTCAGTAAGATGATGATGTAACTTTCTGAACCGATCTTTCGGTAATACTTTTGAACGCTCAAACGAGTGTTATAAAGAATAATATTCTATATTTAAATGTAAATAAATAGTTATTTAAGTTTTTAAAGAAAAGGTTTTGAGTATCTGTTGCAACATGTTACACAATAACTGAACAAGATATTTATTTGATCAAGTTTTGATTCCTGAAAAATAGAATGAATGGCGTTGTATTTCTAAAAGAACCTGCACTCTTATTAAAAATGGCAAGCATCATTTTTTTGGCGTCCGCGACAGGATTCGAACCTTACACATGCTTACATAGTACTATTTTTTAAATATTTTGGACTATCTGTTCATATTCTTGCAGGACGCTCCAGTAGACTAAGATTTATAACAGAAAATGACATCATATAGTATTATTGAGATTCTATAAACATAATATTTTACATTGCATTGCCCTATATATTGCAACGTGATCGAGTTTCAAGATGAATTAATTATGTAGGATCACATTTATTAAGAGTACGTTAAACAATGACTAGCCTTCCTTGGCATATCTTGGTGCTATATGAGTATAGAAGGAAGTCCAAATTTGTCATTTTGACGGTATATCACGTCGTGGAGTTTCGGAATGGTAATATGTTGTAGATCTGGACTAGTACAATACAAATATTTCAGTCTGTCTTGTGATATCTCGGTGCGATATGAGTAGAACGGCATGCCAATTTTCCATTTTACTAGTACTATCACCTTATCGAGGTGCGGTATGAAATTTCAACACATTCATATCGGTTAGAACAATACAAATATTTCAGTCTGATTCGTGATATTCTTGGTACGATATAAGCAGAAAGGGCCGAAATATAAAAAAAAAATTATAAGTTAAATGCGTTTATAATGCAGTATGACATACGACTATGTGTTTCCTTCTTGCAATTAAACTTAGTCTGCCAAGGACTTACCAAGATATAGGTAGACAATCCAACAAAAAATTTTAAAAGACATTTGTTAAGTTTTGATTTGGCACAAATTTCATCTCGAAACAGGATGACGTGAAAGTGACTTAAAATCAAGCTTTTCACCCCGTCCTGCCTTCATCACCTACAAAACGAGATCAGACTGAAATATTTGCATTGTACTAAATTGGTATCTATAATGTGTTAAAATTTCATGCCAAAACTCGAAGACTATACAGTATCGCAAAAATCAAAAATTGGCTCCCCTTTCTTCTCATATCGTACAAAATATAATGCGTTGAAATTTCATGCCGAAACTTGATGACGTGATAATACCGCCAAAATGAAGAACTGACGTCCTGTTCTACTCATATCGTATCAAAATATCACGAGGCAGATTAAAATATTAGCATTGTACTAATCGATATCTTTAATGTGTTAAAATTTTATGCCGAAACTCTATGCCGTGCTAGAACCGCCAAACTCAAGAATTGGCGCCACTTTCTGCTTATATCCTATGAAGATATCACGACGCAGACTGAAATATTTATATTGAACTAATCTATAGCTTTAATGTGTTGAAATTTCATACCGAAACTTCATGACATGGTAATATCGCCAAAATGATGAATTGGCGCTTTGTTTTACTCATATCGTCCCGAGATATCACGAAGTAGATTGAAATAATTTGTATTGTAGAAGTAAGTCGAGATCTACAACGTTGAAATTTCATTCCAAAACTCGATGACGTGATAGTATCGCCAAAATGAAGAATTGGTGCCTCATTTAGCTTATATCGTACTAAAGATATCACGAGGCAGACTAAAACATTCGTATTGTACTACTCGAGATCTACAACGTGGAAATTTCATTCGAAACTCAATGACATGATAGTATTGCTAAAATGATGAATTTGCGTCACTTTCTGATCATATTGTACCAAGATACACCGAGACAAACCAGTCATTGCTCAACTTACTCTTAATAATCTGTTCCTACATAATTAATTGATATTGGAACTCGATCACATTGTAATATTAGGACAATGTAAGGTAAAATATTATGTTTACAGAATTTCAATAGTACTGCATTGACGTCATTTTCTTTTATAAATTTTAGTCTACCAGAGGGTCTTACCAGAATATACCCAGGCAGACCAAAATATTTTTCAAAATATATTGTTAAATGTCCTTTCTCCTCGCACGAAAACACACGCTCCGCTAATGTTAATCCTATGAAGCATTATTTTTCTAATATCTTGTTTGCATTACAATATTTTTAAACGATTTTTTTTCTCTTTTTGCATTGGATAACTGAGATTGATCTCTATTTCCACCGTTAATTACTTTTTCAATTTTCTTAGCGGATTTTTTTTTTTTTTACGAAGATACATACTTTCACTTTCGGAACCGGTTTCGAGAGCTATCTAGAGTTTAAAACCACCTTTACCTGTTCTTGAATCTTAAGTTAAATATCTATGGATGGAAGTTGTTATGAAATCCGCCGTTAAGAAAAAGGTTTAAAAAAAGAAAATTATGTAATTTTTTTTAAATAATTACATTTAAAATGTTTAAATATTTATAAATTTTGAAAAAAAAAAATTGTATATTTACAGTATGTTTAGGGCAATATTTAAATTCATCAAATCAATTAAATTTACTAAAATAAATTATACAAAAAAAAAAAAAAATAGCTGAAACAAAAGAATATTTGTCTTGTTTAACAAAATTTTGTTATTTTTATTCATCTGACAGTAAAATGTCAAATAACATATTATAACGTAAATATATTTCAGAATTAACCTCCCAACAAAACTAATAAACCTAATTTCAAATTACAGCAATGAAATTGCCAAGCCTCGTTCAATAAAATACGCCAATTGGAAACAGTGGGGCCAACTTACAGGGTGACAATTATTGAACTATATCAAATAAAACGTAAATTATTTAAAAACTACTGAGTGCACAAACTTTATTCAACATGTAACTGTCACTACAGATATTCAGATTTAGGTTATGACATATTGCATAAGGTTGCCAACATTGGCAATTATGTGGCGCAGACGAACGGCAAAATTCTGCATGACCCGCTGAAGTGTCGGAACATCGATGCTGTCGATGACCTCCTGAATGGCAGTTTTCAGCTCAGCAATGGTTTTGGGGTTATTTCTGTACACTTTGTCATTAATGTAGCCCCATAAAAATGATTCACATGTGTTCAGATCCGGTGAATATGGTGGCCAAGCGAGTCCCATTCCAGTGCCCTCTGTGTACCCCAAAGCCAGAATGCGGTCCCCAAAATGCTCCTCCAGGACATCAAACACTTTCTTGGTCCGATGGGGTCGAGCTCCATCTTGTATGAACCACATCTTGTCGAAATCAGGCTCACTTTGGATAATGGGGATGAAACCTTTTTCCAAAACCTTCACTTCGGGCCGTGGGGCCGAGTCCACCCAATAATTTCCTCTTCCAACCCATTCAATTTTCATTATTCTATTTTCGTGCACATTTTTCAGTCGCTGAAAAAGAAAATCCCGTTGATGCTCACAAAATTATTTTGTTTGAAAATACGATAAGGATAACAGTATAACAAACACACGGGAGCCTAAAACACAACCTTCCCCTTTACCTTCATCCTAAAAAATCATACAATCAATTTTCTCTCAAAAGAGAAATTTTCTGCATATTCGCGAATCAATTTTCTTCCTAAATGCACTAAATTTGCAGTTGTTGCTATTCAGAGTTTTCCATATTTTGTGTTAAAAAATCTTTCAGAAAATATTGCCAAAGTGTTTTAAGACAATTTTCAACATGTGTCACCTCAGGAATGGTCGTCATAAGACAGCAATTAATTATAACTAAAAATGTTTTTTTTTTTTTTATGAAAAAAGTTATTCTATTCCAAATCACTACAGAGGTCATGCATACAAATTTTATACTTTTTACGTATACAGGTGACTCTATGAATGTGTCAGAAAGTTCGCGTTGTTGAGTGGAGAAAAATATTTCTTTTTAGGTTAGTTTTAAGAGCCTACATCAGTCATGAGAAAAAACGCTCAAGCTAATGTTAAGTCTATGGGAAGGTTCTTGCGCGATTTCTCGCTCGCATTTTAATATTTTTAAATGATTTTTTTTTTTTTTTTTTTGCATAGCATAGCTGAGGTCGATCTCTAACTTTTTTTTACTTTTTCGATGATGGTTCCAGTTTTTTTATATAAGGGTACTTTCACTTTCAGAACCGGTTCAAACCGGTTCCAAAATTGAAAATGTTCGCTTATAAAAAAGCTGTAACCAAAATCCAAAAAGTAAAAACTAATAATGTTAGAGATCGACCTCAGCTATCCTATGCAAAAAAAATTTATTTAAAAATATTAAAATAAGAGCCTACGCTAGTCACGCGAAGAAACGCTTCAGCTAATGTTAACTCTATGGGAAGGTTATCGCGCGATTTCTCGCTCGCATTTTAATATTTTTAAATGATTCTTTTTGCATAGGATAGCTGAGGTCGATCTCTACCGTTGTTAGTTTTTACTTTTTCGATTTTGATTCCAGTTTTTTTTTTTTATATATATATAAGGGTAATTTCACTTTCAGAACCGGTTCCAACCGGTTCCAAAATTGAAAATGTCCGCTTATAAAAAAAACCGTAACCGAAATCAGAAAAGTAAAATCTAATAACGGTAGAGATCGACCTCAGCTATCCTATGCAAAAAGAATCATTTAAAAATATTAAAATGCGAGCGAGAAATCGCGCGATAACCTTCTCATAGACTTAACATTCGCTGAAGCGTTTCTTCGCGTGACTAGCGTAGGCTCTTAAGTGGACAGCTTGACTTATAAAGGTAGGGTGAATGCAAGCATAATGTATAGAGAACTAAGTTCGTTACTTCAATAAAACTAGCACAGGAAACCCAGGGTCGCACCAGGATATATGTTTTTTTTTTTTTTTTCTGATTTTAATACTTTAATAAAATAGCAAAGTGTACAAATGTTGAAATTCTCTCCCCACGGAAAAGACTGAAAACATTTTTTGTGTTCCACTATGTCAAAGAAAGGGCTTCATCAAATTACTATTTCAAATGTGAATAAGGTCAGCGGGGAAAAATTCGTTTTAGATGATGCTTGTGATGCACTAATTGGAAGATGTGCAGTTAGAAGATCGTATTTGTAACATGCCGTGCTACACAATAAGTGGGTTCATTTTATTTAAAAAATTCGCTAGGTACTTATAAATAGGAAAGGTGCATTTTTAATTCCAGAAAACACTAAAAATTCATAAAATTTAAAGTATTATAACTCCGTATATTTTGTCCGAAAAGATTTTTTTGTAATGTCCTTCATAGGATGTCCTTCTTAGTACAAGTAAAATAGACCAAAAAGTGAATAATAGACGACAACTAGTGGCCATCTACGAAAATTTTGGAAGAAAGTCATTTTGGCTCTAGAAATTAAGGTCCGATGAGTTCCTAAAAAATAAAGTTGTTTTACCATATTTTGGGGGGCATTTTAACTTAGGGTGGAGGGAAACTCAACCTTTTTTAAGTAGGTCAAGTAGGGTACACTGCAAAAAAAATTTGTTGATTTTACAGTATAATACTGGCATCCCAGCTGCCAGTATTATACCGTAAATTTAACAGTAATGGAACAGTAAAATAAGCAGTAATACGCTGCCGCGCATGCTCGGTAGCGTATTACTGCTTATTTATTGCATATTACTGCTTATAAATGATATTAATATTATCTAAAACTTTTATATTGACAAGTTTTTTTATAGGACCAACCCTTATAGCAAAAAAAAATTAAAAACAAAACAAGTCCCTGCCGACTCCGCCTGCAAACAAGTTAGGTTTCGAAGTGGGCGTTTCCAAATGCCGCATCATGGCAAAAAGGTCATTTCTTCCACAATTCCCAACAAACAGGCGCGCCACAGTCTGCGTCTTCGAAATCTACCTGTGCCTGTAGGCCGAACCGTCAGGAATTTTTTTAATCGGTGTTTATGTTACGTAATTGCCTAAGTGGTCATTAATATTGTTGATATTTTGTATTCCATGCATTTCGAACATAATCCGAAAATAAAATCTATGCATAAGTACGTGTGTTTATTTTATTTTATTTTATTTTAATTGTAGGATAATGTTGCTTCAGAAATATTGGCATGCTTTGTAGAATTTGCCGGGCTCGGGTCGAACTTTTAGTTTTTATACCGGGCCGGGCCCGGGCTTGAAATTTTCTGTCCGTGCAGACCTCTATCGTGACGTGACCGTCTTGGAAAAGTTAACATCTGAGAGTGATCGACTGAAATTCCAAATGTATCCAATTTATGTGAAAATGAAAAACATTTTTCGATTCTTATATACTTCAAATGCCATGCATGTACAATTCAAAATGAGCCCGAGAATTCCTTAAAGATGAAGAAGGGGGGAGGGAGGGTGGAACGTTTTTAAATAATTTTAAATTTGCTGTTTACTTCTGTTTTGTTCACTATTTATTGAGAAATTACTTTTTAGCAGATAATTTTCAGTATTCTGTTAAATAAATAATAAAACCTGTTTGGCACAGACAGGTGAAGGGAAGATTCAAAGTTACTCCCTGTACTTTATGAATTGAGGTTATTCTCGAATCTAAAAGAGCTAATTTCTGAATTCATTTTTGTTCGGAAACTCATAAATTTCACAGGTGTTCTTATTCAGAAACCATGTTATCGAATGGTATTTTCCTTTTTTTTCTGGTAAAGACAGAAGATAGTTTAGAAAATACAGTCAAAGTTGGCATTTTTAACCAAATATTTGGACGCGACAGCGCGGGAAAGGCAACAATTGCTTATAACTCGATAAATAATTTATTTATCAAAAAATGGAAAACACCATTCGATTCCAAATCGCTTCAATAGTCATGTCTGCCAATTTTATGTCTGTACGTTCAAAAATGAGTCAGAAAATGTGACAGAAAATTTCGCGTACCGCCTTAAGAAAAAAATACATTAATTGTCATTTATATGAAACCACTAATTTCTAAAATTTGCCACTTTTATGAATTCGGTCAATGAAAACACAGCTAAAATCAGTATTTTTATATTTTGTTCGAAATTCGCCGCTTTATTGAATCACATTAAAGTTCAAAAACCATGATGCATTTAAACAACTGTTATTGTAAATTAAAAATGAAGGAAACGCGTAGCGACAAGAGACAGGTGTCCATTTTTAGTGAAACTTCGCACTCATTTCCATGGAAGTAGGAAGTGAGTAGGAGCAAATACTGGGTGGTTATAATACAAGTATCTCTATTTGGAGCTGTCTGTGACTTGAAGGAATAACTCGAATGAAACCAAAATCGGTATACTTACTATTCGAGAAGGGGGAAGAAGAATGGAACAATAAAAAAAATAATTGCAATAATCGCCGACAGATGGTATTTTTGAGTGTGAAATGTAATGTGTAATACAAGAACATAAGGCGTAAAACTAGATGACATACATAATTTATTGGAAAATGTCACAGTGAATTACGCTTTCGCATGACAGTGCCGATCAAGATCCGGTGCCACATGGCCATTGTGCTGGAGGACACAATCCATGCAGTGCACGACGTGCTCAACTGCGGAATGTAACGCATCAGGAGTGATGTTTTGCACATGTCGTAATATGCGATCTTTTGAGTCATTGAGTTTCTTGATTTTGCTGATGATTACAACGGCGTTTGCACCGACAGCCCCCGTAGCGCCATCTGTTGGTGACTATTGCAACTATTTTGTTATTGTTCCATTCTTTTTCCCTCATCTCAAATAGAAAGTGTACCGATTTTAGTTTCATTTGGGTTATTCCTTCAATCTACAGACAGCTCCAAATAGAGATACTTATATTATAACCACCCTGTTATATAAGAGATGCTAGTTTCGAAAAAGGCAGCGTTCGGATTTTTGGAAATACATCCTAAGCTATAATTAATGGTTATTCCCTGTTACACTCTCGCCTTGAGTTCTTGAGTACTGTAATACGGTACTGTAGGGAATATTTTAATTGTCCTTTGCTCTTTATAGTGAAAATCCAACTGGGCCATCGAATTCCTTGAAAAACACAAAACGGAGCTATATAGACTAGAGTCCTGCATCGGGTCGGGCAAGCCTATTTTATCCGAAGTTGAGTCGACCTGTGATTCGGGTTGACGCTAAATTTTATTTTTCGTTGCGCGTCGGGTTGACTTTGAATGTTTCGGGTTCCGGTTGAGTTTTGATTCTTTCGAGTCTGCTTCGGATTGACCCGCTCTGAAAATTACTTATATGTTCATTTTAATAAAAAAAAAAAAAAAAAGATCAAATTGATATTAGAGACATAACTGTAGACTACTTCTCCATAATTGGATTAAAATATGAATTAATTTTTCTTTCAATCCGGGTTCGGGTTTGAAAAGTCCGGGTTAGAGTCCGATTCGGGTTGAAGTGTGTTGGGTTTCGGGTTGACTTGAAGCAAAACTTTCGAGATCGGTTTGGGTGCAACCCTACCCACGCAGGACTCAAATGTAGATCTTACAAACAAACATTCTGTTATTGTGCTCTATCTCTGTTACTCATTTCCTTTGCTGTATTGTAAATTACTATATTGCTACTAAAATTAAGTCATCTTCTTGAACATGTGAACAACTACATCATATAGATTTTGAAAACTTTTATTTATTTATTCTTTTTTTGACTGAAAATTAAAATGCGTATTAAAATATATTAGTTCCTTTATGAATAAATATAAAATTTTCTTTTACAACAGCAGTCTGAATATTTCAAAGAAAAATCATAAAAATATTTTTATGATTTTCGAAATTCATCACAAATATATATTTTATTTTATTTTGAATATGTGTAAAATTATTATTATTATTTTATGATAAATTTTTGATAGGCATAAAAATTTTGAAGTTAATTGTGCTCATTAGTTTTGTCATAAAGTGTACCTTAAGTCTAGAATTTCAAAAGATTTGAATAATTCTTATTTACTATTACCAAAAAAGTTTTTGCAATGTAATTCGCACTTTTTTTCTTAAACGCATACTGTAATGCGTATATTTTTACGTATTCTGTGATACACAAAGAGGATACGGCAGGTGCAATGTACCCCCCCCCCCCGCTCTTATAGGGACCTCCAATAAGACTAATATATATATATGTAATATATGTCCTTTTCAAAAACTAATTCGGCTCTTAAAAATGTTTGCACTAGGGACAGCACTTAACGAGATCAAGATATCTTTGTTTACCTTTAAAAAACGTTTTTTTCACCAAATCCCCCTTTAAGGTGTACAACGGTGTTTAAAAGTACATTATATACCTAAGCTGGTTCTCAAAAAGAAAGAAAAAGAAAAGAAAATTGCCCATTCAACAGCGGGAAACGTTCTAACACATTCACAAACTCATTTTTAAATGTAAATATATATATATATATATATATATATATATATATATATCAGACAATAGTAACTAATTTGGAATCGAATAGCGTTTTTTATTTTTCGATAACTATATTGCATCATGGTTAAGTGTGTTTAATTTCTCATGGCAACTTTTCTCTGGCTGTAGCTTCCGAAAATTCAATCCAAAACATCAATTTTGACATTATTTCTTAAAATATTCTTTGGATTTATTGAAATAGAAAACGCTATCCAAATTAGCATTTTCTGAATGATAGCACCTTCCAAGTCCATGCACCTAAGATTAAATTTAACTTCTTGGATGCGTGAGAACTTAATCAGTTTGTATCACTCAGAAAGACCAATTTAAACTACACAAAATGTGTGTTGGTTGAAGGTATTTTACATTTTCTTAAATATTTAAAATGTGAGTTAATTAAAAATAATTTTGCCTTTTTATCAAACTTTCAGACCAACGAACTTACAAGAAATTTAATGGAGTAAAATCTGTGTGAATTACCAAAATATTTCCAAATTTGAACATACTCCAACAAAACAATAAAATGCAATTACAGTAAAACCTGTGAAAACGGAACACGTCTATAACGGAATCCTACCTTAGAGTAGAAAGTTTTGGGATTCCGATGAAAGAAATGTAGCACAATTTTATCTGTTCAGACAGAAACCTGTCTAAAACGGAATATTTACTGGTCCCATACGGTTCCGCCTTAGCAGGTTTGATTGTATGAAATATGCAGTACATGTTATGATAAATACCTTTTAAAAACGGAGTTTTTCCAGATTTTTGCGATTCCGTCTTAGCAAGTTTTACAGTATCACAGCCTCCCCCCCCCCCCCCTCCGCACCGAAATGATAAGTCAAATACGCCACTGAGCGACTTGAATTTATTGCTGGCTACCAGATTTTATCAAATTTGTAAAGACCTACCCGGGTATAAACGCAGAAAAAAAAAAGACAAAGAGACCGAGAGCAATGTTTCTTTTAGTAGTTTTTTTTTTTCCTCGTATGTGTATTTGCAGTGAATATGACAAAATTGTGGAATTTTGGTGCTGCCATCTAGTATTAGATGAGAACAAGTTCCCTCTAATTATTAATCCTAAAAACTAAATCTTAAGCTTGAAAATGAATTCTATCTGAATCTGTGATGAGCACTCATGTAATGTGAAAACAGTTTTTTTGTTTTTATGTTTTCGAGATATAATGGAAACATCTCACTTTTGTAATTCTCTAGTGAAAATTGCGCTAATTAATAGAGGCAGATGATAGACTGCGTAAATATTATTTTAGTAAGTAAGTAAGTAGTTTTTTTCTCGTATGTGTATTTGCAGTGGATATGACAAAATTGTGGAATTGTGGTTCTGCCATCTAGTATCAGATGAGAACAAGTTTCCTCTAACTATTCATCCTAAAAACTAAATCTTAAGCTTAAAAAAGAATTCTATCTGAATCAGTGATGAGCACTCATGTAATGTGAAAACAGTTTTTTTGTTTTTATGTTTTCGAGATATAATGAAAACATCTCACTTTTGTAATTCTCTAGTAAAAATTGCTCTAATTAATAGAGGCAGATGATAGACTGCGTAAACATTATTTTAGTAAGTAAGTAGTTTTTTTCTCGTATGTGTATTTGCAGTGAATATGACAAAACTGTGGTGCTGCCATCTAGTATCAGATGATAACAAGTTTCCTCTAACCATTAATCCTAAACATTAAATCTTAAGCTTGAAAATGAATTCTATCTTAATCTGTGATGAGCACTCATATAATGTGAAAACAGTTTTTTGTTTTTATGTTTTCGAGATATAATAGAAACATCTCACTTTTGTAATTCTCTAGTGAAAATTGCTCTAATTAATAGAGGCAGATGATAGACTGCGTAAATATTATTTTAGTAAGTAAGTCTTACTTAAATAATATTTACGCAAACAATGCTTAAACAAGAGTTCATTGCATATCAGCCATGAGTCATTACAAGGCTCCTTTTTTACTGAATATGCGTATTATACTTGATTATTAAGCACGCCATTAAATATTCTAGAAGGCATTATATTAACTGCCCTTCTTCCTATGTTGTGTGTGTATCCAAAATCCTCCAAAAATATTAAATAATTTTGAAATGTTTTCAATTTAGTAGGTCAAACAAGTTTTAATTTACTAACGTAATATGAACAGATTTTAGCTTTGAAGCGAAGTTCTGCGAAATTGAATTTTTATAAACTGAAACGGAAGTTAATAATTATCAATGTAATGTTGCTGCTATCTATTATTAACAGTAAGTAATAGTTCCTTTAATGTCGTTATCCAACTTACAATATATCTTCTCCTAGTTAAGCACACAACATACGAAATTATATGTTTGTCGTATATCAAACACACACAAAAAGAAAAAAATTCTAATTACATTTTATAAGTGTATTTATCACAATTTCTCATAGAGTTTATTGACAAGTACAACAGGATAATGATTAAAAGATAGTCAAAAAACTTCATTATCTTATAATAGATGGCAGCACCACAATTTAGAATATAAAGGAATTTGATATTTCATTTTATTACACTCTTTTATTTAACTTAACTTGATTCATATAAGTAAAGATGGAATTCTGTAATCGATTTTCCACTCACTTCCTGATATACTAGAATTATAAAAATTATGCACATAGATGTGTTTCCGATGACAATACAATATTTTAATATGTTCAGAACTTAATTATTAATTAATAGAATAATTTTAATTCAATTTTGATTACATATTGAGGAAACAATTTAGAAATCCCAGATAATTTTAAATTTTTTTCAGGCATGATTTTTTTAGGTGCGTTTGTAATTATATAAATACGTAGCACCTATAGTCGTCGTCCGGTCCGTCATATAATAGGCCCCATCAGTGGCTGAGAGGTTCTGCTCTCACAGCTAGTAGACGGGAGGTGCTGGGTTCACACCCCTTTCACGCTCGTCGACTAACCGTTCGAAGTTTCCCGTGGTTTTCTTCTAACCTTGCAGTAAGTACGGGTTAGGATCCCTTAGAAAGAACCTCACGAAGGACACTCCCCCCTAGGGCCCTATATCCCTCGAGTAGATAATCGGCCGTCATAAATCAACCAACTAACCAACCGCATATAACAGCACAAAAACTACCCAACCGAATGGTTTGAAATTAATCGTTGCAAAATTTTGTCGAGTCATTTCAACTTTTTTGAAAATCGAATCAAAACTTAAAAAGATATTAATAAAAGTTTTCTTCATTCTATTAAATCCTATAATACGTAATCTATATAATAAAAGCGCAAGTCATGTAACTGGGGAAAACAAATACGGGCTAACCACTTCTTTTTTCATATGTCAGGCAGCCATTTGTATTCAAAATTATGTTTTCGATTAAAATTGCATAAAAGTAACATTTTCAGAAAGATCGTTCAAAAAAATTGTTTGTTTGAGAGATGAGTTAAATTAAAAAATGTATAGATTCTGGGATAACTCTAGTTGAAATTAGGTTGAAGCCCAATTTCAATCTATTAAAGTAAATAAACACAAGAGATTCGTTCATCGTGAGTCATAAAAATATTAAACCATGGAGGTAATCATTCGCAAAGCAAGATCTCCATGGTGAATATTGCAGCGCTGTCTGGTGTCGAAAAACAAAATCGCATCTGTAAAGGTGGCACGCGTAATAAAATAAGAGAAACGACGTGCTCATAACAGACGATCTAATTCATTTCACTGAAGTAATAATGATGATTTTTTTATATTGTAAAACTAGTTATAGTACGAACGGACCTCATTTGTCACATTTTACGTACAATTTCTAACTTTTTTTTTCTTTTTTTTATCTATTACTACGGGACTCAACAATAAATATTAGTTTGTTACAATAATGCGAAGTAATATTTCCAATGATATAAAAAAACTGTTTTTTCTCCTGTTGACGTATCTTAAGATACTGATCAAAAATAAATTTTCCACTTAACATAGTTTTTACATGGGAATGCGACGTCATATAAAGAACGTGAATTTTTATTTATAAAACATGAATTTTAAATTCGGCATATCCCTACATTTAAATACACACAAAAAAAAAGTAATAAAAACATAATAAAGTACACATTAAAATACTGTAATCTATACTAATATTATAGAATTATATATAGAGGATACGTTTGTTTTTTTGTATGGGGGTAATCTCTGAAACTATCGTACCGATTTCAAAAATAATGGTGATAAAATGATGGTGATCATCTCTGCTTCAATATAGGCTATATTTTATGTCGGTAACCTTACTTCCGTAAGGGTGCAGGAGCAAAAAAACATTCCAAAATTGCGATTGTTGCTGTTGGATCTAGAAACTTGAAATTTGACATGGTGTTTACTTTTAAGATGTAAATGTTCGTTAAGAACAGTTTCTAAAAAAAAAAAAAAAAAAAAAAAAAATCGAAATTTCAAAGGGTGAAATGTGCAAAAAACGCTGAAAATTTGCGATTTATTTCGAATTGTTATGCTCACTCAGAACAATTTCTAAAAGATTCTTAATTTAAAAGAGTGAAATGAGCGGAAAATGTACTAAAATCACGATTATTTTGGAACTACTAAACCGATTTCAAATGTTCTTTCAGAGTAATACTGTGGCATTCTCTACTTAAAACTTGGGCTAATTTTTATCCCTGGGCAACTGCTTTCAAAAGTGTGCAAAAGCGACAAACATTGTTAAATTACGATTTTTTTTACTGTTGAATCTAGTAATATGAAATTTGACATGTTGGCTACCAGTGTTCAATTGAGATATTTTTCTTTACTGTATTTTTCTTTCTGTTCGGAAGGATTTCTGTAGCTCCAGTGTGTGGGGGGAGGAGGGTCACTGTGGATTTCCAGGGAGGTGAATCCACTTCTAGATCATCAATAAGCATTTATCGGGGCAACTTTTACGATGTGGGGGAGGGATGATCCCCCCGGAAATAAAACAGGCTCCTTTACAAAATTCCTCTTTATAAAATAAATCCTTTCACAAAAATTCCATTTCATAATAGCAAATTCATTAATTATTTTTAATTTGTTAGGTTTTAAATTGTGTAATTTGTAAACAAAACAAATTCATCAGAAAGGAAAACTTTAGCAAGAGGAGTCAAAAACTTATGAAAAAATGCTTGGTTCGAATGAGTAGCCGGATTTGATCTTTCGATCCAAAATTTTATTTTTCACAAAAATATAATAAATTTCATAAAAATATTTTTTTTTTCTTTCTTAAAATGGGCCCCAAGAACAGGAAACCTGCATGGACCCCTGAATTCAAACTCTCTATTTTATGGCATGTTCACGAAGTTATTTCCTTAAATATTTTATCCTTAAATATTTTTATTCTGCTTTCAAAAAATCAAACAAGTTTTTTTTTTTTTTTTTTTTTCATTTTCTCATAAAAGAAACGAATGTTTCACAAAATATTGTCTCAAAACTAGAGTTTTGAACAGATTTAAGAACTTTCCAAATGCTCAGGCGAAGGACAAAAACAGACCAAGAATAAAACTATAAAAAATAGTTGAAAAGTGTCTAATCTGTCTGTAGACAATCATATATACACTAGATTAATTTAAACACAATTAATCAAATTGGTAAAGAAACATTTTTTTGTACTACCAGGAGAACATTTCTTTTGCCAATTTTCCTATGTAAGTTAGTCAAATTATTCTAATTTTATTATTTTAAAATTTGCAGTTGATGAACTTATTTTTTCCACATTAAAAATAAAAGTTAAAGATATTTTTTGTTTGAATATAATGTCTAAGTTTATTTCTTAATATTAGGGGGAATGAAAAAATACCGTTAGTGTTCGTTTCGTAGGTCAATTTTTGTTTGAAAAGAAAAAGAAAAACTAGCCGCCAGATTAAATAACTTGGTCGCCAGATAAAAAATAAAAATAAAAAACTTGATCGCTCGTGGCGACCGCATTTGCCAAGCCCTGGTTAGAGCATAATAAAAATAAAAGTGTCCAGTTAAACTGGTGGCATTGAGTTCACGGGCTATTCACACTAATTGTATATTATGCTTTTATTTCAAAGAATAAGGAGAGTAGCCCCCCGTTCCCCGCTTTATACTTAACCAATGAACCTTCAAATCTAATCATGGAAGCACATTATCCGATAAACCAGTATACAAAATTTGAAGGAAATCGGATAATTCTGCATAAAAAACCTATTTGTCTAAATTATGGGGGGATTAGCCCCCCGTTTCCCCCTTTATACTTAACCAATAAACCCCTAAAACTAATTAGGGAAAAGGGCGCCTATTTCAGAACTTTCTTGGGAGGGGGGGAGGACTTTTCTTTGATGGCAGTGGCATTGGTTCGGAGGGGCTGTAACATCCCTCCCTCCGAACGAGAAACGATTACTGAATCAAGGATACAAAAGAAGTAAAAACTTCGAATAAGAAATCATAAAAAAACGATGAAAAATTCCGTCTTAGCAGGTATAATTTCAAGATATTAACAATGAAAGTTTTCCGCGTTAGACAAGTTTTGTTACGTTTGTTAAAGGTAGCCTCTAAGACTGTTAAAACATTCTTTCTACATTGCACTTCTGAAGAGCATAGGTGTGTTACAATACAACTTGTGAAAAAACAAAATCTATCTATAACAGAATTATTCTCAATCGGAAAAAAGTTTCGACGTAAAAGCACCATATAATTATACCTGCTAAGACGGAGAACTGTTTAAAATAGAGCTTTTTTACAGCCCCTTTCGACTAATTCTTTGCAGTTTTTACTGCAGGGGCGCCATTTCAAGAGTTTCTTGCGAGAAGAAGGGGGGGGGCTTTTTTTTAGGGACACTGTTTGGAATAGCACGCGGGATTGCGCAAATTGCCCACAAAATAAAAAATCTCACGCAATAAAAAGTTCTGTGCAGGATTTTTCCCTCGTAACTTTTTTCATTAACCGGGAATATTTTTTAATTTTCATAGAAGTCCACGGATTTTTTTTTTTTTTTTTTTTTTTCGGAATTACGCATAATTATCTAATTTGTCAATCGATCGCGGAAAAAATAGCGAAATTTGTCAATTGTTAGTTGTAAAAATCGCTAATTTTCTCAAACTGTTGTAGAAAAATACTGCGAGTTTCACTGAAGATCGCGGAAACAAATAGCGATTTTTGTCAATAGGTCACGGAAAAAAATCGCAGATTACAAAATTCATTCACAGAAAAAAAGACAAATTTGTCCATCGGTAAAGGAAAAAAAATCGCAAATTGTGTCAAAATATTTTTCAAAAAATCGTGAATTTTGTATAACTATTGCGGAAAAAATCATGAATTTCGTGCAAAGGTTCCACAACAGATCACGAATTTAGCCAAACAATCACACAAAAAATTGAGAATTTCATCAAAAGACCGCGCAAAATAATCGCAAATTTTGTCAGTCAGTTTCGAAAAAACAAATCCCGAATTTCAACAAACGATCGTAGAACAGAATCGCTAATTTCGTCAAAAGATAGCATAAAACAAATAGCGAATTTCGTAAATCAGTCGCAAAAAATATCTTGAATTTCAACAAATGGTCGCTGGAAAAAATTAATTTCGTCAATCGGTCGCAGAAAAAAATCGCAAATTTCGGAAAATGATTTAAAAAAAAAAAAAAAAATTAAATGATTTGCGGGAAACGGTCACGGGAAAAAAAAAAGCGTATTTCGTCAAATGGTCGCGGAAAAAAATCCGTGAAATTCAACTATGGTCATGAGGTAATCAGCACCACAAACATCACCAATATGACACGAAATTTACAAATTTTGTGATCCATGGGAATAAGAAAATTTTCATTAAGGATTTTCTGTCAATAAAATTTTTTTTTAATCATTTTCTGCCTTCATCTTCAGACTATGATCTAAATTCCATACAATTCAGAAATCTGCAAAATCCTTAATCTCAGGTAAAGTCCTGCATTGGATCGGGCAAACCAATTTTACACGAAACCGACACAATACGTTCCCGAGTCGTCAAGCCGGGTTCACGCTAGAGATGAGTTCGGGCTCTTTTTTCTGATCCCGGGCCCACCAGAGCCCGACGATTTTTAATCCGAGCTCGAAACATTTTGTGTCATCAGAGCCCGATACCGAAAGTATGCAATATAATAAAAAAGTATTTCAAATTTGTTTTTAAAAAATAATGTCTCATATTTAAACATCTTTATATGAGAATAACTGTTAATCCAAAGTACATAATAAACTTTTTGGAAATTTACATTCATTCTTACCAAAAGGGTGGTGAAATAAAAATATACTTCCTTAAAAGGATTCTCATATTTTTCTCCTCCAACAAGCAAATCTGATGGACACCTTAACGAAATGCGTTTTATGAAAAATGCATGATATTTGCAGAAATTACTATGTATATGGCGAAGAACCGAACAACATTTTTCTATTTCCTATAAAATGTGTACATCTTAAATTATAATAGATTCCTTCCTCAAAACAATCTTACGTGATTCTTGTGTCACTGAAAATAAGATTAAATTAAAAGCGCCGTAATTGACATCGTTATTCTTCAATGACCCGATGCTTTTATAGGAAAATTGGAAACGTTGCTCGATAGCTTTCTATCAGAATAACAATACATGCTAATTATATCTACTTACGAATGAAAGCGACATCGAGAATATGCAGAGCCGCAGAATGAACAGAGTTCATGATGAAAAATAGATATAAGAATCACTAATGTTATTTTCATTTGAAGAGCGATTATGACTTGCAAACAACAGAAGACTAAAAATTTGAAAACTTTAAGCTAATGGTTGTAGGCTAAAAACAAAAGAAAATTTCGCATTAGATCTTTAAAAAAATAAAATAAATAAACGTTCCAATTAAAACATTTCGTACTGCCTTTTGGCGTCAATAGATCGTGGCCGGCAATTCCAGACATAAATCTGTAAATATGGCAAATTTTCTTTTAAAATAGCATTCTAATGCTAGAAAAGAAAAACAAGATATCTGTTTCCGATTCATCATGATCAAAATAACATTTAAATAACTTGAACTGCAATAAGTAATTTTTAAGGAAAAAATATAAGTTATTTTTATTTTTTCTATACGAGAGCAAATAAAATTGTCAGTTTCAGAAAGAATGAGCCCGAGCCCGAAGACTGGTATAAAGATAGAGACCGAGCCCGTCTCATCTCTACACGCTGCTATTTTTCACTGCCGGCTATAGGTTGACTTTGACCGTTTGACATACGGTCGGGACATATACAACCTAGAAGACTATTTGTTATTCTATTAGTACCTATTTTTAAAAAGCAATCTTCTACTATACATATAAAACACAAACGGAAATTTCGTTCCGTTCCTTTATAACTCGAGTTCCGCTGAATTGATTTTGATGGAACTTGCACTGTTCGATAGATAATTTTTCAGGGAAGGTTTTAGTATATAACACAACGTTCTACGTAGATTTAGAAAATTCTGTTATTTTGGCTGAAAAGGTTACCATTGCTATTTTTTTGGCGACCATTATTGTTGCAGAAAGAATTGAAAAGGCTATACATCTCAAAAATAAAAGAAAAAAACTGTGCTAATTTTATTAAGAAAAGAAAAAAAGAAAGAGAAAAAGAAAGATGAAAAACAGTTTTGATGATACATAATATTATAAAACGAAAATATTTAATTTAAACATGATTGGGAATATTCGTAATGCTTAAAAAATTATCCAATTGGCAAGATTGCTATTGAAAAAATATTTGGCGGTTTATCTTTTATTTTTGGCGATTTTGATTTTACTTGTGACCCCCAAATAATTTTATTTTAAGCCAAAAGGTGTTTTTTTATGCAGAAAGAATTAAAATGGCTATACATCTCGAAAAATAAAAGAAAAAACTGTTACTAATTTTATTTAAAAAAAAAAAAAAAAAAAAAAAAGAAAGAAAAAAGAAAAAAAGAGAAAGGAAAGAAAAAAAAAGAAAAACAGTTTTGATGAAAGATTTTAAGCCAAAAGATGTTTTTTCAAGTGTACGACATCATTTTTGCAATATTTTTTTTTGTACTTTTCGGTTAGCCGGAACCAGTGATATATATACATGTATATATATATACATACACACATATATATATACACATATATCTACACATATAAATATATATACACTTATATGTATGAAGATATATATACATATGTATATACATATATATTTATATGTACCTATACCACTGGCGCTCAGCTAACCAAAAAGTGCCTTTTTTTTTATTCAATTGTAAACTGTACTAGGACTTCCCTCAAAGGGATTAGTCTGAGTGATATTGCTGAGAACATAAAGTTAACAATTACGATATAAAGAAGATATCAACAAGAATGTAAGTGAATATACAGCATATGATAGACAAGAGATAGATAAAGATACAACATATGAAAAATAGCAAAATGATATAATTACAAAATATCATATATAAATTCATATACTGTTATGTTTTCATATGCATTTTTTTTATAACATTTGGCAAATAATCTCATTTTCTTAAGCGGGAATTGCTCAAAACTTAAAAAAAAAAAAAACGCCGGATCTTTTAAAACGATATTTTTAAAGTCACATAATCAGATTTGCAGCCAATAGCGTATTTTAGCAAGCGTAGTTTAACGCAAATTTAATTTAATTTTTGCAACATTTTCTTTGTGACAAATATCTAAATAAAATATTAAAAAATAAAATATTAAATATTGAAATATTAAATCAAATATTTAATATTTGAATTAAAAAAATTTCCTTTGTTTATTTGTATAACTATTTATAGAAACTCGTATACTTCAAACCACATTGATAACATGCTTTGCTACAAACGTGTCTACCAGTCTAACTACTCGTATGTCTTAGCTGTGTCTCTCTCCGAACTCATCTGTCTACTGTCTCTCTACTCTTCTGTATACCCGTCTCAGTATCCGTCTGTCTTTCTACCCGACTCTTTAATCGTGTCTCTACCTGTCTCGCTTCCCGTTACACTACTCGTCTATCAACACGTCTGTCTGTCTATATACCCCTTTCTCTACCCGTCTGTCAAGTCGACTCTGTACTCGTCTCTCTATCCACCACGCTACCCGTCTCCCTACCCATCTCACTACCCCTCTGTCAACCCTTTTTTGCACCTGCCTCGCTACCCGTCTGTCTATTCATTTCGCTACCCGTTAGCTTATCTCTGTCGCTATCCGTCTGTCTACCCGTTTGTTTACACGTCTATCTATCTCTCGCCAACTCTTCCCAATATTTAAACAATTTAGTAAACGGAAGCCGTTTATCTGTTATTAAATGCAAACAGGAGTAATTTATCTAAAGAGTGTAATCAGATGCAATTTTTTTAAATACATACATAAACCAGCATAATAATTCACCAGTTTTATTTTCATAGTAGTTTATGTCATTTGATAGTAAATCTCAACTTCTTCAACCCGAACTGCGTCAAGCTTTTTAAAAAAGCCCCAAGGTCCGTATAACTGGGAAGGGGAATTGTCCTCAGGGCTATTAGATACATGTTATTAAGTTAAGTGAAAGTTTCGTAATCGGGTTCGCAGCCAATTTCTTATGTCAGAAAGGGTGGCTTCACGCCATTTTAAATTCATTTCTGTAACTTTCTTTTTCTTTTTTTGGTGGGTGGTTGGGGGGGGGGGGGAGGGTTCCAAATATATACACTTAAATTCAAACTTTTGCCCCCATGTTAATATTAGTGTTGTTTGTATTATCAATTAATACTTTGTTGATCGAGCTTCATTCGAAACAAATGTAAAAGACTTCTACAGTTTTTTTTTTTCTAGGAGAAAGTTCCGTAATCGGGCCCTAAGCTAATCGGGGAATTTAATATCATTATTGTTTCTAACTCTTATAGAGTTAAAACAATATTGTTGCTAGCATTACTCTTGTTTGTGACCAACCTCTTCTGTGTATCTGAATAGGGAAAAGTTCCGTATCATGTACTGGTTGGTGCCAAAGGCAGTTGTAGAATCTTACAAATTTTTCTAGAGAGCGGAAAAACATGTTTTTTAAAATATTTACAAATATACGTTTATTAAACGATGTTTTTGAGCCATTTTAAAAAATTAAGTACGGTGCTAAAATAAAATTTTATTGCCATTTTCGATATTTTAATAAGAAATGAAAATACATAACAAACAAATTTAACAAAACTAAGCCATTTTTGGGTACTTCTCTATTATCCCGTCGACCACTTTTCATAACAAAAAACTATCGCCAAACTAAGATTAAACGCCAAAAATACAGTCCCATTTACTTGATGCCAGAAGCATTATACGTATTTGTTATGCCATCAAGTGGTTTTTAATTCGACATTTGCGTGTATTTTTCATTATGTTTTACTGATTTATTAGTTATTTCATTCATTAAAATAACAATTGTGTCCTTAAATTCTTATATTTTATTTATTTTGATATTTCAATGGCAACGTTCTCCCGTTTATTTAGCGTTACAGTTTGGCGATAGTTTTTTGTTATGAAAAGTGGTCGACGGGATAATAGAGAAGTACCCATTTTTTGTGATAAATAATTGTTATTGCCAGGGGGGCAAATTGTAAACAATTAATAAGCGAACTAAAAAAATTACCGGAAAAAACTTGTGGGAATCTCAAGAAAGAAATATCTGATATAAATAGCATTTAAAATCTTAAAATGGAGAAGTGGTCCGTATAAAAATGCAAAACATTATACACCTGATATAAGAATTTTTTATTTTTTTTATATTTCCGAAAGAACAGATAAAAGGGTAAAAATCCCGGCACAGATGCCATATACTCACCACGTTGGCGCGATTTTTCCCCCGCCCCTTTGGCGAAAACTGTTTGTTGTGTTTGTTTACTTTTATTTTTTATTTTAATTCTATAGATTATTTTTATATGTGTATCAATATTAATTTAGGCACAGATGTCATATACGCACCAGATTGGCGCGATTTTCCCCCGCCAATTTGGCGAAAACTTTGTTTTTGAATATTAGTTACAAATACCATACAATAATAGCATGTAATTTTTTATTTCAATATAAAAATAAAATAACGTAATAAATGAAATAGCTCCTATTATTCAAAAATGGGAAATAAAAATAAATAAATGATAGTTTGGTATAAATAAATATTGATATATATAATAAAAACAATTAATAGAATTAAAATAAAAAATAAAAGTTAATAAACAACAATTGAAACAAAATAACCGGGTTACCATGTGAGGCATAAAATTGCCATTTTGTTGCAATCGCGCCAATGTGGTGCGTATATGACATCCGCGCCTTTATTTATATCAAACTATTATTTATTTATTTTTATTTCCTTTTTTAAAATAATAGAAGCTGTTTCATTTATTACGTTATTTTATTTTTATATTGAAATAAAAAATCACGTGTACTATTTGTCACACTATTTGTAACTAATATTCAAAAACAAAGTTTTCCCCAAGCTGGTGGAGGGAAAAATCGCGCCAACGTGGTGCGTATATGACATCTGTGCCTTGTTTCATTTCACATAGAGGTACTGCTCTATTATCCCGTCGACCACTTTTCATAACAAAAAACTATCGCCAAACTGTTAGATTAAACGCCAAAAATGCAGTCCCATTTACTTGATATCAGAAGCATTATACGTGTTTGTTACGTCATCAAGTGGTTTTTAACGCGACATTTGCGTGTATTTTTCATTATGTTTTACTGATTTATTAGTTATTTCATTCATTAAAATAACAATTGTGTCCTTAAATTCTTATATTTTATTTATTTATGTATTTTGATATTTCAATGACAACGTTCTCCCGTTTATTTGGCGATAGTTTTTTGTTATGAAAAGTGGACGACGGGATAATAGAGAAGTACCCACATATGTATTGGTACTTTTATGTTAACTTGGCGCAGTTGATAAATCGCCAAATATTTTTCTCATAACATCTTCATATTGCATTCATTTCATTTAAATATAAATCTTTCACTGATTTCATTTGAAATACACACATTAAAAATACACGTCTTTCGCTCATTTAATTTAAAATACACGTCTTTCACTAATTCCATTTAAAATACTAAAAAGGAAAAGAAAATAAGAAATAATGCCACAAATCGAAACCTTTTATTTAAACATCAAAGAATTGTTCCTAACATACACACGCGAAATAAAAAAGCTGCTAATGGTGTGATTTACGCCAAATCTCTAATACTAATATTACTCTTACTAATCTCTAATACTTTTCAAACAGAAAAAATTCCAGATTAACTTTTCATTTTTATTAAATTGAAATATATTTTATTGTGCTGAATATTAGTGCTTGCATATTTTTTTGCTCCATGTATTCCATGAACTTTTCAATTCCGATTGTCTACGAAGATCTCCCGCCGGTGAAAATGACGTACGCACAAAATTTAGTGACGTATGTACTTTAATTGTGCTTTTTTATCTATTTTTTTAATATAACTTCCAAACGGTTTGACACTTATTCTTGGTAATAAATAGACGACGTTGTCACCTTTATAGGTACCTGCTGTAAAAATTTGAACGAAATCCGTTAAATATTTTTTGAGTTATGCTTGACGAAAGGTTTTAATATCCATCGTAGCTATATATGGGGCAAAGTAATACTGCGCTGTGTATGAGTCTTCGTTGCACTCAGACAATTAATAGCAATATACTTCTATTTACATCATTCTACCTTATATATGAAATTTCGTTCCGGCTGCTTATAACTAGAGTTTTGTTGAATGAATTTTCGTAGAACTTAAACTGTAAGATAGATCATTTTTCAGGGAAGGTTTTATTGTATAACATATCGTTCTACGTAGCTTATAGTTATAGAATTATTATGGGAAGTTCTATAATCAGATCAATCCGATTATGAAAGATTAACCTTTTTAAAAAATTCTGCCGAATTGGATTTCGATGAAACCTACACCGTTAGTTAGATAATTTTGTAGGAAAGTTTTATTATATAATAACATATCATTTTACGTTGCTTAGTTCTAAAATTATAGGGGGAAATTCGAAAATCGGGTGACCCTTTTTTATCAAATATTAGCCTTTTTAATGTTTGATTCCGGTTATGAAAGATTAGCCTTCTGAAAAAGTTCGGATGGATTTTGATGATAATTGTATTGTTAGTTAGATGCTATTTAAGGAATGGTTTTAGTATACTACATATTGTTCTACGTTGCTTAGTCAAACAGTTAAGTGTGAAGGTTATATAGTCAGGTGAACCCGAATCCGAAAGATTGGCCTTTTAGAAAGTTTTTACTGAGTGTATTTTTGGCGATTTGCATTGTTAAGTAGATAATTTTTAAGGATGGTTTAGTATATTTCATATCGTTCTATCGAATTATGTGGAAAAGTTCGATAATCAGATGAACCCGATTATCAAAGATTAGCTTTTATAAAAACTTCTACTGGATGGCTATTGTTAGTTAATTTGTTTGCATTGTTAGTTTGATAATTTTTAGTGATTGTTTTAATATATTGCATATAGTTTTATCGTTCTTTAGCAAACACTAGCTGTAAATTACCAAATAAAATAGTTGGTTCTTAAAAGCTAAAATTTTGACTGCACATTGGAAAATATAATAGTGCAATGGCGTCATTTTTCAGTAATGTGGAAGGATATTCCAGCTAAATATACAGATTGCTTTCAAATACTAGGTCAAATTAAACGATATATTTCGTTTGATTCAATGTTCATTTGTAGAAACCGACCAGCGCAGCGGGCGTAGCTTGCTAGTTGTCATATACAGGGCTTTACAAGTTTGATAAAATCTGGTAGCCAGCAAAAAATACCTCCTGATTACCCCCTCATTGATTTAAAGAAAACATAAAAGTTTTTTAGGAATTAATTGAGAAAAAATAATAACAAGCAAAGTTTAGAATAGTACATAATTTTGAAAGAATTAGGTAAGAAGATATTTTAATTTACACATGTTTAAATTCTTAGAAGTTTGAATTATGATGTGTATTTTGAAAACTTGTTTCTTTATATTTAACCACATTTACTTCAATTATAAGAAATTTATCAGATTAATACTTTTACGTCGTGCAAATGGCGACCATACGCATGTTCCCAAGGTGGTCATTTTAGAAAACAAATGTGGAAATCAATGTGCTAAGGGTGATTTTCAAAATGTCTATAAATATCTGGAAAAACTTATTACCATTTATTGTTAACACCAGAGATCACTCAAAAGAAGTCAGTAACTCCCAGAAGAAAATCCTTGAACTACCGTGCACAAAAAGTGCTCAAAGGTCATAAGATAAGAAGGAAAACTTGAAAGATATCAAAAGAAAGAAAGGATCATCAGAGCATAATAGTAAGCAAAATAGTTTGTCTGCCGAGTATTCTTTCACATTTTAAAAGTTATTTCAATACATGGGCCACCTTTAGAACACCATGCGTCAAAGGTGACCCACAAGCTACAATTTTGAAATTTTACAATTTCCAAAAAAATTCCTTGTGACAGATTTTTCTTGAAAATATCCTACTATAAGTGTGTGACAGATTTCAGAAAGTCGATCTAATAGAATACAAAATAGTCCACTGGGACATATATGTCCCAACCGTAGTCAAATGTTCCAAGTCAACCTGACTCGCAACGAAAATAAGCCGCGTCAACCCGGCTCGATCCATACAGCAGATTGGGTCGTGTTCCCGACTCAATGCAGGAGCAAGGGACCTGAGACCAAGGGTTTTGCAGATTTCTGAATTGTATAAAATTTAGATCATAGTCTGAAGAGGAAGGCAAAAAATGATCGCGGAAAATTTTTACTGTCAGAAAATCATTAAGGAAAATTTTCTTATACCTATTCATCACAACATGTGCAAATTTTGCGACTTCTTGATGGTGTTCATGTGCTGATTACCTCGTGACCGATTGAATTTCACGACTTTTGCTCTTGATTGTTCAATAATTTTTTTTTTTTTTTTTTTTTTTTTTTTTTTTTTTTTGTGATCATTTTCCAAAATTCGCTATTTTTCTGTGAATCATTGACGGAATTGATTTTTTCAACCATTTGTCTAAATTCATGACATTTTTTCCCCCAACCGATCGACGAAATTTGCTATTTGTTTTCGCCATCTTTTGGTGAAATTCGACACTTTTTTCTACGATCGTTTGTTGAAATTCGGGAGTCTTTTTCCGCAACCGACTGACAAAAATTGCTATTTTTTGCGCGATCATTCACGAATTTTTTTTTCGACCATTTGTCGAAATTCGCATTTTTTTTTTTTTTTTTTGGCAACTGATCCACGAAATTCGCTATTTCTTTTCGCGATCTTTTGACACAATTCGCGACTCTTTTCTACGATCGTTTGTTGAAATTCGGGAATCTTTTTTGCTCAATCTTTTGATGAATTTCGCGATATTTTTCCACAATAGCTATACTAAATTTGCGATTTTTTTCCGTGACTGATTAACGAAAATCGCTATTTGATTCAGTGATCTTTGGAGAAATTCGCAATATTTTTCCACGGTCATTTGAAAAAATTAACGATTTTTTCCGCGACTAATTTGCCAAATTAACTATTTTTTCTAATTCCAATTCGTAAAATTCGCGGTGTTTACCGCGATCGGTTGACGAATTGCTTTTGCGTAAAAAAACAACAACAAAAAAAAAAAAACCACGGACTACCTCTAAAATTTAAAATATTCACTGAAGAATCACATGTTTGTGAAAGAAGTTAAGATAAGAAAGCAAAATCTCACACTGCATTTTTTATTGTGGGGGCCTATTTCAATTTTGTGCACGATTTGGACAGTCCTGCACGCTTTTTCAACCCATGTCCCTAAAAAAAACTTTGTTTGCCCCCCTCCCCAAGAAACTCTTGGAATGGCGCCCCGGCAGTAAAACTTGCAAAGGAGGAGTTGAAAATGACTGGAAAACAGCTCCATTTTAGACAGGTCTCCATCTTAGCAAGTATAATTGTATGGCGTTTTTTTCATCGAAACTTTTTTTTTTCCGTTTGAGAAATAATGACGTTACAGACAGGTTTCGCTTAAACACGTTTCACTGTAATACACCTATGCTCTTCAGAAGTGCTTTGTAGAAAGGAGGTTTTAACAGTCTTAAAGAATACCTGGAAAAACGACCTCTATAACTGAAAACTTTCACAATATTTTAAAATTCTACTTGCTAAGACGAAAACCTGTCTAAAACAGAAATTTTAGAGGTCCCTTGAGATTCTGTATTAGAAGTATTGTTGTCTTTGTATCTATGATTCAGTAAACGTTTCTCGTTCGGAGAGGTTGCGGGAGGGGGGGGGGGCGACAGCCTCCCCGAACTCCAGCCTTGGCTATGCCACTACCTTAAAAAAAACTTTGCCTCCCCCCCCCCCCAAGAAAGTTCTGAAATGGCGCCCCTCAGGCTGTGGAGATTATTAAGAGTGTACTGTAAATAATATGATTTAATAAAGCAATTAATTTGATAGTATTGTAATGACTGCAGTAAATATAATGTGACACTAATAATGCAAAAATCAATATCAAATATTTAAGAACATTAATTAACCCACTACTATCTCCACCCCTAAAAAAAAGAAAAATTCCCTGAATTTTGGGCTAAAAGGGGAAATTCACCTCTAAAATTTTAGCCCTGGGAGGAAGTGTTTTCTTTTGGCCATGTTGTACACAGCTGAGAAGCAATTGATAGTTTTTTCTCACATATATTTTTTAAATTAGCCAAAATTCTCATTAATGTCTCATTTTGAGAATGTTGGAATAGCAAGACATCAGAAAACATTTTTGATATTTATTAGCTTCTGTGCTTATTTTTTTATTGTAATCAAATCTGACAAATTATTTTAACTTTTAGAACAATTTTTGAATTTTTTTTTTTTTTTTTTTTTTTTTTTTTTTTTTTTTTTTGTCTGACCTGTGATGACGGATAAATTTTCTGAAATCTCAAATTTCTTTAAGTGGCGCCCCTGACAAGGAAGCGTCTTATCAGAATGAACCTATATGCAAAATTTGAAGCAAATCGGATATTTCTATCAAGAGTTACGTAAATATTGCATATTAGCTCTCAGGCTTTGATAGCCTGTGAACTAAAAAGTAAAACAGTCAGAAAATCAAACATACTGTTTTTCTAACCATTTTAATCAATTGAATAATTAATATTGTTATGTCTTTTTTTTTTTTTATCAGAGAGTCAGAGCATCCCCCCTTTTACAAAAAAAACATGAACGTAAAACTGATGTTGCTCGGAAGGTTCAGGGAGAGAGGCGGAGCACCTCCCCCCCCCCCGATGAAAAACAAATTGTATTTATTTTTTTAAAACAAAGTCATCAGACATTTAAAAAAAAATAGTTCCTTAAATTTTAATGGCCTGCTTAATGGAAAATTTTAATGGCCCCGACACACACACACCTCCTTGCCGTTGCGCTTAATTTAAAGGTACCCGACCCCTTAAGGGTGCATTCAACACCAAACTGCTTACTTTGAGACACATTTTTAAATTCATTTTTGCTCTAAAATGCATCCAATTGGCAGGTTCTCTTATTCAGAAGCTTTAAATTGTCCGTATTGTCTCGATTTTTTGATAAAAGCAAAATATATTTCAAAAAATGCTGTCAAAGTGGACATTTTGAACCGAATTTCCAGAAGCGATAGCGGTGGAAACAAAAAAAAAATTACCGTACTGTGAAAATAATTGTTTGTAAATCAATTTATAATTAATTGAACGAAAAATAAAAACATGGGTCCATTATAAATCTCTTCATAAATCACGCAGCCACGTTTCATGTTTTTACTTTTAAAAATGAGTCTGAAAATGTGTCTCAAAATTTTGAGTTGTTGAGCGTGGAATTTTTTTTTTTTTTTAATACCGCCCTTAAATGAAATTAGGAATCACCACTTACAATATTTAACAAAAGATGGCGACACTAAAGATTTTGACTGAAAATCACGTGAGCAAATGCATGGAGCCATGCCAAATGAAAGTGAAAGAAGTTCTTGCAGGCTAGATGAAGGATTATTTTCACTTTCGCCTCACTAGGTTATTTATGACAATGATTCAAAACGTTTAATGCGACGTTGCATTATGATTTTATAAATCTTACACACAAGTTATTGATTTATTATTCATTCCTAAGATTTATTTCAACGGAAATAGTTGTAGTCATTACCTTGCTTATAAAGTATCATTTGGTGATTTTTTGTCTTATTATAATTTCATAAGCGTTAGTTTTGAGTGAATTTTTATACGCATTGTTTCGCCTTTTCCGTTTAACGGTGGCTATTCTTCAAGGATATTATTTACATATATGTGATACTGGAAGGCACTTTAATCAATAATTAAGTAAGTGCTAAAGAAATTAACAATGTTTACCATTACTTCTCAGTCTCTTGCTCAATTTATTCAAAAACAACTTGACCTCTACTTTACAGATTTTCACAAAGATGAATTAGAAAAAAAAATTCTGGAAATGACAACAACTATTGAACATCTAATACCAGAGATTATAAAAATTGACCCTAGTCAGATGGATAAATTTGATGGATGGAACAAAAATCCCTCTATTTTAAAAAACAGCCTATCCCAGCTTGATCAACTCAAGCCAAAATCATGTGTAATTGATCGAATAATACTTCAACTGAAAAAAGTACTTTCGAATCGCGAGGAACTTTTTCTAAGCAAAACAATTGGAATGACAGATTGGAACATGAATAAAGATTACTTGAGTGATAAACTCAGCTTATTGAAAGATGAAATTGGTGATAAAATACTAACTTGTGAAGAAATTATTACCTTTTTAAACCTTTCACCACTCAATCAATGTACTTCTGAGTTAGGATATTACAAAGCATTTGCACAAGGCATTGATGAGGAAGGAAAAAGTTTTACAAAGATTTTCTATTTCCTCAAAAGCGATGAAAAATCTTACTTTCATAAACTTGATACCACTGAGACTTGGACATGGCTCGGTAAAAGTCCTTTATCTTTATTTATCATCGAAAATAATCAATTAACCAAACATGTGCTTACTGAATCAAATCAATGTGTCACCATTCCAAACCAAACATGGTTTAGTGCTGCAATAAAAAATGATGAGCGCAACCTTGCAAAAGATGATATTCCCTTTACACTGGTTACATGCCATTGTATTCCTGCTTTTACCATAAATTGTTATCATGATGACATCATTCATGATGAAGCGAGCACTTCATTGATTAACGCCTATAAAATAGTAGATTCCGAAATGCAATCAAATATTGTAGAATTAATAGCACCTCAATACCAACCACAGTTCGAAGAAAAACTGTGCCTGTGAAAGTAATACAGTAGAATCCCGCTTAACCAAGTTACCAGAGAAACAAAATATTGACATTTTTTTCATTCTGACCAGAAAATCAGCCAAAAATTTTACGACTTCTCTTTCATCTTCACCTAGCACTTCATGACCAATGACAGTTTCTTAATCCAATGTTCAGGGATTTCCACTTCAGTAATATCCCTTGTTTGAAAATACGAAATGCAGAGGAATGTCATTACTAAACAAGTAGGTTTGTATCGAGAGACTGATCGGAATTCCAATGTTACGCAGTGCATGCTCGTTTGAAAAGGGAGATAGCAGCAAGAGAGCTGTCTACTATCTTTCCTACCCTTGAAGAGGTTAGAGGGTCTGCATTTTTTCCAGAAAGGAGGATAGGTTACTTCTCTATACATTCAAGACAGGGTGGTATCTGTCAGACTGACAATTGGACGTTCACATTCTGTTTGCATTTGTTTTCGTGCACAGTAGAAAGTATGTTTTAAATTGTGAAAATTAGTTAAAATGAGTACAAAAAATAAAAATTATTTTGATTGAACAAAATTTGATGCATTGAAGTGGTTAGATGGAGGACAATCTAAAAGTGTAAATATATCATAAGGGCAGTAAGCAGTACCATAAAAATTAATAAAGGTGTCTGTAAATTTGTGTTCCATCACTTTATTTAGTAATGATTTATGTAAATCTGGTTTATCCAATTTTTTTGTTTATCCTAGATGAGCTCGGTCCAATTTAGCTCGGATAATCAGGACTTTACTGTAACTTGCTAAACTGATGAAGTGCATGATTTTAAATTCATAACAAGATTTCTAAAAGGAGAAACAATTGAGAAAATTTAATTACTCCTTAAATATCTGAAACCAGATTCGGAAAAAATGTTGTTTTTATTTTCAAACAGCAAAGGATGCGATTTATTTCTGATTTACAATTTTTGTTATTCTATTGCCATGGAAAATGTTTAATAGTAACATAATCAGGAATATAAACTTCTTTGATTCTTTTTACTCAATAATCCTATTATGATAAAATTTCTCTATTGAATCCTGTAATTATCAATTTCTGTGCTTAAAGTGTTTATTTAATGCTAATGTGTCTATTTTAATCGAATCTAACAAGTTATTTTAGCTTTTGTGCCATTTCTGAATTATGCTGTTTGTGTTGGACCTTTAACGACTAATACACTCTGAAATATCGAATTACTTGAAAGGGGCAATTGCTTGCCCCCACCCTATCCATATAACATCATCATCATTATGCATCAATGTACTCCCCTGGCACGTCCTGTGCCAGTCAAAATCTCTTTATTATTTTTATGTATTTACTATTTGTGTTAAATAGCAGCTTTTAATGAAGCAAAATATCATCCACAGAAGCTACATGAATGTTAAAATAAATATGTTTGGACAGTAAACTTTGTATGGAACTTATTTTAAATGGGATGTTGCTGGAAGATTATTTTTTTCTTAAGAACTTTATTATGGTGCTTGCAAACAATGACTACTTAATTATTTTCATATTTTAGACGTAATGTCACAATGTATTTATTAATCTACCCGTCTGTCATAAGTTGTACTGTTTTGTTAGGTTTTTTTCTGTTCAAATAATGTGTATGTATAAATAATTGATATTATATGTATTTTTCTAGCTGCATGTTTGCATTGTGCATTTAAAGAAGCATTGTAACTTTAATTAATGCATAATATGTTATACTACTTTTCGTGTTTTAAATCTCGAGTAATTTTTTTAGACACAAACTCCTTGCAACAAAATTCATTTCACCAAGACTATTTATCTCACTGATTACATAAAATAGTAAGCATTATGAGGGCTTCATTAACATTGGATGTAAGAAAGGATAAAAGTATGACTGGATAGTATAAATGAAGAATATTCTTTATATTTTAAAGTTAGTGTTTGGTAGTCAGCCTAAAATTTGGCCAAATAGGCAGTATTCGGCCAAATCATTATTTGTTACATCCCTAATAAAATAACAATCTTTTAATTTAGCAAATGAGAGTAGTAATAGTAACTAAAGAGTTATCTTTCATAATCCTGATACAATTGAAGCTTAATAAATTCATCACATTGATACAAAAGTTGGTAGCATATACTCTATTATACATTTTTTTTTCCATGATCAGAGTGCTTTTATCATCAATGACTCGCCATTATTATGCTGACCGAAATCTGTCACTTAAAAATAAAAATGGCATTTTATGTTAGCCCAGTATAAATCTAGCAGCTTTTACTTTTTATGTGTAAATTAGAAAAAATGCTTTGATGTTGGCATAAAATGTTTTGGTTTGTAGAATAATTTCTTATTAAATCGTTTTTTATTCTTTTTGTATGTCAAATGAAATGAGTGAATGGCCTATTCCAAATGTATGTATATGTATTTTTAATGTGTGCTTTAAATGAAAGAAGGGTACTTAAAGAGTATTATCCGTGCCAGGAAGATAGATTGCCAAAAATGGTTGTCAACTACCAATTGTGTTCCAAACGGTAATTTAATGTACATTTAATCAATACATAACATTGTTAAAAAGGATAAATAAGATAAAAGCAAACTAAAGTAATACAAAATAGTAATTTAGTATGCATTTATTAAATACATGGGTACTTTTCGGTTAGCCGGGCGCCAGTGATATATATACATGTATATATACACATATATTTACCTGTATATATATATATGTGTGTGTGTGTGTATATACATATATATTTATATTATGTACATTTATCACTGGTGCCTGATAATCAAAAAGTACCAATACATAACATCAAATTGACAACTTTTAGCAATAAGCAATATGAACTATGGTAGTTCCAGCGGATTGTTATGCCCACCAGAATGAATATGATGTAAATAGTCTTTAATATATAAATATACTGTATCAATGAATAAAATATACCAGGGGGTTCTACCCCCTGCTCGCTAACGCTCTTCAACCCCCGTGAATTGCGACGCAATTCACATTTTGAACACTTTGTTTTGTGGTCCCAGCTAACTCGTCACCTTTTTCAGCAACTCTAGCCAAAATGAATGCTATCATAAATCCTTTTAACATATGAAATTGACAATTTTTTTTAATGTAAAAAAGATAAATGAAAACTTTGTTGAAAACACAATTAAAAATGCATTTAGTTGGTGCTACCAGTGGACATAAATCATTTAAATACTATGAAAAAATGATCTTGGAAACACAATTAGTTTAAAACTCATTGCATCTATAATATTGTATAGCACGGCTTAAATTCATTAAACAAAACCACTACATGATAGGAAAATAGTTTATATATATCATCAATCATCGTATTATAGAGTTCTGGAAAATAAATTATTTTTACTTCCTCAAGATAGCAACAGATGGCAGCAGGTGCAACCTAGACCTTGATATTTTTTATTCTGTCCAATTTTTGTATGAGTGAAATTTGTAAATAAATTATAAATAATAGTTGAGAATTCGTTTGAAATTAACGATATTACTCATAGTTAAAGTGAGGAATCATCTCAAACGCTTTGGATTATGTACATGTTATTTTATTTTTAATAATTGCTAGTTTGAGTTTGACTGCTTTCACACTGGCCGCCATATTGGATTTAGAGGCAGAGCTGATCTTACCCAATCTAGCCTGTTCATTGGTCTGAGCTCTGGAAACTATGTTTGTTGCGAAACGCTAAGCTAGAAATTCAGCCTTATTTCTGCGCCACGTAAGAGAAAAATATATATAGATTATAACCAGAGTTGTAAAATATAGACGCACACACGCACGGAAAATTTATGCAAAATTCGAAACTTAGCAGAAATTTATTTTTTTTTTTTTTTAAATACTGAGAATTATAAATATTTCCAAATTTTATATACAATTTTTTTACTGTTTGCACACAATTCAAAGTTTAAAGACGCAAAACATTGTTTTAACATCATAGACGGTTTTATTTCTATTTTTCGCAGACTAGAGCTTGGTGCCAATCAGTTTTCCATCGGCAGCTGCAAGGACTTTTTAGCCCGGCGGCGGCAGTTAAATTGAATACTTTCATAGTGTTAGAAAACATTTTAAATTGAATTTCTTTAAAATGATTTAAAACTAAATTTAAATATTTCAAAATGCATCAAATTTTAATGAACATCAATGACTGACTGGCGGATAGCCAAAAAAAATAAAAATCTGTGGCTGGAAAATTTTCAAAATAGAAACAAAAATAATAATAGAAAATAACAATAGAAAAAAGTATCATAAATGATACAGAAGAAATGATGCATTATTTTTAGGCACGTGTTTTTTGTTTTTTATCAAATTAGATTCTGCAGAAAATTGTTTACTTTCAAATGACAATTCATAACTCTAAACACAGCCAAAGCTGCCGCCAGGATGTAGCACATATCTTAGCACACCATCAAACACAAACACGAGCAACTCGCTCCAAAATGGTACTTAGTGTGGCCCACATACGTTCGTTCTATTGAACTTTAGGATTATTCATCATTTTTTTTTTATTTAAAATTAATTTTAAATATATTGTGATGAGGAAAATTACAGTATGCATTTACAACGTAAGCACAGTCAATCGAGTTCTTTTGATAAAAGAAGTGCAAATCAAACATCAATAATTGCAGCTTTTGTCAAACCTCAAAATAAGCATGGAAATGGATATATTGATCCCATTTCTGAAAATATTGAAGGCGGGGGAGTATTTCCTCTGAATTGACTGTTTCCTGGAGTGAGGAAACTCTTAAAGTCTTAGATGATTTTGCTAAGCCTGCTCTCTGAGAAAATTCTGATTCTGAAATGCTTGTTTCAATGTTGTCTGAAATGTTGTATTGTTCTTTTAACCAAAATAATTATTCTTTAATTAATATTAATTAATTTTTAATATAAATGATAATTATTTTAAGCTATTGTTTTTAATTCATAACGTCAAAATAGTATAACACGTAATTTTATTAAACATTAAATTATTTTGCAGAAAGTTTTTGACCCAATATTTATGTGCACAGAAATTTTTTGGTTTTATACAAGTCTAATTATATCTGATGCTATATCATATTATATAGTTATTTAAGTATATAAATACTTCTGCCACTGACTTTAATAGGCAAACTATATAATATTAACTATGCAGTTAAGTTACAATGCAAAAGAAAAAGTGTTACTGTAATTAATACGGTACTTTTCGGTTAGCCAGGCGCCAGTGAAATGTATATATCTATATATACATATATATGTATACATACACACATATATGTATGTGTATATATGTATGTATATATACATACATGCATATATATATGTGTGTATGTATAGATATATGTATATCTATGTATACATAGATATATAAATTTCACTGGCGCCCGGCTAACCGAAAAGTACTATTAATACTTTTGGTATCGTTGGCGCAGTGAATCTGACCTGGCACGGATAATATGTAAGCACCGAAAGGAGTAAAAGGTTCATACTTTAAAAGAAATGAATGCAATATAAATTATGGTGGTAGAAAGAATATTTGGTGATTTATCACCTGCAACCAACTAACATAAAAGTACCATAAAAATAAATAGCCACTGACTTTAATAGGCAAACTATATAATATTAACTATGCAGTTAAGTTACAATGAAGAATGCAAAAGAAAAAGTGTTACTGTAATTAATACTTTTGGTGTCGTTGGCGCAGTGAATCTGACCTGGCATGGATAATATGTAAGCACCGAAAGGAGTAAAAGGTTTATACTTTAAATCAGGGGTTCTCAAACTTTTTGACAGATGTACCACTAAATCGAAGTTCATACTTCCGCGTACCATCAGGTAACAAACGTAAAGCTAATATAGTAAAACCTGTCTAAAACGAAATATCTCTCCAGCCTTTTGTATTTTCGTCATAGCAGGTTTATTGCATTTAAAAATGAATGATTACATTAATAAATTGACTCCTTTAAAATAAGATTCAAGTAAAAAGTAGTATCATCATTAAATTTTAATAATGCATACAATATCAAAATACAGTATTTGATATTGTATACAATATTTTGTATAACAAAGCCCGAATCCTTAATGACATATTGGAGCACACTGATTTATATACTGTTGTAGTAGGCTAATGAAAAGGGTGGGCTTGTTTTATCAAGTACAACTTCATCATGTCTGGCTCAATATTAGGAAGTTTTAGTCATAAGTCAGATTCGATGTTTAGTTTATTCCTGTACTTGTTTTTCATATAATAAAGCGGGGGATAAGCACATTCACAGAGATATGTTGTTCTAAACACAACCAGACTTAGACGATATTAGACGGTACTCTGATATTCTCGTCAGCGAAAATTCTGTTACATTCATCCTTTTGAATGTGGACTCCAGAATCCAACACAGGAGATGAAAGCTGAATAAGTTCACTTCTTTCCTCTCTCGTGAGATACAGTGGTCTCAAATGCGAAACAAATTTCCAGAACCCTATTAAGGTCATGTGGAGTCCAAGGCCCAGTACCTTTTCGGAGCCAGTCTCAAACTTAGATAATAACTATAATTTTTTGGGGGGAGTATTCTGTGCTTATCCTTAGACATGGTTACCAAGTTAATCAAAATCTTTTTTAGTTTTGGGGAAAATAATTGCAAAAAAAACCTGCATTTTTAATAAACTTTTTGTAAACAATTTTATTTATTTTGGGGGCCTTCATCAGTGGTGGTCCTACGCCACGGCCTAGTCGGACTCTGCATTAATCAGGCCCTGCGAATTTCTTATCCAAAGCTTAGTTAGCGCATTTAACATAGACATGCAATACAACTGTATTAATAATCTGCATACCTTTAAATGCGACAATAATGTAGCGCAGTAGGCAAACCAGGGCCTGTTTACCGAATATGCCCGGAACGTGATTACCCAAAGAAATACAAAGGGGTCCCTAAATTTACTTTTCAAAATAACCTTTTAGAGAAAAAAAATTCAATCAGGGTAAAAAATGTATTTTTTACTTACAAAACTTTTATCTAACAATTATAAAATCTCTTTTTAAATTGTTGTTTACTTTAAAGTTTGATGGTAAAATTTCAAATTGTTGCAGCATACAAAAAATGGATTTAGTAAATAAAACAATTGGTAGAGGGGAGCCCCAGAGTAACGTCAGGCTTCCCCTACTTTCATGTCTTAAGTGGGCCCTGAGGCAAACACTTGCAAGTTTCTTCATACATTTATGTATATACCACCTCAATACATATGGACAATGCTTTACCTCCAATCCGGACTGCATATGACCACAGTTTTTGTTTGATTTAAATAATCTTACCCTCTTGACCATTTTAAATAACCTTACTCTCTTAAAAACTGATTTCCATGAAATGGAAGGAAACTGTAACAATTTTTGTACAGAGAAGAAAAATATTTCAATCAACACAATGACTAAATTTATGAATTATATTTGAAATAAGACTTTTATTTCAACATTACTAGAAGCTCTTCTAGTACAAAGAGAACAATGAGTTATAAATTACACTTTGAATGTTATTTTGTTTTAACTCCCCTACTGACACAAGCTCCTCCTACTTCCAAGCATTCAGACTTTATCTTCAGATAATTCAATTTATAAAGCATGTTTAAAAACAGTTCTTCCGCTAATTAAAAATATTTCATTCATTAATTCATTAGAAATCTAATAATTGTATTTTTAACTCTGGAAAACTGATTATATCATAAGCGTTGTGTACGACTTTCAGCAAGTCTACTATAACAAATATTTCTGGTAACAAAAAAATTGAAAAAGCATATATAAATCCTAAATCGCGTTCGATTTTTTTTTTCCAAATTTATAAATTTAAGCCGTTTTTGATTCCATAATAATATGCTGCATTTTGTGTTTTATTTCACGTACCAGTATCGGACTTCTGCGTACCAGTAGCCAGAGCTTCATGTACCAGTACTGGTACGCGTACCATAGTTTGAGAACCCCTGCTTTAAATGAAATGAATGCAATATAAATTATGGTGGTAGAAAGAATATTTGGTGATTTATCACCTGCAACCAACTAACATAAAAATACCATAAAAATAAATAAATAAACTAACAAAAAAAAAAAAAAAAAAAAAAACCTGAAAACTATTTAAATGCTATTCATTTTAAAGTGCTTGAGCAATTAGTAACAGAAGAAACATAATTGATGTTAACTACATATAACACAGATTAATTTGTTTGAACAGTCATTCTTTTATTTATAACAATTATACTCAATTAATAAGAGCATACTCAAGAAATTTTGAAAAAATTTAGCAATGTTCTTCTCAAGTGGGTGTGTGTATAACTGTTTATAAAACAGTTTTTACAGAATCATAATTATGTGGGCATAAAAAATGATGAAAATTTTGTCATTTGCCGATTTATAGCTGATTGGCAACACAATGAAATATTTTTTTTTAAACTGCTGTTTTGTAATCATTAACCTTCATTCTACGGTTGGGTAAAATGTACCCAAGAAATGCTTCTACTCTGCACGCTGAATCATTTTAAATAAATTCAACTTAAAGATTTTGTTTCATGAAAATACACTTCAATATAGAAAAAATGCCCTTTTGTGAGTGTTAATCTTCCATTTTATATGTTAGGCAGGAATATTAACTTTAGAACTTTTCTTACTCAACATGCTGAACCAGTTTAAATGTTTAACTTAAATAAGAACATTTTTTATGATTTCAGTTTTGTCATATAAATATAAATGTTTTTGATTTGTAGAATTTAACAGCTTTATTATACTGGCTATAAGAAAATTTAAATTGTTCAGAATTTTTTTGATACTCAAAAAATTATTTTTAAAACATGAGTTAAATTTACCAAACAGTGAAACTTTTAAAAATCTTTCAGCAATAATAGAATATCAATCAAATCAGAAATAAAATAAACGGTGTGCCAAAGAAACGCTATTTATGTAATATTTTAAATTAAATTTGCTGTAAAAATATATAAAAATTGGCAATATCACTTCCCTGCGTAATTTGAAAATTATTCTAAACAAGAGTAGAGGGGGAGGGTCATAAATAATGATGAAAAAGTATACAAACATACAAATTTGTTGTAAAGAAATACACACACATTAATATTTTTTTTAATCCCCCCCCCCTCCCCACTACCAAGTGAGATAATTACTGCAACTCTTTTGACGCTTTTTATACAAGTAATTTGAGCTCTGATCATAATTGCTTAGTTAGGGAAAATCATAGAAGTAGGAATATTAGATTCTTAATTCCTATTTTACTATCTACTTCCATGGGAAAAGAAAATGGTCACGTTTTTATGTTTTTTATTTATAAATTGATTGGTTTGTTGGTTGGTTGCAAAGTCAGCTTAACTGGTTAGTCAATCACTGAAATTTATCATCGAAGATAATAGGGCACGGGCATGTGACGTCACGCTTCAGCTGCTGGTTTATTTGGGTGGCAGAAACCATCCCTATTCTAGTGTAATTTTCTCTAATAAAAGTGTATTAGTGGGCTTTTATTTTTCTGTTCTTTTTCGAATATATTTTTAAATTAGAGTTTTAAAGTTTTTAAACAGTGTTCTATGGCGGAACAGGCCCAAGGGGGTGGGGGGACAGAAAATTTGGGGGTGAGAGGTTTTTTTTTATTAATGAGTAACGGATGTTGCAATTTTTTTAAACATTTTTTTTTTAATATTTAAAAACATGTGTGCAGGAGGGGGGGTGGAGAACGAAGGAGTGGAAAATTCGGGGATAAGGAATAATTTATATGATTATTTTTTTGCCACTAGAGAGCAATAGATAGAACATATATTTTTTTAACATAAAATAAATGATTAAAATATTTAAAAATAGTTTACGCTCCTTTGTATGCCGGAGGGGGGGGGGGGTAAGGAGGAGGGAAACTTAAATTTGGGGAGTTATGGGGTAATTTAGGGGATTATTTTTTTTAAACAGTGAGTAACGAATGTAGCAATTTTTTAATCAAAATATTTTAAATATTTAAAAATATGTGTGCTGGAGGGGGGGGGGACGGGGGAGTGGAAATTTCAAGGATAGGGGATAATTTATATGATTATTTTTTTGCCCCTAGAGAACAATAAATAGAACATATTTTTTTATATATAAAATAAAAATTTAAAATATTTAAAAATATTATACTCTACTTTGTATGCTGGGGGGGGGGGGGGGCTAAGGAGAGAAGCGTAAATTTGGGGGAGTTATAGGGGATTTAGGGGATAATTTATTTATTTTTATTAGTGAGTAACGCATGTAGCGATTTTTTTTAAATACTTGAAAGTATGTGTGCTGGACGGGGGGGGGGGGGGGGGAGCAAGAGGAAAGCAGAAATTTCAGGGTAAGGGGATAATTTATATGATATATTATTTATTGTCACTGGAGAGCAACAAATAAGACAAAATATTTTTATATAAAATCAAAGATTTTAAAATATTACAACTTATTTGTATGCTGGGGGAGGGGGGGGGCAAGGGGAGAAGCGTAAATTTGGGAGGTTGGAGATGGGGTTAATTTAGATTATTATTTATTTATTGTTATTAGTGAGAATCAAACAGGAAAGAATTTTTTAAATAAAGAATTTGAAGATGTGGAACTCCGTACGATGGAGAGGGGGCGCGAAAGGGGGAAGCATAAATTTTTGGCGAGAGGGGGGTAATGTACTTGATTGATTATTGATTTATTATTACTAGACAGTAACAAATAGGGCGGATTTTTATGCTATGGAAATTTAAAAAAATTAAGGATTTTAAATTATTTTACAGGCTGGGGGGGAGGGGGGCAGAGGGAAGCATCAGATAAAGATGTAACATAGTCAGACAAGTCTGCACTTTACTGAAAATAATCGCGGTCGGATAACAAAGACATTATATTGAGAAAATTGCTATGGCTTTCAATGCTACCAAACGAAGAACAACGAAGTTTCTGCCACCCAAGCAGTGAAAATGACAGTTTATTTGTAACCGTGCCCAGGGCACGGGCATGTGACGTCACGCTTCAGCTGCTGGTTTATTTGGGTGGCAGAAACCATCCCTATTCTAGTGTAATTTTCTCTAATAAAAGTGTATTAGTGGGCTTTTATTTTTCTGTTCTTTTTCGAATATATTTTTAAATTAGAGTTTTAAAGTTTTTAAACAGTGTTCTATGGCGGAACAGGCCCAAGGGGGTGGGGGGACAGAAAATTTGGGGGTGAGAGGTTTTTTTTTATTAATGAGTAACGGATGTTGCAATTTTTTTAAACATTTTTTTTTTTAATATTTAAAAACATGTGTGCAGGAGGGGGGGTGGAGAACGAAGGAGTGGAAAATTCGGGGATAAGGAATAATTTATATGATTATTTTTTTGCCACTAGAGAGCAATAGATAGAACATATATTTTTTTAACATAAAATAAATGATTAAAATATTTAAAAATAGTTTACGCTCCTTTGTATGCCGGAGGGGGGGGGGTAAGGAGGAGGGAAACTTAAATTTGGGGAGTTATGGGGTAATTTAGGGGATTATTTTTTTTAAACAGTGAGTAACGAATGTAGCAATTTTTTAATCAAAATATTTTAAATATTTAAAAATATGTGTGCTGGAGGGGGGGGGGGACGGGGGAGTGGAAATTTCAAGGATAGGGGATAATTTATATGATTATTTTTTTGCCCCTAGAGAACAATAAATAGAACATATTTTTTTATATATAAAATAAAAATTTAAAATATTTAAAAATATTATACTCTACTTTGTATGCTGGGGGGGGGGGGGCTAAGGAGAGAAGCGTAAATTTGGGGGAGTTATAGGGGATTTAGGGGATAATTTATTTATTTTTATTAGTGAGTAACGCATGTAGCGATTTTTTTTAAATACTTGAAAGTATGTGTGCTGGACGGGGGGGGGGGGGAGCAAGAGGAAAGCAGAAATTTCAGGGTAAGGGGATAATTTATATGATATATTATTTATTGTCACTGGAGAGCAACAAATAAGACAAAATATTTTTATATAAAATCAAAGATTTTAAAATATTACAACTTATTTGTATGCTGGGGGAGGGGGGGGGGCAAGGGGAGAAGCGTAAATTTGGGAGGTTGGAGATGGGGTTAATTTAGATTATTATTTATTTATTGTTATTAGTGAGAATCAAACAGGAAAGAATTTTTTAAATAAAGAATTTGAAGATGTGGAACTCCGTACGATGGAGAGGGGGCGCGAAAGGGGGAAGCATAAATTTTTGGCGAGAGGGGGGTAATGTACTTGATTGATTATTGATTTATTATTACTAGACAGTAACAAATAGGGCGGATTTTTATGCTATGGAAATTTAAAAAAATTAAGGATTTTAAATTATTTTACAGGCTGGGGGGGAGGGGGGCAGAGGGAAGCATCAGATAAAGATGTAACATAGTCAGACAAGTCTGCACTTTACTGAAAATAATCGCGGTCGGATAACAAAGACATTATATTGAGAAAATTGCTATGGCTTTCAATGCTACCAAACGAAGAACAACGAAGTTTCTGCCACCCAAGCAGTGAAAATGACAGTTTATTTGTAACCGTGCCCGTGCCCTATCGATATACAAAATATAGGAAATCATCAGGATTTGAACTGTATGCGATCATCATGGGTTAAATATTTTGCAGAGTCATCAAATCGAAACTTATCCATTAAATATAGTCAAAATAACGAAATTAGATTTTTTTTTCAGCTTTATTACAAGCTCATCACTAGTCAATCAATCAACCAACCAACATTGAAAATAAACAATCATCTGCAACTTGCAACTTTAAAAATCGACGTTTCCACGTGATTGTTGATCATTAAATCGTGCAGGTAATATTGTTTGGATTATTACTTTAAAACGATGACTGCAAAAATCGTGAAATTAGTTAAAAACGAAATAATATATATGTTGGAAAACAATACTTACTGGGAACCATCGGACACTAAGTTTTTCCAGCAATTATTATTATTCATTTGTTTTCTGTAATCTCTAGGTTTTCAAAAAAAAAAATGCATGGATTTCTTTGTTTAATAAACATAATTTTATTAAAAACGTTAATATCTTCGTGTTTAAATAAGACCATTTTTTAGAAAATCAAAACAGCAGTTGGACATGTTGGATTTTTGTGTGCTTAGCCAGATTGGGTTTTGAAAATAAGCTAGTATTTTATACCTGGGATATTTTTAATGAATTTCTCTGAGATATTATTATTTTAATCTGCGTATATTAGTTGAATAAAATAAGGCTGCGGAACAGAAAAGAAAATTCTCCTTTCATCTGCATAAAAATTGATAAGACGTAACTGTAGAGCTTGGGATATTAACAGAAGCAAGTCTGAGTTCTTATTTGCTTCTTTTTGTGTGTGTGATGAAATAATAACTTTTTAAAGATATTTATGGTCATGGATATTATAGATATCATAAATAGAGGAAAATTTATATTTAATAAGCAATCCTTTTATTTTATATTTATGAAAGTAATTTAATTTTATATGGAAGGTTCTTGTTCTGGGTTTAGTGAGAAAATATTAATGAGTAACTTTGCTTCTTGATATTTTCTCAATGAGTGAAAATAATTGTAGATTTTTAAAATACTTGTCTATGTAAGAAATTGTGAACACTGTTTATACTTTATTTATAAGCTATTTTTTCTTCAAAAATGATCTTGTTTGGCTCTGGTACAGCATATCCTCCTTATTTTACTTTGGTCAATAAAATGCAGTCAACTAATCAACCATCTTTTAAAATTAAAAAATCAAAAGTAATTTTTGAAATATGCGGGGGGAGGGGGGGTTGTTCATTGTATATATGTACTGGTAAATATTTCTGTTTTTATATTATCTTCAGTTTATGTTATTTAATTTAGTTGTTAATTCTTTATTTATTTTACATTGATATGAAATAACATTTACCTATTGTTTAATAATGAATGAAATCTAAAATTATGGTAATTAAAATTGAAATAATGTTTAATGATCACATTTATTTGTAACTCAAAATATTTGTTTTAACAATCTTATTTTAAATTAGTGATCCTTAAATTTAAATAAGCTAGCCGATCATGAGCTAAGAATCTGTGCTCTAGTGTCTACTATTTTAAATGCATGCATATACGTGATATACATATATTTAAATAAAAAATTATTTGTATGTATTATTTAAAAAAAACTCATGTATATACAATATATACATGAATTTCAGCATTATATCTATAAATACTATGCATAAAATAAAAAGTCCTCCACTTTGGACTGGATATTTTGAAATAAGATATATATATATAGAAGTTAATCAAAGTGATTTGTGAGCCAATTAGGCTAAATTATGGTATCATATAAAAATCCATATTTTAACTAGCAAATTGTTGAAAAGATATATATATATATAATATACACATCATAAGATATGGGTATCATTTAGAAATATGAAAATGTATTTTTTCAGCATGACACACATAAAAACCTTTGTATGCACACGATAGTTACTGGATACTCTTTAAAATTAAAAAAGTGTGTACATTATAGGTGAAAACTGGGAAATTTAGTTAGTAGCCAGTGGCTGGTAGACTCAGTTTCATTAGTAACCACTTTTTAAAGTTAGTAGCCTAGCCACTATTATGTTTCAAACTTTCTTGATATCTAGATAAATTATAATCGTTGTATATAAACATATTTTTCTATAAGAGTTTTATACCTATAGTATCAGTGTATTTCGCATGATTAAACAATATATCTTGAAGAAAAATAATCCAACTGGTGAGCATCTGGCAGGAATCGAAATATTGAAGGTACTGAAATGTCCTTAAAATCCACTTGTATCCGGTGGGAAAAAAGGAAAAAATTACTTGAAATGCATGTTTAATCAAAGCTGATGAATATATTTTGCAGAATAAAACTGTATTTCTTGAAAAAATAATCCAACTAAAGAGTAAGCACATAGGAAAAAGCTGAAATATTGAAAATACAGCTACGTCGTTGAAATCTGTTTGCATCTGGTAGGAAAAAGAATTAACCAGTTCTCTAATTAGATGTATTCAATGCAGAGATCCATATTTCCATGAAAAATGGTGTATTTCTCTTGGCGATCGATGGCTGATTTTTTAATCGCCATGTGGCGACTGCTAATTTTCACCTCTAGTATACATATTATATTGAAAGTATCTACACCATTCACAATTATATACACATATATATATATATTTTTTTTTCCCCAGCATTGAAAACTTCTTTATATGCACAATTGTAAATTTCAGAGCTCAGAGATACTACAGTAAATGAATCAAAAGATCTAACTCTTGAAAGGCCTACATACAACTGACCATAGCTAAAATCTGGTTTTCATAAATCTAAGCAATTTTTTTCAAAAGTTTGATGCTGGGCTTTATTTATAGTAATTGAAAAGCTAATCCGATAGGAAATTGTATATGCTTAAATGTAAAAGGCATGAGAAAAGTTTGATTTAATATTGGAATTTTTTTTTTCTTTGCTTTAATAACATTATTCTGAAAGTTACTAACATTAAGTCTTGTACCATTACACAGACCTTTAGAAGGTGCTAAATTTCTTAGTAACATTATGATAGCTCCTGGCTTTAGTTTTTCAGTTTTTTTATGAGGTGGCATTCCAGTTGGTGTTAAACTGTTTAACAGTTCTTCAGTATATGCAAGTTGATCTTGTGGATCATCACTTATTATGATGTCAATGCTTTCATAAACTCTTTCAGTTCCTGGCATACATTGTAAAGCATGATTATTAATTTCAATTGACAAATTGTTGATCCCTGTTAGTTTGGCTCGTCCTTTAAGCCTTTGAGATATCATTGTCTTTAAATCGATGTCACGGAAAAGTTTCTGCACTGGATGTGGTACATCTGGATAGCAAATTATGGGCAACTTAATAGTTTCCCCACTTTGGTATTCACTTTTTGACCTGTAACAGTCAACTTCCTAACTCTCTCTCTCTGTAAGTTTCATAATGTAAAATTCATACCAAAATCTATGGTTATCAGGGGTGATTGTGCTCCGGGGGTACCCCGGATTTCCGGGTTTTTTCGTCGAACCTTCCGGGTTTTTCTTTCGGCTCTTCCGGGGTCATATAATCATCCTGTTTATATGCGTTTTCACGAACGGAGGCGGTTACCCTTCATTGACCTTCCAGTTCCCTTAGACCGTTTCTATTGTACTCCGTCATTGTACTGGGTCATTTCTATTGTAACCGGTCAAGGTGATTCTCAAGGTTAACCGCCTATTCTGAAAAAATGGACACTAGTGGAAAAAACAAACTGAAAATATGTTGCAAAAAGTGCAAAACTTTCGCCAAATTAGCGATAAACGTTTCAGTTACGGCAACCCTTACCCAGAACCTGATCAGAGGGAAACTAGCAAACCCTCTGTCCTGAGTGTTTCCTAACCCCTTGTCTTGTTTTAACCAAAGAATATAAACGAGAATACCGATACCGAAAGATATTCTTTGTCCTACCCCTAACCAGGAGACAAAAATCAGTCTTTTAAAAGATGCAGGAGTACGAATCTTCATCTCCCCCTCCCCCCCTCCCTTTCGTTTAACAATGCTGAACCTCCCCCAAATTCTGTTATGGGCTGCACCCGCAGAGAAAGAATCTATGTATGGAATCTGTTTATTGTAAGGTCTATGGCTGCACCAGATATCAATGAGTGCATATTTTTCGTATTTTTCAATACTCTTCCCCTCGAAATTTGCGCTTTTCTACGGCGAAATGGCTCTCGGTAGAGCATAATTTGAAAAGAAGAAAAAAAATAAGTAGGCTGTAGATTAGGGTCTGCACGGGCCGAAATTTCCAGGGCCGGGCCGAACGAAAGCTACCTTGGCCCCAGGGGTGATTCTGGTCCGAATTTTCCTAAAATTCCGAAAAATTGAGGCTATGATTTCCGAAAATTAAAAGAAATATCGGTCATAAATCCGAAAATTCGGACATAACATGTGTTGGTATTTCGGAAAATGATCGCCGAAAAAATCAATCTCGTCATTCGTTCGAAGAAAAGTCGCCAATTTTGTCAAAGGATCGCGGGAAAAACTAGACTTTCGTCAGAGAAGCGTGAAAAACGGCAAATTTCGTCAAAAACATTGCGAAAAATGGCAAATTTCATCAAAAGATTGCAAAAAACGGCAAATTTTGTCAAAACCTTTGCAACAGACGGCAAATTTCGTCAAAAACATTGCAAAGAACGACAAATTTCGTCAAAAGATCATGAAAAAACAGCAAATTTCGTCAAAAACATTGCGAAAAACGGCAAATTTTATCAAAAGATCGCAAAAAAAGGTAAATTTTGTCAAAACTATTGCGACAGACAGCAAATTTCGTCAAAATATCGCGAAAAAACGGCAAGTTTCGTCAAAATACCACGAAAAAACGGCAAATTTCGTCAAAAGATCGCGAAAAAACGGCAAATTTCGTCAAAACCTTTGCGAAAAACGGCAAATTTCGTCAAAAACATTGCAAAAAACGGCAAATTTCGTCAAAAGATCGCGAAAAAACGGCAAATTTCGTCAAAACCTTTGCAAAAAACGGCAAATTTCGTCAAAAACATTGCAAAAAACGGCAAATTTCGTCAAAAGATCGCGAAAAAACGGCAAATTTTGCCAAAAGATCGCGAAAACACGGCAAATTTAATCAAAACCATTGCGAAAAACGGCAAATTTCGTCAAACGATCGCGAATAAACGGCGAATTTCGTCAAAGGGACGCAAAAAAAGAAGTTGCGGGAGTGAACACCCCCCCCCCCCCCCCCCCCTTGTAATTTTCCAGAAAATTTGCTGTGAATTTCAGAATTTTTTTTTATTCAGAATCACCCCTGCTTGGCTCGGCCCGTACACAATTCAGTAAAAACAGGCCCGACCCGTGGAAAATCAATTAAACCACGCCTGACTCAATATCTAAAAAAAATTCAGATTTTCTTAACATACAATTAAGATTCTATATTTATAGGATAATTTTACGGTATATTTTAAAATTACTATGTGTTTGCAAGACAGAAAATACACTATAGCAACATTAATGATTACTTAGTCTTAGATGTTTTAAAATTCAAATAAGGATTCATTAAAAAGTTAATGTAGTTTAGAATAAAAGAAAAAAAAGTTCTGCATATATGCAAAAAAAACTTCCCTTGGATAATTCTCTATTAATAAAATTATCTGCCCTTTATCCTAACCCTAAGATGTGAAACATCAACATTTTCTGCTCGAATGAATTTGGCTGAATTTTTGCCAATTGTAATTTCAGAGACAGAAAAACTCCAAATGGATTTAGAACTGAGAAATTATCAGACCGATAGTTCTTTGAAAAATTTCGAAAATAAATCTCTAACAGTATTTTGGAGAAAAGAGATTGATCTTAAAGAAGCAAATGTTCAAAAATATCCTGTACTTTCAAAAATGATCAAAGCCATTTTAACTCGATAACTGGATTTTTTTTAAATTGCTATGGAAAACCTGGAAAAGTCAGAGAAATGTCAGGGAAATTTGTTGCTGATCTGGAATAGACACCTTGTTTGTTTTATGAATATTTGGAATAAATTTCTTCAATGATAAAAAAATAAAAAGACTGAACTTTCCATATCATGGATTATTTTTTAACACAATTATTTCAAATTGGTAAAGCAATCATACAAGTTGTAAATTTCCAACTGGACGAAAAATGTCCGGGCCAGGATTCGAACCTGGGATCGCTTGGCTGAAGCCGCCACGCTCTACCACTGAGCTATCCCGGTCGAATCTGGAGGGCATAATTCATCCAGTTAACCTTATTGATCAAAGCATCTGGTCTGATATTTTAATCAGCTCAACAGAAAAGATCGCAGGTAATGGAACTCCAGTAAACGCTGGATACGTGAATACACTGGATTATTTTTTAACACAATTATTTCAAATTGGTAAAGCAATCATACAAGTTGTAAATTTCCAACTGGACGAAAAATGTCCGGGCCAGGATTCGAACCTGGGATCGCTTGGCTGAAGCCGCCACGCTCTACCACTGAGCTATCCCGGTCGAATCTGGAGGGCATAATTCATCCAGTTAACCTTATTGATCAAAGCATCTGGTCTGATATTTTAATCAGCTCAACAGAAAAGATCGCAGGTAATGGAACTCCAGTAAACGCTGGATACGTGAATACACTGGATTATTTTTTAACACAATTATTTCAAATTGGTAAAGCAATCATACAAGTTGTAAATTTCCAACTGGACGAAAAATGTCCGGGCCAGGATTCGAACCTGGGATCGCTTGGCTGAAGCCGCCACGCTCTACCACTGAGCTATCCCGGTCGAATCTGGAGGGCATAATTCATCCAGTTAACCTTATTGATCAAAGCATCTGGTCTGATATTTTAATCAGCTCAACAGAAAAGATCGCAGGTAATGGAACTCCAGTAAACGCTGGATACGTGAATACACTGGATTATTTTTTAACACAATTATTTCAAATTGGTAAAGCAATCATACAAGTTGTAAATTTCCAACTGGACGAAAAATGTCCGGGCCAGGATTCGAACCTGGGATCGCTTGGCTGAAGCCGCCACGCTCTACCACTGAGCTATCCCGGTCGAATCTGGAGGGCATAATTCATCCAGTTAACCTTATTGATCAAAGCATCTGGTCTGATATTTTAATCAGCTCAACAGAAAAGATCGCAGGTAATGGAACTCCAGTAAACGCTGGATACGTGAATACACTGGATTATTTTTTAACACAATTATTTCAAATTTGTAAAGCAATCATACAAGTTGTAAATTTCCAACTGGACGAAAAATGTCCGGGCCAGGATTTGACATTTTTCGTCCAGTTGGAAATTTACAACTTGTATGATTGCTTTACCAATTTGAAATAATTGTGTTAAAAAATAATCCAGTGTATTCACGTATCCAGCGTTTACTGGAGTTCCATTACCTGCGATCTTTTCTGTTGAGCTGATTAAAATATCAGACCAGATGCTTTGATCAATAAGGTTAACTGGATGAATTATGCCCTCCAGATTCGACCGGGATAGCTCAGTGGTAGAGCGTGGCGGCTTCAGCCAAGCGATCCCAGGTTCGAATCCTGGCCCGGACATTTTTCGTCCAGTTGGAAATTTACAACTTGTATGATTGCTTTACCAATTTGAAATAATTGTGTTAAAAAATAATCCAGTGTATTCACGTATCCAGCGTTTACTGGAGTTCCATTACCTGCGATCTTTTCTGTTGAGCTGATTAAAATATCAGACCAGATGCTTTGATCAATAAGGTTAACTGGATGAATTATGCCCTCCAGATTCGACCGGGATAGCTCAGTGGTAGAGCGTGGCGGCTTCAGCCAAGCGATCCCAGGTTCGAATCCTGGCCCGGACATTTTTCGTCCAGTTGGAAATTTACAACTTGTATGATTGCTTTACCAATTTGAAATAATTGTGTTAAAAAATAATCCAGTGTATTCACGTATCCAGCGTTTACTGGAGTTCCATTACCTGCGATCTTTTCTGTTGAGCTGATTAAAATATCAGACCAGATGCTTTGATCAATAAGGTTAACTGGATGAATTATGCCCTCCAGATTCGACCGGGATAGCTCAGTGGTAGAGCGTGGCGGCTTCAGCCAAGCGATCCCAGGTTCGAATCCTGGCCCGGACATTTTTCGTCCAGTTGGAAATTTACAACTTGTATGATTGCTTTACCAATTTGAAATAATTGTGTTAAAAAATAATCCAGTGTATTCACGTATCCAGCGTTTACTGGAGTTCCATTACCTGCGATCTTTTCTGTTGAGCTGATTAAAATATCAGACCAGATGCTTTGATCAATAAGGTTAACTGGATGAATTATGCCCTCCAGATTCGACCGGGATAGCTCAGTGGTAGAGCGTGGCGGCTTCAGCCAAGCGATCCCAGGTTCGAATCCTGGCCCGGACATTTTTCGTCCAGTTGGAAATTTACAACTTGTATTTCCATATCATATTTAGCAAGACAATGTTTACTCATCATTTAATGAAGTCATTCAATTTTCAGTGCAAATAAGATAAGTTAATCAAATTATGTTTTCTTACAATTTACATTACAAAAAATAGCAGTAATTATGGTATTCTTATGTTATTTGAGTCTCATGCAGTTACATAATAAGTTATGGTGTAAATGGATATCAGTATTTTGCATCGGTAATTTTCAGGGGTTTTCACTTGTGTGTCAATAATTTTCAGGGTTTTTTACCTTGTGTCACATCACAATCACTCCTGGGTTATTTATGCAACTTGAAAGTGTTAGCGATCTTGAATCTCTAAAAATTGTAGGTAGGACTTTACCCAATCCAAGGACCCAATAAGTTTATTTTAACCTTCTCACCGCCGTGAACTGATATATCTGTTCATTATGCTGTGGGTTTCACTGCAATCTAAGCATTATTTAAATTAATATAATTCTAGAAATATAATACGGTTTTGAAACATTGAGTAGTGATTAATATGCTCAAGGTTTATATTCATATGTGTAATTAAGTTTTTTATATCAAGTTTGAAATTTCATCTTTTTTTAGTATTTAAAAACAAAATACAGTGAAAACAACATTAGAATTTTGCCCTTTTGCTCGGCGGTCAGGGAGTTAAAAAAAATTTTGTTTTTCTACTGTTTTTTATCCTCTGATGATGGATAATGTTTAGCTGAAAGCGCTTAGGTATTTTGACATCTGATTTTACATCACAAATAGTTTTTAATGTTTTAAAGCTGTGTTTTTAGTATATGCACCTAACTGTAGCAACAAATAAATTTTTATCAATGTGTTTGCATTGTGTTTTTTCAAGTTAAAGAAGGTGAATTTGACGTTTACTATATGGAATTTTCTATATATTTTTAAAGTTCATTTTATTCTTTTATTATTATTATTTAATCTATATTATAAATCATAAATATGTGCATCAGTAACATTGAGGTCATAACGATGCGGACCAGGTTCAGAAAATAGGAACTCTCAGCAAAGTGTCAAAGGACGCCTACAATTTTTTTTCTAGGTGCCAAACTGCATTTCCTGGTTACAATATTACATTATATCATATTTTCTCATTTCTTTTCACAGCCATCTTAACAATATTGTTTCTATTTTATATGTTATGGGCATATTAAACACTTTATCTTTGGGGAAACACTTCCGATACATCTGCCGAATTAGCTCAGAACGTTAGACTTAATTTTTACTTTCAAATGTATGTAGAAAAAATGCAGTTAAATTTTAAAATCCTTATTTATTCTAAACAGTTTTTTCAACTAATATACACAATATATTTGAATCAGTCATTCTAGAAAGGGCTCTTGTCCTATAATAAACAAATAGGACTAGTGTCCTTTCTAGAATGACTGATTCATTTGTGTTTTGATTATGCACACTGACCTTTCTCAGTGGAAGAACAATAAAAACTGTGATGGTTTTTGGATTGACTTGTTCAATGAGAAGAAATTGGCAAAAGAAGAAAAAAAATGTGGGACTTTCCTAAAGTGAAGTCAATTAACTAGTTACCTTGGCAACAGGGCTGAAGCGAGATCGGTTCCAGGATTTTCTATTTGAAAGCGAGACAATAGTTAAAATGCAATTCTTTAATTTATGTTATAATAGGTTTAACAAGAACGAAAAATCATGCGTCAAGCATAGATTATGTAACACTTTCCAACGCTTCCAAAATAATTTTACAAATCATACCGTTTAATAAGCTGAAAGATAACATCTAAGTAAACAATTTGGAAAACGCATAACATATTTAAAAACATAATTTCAGGAATTTCTAATGTATACAATATTCGGAAAAATATCCGAATACTTTTATTCAGCCCTGTATATGATCTATAGATTTGTATATATACTTCATAGGATGCTAAATTTTAGTTCAGTTAAGAAACGCGTAGCACAGTTTAAAATTCTCCTTCTGGAGTTTCTGTCAATAAACGGAAATGTGTTTGCAAACTTTTGTGCTTCCCTGTATATGATCTACAGAATTTATACACACCACGTAATAAACAAAAAGTGAGTTAAATTTAAAATCGCGTTCAGCAACTTCAAACGCACTTCCAGGAATTATTGTTAACAGACAGTAGAGAATTCTTTTGTGTGTCCCTGTAAATGAACGATGACTGCTATACACACTATTCTGTAATAAGCCTCTTGTAATGCACCTTAGTCAGGGTTGTAATTTTAATCGGTCAAAACTGATTTTGACCAGGACACTGGATAAAAGTGGTTTTAACCGTCCAAAATTGGTCAAAAGTGGTAAAAAATGGCCAGAACTGTTACAAATAGTTTTAAATAGTCTTATTTTTAATTGCAAAAAAATAATTATAATAATTAACTTAATAAGTAATAAAAGTAACAGTGCAGTTAAAAAAAAATACACTGACAAGTTTATGAGGTTCATTAGTAAAATATGCTTATACAATACAATAAGTGTTAAAAATTAAAAAATGGACTGTGCAATTGTAAAAATATAATTCAGTTGCAGTTAAAAACACAAAACATGGCACATATGCTGAATCCTGTCTACATGGGTAAAGATATTGATGAAGAAAAGAAAGAAATAGCAAGATAGTGGTTACATGATAATATTGATCCTAAGTTTTTGCCTCTTGTGATTGCATTTCAAGCAGAATCCTCATCATATCCAAAATCCTATTTTTCTGAAAGTGTAAAAGATACAGTTGGACCTGATGTCTGGTGGGCAGCAATGAAGAAGATAACAGGCATTGATATAAAATTTGTTGAATTCACATTACATCTAATGAACTGTTGTGCTAGCTCTTCATCAATAGAAAGATTATTTTCTAAGTTTGGAATAATCCAAAATAAATTACGAAACTGTCTAAGTTTAGAGACAACTGCAAAACTTGTCACTTGTAATCATTTTTCAAATTAAACACAAATTACATAAAAGAGCTTGTGTAAAGAATAATTTAAAATATTTGTATTGTATCTTAGTGTTATGTTATTTGTGTTATGACATTTTTTTATTTGGTGTTTACTAGTGTTATGTTATTTGTGTTATGACATTTTTTTATTTGGTGTTTACTAGTGTTATGTTATTTATATTGATATTTTTAACAAATGTTAACTTAGTTTTAACAGATGCTAGTAAAATATATTTGATTAGTATTAAATAAATTGAATATTGAATTTCAGTGGTCAAAATGGTCAAAATTGATTTTGACCAGGGCGGTTATAACCGGTTAAAACCACTGGTTTAAACCGCCATGGTTAAAACCGATACAACCCTGACCTTAGTGATATATATAAATTTCAATGCATTTAAAATAGTGAAACATTATTTAAATAAACCACAGATGATTTTTCTCCATAGACGTAATGTAACGGAATTCTTTTGACTGTCCCTGTAAATTAACTATAAGTGCTATGCACACCCTATTCCATTCCATATTAAGCTTCTTGTTATACACCTTAGTGATATATATCAATTACAATGTGTTTGCAATTGTGTAACATCATTAAAATAAACCGCAAATGATTTTTCCCCATAGACTGTAATGTAACGGAATTCTTTTGAGTGTCCCTATAAAAAAACTATAAGTGCTACACACTTCAGTTGAAATAGGGAATGTGCTATAGATAACGACAATAACACAGGGTTCATACGGTGCTTGAAAGTGCTTGAAAGTCCTTGAATTTTTAAGAGAGAAAAAAGGTCCTTGAAAGTGCTTGAATTTGTTTATATTTTAATGAAGGTGCTTAATTTTCGTTATTTTTTTTTATAGGTGCTTAATTTTTCTTATTCAGATATTCAAAATAAAATAAAATCCAAGCTTTAAAAAAAAATCAGCGAAAATATTTGTTTTGAGATCGTTTTTCTTTCAGGGGTTCAGAGTAGGAGCATTTGTCCCTTCTCCCTTCCTTCTATAGGATTAAGTTAACAAAAGAAAAATGAAAAGAGGGGTAACTTGTTGCTACTACCGACTGCAAGATCGGAAATTCTGTTCTTCCTTTGTACCTTCTGTTTCTTCAATATTGCAACGTCTAACGTATAGCAGGGCTGCCATTTGCTACTAAAATGCTACTTTTTGCTACTAAAATGCTACTTTTTGCTACTATTTTCAGCTTCAGGAGACTAAAGCAACTTTTTTAAGCAAAAAAAGCTTGAAAAGCAGCTATTTCTGACAAATAGGCAACTATTTTATGAAAAGGGAGACTTTTTGAAAATTTTATTCTAGCTTTTTCAAATACATGTTGCAGGAAATATGGAACAACAATTAAAAAAATTTACCATTCCAGTACAATTTTTCCAGATGTTCAATACCACCACCAAACAGCACTTGTCTTGACCAAGAGTTAATTTCACTCATTTTTCTCTTAATTGTTCTAATTGCTGCTGCATAATAACAGTCAGCAAATAAGCAATTATATCCTTTGATCCCCAGCATACGTAGTTTTAAATCATTAATCATCATCTATTTCTGAAATAAAATTTTAAAAAATTGCCGTATTTGTTGCTCACTAATAACAATAAATAAATCATCTAAATAACCTCTTCCATTAAAAACTTTCTGCTTCCTCCTTTGCCCTCTTTCACCCTCACGCTGTGTTTCAAATCATTTAAATCTTTTTATTTATTTATTTATTTATTTTTTTTAAAGGCATCCTACTTACTGATCACTGCTTCTAATAACAATAAATAAATAACAATCATCTAAATTCCCTCCCCCTTCTCATTCAAAATTTATCTCCCCCCACCAGGATTAGAAATTGGGAATTCTATGTAAGGCGTCAAATGACGCCTGCAATTTTTTTTCTAGGTGCCAAACTGCATGTCATGGTTGCAATTTTATGTTATATCATATTTCTCATTTCTTTTCAAACCTATGTTAACAATAATATTGTAATTATCTTTATGTGTTAAGGGCGAGGGGGCTGTACATATTAAACATTTTATCTGGGGGTGGGGGGGGGGGGAATCCTCTCTCAGCACTATTTTTGTTGTTGCTGCAGGTTGAATTAACTTGCGATTTTAGGCTGAGTGTATATTCCAGCAAATTTGGTTTGGGTTAACCTGATTTTTCAAAAGTTAGTTCAGTATATTGTTTCAGATTAAAAACTATGCCTATATTAACAAGCATGTAGAACTTTGTATGTCTGCTGTTTTCTAAGGAAATGCTGCATCTTTTCTGAGACTATTTCACAAAATTCATGTTTTTTTCTTTCAAGTCATGGAAAATTTTTGAAGAAAAAATGAAAAATGATACGAAATTCATCATATAGTCTCGGGGGAAAAAATAGAGAATTTTGAAGAGCGATCACAGAAAAGAAATCGCTAATTTTTGACAAAGGATTGCAAAAATAAGTAACAAATTTCGTTGTATGCCCGTTTGGTCAGAGAATGTTTTGAGATTTGGTCAGGGAAAGTCGGGGAATTTTTTGAGATTTCGTCAGGGAAAATCAGGGAATTTGCCAGTCATGTTTTGCTGGGAACCCTGTACAAGGAAATTTAAAATCTGTATTTTTATATTTAAAAAATTATCCTACTTGTTTCTCTCTGGTGCAATAAATAAATAATCAGGCTTACAAACTACCCCTTCCTTCCAAAATTTTTGGTTCTCCCTTTTGCCCAACCCCTCTAGCATGCGGATTTTCAAATCTTTCAAAACTTTATTTTAAGAAAAATAATTCTGCCCTATTTGTTGATAACTAATAACATTAAATTAAAATTATTAATCATCTACCTCTCCTTCTCAAATTTACATTTCTCCCTCATCCCCCCTACAGTATAGAAAGTGGTTTAAAATATTTATTTAGAGAAAAAGTCTTGCCTAATTGTGTTATAATATGGGCTTAAAATATTTAAAACTCTTTATTTAAAAGAAAAGTCTGTCATATTCATTGCTTTGTAGTAACAATAAATAATTAATCAATCATCTGAAATACATACACCCCCCCCCCCCATGCCCAATTTCTTTTTTCTCCTACTTCTGCAATGTCAAACTCTTTAAAATATTTAAAATTTTAATTTTATAAAAAAAATTGCTGCATTTGATACTTTGTACTAAATTCCCTCCTTCCTGAAAATTTTCATTTGTAAAAAAAAATTGTCAAATAGATTTTCATAATGTGTAGTGTATTATCCTAAATCGGGATGCCAACTATGTTGTAGTATTCTACAAAAAATGTAATTTCAAAGTAAGCAAATATACACATAAAATAAAATCTTCCCTTATACCACAGTTTCAAACTCTTTAAAATATTTAAAATCCCTTAAATCTGCAGTTTAGGTAAAGTTCCAAGAAAGATTTCTTGAAGTTCATTACAAAAGCAAAAATGAAATGCTGGCAATATCACTATTACATCTGCAACTAACAAAAGCTATATCAAGTGATCCAAAAGTTGCAGCAAACTAAACTCAAATGTCATGAAAACTAGAATGGATTTACTTTTAACAATTTTGTTACACAATAAATAGATAATAATTATTAATAATGTTATATAATAATTAGATGTAAAAACAGTACTGAATTTGTGCAGATTGTGTAATAAAATGTTGTATTGTTGTAATCAGAAAAACTTAAACATTTTTAAGGAAAGATCAGGGAATAGTCAGAAAATTTGTAAAAGGGAAATCATTATCTAACCTGATCCACTGTGACTAATTTGGATAATACTTTATATGCAACTATTTTGTTACTAAATGATATGCGACTATTTTTGGCTTCAAAGGCTACTAAGGCAACTATTTTTAATAATTTTTGGAATGGCAGCCCTGGTATAGTATTGTATGCAATTCATCTTGTTTGAATCCTGGTAAAATTGCACAGAACAAAGAAAATGGTTGGATCCCAGAAGATGACTGTGAAACCACTCTTCTGGATTATCAAGATTTCCTTGAAACAACAAACTCATCAGTTTTCATGAGCTTCAATGAATCATCAGATAGATTGGATGAATTTTTTTATGATCATATGTGTGGTAAAGGACACGTTAAAGCCTTCCATGTGACCAAACTTGTGTTGCTTTTGACCCAGGGACAAGCTTCTGTCGAGAGAGGATTCTCTATTAACAAAAATATGGAAGTGGAAAACCTAAAAGAACATTCTTATATTTCTTTAAGAATTATAAAAGATCATATAGAGTATTGTGGTGGCCTGCTTAAAGTACCTATAACAAAAGAGCTACTTTCGTCTGCATCCAGTGGTAGACAAAGAAAGGTACATGATGTACCTGAAAGATCAGCAAAAAGAGAAGGAAAAATGTCTCACTGAGAACAAGAAAAGAAAGCTTGAAGATGATTTAGATGACTTAAAGAAAAAATGTCTGGTAGTTGACATCAAAGAACTTCTGGATTCAGCGGATGAGTTGTCTTTGAAGGCAGAGTCTACAAAAAAAAAAAAAAAAAAAAAAGTTTCTGCATACAGTCAAACAGCCTGAGAAGAACCGTAAAAGAAAAACAGGCTGAAGTTAAAATTTTAGATGAAAAAATAGAAGAGGCAGTTAAAAAGCTTAAAGGCTGAAAAAAGTCTTGTATTTAAAATGCAATAAATTATTCAAGCTGAAACATGCAAATTTTTCTTTGTATGTGTGTGTGTTTTAATATACCTTTTTGTAAAATAATTTAGTGGATGTTTTCAAATTGTTTAGTTTTTTTTTTTTTTTTTTTTTTTTTAATTAAAAAATGTGTGTATCATAGCAGTACAGAATTATCAAACGTCTACTTTTCTCTAGTGTTAGCGCAGATAACTTTCAAAGTGTACTGCAAAAATATTTTCTGTATTTTTCGGAGACTTTCTCATAACATTTCACATTTAAGACTTCGTTACTATATGTTATGTACGGCATTCACCTAAAAACATATGAAAATGAATTTTTTCCCCCCTCTTTATACATTGGCATTATACAAACAGACATAGTATTTTGTAACGTTAAAATTTTCATTTCTGAAAAGGTGCTTGAATTTTGAGTAAGGTGCTTGAATTTTATCGTGTAAAGAGAGTATGAACCCTGATAACATATAAAAATTGAAAGGCAATCCGAGCATATTTACGGGAGTTAGAGCACGGACAGATGGCCAGACAAACCGAAGTCATAAACACTTTTCAACTAGGTTGGAAAGTGTTAAAAAAGGAAGTGAAATAAATTATCCAAGTAATTAGCATAAAATTCAACAAAATTGATGAATTATTTCTCATTGATCTGCCAAGTATTCTTTTATATTTCACAGTTAACCTTTATAAATGCATTTATGAAGAAATAAAATTTGAATTTATAAAATATCAAGAAATAAAATGTAGAGACGGGTAGGTATGCTCTGCTGAAAGAAAAATCTTGGCCAGGAATCATGAAACTTCCTTTGATAAGAGCAAAAATCAGACTGTAATTAGTTTCCCCCAGGCTTAGAAAAGGGCAATTTTTTATTCTTAAGGGAAGGGCACTTTTGGATTCTTGAGGACACTTTTCAGCTTCTTAAGGGTACTTTTTTTAATTGTTAAAGGTATTATTTTGGTTTTTAAAGCCACTTTTGATATTTAAAAGTCAGGAAACTCTTTTCAGGACAACATTGGGTCAATTTTCACTATGAAAGCAAATTTTGTAATGCAAAAAGGAGAAAGGGCACTTTTTTACTGAGGGACAAGAAGGGTGCTAATTATTTTACTGAGGGGGCATGAAGGGTGCTAATTCTTTTTAGGTGCAAGAAGGGTGTAATTTTGTAGACCAAAGGGCAGCAGGGTGCAGCACCCCTCTGAAACTGTCTGGGAGAAACTCTAGTAATTAGTTTAAACAAACTGCTTATTTCAACACTACGATAATGCTTACTAGAACTAAGATCAGACATATTTGCAAAAAATTACATGCCATATTTTGGTTCTTATAGTACTTAGCTTATACTTTTATCACCATTTTTTATGATGGCTATCAAGTTGCTAAAGTTCTTTGCCACCTTTCAATTTTTGAGCTAGTAAAGCATAATAAAATTAACAAAACATCATAAATTGTTGATTAGTTACCCAGAAATCAATGTGTAATAATATTTTTAAGTGTAGAAAGCTATGGTTATGAAGAAATTTGAAGTAAAATTAGAAGTAAATTAACAAAGGGATGTCCAAGTCAAGCAAGACACAACTGGTAAAGGCAGGAAAAGGTTCAGGAGAGCAATTGGTGGTAGAAGAGTAAGGTTCCTGTGTATAGATCACAGAAAACATCATCTGGGTGAATGCAACATGAAATGGCACACTGAAATCGAAATGTGGAGTTGAATCAAAGTACAGTTCTGTAGAGAATGCAGTATTTTGGTCTAAATGAAAAAATATATATATAAATCAAATAAAGGTTGAAAATATTAAACTGAGCTAAAAGGCATGTTTACTCGGCAGAGAAATATTAGGGGTCATGTTATTTGGAGTTAAAATGTTTTTTTTTTGTGAAATTCTAGCATTTAGACCAAAATACTGCACTCTGCACAGAACTGTACTTTGTTTCAGCTCACAATTACAGTGCATCATTTCATGTTGCACATACCGAGATGATTGTTTTCTGTGACCTATATACGGGGACCTTACTCTTCTACCGCCAATTGCACTCCTGCACCTTTTTCTGCCTTTACCAGTCTCGTTTTGCTAGACTTAGACATCTCTTTATTTATTTACTTCTAATTTTACTTCAAATTTCTTCATAACCATAGCTTTCTACACTTAAAAATATTGTTACACATCTGATTTCTGAGTAAAATCAACTCTTTATGATGTTTTGTTAATGTTATTATGCTTTATTATCTCAAAAATTGAAAGGTAACAAAGAACTTTAGCAACTTGATAGCAATCATAAAAAATAGTGATAAAAGTCCTCCTATAAGTACCACCAAAATATGGCATACCTTTTTTTTTTTAATCCTACCCTAGCTTTGATTGACACATAACCAAATAAAATGGAGTCTGTCTGGACACTCCAAACGTTCATATGCATTGGCTACATTCAAGAAAAAGAAAAATAATTATCGTCCACATAGCCAGGTTTTACTGCCTTTTTTTTTACATTTGGCTATAACGGTTCATAAAATAATTATAATTGATCAAACTGTATTGCATGATATTCTTATTCTTGTGTAAATTATCTTTCCAGTGGTATATAGCTTTTATGGTATTACTAAGAAATATTGGGTGTCACCAATCTTATAAAAAGCTTTTTTCCAAAAGGTATCCACAATTTTGGCCACTACTGTATTTATGAAGGACCTTATTAAAAATATCTAAATAAGAACCTAAATATAACGATAATTTCTAATTCACACAATTTTGATTATATTTTTATGACAATTTTATATGATTTTTTTAATAGGGCAATATTTTTTATACAAAAAGTTCACAAAAACAGGATTGTGTGAAAAAAATGTAAGCCGACTCATGCAACTTCTCTTGTCAAAAAATGAAAATTCATGTGCAAAATTATTTCAATAATATATCAGAAATTTAATATAAAATTTGAAACGTGTATATATTTTTATCGGCATAGCTGTGATTTTTCATGTAATCAGATAATTATTGCCAGAAATATTTAACTATTATTAGTTAATAGAATAATATAACAGAAATATTATAACTATACCAAAACATATAGTGTTGGTTTAGGTTTAGACTGGAAAACTATACCAAAACTAAATATACAGGAAATGAAAATTCTAATTGCAAGAAGGAAAAAAGAATTGTAATTTTGTAAATTATTATCAATTTTTAAGCAATAGAAGATATAAAAATGATAATATTTATAATGTCACAACTACAATAATTTGTTTCTTTAAAATGGCATCATTTATATATACAAAGCAATACTATATAGAGGGGATTTAAATTTGCTTTCAAATTGCAGTGATATTGGTTGAAACTCATAAGATTTTTTTGTTATTTTTTTTAATTATCTCTACTGGTAATTGAACAAATGCAACTGAAAAATCATTTCAACAGAGACATGATACATTACAAATAATGGTGTTAAATTAAGCAAGAAAAGCTACTCTGAAAACTCTGAGACTAAAATGCTAACTTTTAAAAGTTGACTTTTTTTTTTTTTGTTATATATTCATGTAAAATGAAAAAAAAAAATATTTTTACTTTAGTATGCAGAAATGTAAAAAATGTTTATTATTTTATATTTTTTAAGAAAATGTAACTTATTTTTGAGAAACATTTATAAAAAATCAATTTTTCCAGAAAAAAACTGGGTTTTTTCCACCACTTCAAATTTTTCGGAAATTTTACATCTCTAATCAAGGCCGAGCATTTAACGGAAAAAACTTTTAGGATTTCTAATTTTTTTCTAGATTTTTTTGAATTTGACATCTTTATGGCTATCAAAGTGCCCCCTTCCAGCAGAATATCTTCAAATTCAACTGGGACCTGCGTGCTATAATCAGAGGAAATTTTTCATGCACCTGCATGCTATAATCAAAAACATTAAAAAAAAAATTGGTTCAATTTTATCCATAATTTCATACACTTTTTGATGATACAATAATGAAAGTTGAACAAAAATCTCTATCACAGAGCCCCCCCCCCCCCCCTTCTGGCAGAATATCTCCAAATTCAAATGGCAACTGCTGGCCATAGCCAGAAACCTATAAATAAAATTTGGTTCAATTCTAAGCATAACTTCATACACTTTTTGATGATACAAAGAGAGGACACATGCACAGACAGACATTTTATAAAAACATGTTTTTTTTTAATATCTGAACCCTAAAACGTGTAAATCTGTCAAAAAACAGAAGTCGAAAAAAAAATTTAGCTTACAATACTTTCTTCTATAAAAGTTAGAAGAAAATAAAAAGTAAACTCTCCAAAATTTCGTGAAATTTATTTTTTTGGATGTATCAATGTAATAATAAATTTGTAAAATATGTAAATAAAAATTTAAAAAAAAAAAAAAAAAAAAAAAGATCTTTTAAATTCACATGTTTTTAGGATTATTATTTTATTTTTAGGTGCGTTCGTAATTATATAAATACGTAGCACCTATAGTCGTCGTTTGGTCCGTCCGTCTGTCCGTCCGTCTGTCTGTCTGTCCGTCCGTCTGTCTGTCCGTCCGCATATAACAACGCAAAAACTACCCAACCAAATGGTTTGCAATTTAAAATATATTATCTTTGCAGAATTTTGTCGAGACATTTCAAATTTTATTAAAATCGAATCAAAACTTTAGGAGATATTAATAAAAATATTTATTAAGAAATTTGAATTTTTTTCTTAAATCGGTGCTTTTTTGTTAGAGGAGCTTCCGATGGATGTTTAATCGTCAAGCGACCGAGATACTTATTTTATGACAGAAATTAATCTGCAGACGATATAATTCATTTCACAGAATTAAAAATCATCAAGATCTGAATATTTATATAACTAGCTGATACATATATATCTGAATATTTATATAACTAGTTAAGATATTTGTATGAACAGTGTCATAAAATATATACTTAACTAGCTGTTTAACCCGTTCCACGCACGGGATATCATGAATTTAATTCTAAAACGTCCGTACGAACGCACCTCGTTTGTAACGTTTGACGTACAATTTCCAACTTGTTTACTTTGTTACAGATGGAAGATATAGCTATTGAAGATGTCAGTGAAACTAAAGAAAGTCTCAAGAAAATTCCTCTGATGTCAGCTCCAGTGGCAGAATTATTTAATAAACTGAGAAAAAATGTCAAAGATGAAAAACTTAAAACTTTGAAGGTATTCAGCATGGTGTCATTATTATAATAATATATCACCTTATTATAAATTGCTTTTAATTTTTATATCCATACTTGAAGTTTTCATTTGATTTAATTTCTATATGGTACTTCTTACTGAATTAGTAAACATATATGAATGCATATCTGCTAATCTTTTGGTGTTTTTACAAGTCATAAAAATATAATTTCAACCAGAAAAATTCTTTAATGAAAAGTTTCTTGTTTCTATGTAGTTATTTAATTTTGGCTTTATTTGATTCGGGGGAAAAAAAGGGGGGGGGGTTGGCAGGTATGTGAATATATCTTGCTATGTAGTTTTCTAATATGATTGACTCCTTCATGCATATATAATTAAAAATTATTTAACAAAAGATTTCTTGTTTCTATGTTGTTATTTAATATTTTTAATAACTACATAGAAGATGATTGGATTTAGATACTTTGAACTATTGAATAATTCAAACTCTTCTTTGAAAGCCATATTTAAAACAAGTCTAATTCAAAATTTCAAACCATTTATTTGGATAATTCAAACATCTTGTGCTGTGACAAATGTTTTGTAGCCTACAGAGAGAGTAATGGAAAAAGTTTCAATTTATATGTTTTCAGCTATCTAGAAGAAATCAGTGTTAACCTTTCAATACATAATGTAGCTGATCAGCTACATATTCATTTTTTACTTTCTTCTATCTATAATAGAAGAAAGTATTGTAATCGAAATTTTTTTCGACTTCCGGTTTTCGACGAATTTACACGTTTTAGAGGTCAGAGATTCCGAAAAACATGTTTTTACAAAATGTCTGTCTGTCCGTCCTCATTGTATCATCGAAAACTGTATGAAGTTATGCTTCAAATTGAATCTAATTTTTTTTTTCTATACTTTTGGCTATGGCAAGCAGATTCTATCAGAATTTGGGGATATTTCGACGAAAGGGGGCGCTGTGATCAACATTTTCGTTCCATTTTCACTATTGTACCATCGAAAAGTGTATGAAGTTATGCTTCAAATTGAACCTAATTTTTTTTTCTATGTTTTTGGCTATGGCAAGCAGATTCTATCAGAATTTGGGGATATTTCGACAAAAGGGGGCGCTGTGATCGATATTTTTGTTCCATTTTCACTATAGTACCATCGAAAAGTGTATGAAGTTATGATTCAAATTGAACCTAATTTTTTTTTCTTTGTTTTTGGCTATAGCAAGCAGATTCTATCAGAATTTTGGGATATTTCGACGAAAGGGGACGCTGTGATCGATATTTTTGTTCCATTTTCACTATTGTATCATCGAAAAGTGTATGAAGTTATGCAGATAATTGAACCAATTTTTTCCCTATGTTTTTGACCATAGCCTGCAGGTGCAGGTCCAGATTGAATTCGAGGATATTTCAACGAAAGGGGGCACTGCCATCACGATTTTTGTTCGATTTTCACTATTGTATCATCGAAAAGTGTATGATGTTATGCAGATAATTAAACCAAATTTTTTTAATATGTTTTTGGCTGTAACCAGCAGGTCCTACTTGAATGTGAGGATATTCCTCCGGAAGGGGGCGCTGTGATAGCCATTTAAAGATTTCAAATTCAAAAAGATGTACAAAAAAATTAGAAATCCTAAAAGTTTTTTCCGTTAAATGTTCGGCCAACATATATGTTTTAGATGTGATAAAGATGCTAAATAAATCTTGGCATTGTGTAACATTGGCTACAATTAAAAATTGTTTTCATCATGCAGATCTCTCTGCTGATATAATAAAATAAGGATGTTTATAGTCTGCTGGAAACTCAAATCTGCAGAACCTTCTGTTCTTCCGTTAAATGTTCGGCCAACATATATGTTTTAGATGTGATAAAGATGCTAAATAAATCTTGGCATTGTGTAACATTGGCTACAATTAAAAATTGTTTTCATCATGCAGATCTCTCTGCTGATATAATAAAATAAGGATGTTTATAGTCTGCTGAAAACTCAAATCTGCAGAACCCTTGGAACCTAGCTGTGTAGATTAATGCCTTTTATTATTGGTCCCAAGTGTATATTTATTTGGGGAACAATATATCTATGCTGATTGTTTAAATTTTATAATGATGGATATTTTCATAGAAGATCTGAATCTAAGGAAAATATATAGACAGATATTTAATTTTTTTTAAAGGATTTTTCAAAAATATTTTTGAGTGGAAAACATATTAAATACATGTTAAATGTTTAATCAATTACTATGATTAATTTCATTTTACTATATATTATTTTCTTTTATAGGGACTAAATTTCTTGGACCTAAAAATTATGATCTACTCAAATTATGTGACTAACTTGGCTTATTATATTTATAAGAAATCAAAAGGCGAGAAGATAGAAAATGATCCAGTCGTTGAACGCTTGGTTGAACTCAGAATTGTAGGTTTCTTTTTCTTTCCCTTACTTATCCTGTCAGTTAATTTTTATATTTGTTTCTACATTAAGAGTCTGTTTAGAAAAAAATATATATTTTTGTTAATAGATCTTTCACAAAATTTTTCATCTTAAAAAGAGACCCATCACACCCAATAGCAGAAACAGCTCAGTATGGCACAGGCCACTGCAGAATATTTTAGACTTTGCAGATTAATCTAACAGCTTAACAAGAAATGTATCTTTTTATTATATATTCTTTGTAAATACAAACTTTGCTTGTTTTAAGGATTACTATTATTCTTTATGATAGTAGACTTGGTCCAACATTTTATTGACATAGATAAATTTTGGTTTATTGCTGATTGGCACAGAAAATTCTGTTACTGGACCATCATAAAATTCTTCTAAAGTTGAAAATATTTTTTTTTTTTTTTTTTACAGTTAAGATGACTCTCTATCCCTTCATATTTTATCTGAATAATTAAGATGCAATATGATGAATCTTCTTAACTGCAATAAGTGTGGAGTAAATATATACAATGTTGTCTGTACATTATTCAATGATTATATAGGAAGAGCTGGAATTAGCAAATATAACAAAAGAAAAAGAAATTAAATTAAAAACTTCTATTAACTACCTATTATAACACCAAATTTTTTTAACTAATTTGAAATGTGTTAATCAAATTTCACTATATTATGAATAGCTGAAACACATTAATATGTATGAAAAATGTGATAAAATTCTTTAAAAAATAATTTGTAGAAAATATCTAAATGTTTTAATTGCTTTTCTGATTGACTCTAATCTATGTTCTCTCTGTTTCATGAGTCCATTTACATTCCCATAAAGATATCTGTAATAGATAAATATAGTTGCAGAAGCAGTTTTTCTACATTAGCTACTGAATTATTGTACTTTTCATTTTTATAATTGATATTTTTATTTCCGTTTTCATAATGCAATGAAAATATTATTTTAGATATGCTTAAATAAAACATTTTTTTTTCTTTTGTAAAAAACTTATTTATCATATTTTTGATATGGCTGACAGTTTATTTGTCGTTAAACATACAAAGCAGTATTTTTTTTACTTTCATTAAATCTTCAAATAATGATGAACTACCAAATAATGAATTTTATTTTTATTTTTTAACTGGCACAATATAGAATTTTTACCCTATTTTTACAATTCTGTATATTTGCATGTGCATTTATCTTCAGTTTAAAAATTTTTTTCAGTGTGCTTATGAAGTTGTTCTTGTTAGAGTTGAGCAACAGAACTGAATGAATGCACAGTAGGTGAGTTCATGAAGAACTAAACAATGCAACTGGAGGGACACTGGAAATTTTCTCGTGTACTAGACCCAAAATCAAGTCCAAAAGATTGTTATTAAAAAATGATCTGTAGTTGAAGCAAAATTCAGCAATTATCTAATAGAAATGTCATCATATCATGAAACTTCTAAGGTGCAGCCATACAGGGCTTTGCGATTAGGAAGGTCTTGCACCCAAGGATTTTTTATTTATTTATTTATTTAGGAATCATTTAGTTGTGAGTTACAGAGTGCATATTGTGTATAGTAGTTATTAAATGTAATACTGAAAAAGAAAGTTATTCTGTTCTGTTCTCAGCATGTGTTATTCCCTATTTGAATACTTTGCTATAAGTGCGGCATTTTGCAGGAATAATTTGAAGTAGTTAGTTCAATTATAATTACGAGCAGGAAAGACCGAGCTATGCTCGGTCAATATTAGCTTTGAGTTCAAATATCATGACAAATGACCAAAATGACCCACTAATCAAATTTTCTTGAACATGTGCCTAAACCCAATTGTCTTCTCATGCCCAAAACCCGTAAGATATAAAATTTTGTCAAAATAGTCTGCACCGTTTTTTAGATAAAATTAGCTTGACCCACAGTGAACCAGAAAGGACCCACTAATCAGATTTTCTGGGCATGTGACCTAGCCCAATGATTTTCTTATGCCTGAAAACCATAGGATACAAAATTTAGTTCAAATCGTCTGAGTTGTTTTTAAGATAAAAATAGCTTGACCTATAATGACCCACTAATCGAAATTTCTCAAACATGTGACCTAGCCCAATGGTTTTCTGGTGACTCAAAATGGTAGGATACGAAATTTCGTCAAAATCGTTAGAGCCGTTTTTAAGATAAAATTTGTATATATATATATATATAATCACACACACACGCACAAAAGATTTGCTCGTATTAGAATATTTGATGATGATCAATATAAACTTTTAATGTAGTCAAACTGAGCTCCTGATATGATATTAATATTGATACTATTGATTGTAACTGAAACTTATGCAAATAAACCTCTTGTGATTTATTTATTATTTTGAAGTTTATGATCAGTTAAATTATGGGCACTGTTGATGATTTTTATAAACAAGGAATATCATTAAAACGGTCATTGTGTATTTTGTTGTTTCAAATTTCTTTTTTATTATGTGCATATCCCTGTTTCTATCTGCCCATGTATGTATACTATGTAAGGTTGTTTTTTTTTTTCCCCAGAAAATGGTTGCATTGTGGAAACAAGTCCTTCCAGCTTAGTTAGAAGAATAGGTTTTTAAGGTGCATACATAAGATTTAATACAAATTAAACAAATTGATCTTCCTCCTTCTATTATAAGTTTGTTATTTTGATATGAAAAGTAATTTGTAGGGAACTTTTAAATTTGGCTTACCAAATTTAATAGAATAAATGTGAGATAATTATATCAAAAACGTTAAAAATTTGTTGAAATCATAGTTTTAAAATCACCCATGATCTATAATATATTAAATGAGGTTCAAATCCAAACCATTCAATGAATGCCATTGAAATTTTTTAGTATGTTTCTCTTAACAAAATAAACAATTTCTAAAATTTTTGTTGAAATAAAAGATTTTTAACATATATTAATAATGAACTAAAAGTAATAGCTTCATTAACCACAATGTTGTTCAGATTTTCAAAGGGCCATTATTTTATAATGAGTTATTGAAGCTTCTTGATTAATGAATTGATCCAAGATATTAGTAAGATCAATTGACTGTCCCAATATGGTTCTAATTAGTCCAGATTTTTAAATGTTATCATGATGATACTAAGTTATAATATATTTTCATTGCTCAAACAAGTTTCCAACTCAACTCAAACCATTCATTCAATACCTACGAAATTCTTTTAGCATGTCTCACTTCTAAAGTAAATAACTCCTAAAAATGCATTGAAATCGAAGAAATTTAACATCTATACTATGATAGATATTATATAGCATATGTAGATATATATGATATCTATACTATCACGTGAATACAGGCTGGCTGCATCTCATTTTAGAAGCAAGTTGGCAATTTCTTCTCAAGTACCCCCTTGTAGAATTGCATGTTCTTTATGTACCCCTTATTATTTTTTATTTTAGTTTTAAGAGTCATGAATGAAAATCTATAAACAAAGAAAACAACAAATCGATACAAATAAACATAACTTTTATTGTACATTCCATAAAAAGATTACAAACAACTCCTGGAACAGAAATTTCTGTGTCAGTTTGCAGCAAACCAAATCTTATCTGTAACCCAACAATGCTAAAACAACCTTAGTATCATGAGAAATTATAGTAATCCCTAAAATAGCAAATTTTACATTTATGAAGAAAATGTATTTTGATATGAAATTAAACTGTCAAAAATTAAAATGTTTGGAAATTTTATATTTTAATATTGATGTGTTTATTTTTAAGATAATGGAAAAAATGAAGCCAATGGAAGAAAAAATGAAGTATCAGATTAACAAGTTGCTTTCATATGTAACTGAGAATATAGGTATGAAAATTACATTATAAAATATTTGTAGTGACTGTATAGGAAATGGCAAAGAGTTTTATGTTTATATTTTGCTACTCTGTTTGAAAAAACATATTGATCCTATTTATACATATATTTACTACTGATAATAGTAATTATGTCATCATAACCATCTAAAAAAAATCATTTAGTCTCTTTTCTTGGGTAATTACTATTTTTTTTTTTTTTAACTACATTAAGATTTTTACTTATATGTTAAAATTGGTCATTTAAAGTAGAATTTTTATAATTAGCAGTTTTTAATTAAAATATTTTTGTTTTATTTTATCTAGAAAAAAAGCTCTTCTCTGAGTTTCCTCAGTTGTCACTGTTATCACTGCAGTATTCATCATACATTACATGAACACTGCATGATTTAAAGACTTTAAAACTATTTTGAAAACTCAAAAAGTTTTTTATAAATGCTATTGTAAAAATAGATACTCTCATTATATATCAGAAAAGTTAAATTACTGATCTGAGATTACATTAAATATTATACTGTGGCATTCTTACAGTACTCTCTAGATGTAAGCCATCTTAAAACTGAGTATTTTGCATTTGTGCTAAGTCGGACAGAAGGAACACCAGTTTGAACGTCATAAAATGGTTCCGCTTTAGGTCATTTTGTTGGTTTCAATAACAATGTAAACTGTTGAGGGGTTTTGCAATATATTAAGTTATGTTTGGGCGAGTGTTTTGTGATTTTTCATTTAAAGGTAAAAAAAAAAAAAAAAAAAAAAAACAGTCCTTTGAGCCTGTACCAGGAGAAAATGGTAGCTTCCCCTCTTCCTTGTTTTTAAGAATTCAGCTAATTTAACTTTCAAATTGATACCCTCTTTTCCTCCTTAACTTCAAACTTGTAACTGGTCTGGTGTTTGTTCCAAAAAAAATATTTATACCTATTCCAAAGCTATTATTAGTGCTTCAAAAAAGAGTTTGTGCTGTGCCATCCCCTGTTCAGAGCACAAAATTTCTAGTCAGTAAGCACCATTATAAAGCAGAAATGTTAGGCTGGAAGCATACATAAATACAGAATAATTTTCATATCTTGGAAAACTTTTTACTTACTCCCGCCCAAAAATTAAGTTAAATCATAACATGCCACATTTACCCTCCTTTCGCTACTTCTCTGAAGAAAAAAAGCTTCTTATTTCTACTACCCTTAATTCTGTAACTGGCCCTATGATTATCTAATCATGTAAAATTCTAGTTATACATTAAAGCACTAATTATACATCCTTCAGGAGACCGTTCTAAAAATGACTTATAACTGAGAAAGACGTACAATCGAAATTGCAGTTGCCTAATACTACGTTCAGATCGGATCGTTAAGATAACTTAGACCCTCGAACTCACTGAGGGAGTTCCAGAAACTCACTTAGTGAGTTTGAACTTTCTATTGCTCAATACAGCCAGTACCACTCACTCTGATTGGCTCTGGAAGCCGATTGACTGTTGAGGTTGCCTGTAACATATGCGCATGTGCGCACATTCTATGTTTGTTTAGATCTCGGACACGGTGATGTTCAGTGAGTTATCTTAGATGAGTTTTGTGGTGTGGACAGGTATTCAATTCCGCGAGGGTACCACCTCAAAAATGGCGGTCTAAGTTATCTTAAATGTCCGATGTGAACAGGGTATTAGGGTAAAATCTTTGACTGAAGAAACATAATGCTGCAATCATACAAATTTAATTTTGCTACCTTTTTTGGTTGTTTAAAATGCACTATATATTGAAAAAAGTTAAAACATTGAAAAAGAAACTAAATAATCATTTCTAAAATTGAAAAATAAAAGTGAGAATCGTCAAACCTTATATTAGTTGTTGAACACCTTGGATTGCACTTTTTTTTTTTTTATTCCATTATCGAACATACAAACAGATATTAATTAAAATAATCTTTCATCATCTTCTGATGTGCCGATTTATGTCAAGATTTAAACAAAACTTTATGTGTGGAGTTAAGTTCCTAGAAAGTGGTCTAAATTGCAATGAAACCAGAAAATGAAGCGACATTTACTAAACTCAAACGTGTCACCTGACTGGACCACCCACTGTCCGTTCTTTTGGTCCCATCCTCTCTACAGGTTCCATGAACTTGAAATAACCCCTGTAGCAGTCACACAAGTTCTTTGTCCTTTATCTTTCTGTAAATATTGCTAGCAAAAAAAGAAAAAAAAAGACACTGGAGGAAAAAAATCTGAGAAAATTGGTTACGGCATGAAAGAAACGACATATAACTGATGCTATGTGTCGTATAAACAAAACATTACAGCATTGAAATATTTAGGGATGAATCAGGACTGCACAGAAATGACATATAAATGTATATAGAAGTATAAATGAGAAACGTATAAACGTGCTTTACTGTATTCAATGCTGTATTTGATTGCCTTTCCATAATTGAATTTATTTATACATTTTGCTTTATTTTTGCAGTATTATGCTGCCATATGTTAACATGTTGATCATAGTTATCCCTGATTTTATTGAAACTTATCAAATCAGGCATGCAACTTGAATATTTTTATTAAATATAGATTTTATATTGTTATCATTTTACTTTAATCTAATAATAAGTATTACTGACAAGTAAACTGCAATAAATTAATAACAAATGAAAGAAAAGTCTATATTATATCTTTAAAAGATAAATAAAATATTTTCAATTAGCACAAAATTGGGACTACCAGTATTTTTAGTCTGACAACTGCCTTTAGAAGGAGTGTCCAATCTTTTGACTTCTTTAGGCCACATTTGTTAGAAAAAATTGTCTTCTGTACTGAATGCCTTGTAATATTTTACTTATTTTCTAATAGAAATGCTTTCAACATTATTGAGCACATGAGCCAGAACATTGGGACTGTAATTCATTCAAAATTAAGATAGAATTTAAATGAACATAAAGATTGCCATTTTATGCTATGGCATTTCAGTTTTTGTGTGTTATTCTCTTAATTGGTGATTTTATAAAAACAAATTAATAAATTTTTGCTTTTTTTTTTTTTTTAGAAAAAATTGGTGAGAAGTACTTAATGTTTAAAAATTAATAGAGCTAAATAAAATTTCTATTTAATTGAGACATTAATTGCACAAAGTAAACATTTTTTTTCAACAAACTGTATTCTTTTTTATGCAAAGCAATGATCATTGCTTTGACATTGATCAATGTTTAGCTGGCATTGATTCTAGCCAAACCATTACAAAATCTGCCAATTTGCACAGGCTGTTATTTACTTGCTTTCTCTCTTAATTTAAATATACTATAGTTATTGTGCTGTCCTCTAAAAAAAAAAAACTTTATTTGAAATTTTCTTTTTATAAAGTCTAATAAAAAGTGCAAAAAAATTAAACATTGCTAAATTTTTACAGCTTGTTCTGAGTAAGATTTTAATGTTGAGCATTTTTCCTTTTATCACTTTATTACAAAGTGGCAGCCAATTAAATGAGAATTTGGAAAAGAAAAAAAAAAACATACCTGACATAATCAGCTGAAAATGAAGCATTTTATTACATATTAATGGTTTAACATAAAACAATTGAAAATTTATGTTGATCATTCTAAAATTTTATTGTAACAAGAAAATCTATAAAAATGAGCTCATGTTTTGTCAGAATTTTGCAAACATCAAAGACTTTAAAATCACAAACTTTTGTTATTAGACCTATGAAGATTTGACAAAATGATAGTCCTATAGCCATAGAACAGATTGATAATCCTTTTAATAGCACAAATTATTATATTACTATTTTGTAAATGCCTTAAAGTTTAATTTTTGTTTTCTATTTTGTTCTGTATCATATATATTTATTTTTATTTTTTTTTTTCAGATTCAAATGACCCTCTGAAATTTAGAGCAAATCCAGATAATTTAGATACTCAGGTTAGTTTATTGTTATTATGATTTAAAATATTTGTATATTTAATTTTAATTTTGACAATTATTTTTAAATTTTTATTTATTTTAATATTCTTTTATTTTTTATTAATGGTGTTCTTTCTTTAATCTGAAAAAAAAAAAAAAAAAAAAAAAAAATATATATATATATATATATATATATATATATATATATATTAAGCACATAAATGAATATCATGATTCTTGTGTCACAATTTTATGTTTCTAGGAGGATGAACAGGAAGAAAATGAGCCTGATGATAAAAAACAAAGTAATGTGTACGTGCCACCTAAAATATCTGCTGCATATTATGGTAAGTTTCTGTATTTGTTTATCTATAATTAGATACATTTTTTTATGAGGTGTCTTGGTGTGATAGAGAAAACATAGCATTTAAATTTGCCAAAAAAAAAAAAAAAAAAAAAAAAGCAAAATTTTCAAAAGTGCTTTCTAGTAACCTTTATTTATATTTTACAACCTCATCAGATGCAATGACTTGAAACGTGAATTTCTTTGTTAAATAACTATCAATGTATCAAATGCTCAAGATTCAATATTTACACCATTTAATACATACATTGAGAAGTAATTTATTTAATCTATATTAATAAAAGAAAGCTTCTGTCTGTCTCTCTGTGTGTGTGTTTGTTGGTAAAGGCTATGGAAATCTATCATGTACCATGTACCAACATAAAATATGGTCTATGTTGGAGCAGAGATAGTTAGCAGCATTTTGCCACCATTATTTTTTAAATCAGCTCAGTATTTCCAGGGATTACCTCCTACAAACAAATAAACATTACTTCTTTATAACATTAGTATAGATTTCCAAAATTAAAGTGGTCTTATAATTTCTTAAGACTTAACCTTTATAAGTAAAAATATAGATGATTGGAAATTGGAATTTAATTCCAGAGTTATTTAAAGAAGTTGGTGTTTGCCATCTTTACAAATTTTCCATCTATCTATACCTGCAAGTCATTATTTTCACAAATAAATATTAATAATAATAATAATAATAAAAACATTTGTCAGATAACTCCAGTTCAGTTTGCATTATGTTAAAATTAACTAGGTGTGAACCTGATATTAATATTTTTCATCTAAGATGTAGCATCAGAAATCATATTATTTTTTATTATTATTATTCATTTCTAAAATATACTTAGTACTATAATTATTACAGTGTCCACATGTAATAATTACAGTATCCACATGTGTGTTACCCATATTTTTTAAATTCTAATAAATAAATTTCAAGTCATTTTAATTCATTATTTTTCAATCTACTAAATTTGTAATTTAGTTGGCACATCATAGTCATTTTATTTATTTATTTCAGTTATTTTATTTTATTTTTTGGTTAATCTAGCACCTTGATGCAAAAAAGTTCACCACCCTTGCCTATTTCATTAAAAATAACCTTTGAAAAAAAGTATATTTTACTTCAGGAAAATTAGAGAAATTTGTCAATTGTTTAGTGAATTTGCAAAATTTTTGCTTGAGTTTCTTTCACTACAACTAAGTATTATACAATGCATTTTTATAATAGACCGACAACATTCTTTCTTTTTCCTTCATCTTGTTAAAACAGAGTTCTTGTAACATCTAAGCTCTGTGTATCCAATTCTGACTGTAATACATTGGCCCAGTAGCAGAATTTTCTATGTTAATCTGCAGCAAACCAAAATTTATCTGTTACCCAAGAATTCTGGACCAAGCTTGCTATCATAAAAAATTATAGTAGCCCATAAAGTAAGCAAAATTTGCATTTACAAAGAAAATATAAGAAGAAAATACAATAAATATAGAAATAAAAATTTAATTTTAGCAACTTTTCTTTATCCAGAATTTTTTGTAAAAGCTGTTAAATTGATTTGCAAGTTCTAAAATCTGCAGTGCTTGCTGCTATGCTGCACTGTTTCTGCTACTGGGTACATTGGTATTTTTCAACACTAAGCTGTAGAGTAATATCTGATTGGTTATTATTCTTTTTATTATATTATTCTCCTGATAATGTGACTGTTTCAAATTATTTATTATCTGCAAATATTCAAGCTTGATTTTGCATATAATTGTCAAAATACATTATTTCAATTTAAATATGTTCTGTTGTACTAACAAGAAAAAAGATAAAAAACCAGTTTATTGCAAATTTATTTTAATTATAATTTGATTAATAATAACATTTATGCATTAAAAAAATTATTTAAAGTTATAAATTATTAAAGCTTAATATAAATCAGATGATTTTTTTTTTTTTCAAAAGATTTGTTTCTTCCGGGTGTGAAATTACATAGATCGATATAATCTGCATATTTTAACAAACATACATTAAAATCAATAGTAACAATATCCTTTTTAAATTCATATGTTAAGAAAAAGAAAACTGTGTAAAATAAATGTTTGTTATATTATATCTTTTTTATTTTCCTTTCAGAGGAAGATAATATGGAACAAAAGAGGGCTTTGGAGAAAGCTCGAAAGAAAGCTTTAAGTAGTACTATGTTGCAAGAGCTTCGACAAGAATATGATGCTGGACCAGAAGAAATAAGGGTATCATTTTATCTCAGAAAAATGTTTATATATATAGTGTTTTTAAATTAACCTTTTTGTGGTGGTATGCAGCTCAACGGAAAACTCTTGGGACAGATGTATCTTATATACAACAGTCCTTATTGTCACTAGTAGCCAGGTGATGCACTGCCATATTGCTGTTTATATTAATCTACCAGAGAAATATATCATATTTGCATTTTTCAGCCATACTCCTTAAATTAATATATTTTTAAAATCACTAACAACACTATCATGTGATATATCTCCTGACAAAAATTTATCTGCTATAGAACCTAAGAATGTCTTGATATTTTTTATTTATGTTTACATTATTATTAATTACATCTGCACAAATAATCAAACTAATCGACAAAATATATATATATATATGATTTTTTTTTTCTTCAAATGTTAAGCTTAGTAGCATTCTGTAACAGCACACCATTCTTATGAAGAGTTCCGTTGTGCAGCATGTTATCATGATAAAGGAACTGTTGCATGTATAACACACTCATTGTGAAAGGGTTAATGCAATTCTAAGAAAATGACCTTAGATAACGAACCAATGTCCAAAATCCCCAATTTTTCATTTGTATCTACTAACCATTTCACCAATTAGTACATTTCAATCCGGGGTATAAAAATACAATTCTGAGCACATTGTGATGCAATGTTTCTGTTAGCCAATTTAACTTAACTTGATATTTATTTTATGTTCAACATAAATGAAAATCAGTTTTTTCACTGACAAATTTCAGTTTAGCATCAAAATGAGGTACCTCCTGTTTAATCTGATTTTATGATTAATTTGTTTTTTATTCCTTTTTCTTTTTGATTTTCTCTGGGGAATCAATTATCAAATGTGGTAACTTTGTCACAAATGTTCTCTTTTGAGATAGATTTGAATAATTTTTGCTTGAAAATGATTTTAAAAAGTCATAAAATGTCACTAAATTGCACTACAAATTTCATTCTAAAGCATATATTTTTTTCCCATTCGATAAAATTATATGATATTTAGAAGTTTTGTAGGAGTAATAAAAGCAAAAGCACAGGTTATTGCCACCATCATTATACATTTCTGAAACCATCAATCATGTTTGGCAACCATTCAAAAGTGAACTTTGAATTTTTGAAGAAAAGTCCGTAGTGAAAGAAATAGGATCTTGTTGCTAATAATAAACAAAAAATACAAGTGTTCTCCCTTTAATGTAATCTGTAATAATTGGCATTCTTTAATAATCACCATTCCTTGGTATATGTTGACCAATCACTTCACATTAATCATAGATATAACAAAAAAAAGTGACTGTCCTCCCTTTAATGTATTTCATAAGGAAATTATTTATTCAGTAATCTGTCAGAGCAATTTGAGGGGGTGGGGGAACTAATTCAGGCCTCAATACCAAAATTAGACATTGCCCCTCTTTCTACTAAAACATAGACATAAATTAGTTCTTCCTTTTATTATTTATTACTTTTTTTTTCTTTTTTCAGGAAACTCTTGACCCTTACAAACAGAAGATAAGTGAGGAGCTCAGAGAAAGGGAAAGGTAAATACATAAGCTTGACAATCCATTTCTAATAATTAGTTGATATATTTAAATGTCAATTGTTGTTATTAGTTGTCAATATTTAATAGCTTAATAGTTTGGAGGTTTCCTTAAGATAAATAATAAGGGTATTCATAGTAATATTTCTTAAGATTGTTGTAATATTGAGCCCATTCTAGTTATTAAAGTACATATATGTATTGCTTTTAGCTGAATAATGGCACAATTGCATTATATCACATTTCATAAAATCAGTTTTTCTTATGAAATTTAAAAAAAAAAAAAATGGTATAATAATGTTAAAAAAAAAAAAAAATCTTATTAAATTTAATCAAATTTCTCATTATACTAAAAATATAACCTTTTTTTTTTTCTTTTTTTTTTTTTTTCTTTTTTTTAGACTAATGATAAATGTAGAAAAATATATTGAGCAGTATATATTATTTTAATCTTGGTCATAAAGCGACTAGTAAAATATCTATGTGATTATAGTTTAAATATTTGCAAGTGCCAATGATGGTACAATAGATTTCATAGTGTCTTCGTAATTTGTCACAAATGTTCACTGTTCAGATAGATTTTAAAACATTTTTGTCTAAAGTTAGGTTTGGTTGGTTTGTTGTTGTTGGGGGTACTACAGTCATATTTTTCACACAAGGGCCAAACCAGGACTTCCATTTAAAGTGAAATCCGACCCACAACAAGCATCCATGCCTTAGTTAGGATTTAAACCTGGCACCCTTTGTCCCAGTAGTCAGTGTCCTAACTACTAGACAAGCAGGTGGGCCATATTAAATTGGAAAGTTTTGTTTCTTACCAAAGTTTTAAAATGATGTTAATAAAATGGGAAAAAGATAACATCCTTTGAAATAAAAAAAATCTTCTTTATTTTGTCAACGAAATAGTAGTAAATGGTCTTTCCTCTTAGCCATTAATTTTTTGTAGAAAACTTAATCCATCTGAAGGATTACTTATAAAATTTTCATTGGCTATCTTTGTTAAAATTAATTAACAATAATTTCTTCAGCTAAGCACTGCATCATCTCTCTGGTCGGTAGCTCACACCCAACTAACTCTTGCATGTACCATCAAACCTAAATTTTTATGTAATGGGGTCACCAAAATGAATTCAGGAAAACTTTAAAATCATATGCTGAAAGTGAAATCAACAATTACTAAGAAGTGAAAGCTGATATGCCAAGGGCGCTACACAGTGTTCTCATTGGCTTTTGATTAACCTTAGCAATTTGGCTAATCTCTCTATATTAAAAAAAAGTAACTGCAGCAGCCGCTGTCAATGAAGATTTTGTGCCTTGAAGTCTTTCTGGACTAATATCCAGAAAACTATTGCGTATAAAATTATGAAAATTGGTAGTTTTATAAAGAAATGTTCGATAAACACGCTGAAGCAGACAGTTTTTAAATCGAAGAATTATTTTAAGAGATATTTAATATTAAAGTTGGTCAAAATAGTTTTCTTAAAAAAGTTTTATAGGAACAAAAACTATGCACAGGAATTTAACCATAATTTATAAGGATATAGTTGACAAGCTTGCGGTGTGCAGACTGTAATTATTTTTTTGAGTAATTTTTTGAGGTTATATTTAAATTTTTTATTCAAAACTAGCTACCCGCCCGGGCCCGAGATAATAATAATCTCAGAGCAATGCATTAACCCCCTCCCTCCCCATACCCGCAAATAGCAAATAATTTGTTCAAGAAAACCCCCTCAACCTACATTAACGCGATCATTAAAAAAATAATTAAATTTTTCTGATAATTAGAACATATAATGAAGACACTACACTAAAATAGCCGGCAGATGACAACACTTCCCATCCTCAATTTCAGATCTATACCTTAATTAGTTATCTAATTTTTTTTTCATTAGTAAAAATTGGCAATTATTTCCTTTCATTTTCGCAAACTAAATGGAGGGATCGGCCAGAGAAACAGATCTCTTTGTAGTTCAGTTTTTAATGAAAGCAGATCCCTGTCAAACTTTCTCGGATTGTTTTCACTGGCGCCGGCAGATTTTTGCATAAATTAATAAAAATTACAGGCCGAATTTTTCAAAAATCGCATAGTCAGATGCAGAATTTTTTTCTACATATGCTCAGAAATTTTCAAATTGATATCTTAATTAGTTTTCTTAAAATTTGCTAATTAGTAAAATAATTTCGAATTCATCATTTCCGCTTGCAAATCGAGAACAGGCGTTCTTTTCTTTAGCCATTTTGATTTAAAAGATGGCATTTTCGATGCGATGTTTAATGATATTCTAATTAATATCTTGAGTAATTATCAAAATATTAAAATTCTGAGACTTAGGTGCCCATGGTCAGACCTTCGACTATCCACACCTAAATTTTCAGAATTCTAGGTGGGCTAGATTTTGCTAGCCATTGTAGACAGACAGACAAACACACACATACAGCGAAACTTTCTTTTATTAGTATAGATTTTCATTATTTTGATGAAGATTTATTTCATATTTCATAAAACCCATTATTTGAATTGTTGCCAATTTGTAAAATAGTGCACATAATAATATTCCCTTTCAATTAAGAAATGTATTTACACGTGTCTATTAAAAGCAGAAATAAAACTTTAAAACAATAATTACATGATCATGTGTTAAAAGCAGTAAATGTAGAAAATTACACAATAAAAAAAATACTTGCGCTTGAATATTAAAAAGAGAAATAATTAAATTATTACTCGTTTTCAAAGCGTTAAGTAAGGAAACTTACGTCATATTTAAAATGCTCAAATAACAATATTTCAAACAGTTTGAATTAAGAAATATATTTACACGAGAGATTAATTTATTTTGACAAATCTTTTACCTATTTTTTCAAATTTTAAAACAGTATAAATAATAATATTTCCTCTTAATTAAAAACTATACATTTAATAATTACTTTTAAGATACCGAAATAACTAATAAATTGTTAAAATATCATTAACAATATGGTACGTCTCCATTATCCCGTCGACCACTTTTCATAACAAAAAACTATCGTCAAACTATAGGATTTAACACAAAAAATGCATGATCGTGGCGTCACATTCACTTGACATCAGAGGCATTACATGTGTTTGTTATGGCATCAAGTGGTATTTAATTTGACATATACATATATTTTTCATTATGTTTTACTGATTTATTAATTATTTCATTAATTAAAAACTAACAATTGCATCCTTAAACGGCAGTGCCATGATATTAAAAAAGAAAAGGCATTGAAAAATGTTGCAATGAACAGTTACATACAATAGATCAGTTTCAACTGACGTCACAAACATTTATTTACCAGCTGAGACGGATAATTAAGAAAAATAATGTAAATAAATATCGAAGATTATTTTTTTTCTATTTTCATTAATATATTGTAAGTTTTATTGTTTAAACTTACTGATCGTTGACATTTGGGTGAGTGGGGTTTTTCTGAATTTCTTGGATTTTATTTATTTATTTATTTATTTTGAGATTCCAATGGCAAAATTCTTCTATTTGTTTATTTGGCGATAGGTTTTTTATGAAAATTGATTGACAAGATAGTGAAGAAGGACCAAAAAGACAAATAACATTCAATTAAATATCCCTCGATGAAATAACTAATATGTGTAATGCATCTGATATCAACTGAATGCAATGCAACGTCACGATTATGCACTTTTGGCGATAAATCATATATTTTGGCGACAGTTCTGTTCTTTTATAGAAAGTAGTCGATGGGCTAATAGAGAAGTAACCAATTTTCTATAACATCGTAATAAAATTCTATGATGCAGCGACATTGTTTACTTAACCATATTACACAAGTTGATTTTTAAATGTTTAATTGATCTTATTTAATCAATCAGGAAAACAGTTGTTAGATGTATCGACAGCAGTGGATAAGACTTTAAAATCCCTCAGTCAAAGGAAATGAATCGAAACCCGGTTACAGCAGATCACCACTGGTCATTTAATTATAATACAATCATCCGTAATTGTTTTAGAGTTGATCAAATCAGAGTGTTTTTAAAGTTTGTGAAGTGTCAGAACCGGAGTTGGCAAGCGTAGCTCGTAGGGGGCAGAGCCCACTAGTCATTAAAAAAAAACTAACCAAATTCAATCAATGTTAGTAATAGATTCATTGTGAAACACAAATTCTAAAGTTATTCTTTAAATTTTCTCTTCTTAAGGTTCCATACTTAAAAAGTAAAAACGGAACCATTATAAGATTACTCCTGTGTCTGTCTGTCTGTCTGTCACAGCCCTTTTTCTCGTAAACTATGGGACATGGAAAGTTATAAAGCCTTTTTACCCACATATTTTCAGATTATTAGCCATTCACATATATGTTTAGGAAAAATTTAGGGGGCTAATTAAGTAACTTGAAAAAAAAAGTTTTCCTTTTATATATCATGTAAAAGATCTCGTAATACCAAACTCAAAAATATATTTGTTTTAATTTTAGGTATTATATTTTCAGAGATATCATTGAAAATTCACTACAAAAATATGTTCCCCCACCCCTCTATTTCCGAAGCTACTGAAACTAAAATTATGAAAATGTTAGGGGTAGTGGGAGTTTATTTAAACCTTGTAGGAAAACTATCACAATTTTCCTAGGTGACATAGTTTTTGAGAAAAATGCATTTCTCCATTACACACAAACTTTACTTTTCGGGCGATCAGAGGGAGAGTTGATGGGCATTCAAGGTATGTATCAATGCAGAATCATCCAAGGATATTTGATAATGATTTTCTAAAAAAAATACCAGTAATTAGCCAAGATATTAATTAAGTTACTTGAAAAAAAAATTCTTTTTATATATCATGTAGGGTATTGTTCGAAAGATCTTGTGACATCAAATTAAAAAATATGTTTGTTTAATTTTAGGGATTATATTTTCAGAGATATTGTCGAAAGTATACTGGAAAAATATGTCCTATTATTATTATAAAAATGTGTCCTATCCTCCTATTTCTGAATCTATTGAAACTAAAATTATGAAAAAATAGTAGTAGGAGTTTATTAATTAATAAATTTAATGTACGGAACCCTTTGAGTGCGAGTTATACTCGCACTTGACCGATTTATTTTCTTTTCAGTATGTGTTCCAATTTTTTATAATTGTTATTAGAATAGTTATTTATCTAAATTGAATTATCAATTATAGAAACCAATGAAACAAGTGTATTATAGGTGCTTTGCAAAGTCAAGAAAAAGTTCTAGCCCGATTTATTCCTAAATAGTTTTATGAAAGAAAATCCGAGTTAATTCTGAATTCGCTATAGCATGTTAGTGTATTAAATTAAAACAAATATATAAAGTTGAAAAAAAATTTAAATGTGGAAGAGTTCTAAAACAATATCAAAACACAAATAATAGATTACAATAAATAATTTAATTGTATAATAACATGATTGAGATATCGCTGAAAGAAAAAAATAACCTCTCATAATTTAGCGATTTCAACCTTTTGTTTTCTCACCAAATGAAGCATTTTGTCGCGATTTGGCTCAATGGCAATCAGCCGTAACAACCCTGGCGTTACATCATCTGTGACATGATGAGCTATGCCATAATCGGTGCTGGAAAGGAAAGAGATCATTTTGATGGTGAATGAAAATTAACATGCTGATTACAGAAAAACACAATGTGAGAGAATCCTCACAGAGAGAAAATTGCAATTTGTATTTCAATAAATTAAAAGATTGTTTGATTATGAACAAAAAAGAAACAGTTGCTTCACTACATGCTTTTTTTTTTCTTTTAACCCCCATAGATTTGAAGAAGAATACATGATGCGTCTACCAATGACAAAGAAACAAAGGGTAAGACTCCTTATATCTTTAATATTTTTGAGTTTCTGTTTTGCTTTGCTTTATGTTTTTCTTATAATTTTTGTAATTAGAAATGTATTCCTATCTTCGAAAATTCTATTAAAATCAAAGCTTTATTTAAAAAATAAGTGGTTTTTATTATTATTATTATTTTAATGTATTTTATTCATAACTGGTGTTGGGGTTTTATTTTTTACACTTGTGCAAAATTACCAGAATTTAGAATCAATTCTGTCAATACACACATAACTAGCATATTTTAACAGTTTAAGGAAATTTAGAAACGGAGATAATTGAATAAAATTAGAAGAATTTAAGAAATTAATGCAAAGTACATCCTAAATATTAATTTCATAAAGATGATATAATTAGATTTTCAAAAGGATTTGACAAGATTCTAAATTTGTACAACATACAAATCCCCAAACAACTAGTATAGTGAATTCGAGTACTAATATGGTAAATAATTATTGGAATATGTCACAAATACAGGGTAACAGGGTAGTTTAGAAAATTTTAAATTAAAGGGTCCTAAAATCTTTCCTTCAAAGAAAGCATAAAAAAAAGAGAAGTGATAATTAATGAAATTAACAAGATAAAAAAAAAATAATTAAAAGATGTTAGGAAAACCATATTAGTTTGCCAGTTCAGTATGACTAGGGCTATAATCATATAGTGCAAAAATATTACAAGAATATATGAATGGATATTTTGATATCCCATTTCTGATAGAAAAAATTTAAGAACTCCTTCTACTAATTTATTTCTAGGTGTATTTTTATCCATTTCAGTATATTTCATTTAAAATTTAAATTGTTTTATTTATGAGTAAAATATTAAATCCACCCTATATAGAAATCTTTCAATTAATAAAAATCTTAAATTTACTAACTTCAAGAATTAATTCAAAACAAACACTAAAGCAGTAGATTCTTCTTTAAATTATAAATATTGAAAATTACGAATTTACAAAATACAGTTGGTAAAAAGGAAAACTAGATTTTTAAAGTTAATGCATATAAATTACTTTTAATATTAACATTATCAACAGCAATTAGTTTGAAATCTAATGTATTATTAGAAATTTTAAGAATTAAGAATAGTTTTATTTATTTAAATTAGTTTAAAGATTTATTATTACCATTCCTTAATTGAAAACTTCATTTATCTCAAATGTCCTTCATTAATTTTAAGTAAGTAAATTCATTGAAAGGAAAACTTTTGACACAATTAAAAAAATAAATTTAAAAAAAAAACAGAGTGAATTAGTTTAAAGCTGGATATATATATATAGATATAGATATATAATTAAAGATAAACTTAATTCAAAATATTACTCACATTTTCATAACACTGTGCTATAGTAAACATTATGGTCATAGTACATTCAGGTGCTGATTTGGCGATAATTTCTTTCTGTTATTCTCGATGCTCTTCTATTCAGATTCTGGGCAGATGAATTTGTAATAATCTTAGGAGTTACTGTCCCAGATATTCTAGTCCATCTAGTGATGTCCTAGACTCAAGGCGTTACTGGACTTCTCATTTCGACTCCTTAATCCACCATCAGCGACTGATTTCGCACGGGTCCTGATGTTTCTTGACCGAGTGAACAGCGGACGGTTCTGTACAGACTGTGATATTCCTTTGACAGGATACTCTGTGGGGAATTCTGCACGAATCTCGGCTTCTCTAAAGATCGGTTTGGTTTTCTTTACAGAGAGTTGATCTGAGATTGTTACTGCTCATCTTCGAGTGAACAGGATTTTTTTTAAAACCATGTCCATTTCCACCAACACTGTATTCAAAGTTTAGAACTGCAACCTTTCCAAACTTTTGGTTCTTATCAGGCTCCTTTCTTCATACGCTGTATATGCAAATCGAAGTCTCTTGATCTAATTTAACCATTTTCCATCTCCTCGTACCCACGAAAAAAAAGGGCACAAGCTTTTCTTGCGACTCCACTTTCTTCTAGCTCTCCTACAACTCTTTTCACAACTTAACTACGTTCAAGAGCAGTATCTCTTCTCTCAATTTAAAAACTGTCTCTGCTGCCGATCAACAAAAAAAGGGGAGGGAAACATCCCTTCCACCCTGGCACACACCTTCACTGTTTCGCGTTCACCCCATGACTGCCTGTACAAGACCGCTCCCCGTTCCAACTCAAATTGGGAAAAACAGGGGGGGGGGGGGGGGGGAATCCTCATGCGTATATGCTGGGGTCTGAACGGGGAAACACACTTTCTACGAATTTCAAGGAAAATCCTTACCACACACATTTTTCGCATGAGGCCTGGGAACTACAGTTGTGGGTCGTATAAATGCAACTAGGAATCATGTTTTCTACTGTTTACTGCTCGTAAAAATTGTATCAATTGCATGCCTTCGTAATAGAAATGTAGAGGCCACGCATACTTTCTCAAGTCATAAAAATGCATCGTGTACAGAGATACAATGAGGGCTGTAGCTAGAAGTAAACAATAAGGGGTGCTGAAGAAAATGTAGGGGGGGGGGGACTCGTACTATTTTTCTCTCTCTGACACATGCACGCACAAACACAGATACGTATATATGATCAAAGTATTATATAGAAAGGAAAATTAATGCATATTCATATTGTAGGCGCTATGTTTCTTATTAAACTGTTTATAATAACTTTATTTGATGCTAAGAACAGTAAAGGCTGCAGACAGGGATGTAATGGAGGATATACGGTGGATACGCCATATACCTTCTGGATTATTTTAAGGAATACCGTATACCCTCTTCTCAAAAACACTATTAGCATATACTCTTTAAGGTATACCCTCTGCCTACAGCGTATGCCCTCTGTTTTTTTACGAATACATCACTGGCTGCAGAATGAAAATTTTCTGTGTATAATTATACTAGTGAAATAATAAGTGATGATGTCAATAAGTAAATAAAAAGCTGACAGTTCACTTGTTTCAAAAGAGTTGCAACCTTTATTTTTTTTTTCTGAATAGTCCCTGCCCTTAAGGATTCTAAAGTTATGTTTTTATATGATAAAAAAATCAAGGATGTATTTTGCATTTTAAAATTATTTTTGTGTCTAATCAAATGCTAAAGCCACTTGTATTTAACTGGTATTAGCTTTTTTCATTAGTATCATTTAAAAATCAAGGATCTTATATATATAATTTTTTAAGAACTAGGATGACTCAAATACGAAACATAATGTTTATCATAAGCATCATATTTACTATCAAACTCATTAGAATAACTTTGTTTTATGCTAATAATAGAAAACGCTGCAAAATGAAAAATTTCAGTATATAACTAATGCAAAAGTCAATGTTTGCATCAGCAAAAAGTTGCTAATTCTGAGTATGCGCAGATAGGCAGTTATATGCAGTTTTTAAAGAAATAGGGCTTGGTAACTTTCCAGGGGGGGCTCAAAAATCTTCAGGGGGTGCTGACCCTCTCCCCCCCCCCCCCCGCACCCCTCTAGCTACAGCCCTGTTTACAATACTCAATTCTTCTTTTCCCATGAACTGCCAAAAAGGAGTGTTTCTGTCATAAAATCTAACAGCTACATACCAGGAATGAGGTGTGCTTTTCCCTTTTGAAGACCCTATGTGTGGTGTCCAACTTGTATAAAAGCAATGATAACAATAGGTACTTTTGGGAGGAGAATTTCTGGAATAGCTTAAATGTTTATTTTATGAGAAAAAAATAGGAGAGAAAAGAAAGAAAGAAAAAGAATTTGAATTTAAACTATAAGATTTTTAAATATTGTTTAAAATACGTGTTACAAGGGAAGGGATGAAAGAAAAGAATTTAACTTAGTAGGTAAGAGAGATGCATTTATAAAAAAGAATGCAAAGACAAATATGAAAATTTAAAATTATTATACTTTAAAAAAAAAAACCTATAACACTGGCGACCATTAAAATTATTATACTATAAAAAAAAAACCTATAACACTGGTGACCAAGTTTTTTCATCTGGCGCTTTTTTTTTTGTACAAAAATTGAACTAAGAAATGAGCACAAACCTCATGTTTTCTCTCCCCCACCCCTACTCATGCGCGGAAAACTGTGATCTTCCTCTTCTCTCGTACTTTTAATGGAAGAACGAAGTTCAAAAGCCATTTTCCATCTCATATACAGAAAATGCCATCCTTTCCTGCTCTAACTAACTAGCATGTCACATGATTAGAATATGAGGGAAAAGGAAGGTTTCAATAAAACAGTAAGAAGTAGTGTTAATCCAGCCTCTGTCACATCTAAATTGGGTACAATGCTAAAAATTAAAGGGCAAAATTAGCACTAGCCACCGGCCACAGGGCTACTAAATTAAAAAAATGTCTGTCAGCAGCCACCTTATGGCCACTTTCCTACAAGGAAAGAGTAAAATTTTTTTGCATTTCTTCAAGGATTCTACTTTTGCTGATTGAAATATGTTTATATTAACATATTTATTTGGGCTATTTAATTTTAGATTAATATTAATTGAAATTTTAACAAAAGTGTACTGTTTATAACTTTTAAACTAGTCTCATGTGTCAATCCCAAAACTTTCTTCTTTCTCACACAGGTTTCGCATACACTAAAAAGTATCAGCACCAATTTATATCAAGGTCTAACTGAAACTCAAGTTTTATTAAATTCCGTGCATTATTTCTTGAGATATGACTATCGCTAAAATCGTGTAAACCCTGCAAAATGTTGCATAGCAGCGCCACCTGCTGGGCGATTTTTACCAAAAACTAATCAGCAGCAATTTATATCAGAGATTAACTAAATATAAAGTTTTATTAAATTCCGAGCATTAGTTCTTGAGATAGAGCAGCTCTAACTGAATATAAAGTTTTATTAAATTCCGAGCATTATTTCTTGAGCTATTGCAGAAATCGCGAAAAATGCTGCATAGCAGCGCCACCTGCTGGGCGATTTTTACCAAAAACTAATCAGCACCCAGATGTGCAATCTGTGGATCTGCAATTTTCTTTTTTCTGTAATCTACCTCAATAAAAAAAATTAAATTCTGAGATTTAAAAGCATTTTTAAAGAAATTTAAATTATGTATAGACGCACAGGCCGGCAGACAGATTAATTGCATATACCTTGCATTTGGCTGTTTTATGTAACAACTTAGTTGATTGTTTAGTATCAGTAATTGTTCATTTGTAATTATTTCCATATTTATAATTTAAAATTTTGTTTGCATTAAGAAAAGAATTTAATTTCAAAGTAATCACCATAAATGTCTTCATACTGGAGAACATAAAATATCATTTTATTTAAATGTAGTTAGTCCATTTCATGCCAGGAGTCACTATAAACACAAAAGAAAATTGTGTTAAATCAGTACTACCTACTTTTATCTTAAGTATAGTCATTATACAGTGAAACATTTTTAAAATATGTATTATCCAAATTTTGTTCATCTTTCTTCTCACTAGGGGGCATTATCAGTATAAGAAAGTCGAGTGGAATCTGTCCAATCTAATTTGAACTTAGACTGTAGTTGATGTATGAGAAAACATAAAAAAAATCAAGTTTATTTAAATTTGGTCCCCCCCCCCCCCTCTCCTTCAGGGGTGCTATAAACACAAAAAGAAATTATGTTGAATCTGTACTACAAATTTTTATCTGCAGTAAGACTTAGCAACATATACAAATTTCGTAGAATTTCAAATAACATAATGGCACTAAAATGCATTTACAGTAATTTTTTTTACCATAAATGGTAGTGTAATCAAATTCTTTTGTGTGGCCCTGTAAAATAACTATAAGTGTACACTTATAAATATATACCTTTTTCGTGTAAAAAAAACATGCTGTAGGTAACTGTAATAACATACTATAATTAGGCCTGATTTTCAGGTCAAACAGGGCAGCTGCCCAGAGCCTCTAATTCTAAAAGGGTCCCCCCCCCCCCCCCCTCAAAGCCAAGTACTTTGTTTCTTGAAAAGAGTATAGCAGGGCTGCCATTTGCTACTAAAATGCTACTTTTTGCTGCTATTTTCAGCTTCAGGAGACTAAGGCAACTTTTTTAAGCAAAAAAGGCTTGAAATGCAACTATTTCTGACAAATAGGCAACTATTTTATGAAAAAGGAGACTTTTTGAAAATTTTATTCTAGCTTTTTCAAATACATGTTGCAGGAAATATGAAACAACAATAAAAAATTTTTTGCTAATTTTTCTAGATGTTCGATACCACCACCAAACAGCACTTTTCTTGACCAAGAGTCAATTTCACTCATTTTTCTCTTAATTGTTTTAATTGCTGCTGCATAGTAACAGTAAGCAAATATGCAATTATATCCTTTTATCCCCCAGCATACGTAGTTTTAAATCATTAAATATTTCTCAAATGAAAAAAAAAAATGCCCTATTTGTTGCTCACTAATAACAATAAATAAATCATCTAAATAACCTCCTCTATTAAAAAATTTCTGCTTCTTTCTTTGCCCTTACCCCCACTCTCAACTTCATGCTATGTTTCAAATCGTTTAAATCTTTTTATTTATTTTTTTTAAAAAGAAAAGACATCTGCCCTACTTACTGATCACTGCTTCTAATAACAATAAATAAATAAGGATCATCTAATTCCCTCCTCTGTCATTCAAAATTTACTCTTCTCCCCCAGCATACAAGGGAATTTAAAATCTGTATTTTTATATGTAAAAATTCAACTGTCCTACTTGTTGCTCTCTAGTTCAATAAATAAATAATCAGGCTTATAAACTACCTCTTCCTTCCAAAATTTTTGGTTCTCCCCTTTGCCCAACCCCTCCAGCATGCAGATTTTCAAATATTTCAAAACTTTATTTTAAGAAAAATAATTCTGCCGTATTTGTTGTTAACTAATAATATTAAATTAAAAATATTAATCATCCACCTCTCCCTCTCAAATTTACATTTCGCCCCCTTTCCCCCTCCAGTGTAGAAAGAGGTTTAAAATATTTATTTAGAGAAAAAGTCTCACCTAATTGTGTTATAATATGGGCTTAAAATATTTAAAACTCTTTATTTAAAAAAAAGTCTGTCCTATGTATTGCTTTCTAATAATAGTAAATAATTTATCAATTATTTAAAATATCCCCCACGCCCAATTACTGTTTATTCCCACTTCTGCAATTTCAAACTTTTTTTAATTAAAAATTTTTTTTTTCTGTATTTGATATTTTGTAATAATGATAAATACCAATGAAACTAAATTCCCTCCCCCCATGAAAAGTTTCATTTGTAAATAATTTTTCAAATAGATTTTTGTAATTTGTAGTGCATCATCCTAAATCGGGACGCTAACTATGTTATAGTATTCTACAAAAAATGTCATTTCCAAGTAAGCAAATGTACACGTAAAATAAAAACTTTCCTTATACTGCAGTTTCAAGCTCTTTAAAATATTTAAAATCCCTTAAATCTGCGGTTTAGGAAAAGTTCCAAGAAAGATTTCTTGAAGTTCATTATGAAAGCAAAAAAAATGCTGGAAATATCACTATTATATCTGCAACTAACAAGAGCTATATCAAGTGTTGATCCAAAAGTTGCAGCAAACTAAACTCAAATGTCATGAAAACTAGAATTACTTTAACAATTTTGTTACAAAAGAATTAGATAATATGTAAAAACAGTACTGAATTTGTGCAGATTGTACATAAAATGTTGTATTGTTGTAATCAGAAAAATTTACCGTAATTTCGCACGTATACGCCGCACCTCAGACAATTCGATTTCCTACCAGAATTTATTTTAAATAAAATGTGACTTACTTCTGCTTAGAACTTGATTGACTTCTTATTTTCAATAAAATTTCCGGTTTGAAAAAGACTTAACTAAGCCACGGCGCATACACGCGAAATTACGGTAATCATTTTTAAGGAAAGGTCAGGAAATTTATAAAAGGGATACCCTGATCTCAACACTGTGACCATTTTGGATAATACTTTATATGCAACTATTTTGCTACTAAATCAGCCATGATATGCGACTATTTTTGCTACTATGTTTGGCTTCAAAGGCTACTAAAGCAACTATTTTGAATAATTTTTGGAATGGCAGCCCTGGTATAGATTCTGGCTAAAAACATATTATAGGGGCTCCAATTCAAACCTTGCTCCAAGGCCCAATGAAAGGTTAGTCTGGCCCTGTGACTGTTCTGTTTAAATTCATATATTAGAATGGTATAAAAGAAAACTATAATGGCCATAGCATACTAGTTTTGTAATGATTCTGTTTTCTATAGATAATTGTAGTGTAGAAATTCATCAAACACTACTAAATGCCATCTATCATTATTTTTTTTAAATAAATAAAATCTTCTGGATTTCTCCTCTGACCTTTCATTTTTAAATATATTCTCTGTTATTTTAATCCATCTTTTCAATTACTTTTTTTTCTGTTCTTTTAAAAGTTTAGATGGATTATTGTTTATTAACTGTTAATGTATTGAACTCATTTTTTTACAAAAAAATTTACAACTATATGTTTTTTCTTTTCATAGCATGAGATGAAGCAACTGTCTACAGTGACTAATTTTAATGTTAAATTTGATGATATATCAGCTTTAGAGATGTCATCTGGTGTAAGTGTTTATTAGATTTAAAATATTTATTTTTGTTCATCCTCTTTTTTTTTTTTTTTTTTTCGCTAAATCATTTATTTTTATTTATTTATTTATTTATTTTTGATTTTTCTTTCTTTAAAATATACTAATTTTATGTTCTATAATTAAAAATGATAATAATCATTATTTTCAGTGTTCTTTCTAGCAGTTGTATTTCTTCTTTCAATCATGATTTAAAAATAAATAAATAAATAAAAAAGTGTTCTACACAATATAAAGTTTTATGATTAACGTCTTTGTTTCAAAATGCATCATGATGATTTGATGATCAGTTGAAGTCATATTCACAAAACTGTGCTTTGTTAAATTTTATTATAATTGTTCAACAGACAGTTTTGCAAAAAGAGCCTTTTTTTTTTCCTACATCATAATTTTTTATTTTGAATTATCTGTAAATTTAATTTTGTTTTGTTTTCAGTTAACAAAACTTGTGTGTGTATATATATATATATAGAGAGAGAGAGAGAAAGAGAGAGAGAGAGAGAGAATGGATAATCTTCTTTAATTAGAATGTGAAAATATTTTTTTTAAATTATAATTTGACTTTTTGTTGTTGACATATCTTAACACATAAAACGTTGTCGATTTGATTAGTCCTTTCTGATAAGGAGAAAATAGCAGCATTTTTTTTTTTCTCTCCTCAGCCAGCAGTAGGAAGAAATGTCTGGGTTATAATTATAAATTGTATACAGAATGTTCATGTTAGTAAATATATCCTTTTGTGATTGCATCAAAATTGAAGGGGGTCACGCTCAAGCAGGAACCATATCCAAATTTAGATCACTTGACATGGAATGACCCATGTCTAAATGCATTTTAAGTAAAAAATTAGAAAATGATATTTTTGTCATTAATGGTCATACTAATCATTTTTAAAATTTTTAATGGCTCACTGATCTCATTTCTTACTTAATGTAAAAAAATTTAGCAAATTGTCATCAAAGTGAAATAATTTTATATTAATTGAATTGTTTGGATTTAGTTTCTAAAATTAAATTTCCTTGATTTAATTTAATTAAAAGATTACTTTTCTTTTCAGAATGTGCAACTTAAGAAGAAATCAGGCTCAAAGAAAGTAAGTCTTTCAATTATTATGTTCTTAAAATAATTCTAAAAATAATACTGTACTTAAACAATAACATTTGTGGTCATCTTGCACATTTATCCATAAACAATATTATTTTCGAGATATTAATACAGGGTTCCTACACGACTGGAAAATATGGAAAACAGGGAATTGTCAGGGAAAATGACGAGTGCTCAAAAAGTCAGGGAAAATCGCCTTTTTTCCCTAAAACCTGGGCCCCACCAGTGGCTGAGAGGTTCTGCTCTCGAAGCTGGCAGACGGGAGGTGCTGGGTTCTGTCCCAATCGCGCCCGTCGGCCTAATCGTTCGGAGTTTTCGTGGTTTTCTTCGAGCCGTGGATTTATCCATGCGTAAATACGGGTTAGGTTCCCTTAGAAAGACCCCACGTAGGGCACTCCCCCCGGGCCTATATCTCAAGTGTAGATAATTGGCCGTCAATAATCAACCCAACCCTAAAACCTGGAAAAGTCAGGGATTTAAAAAATATATATATTATGTGCTATCATGTGTCAAGATTCTTCCGAGTTCCGAATTCAGTCTGCAAAAAATTCAGATTTTTTACTAGCAAGTAGTATTTTTGCTACATTCATATTTTTAACATAATGATGTTTTAGCCATACAAATTTGTTGTTAAATAGGTGATACTTCTGCGAAAGAAATATTGAGCCATGTTAAAGTGGCTAGGATGAGATATCATGAATATTTAAATAAGAAAAAGAAAGAAAATTATAAAGCAAGCAAAAAAGAAAAGCTGTAGCTAAAATTAAATTGCTGAAAGACAAAAAATTGAAAGTTGTATAACAAACTGTTTCTAAAACAACACAAATAAATGACATGGTAGTAGAAATGTAAAAAAAAAATTGAATAGTTGATATGTGAAATCTAATTATATCAATAAAATGTTACTTTGAATCCATCCAAATTGTATTTTTTTAATTGTTTTTCATTTTTTATATTTTAAATATCAAATAATAGATTTTTACTTTCAATTTTATAGATTACTTTTATTTTCAGAAGTATATTTAATCATTAAGATCTAGAATTGCTATTCGTATTTCTAAAAATGTCGTGAATCGTGGGCATGGAATTTTAGGAAAGATGGTCTGGAAAAGTCAGGGAATTTTGTTATTCAAATAGAGTATGAACACTGTAATATCAATGAGTTTCAGGGATATGTACTTAAAAGCATACTTAAAGCAGGTGGTTAAATCAATTCCACTCTTGCTAGTCACAAAATGTTAATATTAACATATTATTTAGCCTATTATTTTGTATTAATAATATAAATAGAATTTTTTTTTAAGTTGTTTAGCTCTATTAATATTTTAATACAGTGTACATCAAAAGAAATCATTCATGGGTTTTGGTCAATAACTTTATTTGTACTATGTTTGTATTCAAAATTTTAATGTTAAAATGAAGCTTGAAATATGCATAACATTATAACAATGGTTTGATATGTTCACCTCTTGTGTCAACAACCATTTCAAATCTTCTCTTGAAACCTCTGATAAACTCGAGAACAGTAGGTGGCGGAATGTTTTCTAGCACTTGTTGAATTGCTTGTTTTGATTCATTGAGATTTGATGATGCATTTCGATAGCATTTATCCTTTAGATATCACCATAGGAAATAATCATATGGATTGAGGTCAGGGGAATACGGTGCCCACTAAAAAAAAGTATCCTTAAGAATCTGAAAAGTGCCCTCAAGAATCCAAAAAGTGTCCTCAAGAATCCAAAAAGTGCCCTTAAGAATTAAATAAGTGCACTATTCTCGCCAGCAGCATCCTGCCCTCTTTTAAACTTGGGGGAAACTCTGCATGAAAGTATTCTTCAATGATGTTGTGGCTTTCGTGAGAATGGTGAGAAGCTGCTGCATCTTGCATAAACCATGGTTCACCTTTTTTTGTGTCATTGGAAGCAATTAATGAGTGTGTTCCATGCCATATTCCTGAATCACCAAACAGTACCTTTTTAATGTGGATGATCAGATGAAAGTGAGCCTCATGATTAAACCAAAGGTTTGGAAGTGGGATTTTGTTACCTTGCAATATCCAAAGAATCTTTTCAGCAAAATAAAATAAATCGCTTTTCCTTGGCATTTGCAGTCAAATTGTGCACAATTAAAATTTTATATGGGTAAAGCTGTAGTTCCCTTCTTGAGATGCAGTGAACACTTGTCTCAGAAATGCCGATCTCTTGAGCAAGCCTTGAACTTGACAGATATGGATCTTCATTAAGAAAGATGTTCAACCACTTGCTGGAGATTTTCAGTGGTCCTTGCAGATCATGGCCTTCCGGTTAAATTTGTCTTATGATCGGCAACACTTTCTGTCTCCTTACATTTGGTGATTAAATTGTTTATCGTTTGCCTTGTCGGTGCATTGTGTCTTTAATATTTTTTTTCCTTAAAGAGTACACAATGAAGAAGATGAAAAATTCATTGTTCGAGCATCCAAGCTTTTGTTAGGCATTTTTGGTCCGATTGACTGAAATTTCAAAACTGAATAACAATTTAACCCTACCTCTAACCCTAGAAACTATCACATTTTCTAATAGCCTAAAATGTCAGCTTTTATTTGATATTTAAAAAAAAAAAAAAAAATCTAACTTACGGTATACAATGTAGGGCGATTTAATTGAAAAAACTCCTATTTTTGGCCCAAAATTTTCAAAAAAATCCCAACTGAAATGCAACAACGCTTTTTGCTAAAACTTTTGCTTTCTTTACATATACATACTTTGAATTTCCGTTTAAAATGAACACCGCTCTAGTTTCTGCACATGCACACAAAAACCATGTATCATTCCTTTTGACAGGCTCTATAAATAGCTGTTAGTTTAAAAAAGTAGCTGCTAATAAAATTATTACTCTTGACCACTGCTACTAATAAAATTTTCCAGTTTTGTCGTTTCTCTTGCTGAATTTTTATTAATTCATAGAAATCATCTTTTTTTTTTCTCAGTTAATTCATTTTGTATTATTTTTTTATTTGATATTCATTTTGAACATTAATTCCTATTCAATCCCCTATCACTCAACATTCATCCAATAAATAATCTATGTGCTTCTTGCCCAATTTTTAAAATGTCTCTCATGACATCTGTTACTCAAGTAAGCTATCTGAGAGTGATAATCTTAGAATTTATTTGCTAACTTTTTCTGAACTATTTTGTTTTTAATAATGGTGTTAAATATGTATATATAATTTTTTTATTACATACTTTGTAATTTGGATGATTTGTGACCTCCATTAAATTCATTGATCTGCAGTTAACAATAAACTTACACTTTCTTTTTTAATCCGCAATATTTTTAAACATGTAAATAAACATTTCATTCTGCTAAATTAATCAGAACAACATTGTTCTCTTTCCAGTTTTTAATTTGAATGTGATCTGGTTACATCTTCATTAAAAATTTGCCATTTGATTTAAACAACCTATAATTAGCTAAACTTGTTTTTATATGCTAGTGAAGGTTTTATTTGTTTAATGCTTTCAATTATCTAATTGTATTTTGGTTATCTATCCACCAAAAGTTTTTATCATCACTTCAGATTTTAATATATTTCATATTATGTTTATCTCTTCTTCATTTAGTATGTTCAAAATTTGCTTATAGTTATCATTTGATCAGGTCTGGATAAGAAATTTTATCCATATAGTTAATTATTTATTTAAGCTTCGTTGTATTGTTTTGTTAAATGATTGTTATTACCTTTTGTTCTTTTTATTCTATTATTTTTCTAAATGCAGAATTTCATTCAGACCGTTAGTGTTGCTTGTTTTTCTTTTTTTACCTTTGTTTCTAACCATTTTATCTGATGTTTTGAGATATTTGACTGCAAAGACAATGAACTAACCAACATTTTAGCCCTTATCTATAAGATTAGTCCTATTTTATCATTTTTAATTTTAAAAAAAACCTTTTTTTCAGAGATTTACAGCTTTTCTGTTAAATTAGTCTGATCCTTTAAAAAATGTAATTTTATCTGTATGGATGTGGGCCATATTTTTTCAAATAGCACACTGATCTTGTTATGTTACTGTTTTTCTAAATAAAATTTAATAAATATAAAATTTTAAAAAGAAAAAATGTATTGTCAATAGTTATGCAATTTACTGTACTCTGCAAACTCAAATAACTTTCTTGATCTTTTATTAATCTAATACTTATTTCTTAAAGATTATCTAGTTTTAATGATAATTCAAAAGAGTACTTTTTTATGTTAATTAAATTACATGTCTTTACTTTATTTTTGTATTTTGTCTTTTAAATAATGATAATTATTATAATTATTTTCTTTGCAGGGAAAGTTAAAATATAGAGGCAAGAAAAAAGGTAAATTTATTATATTGATGCATAAAAGCATCTTATCAGTTATATAGTATAAGTTCTTAGTTTACCTCTGTTATATTTACATAAATATTGATGATTTTGACAAAGCTAGAATGTAAGCACAATCATCAAAATAAGTGAAAACAAGCTTAAATTGAAAGCAAAAATATTCTAAAACATTTCGTAGATTTTTTTTTTTTTTATCCATGAAAAAATTTTGACTATATTTGTTGTTGGATGCATAACTTTTTAAAGGAAAGTGACAGGCTTCCCAATTTTATGGGGGTAAAAACCTTTGAAGCCTTATATACTGATAAACTACATCCCTAAATACTTTACATGTATTTGTAGTAAGTATGATAACTATTGTGTTATCAAAGGTTTAGAATCACTTAGCATAAGATCTCAAATGTAACGCACCCCCCCCCCCCCCCTTCCAAAATAAATAAATAAATATTTCAAAAACCTAAGGAAGAGAAATATGAAAAAATCTTTTGACTTTTTGGCAGATTTTCACTTATAATTTTATATAATCTTAATAACCCCCCCCCCCCCCCCCACACACACACACACACACAAAATGTCTGCTTTTCTTCTCTGCACCCCTCTCTATCTCATAAAAATGTTTTAACTTTTTGTGACTCAATAACTCAAATTTAAAAAATATTTACTTAGATGTTAGAATACATCATTTTAAGCTTGTAAAAAAAAGAAATTAATACATTAAAATAAAAAATTATTGGCTAATTAGTACTTTTTTCACATCTGCAACAAACACAAAATTACATACTGCTCATAAATATTGTAAATTTTCTAATACAAAATTTTAAAGTATATGAACTTACCTTTGTAAAAATCTATTTTTTGACATCTCCAGCCTTTTTAATTTTACAAAGTTGATGCAGTTCATTTTAGCAAGAACAATGCCAAACTGTTCTCAAATAATAAGTAAAATCATAACATTGACTTTTAGGTATGTTTCAGAAATGCAATGTGGTGATACAGAGAATTAAAATCTTGAAAATCTTAAATTCTTCTGTCCCGTTTGTTGTTTACAATAAATAAAAAAATCAATCACTTAACCTACAACCCCTCCCCCCCCCCCCCCCCCCCCCCCCCCGTCTAGAAATTCACCTTTTTTTTCTGGGGATGGGAAATGGAAATTTAAGGGGAGAGTTAGTTGATTATTTATTTATTGTTTCTACAAAATAACAATACAGCATAAAAATCTTTTCTAAAAAAAAAAAAATAGAATTTTAAAGATTTTAACGTTTGTGTGCTGGAAGGGGGGGGGGGGAGGATAACTAATTTAGATGATTATTTAATCAATGTTACAAAAAAGTTATAAATATAGCAAAAAATATAAATAAATAAACAGTGTGTACTGTGGGAGAGGAGAGGCAAAGGAGCAAAAGGAATTGGGGGGGGAGGGGGAGAAATAATTTAGATATTGTTACTTATTAGACTTGTTTAGATATTGTTTAAATATTTTTACAATGAAATCACAAATTGAAAAGAAAAAAATTAAATAATTTTAAATATTTTAAACTTTATGAGATGCATGGGGGGGGGGGGGAAGGCTTCATGAGCTGAGGCTGGGGGGATGCAAAGGGAGAGAAGCAGACATTTTTGGAAGGGGGGAATAATTTGGGTGATAGATTATTTATTTATTGTTACTATAGAGCAGCGATTCCCAACCTTTATTCTTTCTGATTAGACTTTTCATTTAGTAGTATCCCCTTTTTTCATCAACATGCCCTCTAACATAAATATGCTGTGGTATAAATAATATTATTTGATGTAGATGAAGGTGTAGTTATATATTATTAAATAGTTATGAAGTTCTTTATTTAAAATATTGCGTTGTATTTGCTAGACCCCTTAGCGTTCTTTTTGGTCAAAGCAGTGGTATAAAATAAAAGGAAAAGAAACTTCTTACTTGAATGGTGTCTGCTGTACACAAAATGAAGAGGAGCCTTGTTAACGATATAAATCAAATATCTTTATTCATCTTTTGAAGAGAAGAAAGAGGCCTTCATCCGTTGGTCACCTTTTTATTTTAATAAAAAACGTTGGCCCATAAAAATGATCTTTTCCACTCGAAGAAACGTCTCTAAAAATTAAAATGCAGCATTAATCCAGATTTTAAAGATGAGAATTTCAATTAAAACTTTTACGCGCCATCAGGCAATAAATTCAGACAGGGAGACATCGTCGTAGAATTTCACCGGACCACGCATCGTCGGCCGCAGGCAGGCAGGGCCCGCGATCTTTTTGAAACGAAAACTACATCATGACAGTTCATCAACAAAACAGATTCTGATTTAAAATTAACGAAATTTTTAATTTATAGTAAGAAACGGGGACACCATAAGTATCCGGACGACAAGACTTAAATCTATTAGAGAATTTTAAAAATTAGACAATATCTTAATTAACAAATCCGAACAATTCATTTAAAAACATTTATTTTAATTTGCGCCAGCAATCGTCAAATAAACCACGCCTTCGAAAAATGAGCCTCCTTTCACAGCTACCTGATGCGTACGTCACAAGAGGGGGAAAGACGGCGCTTCGATGACGTCATCACAATACGAGGAGAAGGCAGAGAGCGAACACATTGGCAAGAGCGCAATACGGCCGCCGAACGATGCCTGATAAGAAACGCTCGCGTAAAAATAAATACGGAATTGAATCCAAATAATATCGACGTGAAAGGCCGAAAGAAATAAAAATATAACATGATTTAAACATTGTGAGATTTCATATCACAATACCCCCATTTACCGATTAAAATTTTGGCAGAACAAGTGATGTAAAAGGTAAAATGAAATAAAAACCTTTTACAGAAAGGGGATGACAAAATTTTTGCACACCAAACACAGAGAAAAAAATTAAAATATTAAAGTAAAGCCAAACGTTAAACTGCTGCAATTAAAATTAATAGTGGTGACCAAACTGAAAGGGAGAAGAAAAAGAAATACATCAAAAGTATACATAGTATATTCAATAGTATACATATAAAAATGCCAAATCTTCTTATTTATGGCAATTTCTTCTAGTCTGATCTCATCAAATTCATCATCAAAATACTTAAATACAAATGCTAAACAAACATCAGAATTAGCATATATAAAATGAGATATATAAAATGAGCTCATTATCAAATATTTAAATTGGTACCATTAAAAATAGAAGTTGCACTTTACAAGCAACAAAGATCAACATACCTTCAGTATTTGATCAACCGCCTAGGACTTACAATAGAGCATTTATTTTCACTTACTCTAAATAAAAATTGGCCATACTTAAAAATATCTTTAGTACAATTTTCATAATACCATATTCAATTTGTTTTTGTAATTTTATTTTATTTAGTACTAAATACGTAATTGACTTGAAATAACCAGCTGTACTCTACATGAACAAGTAGCCAAATCGTGCACTAAATGACCACTCACACCTAAAACACAGATAGTTATGGTAGTTGCAACTATATATATATATATATATATATAAGAGAGACATGTCTAAATAAATTAGGTGTTTTAATGCTGAAACATATACTCTTACCACTTTTCTCATTACAACTGAAAATATGTGTTGCAAAAGTAATATCAACAAACACCAATATAAATATTTCTCTGAAAATACTGGATTATTTACTCAGTAAGAATTTTCAAAATATATACCATTCATTAAAATACGAGACATCACTTAATACCATTTTAAATATGTATAAAGATAAACTCATAGATAAATCATGGTTTTTATGAATCAGTGGGTATTTGGTTGGGTGGGTGGGGATCCCCGGAAAAAATTTAACCTTTAGTCTTCATTAAAAAAGACAAGTTAAAAAAATGACACTTTCATGGGAAGAAAATAAAAACACAGTGCACCTTTTGTAATGGCCATAATTATCATCCAGAAATATACATATATATTGTTATTGAGAACAAAAAAAATTGGCTATTGTAAAATGCTAATTTGAATCTACATAACTCACATAAGTGCTAATAATGCTAGCCATAGAAACTATCAGCAGTCGTGCAAATTAAGCAAAATCAAAATTTAAATATACATTTGTTATAATTCACAAAAATACACTAATAGCTCTGGTACACAACCATCAGCAAATTATCAGTAAATCAAACAAATGTAAAATAAAACAATCAAATCTACAAAAGAGACAATAGCGATCTCCAAAACCATTGGCAATTGTGTACACTTGATAATACTATAGAAGCTATATAACTATTGCTGTAAAGAAACAAAATTATTACAGATGAGGGATGCGTATTGTTCAGCCACAATGAGATGTGATAGTTATAGTTAATAAATCAGTTTTTAATAACCACACAGTACATCTCCTTTAAATGCATTATCTGCTAGTAAAAAATGTTTGCAGAATAACTTTTGCAGATTTATGGCACACTGGTGGACACGGTGGCACTCAAATCACAGCAATTTGGCCATAATCACTTATGATGACGCACCATAATTTTTAAGAAATGATGACACAATTGGGAATATTTAGCACTGAAGCACTATGACACACTTCTTTTTCTCTTTTTGTAGATACACTTAGTGACTTGGGGAACACTAGATTCACCATCACATAAGGCTTAAGACACAATAGGGAAATTTATCGACATAATCAGGAACAGAAGAAAGTCACATAGAAATTTGAGACGACAAAATTGATGAATTCAAAAAGAGCACTTTTTCTTTAAATTTCTTAGTAAATTTTGAAGATTCCCCATGGAACACTTCTAGTATATATTAAAAGGCGCTGTTAAATAGTACTAAGAACTGTGCTTTTCTTTTCTTTTTATATAATCTTGTATATAAATTAACTTGGCACTTAAAATCTTCAAATTTCTTCATTAATAATAATAATTCTTCAGAATTCAATTAGTTATTTCTTGTATAAAAATATGAGGCATATGACAAAATAAAATTTAGAGACTTTGGGTATATTCACAAATGAAAACATAAAGGCACAATATAATATTTGAAAAATGGGAAAATTGCCCAATAAAATAAATTGATCTTGAGAATTCCTGTATCAAAATAGCAACTCTTGAAATCACAGGTAAACATAAGAAAATGCATCATACAAAATCACTATTGAAAGTAACTTTTTTTTTTTATAATATTTCATAATAAATAAGAATTTTCTTGATTTTGAAAATATAAAGCAAAAATAGCAACACTGATTTTTAGGAGTAGATATGTCAACCAATCCATTTCGTAAGGATAATGCACAACTCACCAAAAGAAAAGGCCAACTAACAATACTTCTTAATCAGGTCAAGAAACAGCTATTAATTGAGAAAAATATTTAAGATTATTGTAAATCTTATTTTAGCTTTCAACACAAACATCAAAGATATTGAAGCGAATCCGACATTGTAAGGATAGTATACACATACATGACATGACTCTTCTTCAATAGTTACTTTAAAGTTGAAAATGAAGCATAAGTTTTAAAGTTATTGTTCTAAAACAGTTATTTAGGCAGGTAAGTGTAGTATAATTATTTTTCACTGTAAAACAAGGAAAATATTAGAGAAGTGGTTAGCACAAATGGACACAACTCATCAGTGAATGGCCAACTTCATCAGGTAAGGAACTGTTGAAAATGAAGCATAGAAATTTATTTCTTTATTATTTTTTTTATTTTAAGTAATTTTTACGATGCTGGAAGATAGAGCAGCATATAGAGAAACAATCTTTTATTTATTTATTATTATTGTTTTTATAGATGATGTCAAAGAATTTCTTGAATATAACTGTAACAGGAATGAAGTAGCCCTATGCCTACTTCTTCTCAAGAGTAGAAAAAAATAATGTTGCTTTCATTCCTTTTCTGAGAGCAACATGAGAATGCTGGTTGATGAAAACTGTCACAGCCTGCACATATAGTGAAGTGAAAAGGTCTAATTCCACAATTACAACTTGCCATAGGAATATTTTTAAACAAAATGAAGCAACATGAATTTTTCAAATATAATATTTTGTCAGCTGAGAGTTCCTTTACAAACAACATGAGAACAGTTGTGAAAATATTCTTAAATGCATATATTCTTAATTTGTAGACTTCATCAGACCTTGCACTAAGCCAAACTGTATGATTATTAACATCACAGTTTAGATGGCATAAGAATAAATCTATGAACAAACCATTCGCATTAAAACTATTGTTAAAAAAATGTCTTAATTTGAAATTTGTAGAATTGAAGCATAGAAATCTGCAAGAATGTTATGTAGGATATTTACAACTACTAACTTCTGTGAAGAATTTTTGCTTCAGAAAGAAAATGTGACCATAATAAATAAGTATGACATAATAAGAATAAAATTTCTCAGCATCAATAATCATAATTTCAAAAATAATGCTTCTTATAAAATTTAATCTTCTAAAATATAATATACTTAATTTGTAAATTTGTTGCAATAGTGCCATAATTTTTTTTTTTTAATTTAAAAACCCAAAGTCATAGCCTCTTAAAATATGAAATATGTTTTTGAGAACAATTTCATTATTTCAAAATCATAAAAATTTTCTTAAAAAGAATACATAATTCATTTCAAAAATATAGATATACCAACTAAAAATTCTTGAAAAATATTATATTCTACAATAATTTATTACAAAAAAAGAATATGTAGAACTATTTAAATGGAATGATAAGTATGCATCATCAAAAATATAATTATTCTTCAAAGGAAATTCATTTCAATTTAAATGATTATTCCACAAAAAATATGGCAAATTTAGCAAAATATATTATTTTTCTTCAAGATGGAAAAGAATAAATTCATTAGGAAATTTAATTCTCCAAACAAAGTAGCAAAAATCAATTCAAGAAATTTTTGAGAACAAGAACTTCCAATATTAAAATATTTTCATATGTCGTTACACAAAAATTCTTAAATAAATTATTCCATATATCTTTAAAGAATCGTCTTTAAAATTCATTAAAAGAACAATTCTTGAATTCTATTAAACACATCATAAAAATTTTCAAAAAGTTATTCTGAGAACAAAAAGTTCTAAAATATTTCGTTTTTCTTTAAATCAATTCAAATTTTCTTTCAAAACCACTGCCTTTTCAGGCACCAATTGTGGTATAAATAATATTATTTGATGTAAATGAAGGTGTAGTTATATATTATTAAATAGTTATGAAGTTCTTTATTTAAAATATTGCGTTGTATTTGCTAGACCCCTTAGCGTTCTTTTTGGTCAAAGCAGTGGTATAAAATAAAAGGAAAAGAAACTTCTTACTTGAATGGTGTCTGCTGTACACAAAATGAAGAGGAGCCTTGTTAACGATATAAATCAAATATCTTTATTCATCTTTTGAAGAGAAGAAAGAGGCCTTCATCCGTTGGTCACCTTTTTATTTTAATAAAAAACGTTGGCCCATAAAAATTATCTTTTCCACTCGAAGAAACGTCTCTAAAAATTAAAATGCAGCATTAATCCAGATTTTAAAGATGAGAATTTCAATTAAAACTTTTACGCGCCATCAGGCAATAAATTCAGACAGGGAGACATCGTCGTAGAATTTCGCCGGACCACGCATCGTCGGCCGCAGGCAGGCAGGGCCCGCGATCTTTTTGAAACGAAAACTACATCATGACAGTTCATCAACAAAACAGATTCTGATTTAAAATTAACGAAATTTTTAATTTATAGTAAGAAACGGGGACACCATAAGTATCCGGACGACAAGACTTAAATCTATTAGAGAATTTAAAAAATTAGACAATATCTTAATTAACAAATCCGAACAATTCATTTAAAAACATTTATTTTAATTTGCGCCAGCAATCGTCAAATAAACCATGCCTTCGAAAAATGAGCCTCCTTTCACAGCTACCTGATGCGTACGTCACAAGAGGGGGAAAGACGGCGCTTCGATGACGTCATCACAATACGAGGAGAAGGCAGAGAGCGAACACATCGGCAAGAGCGCAATACGGCCGCCGAACGATGCCTGATAAGAAACGCTCGCGTAAAAATAAATACGGAATTGAATCCAAATAATATCGACGTGAAAGGCCGAAAGAAATAAAAATATAACATGATTTAAACATTGTGAGATTTCATATCACATATGCTTTTTTTTTTTAGTAGTAATCAGCATAGCTAAATAATAAATAGGCTCAAATTACATTGACATTTCTTAGATTTTATATTTTTATCTTACATTTTAAAATTATTTGACTTTTTATAATATTAGTTTAACATCAAAAATTAATCTATATAGCATTAAAAGAATTTTTAACTAACTTACGATGAAAGTTAATAAAAATTTTGCATCATGAAATGATAGGCAAGTAGTCAAACATGGTTTTTAATATTCTCAATGGAATCCTGGATTTTATATCATGGAGCTGAGGAGTTTTTAAAATAAGGTTTAAACGAAGACGAATATAATCTTAAGTCAGGAGCAGTGTCAAACTTATTGCGATATTTGTTCTTAATGTGAACTTAATGTTCATAATATGAAAATGTTTTTTTGACAAGCTCTGTGTTTGTGAAAGGCAACAAGTGTTTTATAGTTTTATCACTGAGTTCTGGATACTCTTCTGTTACTGCTACTCAAAAGTCAACTATATTTCGTTTTCCGAAATCAAATTCTAAAGAAGAATCAGTCAAAAATTCAATCAAGTATTCAACTTTTTTTTTTTGAGAAACTGGTTAAATTTTGGCTTGTTGAAAGAACGAATTGTTAAATATGTTTGAAATCCAGTTATTTTCACTACGTCGATTCAGAAATATTATCTGAATGGCATTTTAAGTATTTATAAGTAAGCCATTATATTACATCTTAATTTTTTTGACAATTTTAGTTCATTTTTAGATAAGAAACAGTAAAGTGTCTCAAAAACTTCTTGATGGCATTTGGTATTCCCAATTTGTATTGTGAATTCCCAAAAATCTAATTTCTTAATCATAGATTAGATTTTGTCAGATACTTTAAAAATGGTCTTGGAATTGTTCTGTAATCCTAAATTAAGTTTATTTATTCCTGAAAAAATATCAGATAAGTATGCAAGCATTTGATGCCATTCACTTTCATGAAATTTAGAGCTCATCTCAAAAGGATGGTCTGAAAAAAGAAAAAAACTTTAACTTCATGCCTCAGTTCAAACAATCTTGCAAGTACTTTTTCTCATGGAAGCCACCTGACTTATGTGCAAAAGTAATGTAGTATGGAGGCTGTTTATCTCTTCATACAAAGATTTGAATTGCCCTTAATAAAATTAACAATTGATTGAGCACTTCCTTCAATGAGCCTGTTGGGGATTTGGTCGGTAGGCTGTGTCTGTGTATGCAGTAATGATTCCAAGCTACATGAGGTACAACTTCTTTGATAAGACCAACACCCAGACATTCATTTTCCACCATCATTGCGAACACCACAGCAGTTGTCCCATTAATTTCCTTTTTTGCAGAAATAACTGTGGATGGCAATAAATATGTCCTTTCCTGTACATATTTTTTGTGAAGGGGGAAAGCAAAGTAACACATTTTCTTCAAGCACATTATCATTCAAATATCTTACAATAACAAGCAAACTTAACAGATTGAGATATCCATACTCTCATCCACCTGTATAAGAAGGGACTGTTTTATTTTATTTTTCAATTACTGTAAATTCAATATCATCATACATGTCATTATCTTTGAGAAACTGTATTGTTTGAGAAAGAAATAATTTTAATTTTCTATGCATGGTATTCATCAAACATACAAAGAATACTGCATTATGATCAATGACAGCTTCCATGAAGATGGAAGAAGACGTATAAGTAATCATGCAATATGATTAGGGGTGGGCGGAGCTAGTGACATTGAATATCAATTAATTATTATGTCTAGTGGACATTTCCCATTTTAAGAATAACATATTACAGATACATATGTTATGACATGAGACTAACTTTGTAATCCAAAACTATCAACTTTGTTTATGTTTTTTCAATTGAACCATTTTTGTAATTTCTGCCATTGCAGATATTATTTTTACATACCTCCAACAGGTCTGCCACATACCCTCAGAGGTATGGGTACCCCAGGTTGGGAACCGCTGCTGTAGAGTATTAAATAGGTTAGAAAAGAAATTTTAAATTAGAGTTATAAAGGTTGAACTATGTATGTGTTGTACCAGAGAGAGCAAAAGGAGAAGCAGTAATTTTGGGGGAGGAAGGGGTTTAAATGATTGATTATTTATTATTGCAATAAAATAACAAGTTAAAAATTTTAAAAAAAAATAATAAAAGATTTTTTTTTAATTATGAATATATTTCTAATTATAAATATATTTTATTATGAAATTTAATTTTAAAATTTTTACTGGAGGGGAGGGGGGGGGGAGATTTTAGATGTTTTTTTTTTTTTGTTTTTTTTTTTTTTTTTTTTTTTTTTTTAAGTGGAAATTTGCCAAAATACAGAAGATTCTCACACGAATGTTTACCTTTTTTATTTCTAGATTAATGATAAAAATGAGTTTTTAATGCATTTTTTCAATAAAATCTCAATTATAAGCCCTTTACCAAATGTAACTGTTTTTTGTTTTGATACAAGGGGAGGGCTTACAATTGGGATTTTATGGTAATTACAAAAGAAAAGGGGTTAAAAAAATAGCATGCCTACTATTTTACCAAGAAATAAGCTCCATAATAAGCCTTTAAAGAAGTGTATGTTGTTATATCTCATTTCTGTTTATATAGTTACACTAGCTGATTTTGATTTTCGTGCTTATTCATTGTAGTGTAAAAGTTTTAGTAAAAATAGTTTAATATTGCTTAAGAAAAAGGAATATTTAATAGATCTTTAAGTATGAAATTAATAATTATTAACTGAACTTGGTTGTAATTGGTTAAAAAGCTAAAAACATTCCATATTTCTTATGTTACTACTGATTTATTTAATGTTTATTTTATCTGGTAAAATCTATGCAAATTTTTTTCCAGATAGATGAAAATAGGTGCCAATGTGCCTAAGGCTCAGATTTTTTTTTTATTATTATTATTAGATTTTTTTTTTCCTTGAATGGAAAAATTTATGTATTTCTCTGATTTTCCAAGTTTATTGGCAATTTTGAGCCACTCATAAAAGTAGGGACCACCTATGATTTAATTAAATAGCCTAGGGAAAAAATGATACATGCCTAAGTTTCAAGATTAGGGACTGGTTGTATATAAGTACTGCGGAGCTATAGAATTCCCATTTTCTTCTTCATATATAAAGAAATATTTTAGTTATATTTGGAAGCAATATTTAATTTTTACAACAGAAGTTGTATACAGTTGCTTGATTTAGTAATAATAGTAGTAGTACTTAAGACTATACTGTCAGTTAGCACTAAAAAAAAAAGTGAAAGATTCTAGCACTACTGTGTTTACTACAGCACTATAATGACACATGAGAAAGTGTGTACTTATGCCATCTGAAACTGTTAGTATAAAATGGTACTGTCGGTGTCATAAAGTTGCAGTTCTTTACGACACGAAAGGAGCAATTTCACTTCACCGGTATTTGAGTTGATGTATAGGAAAATTAAATGTACAGAGTGTCTTTTTCTGTTTCTTGATCATTTTTTATCTAATGAAGATAATTGCCAAGGCTACCAAGTTTTAAGCTTTTTTTTTTTTTTTCTAAACTAACTAAGCTGGTACTAAAAAACATTTTGAACCAGAAATTTTATTTAATAAATGAAATCAAATAAATACCAAATAGAAACAAAAAACATTTTATTAAATGAATTTTCTTCTTCCAAACAGGTTTATTTGATGCAAAAAAAAAGTGTAAAAGCTATGGATGGCCCTTAATAAAGCATTTCGAAATTTTTCGACGGAATACATTCAAAATACACTCAGCAGGCCACCTGTGGCCCGCAGGACATAGGTTGAAGATTCCTACATAAAAACAATCCAAATTCAATCTTTTTGCCTGTAAATTTTGTCCTCTTTTCAATAAAATTATTCAGAATTCACACAGCAATTTCTCAAGTCTGCATTTCATCAAAAATGAGAATTTTGTTTTTCATCAACTAATTTGTATTTGATACCTTATATTTTAGTCTTATATTTTATACCCTTATATAGAGAAGGCTGTTTGGGGGAAATTTTTTTTAAAAAAAATTTAAATATATGAAATAATTTTATAATTAATTATTAAAGAAAATAAGGACATTTATTTTTTTATTTGTGTATCAAATGCAAAGAAGAAAGTAAGAAGGGGAAAATCCCATCATGGGTTTACTAAGTTGTCCTCTTTATTGCCGTTACCATGAGGATGCAGGTGACATTGCAGTCAAGAGCTTTTATTTGCATTTGACACAAAAATTAAAGCAGTGGTTCTCAGTCAGTGCACCACGAAAGGACCTAACATGTGTCGCGAATAATTTAAGTCCAGTTGTATCCAGATTTTAATGAGATAAATCGATATTTTAATATACAACATTTCATATTATACGATTTATGTTGAAATGAGATTTAGTGTCATAAAGTTTTAAGGTTTTTATCCCTGTGATAACTGATACTCAGGCTCAATAATAAGTATCAGTAAAAATATATTTCAATTTTTCTTCTCAAATATGATGTTATATTCACCTGATTTCTGCATAAAATGTTCAGAATACTTGATTTTATTCAATCAATAAGTAATATTTAATTTAAAATTTTGCTTTATTTAATCAAAGCATTTCTGCGATAAATTAGGTAAAAATTCTGTAAAGGATGCATGACAAATGGGTTAAAAAATCCCTATATTTTCCTTAAATTTCTGAAAACTCTTAAATCACATATATTTTATTATTGTTTATTTCTAACCAATGAGCACTTTCTTGTTATTTTCCTATCTGAAAAATCTATTCAAACCATCAACTTTGACAGTATTTTCTGAAAAATGTTTCATTTTTATATCAAAATAAAAAAGGAAAAAACCCTATTTAGTTTTTGGGACTAAAATTAATTCATGGTTATATCAGAAAATGTAGAAGAATCTTAAATTTTATTAATTTATTTTTTATTTCAAAAATTTTATTTGGTTGGAATTTCCTTCGAATTTGTAGTTCTTGTTATGCAACAAATGATTTTGGTCATTTATCATCATAAGTCTGTTGGTTCTCTTCCAATAGATTACAACTATACAATTTCATTATTATTATTTCTAAGACATAAAAGCTACATAAATAAATAGGGAACATATTCAATTTATTTAAAAAATAATTATTGTTAAACTTACTTTTTAAATGCATGTGTCATTTGAATTGTTTAGTACTTGTACATTTATTTAGTTAAAATGTTTATTTCAGGTTCCAAAAGAAAGCATTGATCTTCTATGTTTCACAAATGTTGATCAAATATCTTTGTTTTTGAATGAACTGGAGTTTTATTGAATAAATTTTTGTTACACAACAAAGTTGTCCTTTATTTAAAATTATCTTGAAATACAGCCTATTAATAATATGAAAATGTAAAGTTAATATAAATGAGTAAGAATATTTTATGAATGAAATTGAATAATAGTTTAAAAATATTAAAGAATGTTTTTTAACACGTTCACTACCGGGTTAAAATTAATGGAATTTTATTTTAATTCAGAAATTCCTAATTCACACCAGAAAATACTAGGAGCAATATTTGCTTTATTTAATGACAGACATTTTGTGATTATATAAAATAAAAAACTTTCTATTTCCGGTATGAATTCATAATTTTGGATTAAAAATGGAATGGTAAATGAGTAACCAAGCCACATACGTGTCCTTGGTAGCGAATGTGTTAAACTATAATTTTCCTTAGAGTTTGTATTTTATGTATAGAGGAACATAAAGTGTTAACTCAAGAAAACTTATATTTTGGGTATGCTAACAATATACTTTTACAAATTGCTGACTAAAATACATCCTCAAAGCAATCCAAAATTAACAGATTTTCTTTACTTAGTGATTTTTTAAAAAAGAATTTGGCTGATTTTTCAGTTAATGGAAATGCCTGTTTATCAGCTGCAGAACTACTTTTAAAAACAAAAGGCACAATGTATTATTTATTTATAATCATGTGGATAAAATTTTAAATTTACTGAATTGCTGCTTTCGAAGGTTCCAAAACTTGTAGGGAGGGAACTTCACCTGTATGAGCAAGGTTGCCTCATTTGGCAGTGTCCTTAAAGATTTTTCCCTTTTTTCTTTATCTTGTCTCATGTAAAAGTTCATACGTGAAAAGTCACTTGGTAATAAGTCGCCAAAATTCAAAGTGAAATTAAAAAATGAACCGGGTAAATAGTCATCAGAGCTCATTTAGAATGGGAAGGGAGAGGGAATGTCATTTCTGTGTTCATTTAGAGATTTTTAAATGAAAAAAAAAGTTTCAAATTATTAAAAATGCAAACTATTGCATCAAATTTTTTTCTTACAAATATGATTTTTCTCACAATTGCAATATTAATCAAGTTATTATTTTTAAATAAAAATCTTTATTTATTCTAAACTGGTTTTCAAACTAATACACAGAACATTTATATTTCGAGTGCTCATTTTCATTATACGTGCTGAACTATGTTATTTATTTAGCTACTAAAAATTTCATTTAATTTTCTTTTCAGTTTACACATGCCTGTTTGTAACACTTGATGAAATCCCCTGAAAAAATAAATCCCCATTTTTGAAATAAGATGCAACTTACGAAAGTATATAACTCGTATAATAATCAATTAACTTCATAAGTATCCAATGAGTCGCTACATAGAATTGTCTTTAACATGCAAATATTTTATTCTTTTGTGGATTCCTCACCCCCCCCCCCCCCCCCCCATAATAGTTATGAACTATAAAAACATCAAAAAACTTTAATTACCTTTTTTCCACCTTGCACATTTATTCTTATCCACCAAAAATGAAAAAGCTCCATAAATCTGATGCAATCATTCCGTCATCACTTTGGTCGGATGTAAGCACAATTATCACAATATCACAATAGTGTTTTTATGAAATGCAAAACATGCAGCATTTAATTAAAATTTGCCACAAGAAGTAAATAATGAAATGTGTACAGTTTGTAATCGGTAATTTAAAAAAATGTAAAATTATACTTTATGAATAATCTTAAGAAAATATTTTACAGTTGCCTTAAAAATAAATTAAAGTAGTCACTTCCATAAAATTTCCATTGCAGCAAAAGTAATAAATTAAAATTTTGACATGGTTTAAATTTTCTTATCTCAATTATGGTTTAAATTAAAAAAAAATAAAATAAAATAAACTATTTTATTTCAGGATTAACATACAATCCAAACAAAATAGCTTAGAAGATTTCTTGAAGCCTAGATTTTAAATCCAAATTTCATTTATAAAAAGTACAACTTGAAAGTAAATATTAAAAGAAATAAATGAAAAATTACATAAATTACTTGGATTACATAAATTACTTATGGATAATATATCAAGAGAAAACAATTGAAAGATGTCTTAAAAAATATAACATTAATATACAGTTAATACAATGAAAAATATACAAGTTTAAAAAATGGGGGAAATTATTTTTTTGTAAAAAAAAATCTGATTTTTTTTTTTGTTTCTTAGAAGAAGAGTTTATGGAACTGATTTTTCTTTTCATTTGATTTCCAGATGTGGAAGGTTTGTTTTCGTCATTAACCAGATCAGGAGACGTACTTTTAAAGCTAAATGTATGCGTAGCGAGTGTGATTTTTTTTGTTTTCGTATTTTGATATCAAACCGGAATGCAGAATTTTAAAGTATGCATAAAAAATGAAAGTCACCAAAGTTAGTTTCGGAAAGGAATTTTTTTAAAGGGTTAAATTATCCTTTCTATCAGGAACAAAACCCAGCAATTCAGCAGTTTCTTACATAATAGTAAGCATAAAACTGAGCACACGCAAGAAGTATCAGGATTAAAACGAGAATCCCCTCGATTGGATTGGATAATAATACACAGCTCTCTTATTTATATTATAAAATACAGACTTGGCTGTTTTCGCTTAGTTATTGGAACACATTGATATGGATCATTTTCTAGGCATTTTTACATTAAAGCCTGTTAGAATAACAGAATAACTAAAGACCTTCACGGAAAGAAAGTTTCCGTGCAGAACGGCACATTACTACGTAAACAAGAGAATCTGTCTACCAGGTGACGTAATGCGCAAGAAGTCAAGAATTTCTCACAACTAGCGCATTGAACAAATGGTTCTCCCCTGCACAGCGTAAGAAATCGAACTGGACTGTGCACCGGTGTTTCCGTTCTCCTCTACCTCTGTGCTCTGGAAGATCATACCCTCTCCTGCCTGCTATTGGCTGACATGCGGAGAGCGATAGTCCCACCCTTTCAGTGGGAGAACACAAGGAGAGATTTTGACGCGATCTTTCGGAACAAAAGCTACTAGACCTTAGCAGCTAGGAAACTTGGTTTCCGAGTAACCAATCAATCAGAATCCGTTAGTGGTGAAAATGCCTTTCGTCACTTTGACGTAGCTTATCCGCTTGTTTGCTGTGATTTGTTGTTTTCGAATCACGCTTCTCAGCTATTAACATCTGGATGAAAGATTTTAGAAAAGAGAAAAAAAAAAAAAAATTATGCCGATCAGCTGCATTGTAACTCCGGAATTTTCGGGGCACTTTTTGTCAAATCCCCGGAACACAAACAGGCATGTTACAATGAAGAATCATCACCGCTCATTTTATAAAGCTTTGAAATAAATGCTAAATAATAAGTTGTGCTTTGAAATAAGTTGTACTTTTCTTTGCGCTGTTTTTCACATGTCACTTTTCCACTACAATCTTTAAAAATACTTTGTTAATTACTAAATCATAAGAAACATTTTTTTTTTATATAATCAAATTTATGTTACAAAATATTTAATTAAGATTATTGTTATATAACACTCACACAGAACAAAAAATAAATATAAAGATTAAAGTTATAAGCATCTCCTACATCAATAGGCGCCAGCAGGACGAAATCCAGGGATTTTAGACAAGAATTTAGAACAGACGTACCTGTGGCCCAAAGTCTCACACATTTTTTTAAATGGAGAATAAAATTATGAAATAAGCTAAACTAAGAACTTTTTGTCAGCATTCTTCCCCTCTTACCAGCATTTTTCAAAATAAAGAATTGAAAAAATATTTTATTTTTTCAAAAAGGGGAGGTTTGCTCCCCTGAGCACCCTCCCCCCCCCCCCCCCCTGTTTAAGATAAATTTAAAACACATGAATGTAAAAAGAAACATACAACCAAAAATTAACTACGATGGTGATTTCAGGACAGTGACCTATGCCCACAGCATATAGTCGGAAAATATAAAACCAAACACTTGTTTTACAATCATTATGCAACAGATAAAAACTAATGTAAAGGAATTCCAAACATGTAATATAAATAAAAACATAGCTGAGCGCGCATGTGTGGACAGGATGGACTGGGATAATTCTCGGACTGACCAAATGAACGGGGGGAAATTGGCAAGGGATTGACATCATACTTAAGCACAGTTTATATACTTTTTCTCAAATCTTAAATAGAGTCAGAAGAGGTCAAAATTTGAGGATGCACATGGCAAACTTTAATTTATATCTCCCAAAAAATCATCCAAGTGAAATTTTGTTTATTTTAATGATACAATGAATACACCGAAACATATTCAAAGTATTTTTTTTTTTATTTCAAAAACACATTTTTAATTATGAAAATAACTGATAAATTCATATTAAAAAAAATTATAAATTATGATCATCTATATTATTTTTTTACATAAAACAAACCACAGTTGTCAAAAATATGGGCATGTAAGTTTACAAGTCATTCTCATTATTATATTTACGGATATAGAAAGTTTTTTTATTTATGACAGTTTAATGGGACCATATCGTTCAACTACATATTAGAAAATCGTAAAGAGCAACCAAAAAATTTAATGAAATTAATTTATTAATTAATTCTGTTGAATGAAATTAATTTTATATTTAGGTTTTCTGTATAATTTTTCTGATGAATCTGAAAGTTTTTCCAGTGATATCTTAATTGAATCTGCGATTGTTAAAAGGAAATACAGTGTGTCTCATAAATATAAAGACACTGATATTTTCTAAGTAATATTTTAATAATTCAGTATTCAAAAATATGTTTATGCATATAACAAAAAGCATGTAGTAAAAAAACGTTTTAGGGTAAATTAAATAAGAATTAAATAATTTCAAGTTGAAAATTGATAAATGGAAACAAATTTGCTGTCTCATAAATATAAAGACATTTTAGATACTTTAGAATTATCGTTTAATAATAGATCCATTTTTATTAATGACATCAAATATTCTAGCTGGTATGCTGTTTATAAAGTTGTGTAAGTATTCTGGCTTTATATCAAACCGACTTTGTTCGATTTCTTTTTTCGACTCAAGGACGTTTGAAAACTGTCTTCCAGATGCATATACACTACAAACAAAAATGCCCCAAAATTTCTCAACTGTATTTAAATCAGTGCTATGTGCGGGCCACACCATGACATGAACATTGTTATCAGCAAACCATTTTTTTGTGAGTATTGATGTGTGAATCGGTGCATTATCCTGTTGGTACAAATAATTCCGACCACCAAGAGTGTCAGCAATTGGCAACAAGTGACAGGGTGGCTAGTGGTCAGGAAAAAATACAGTAAAAAAAGGTGATGAATACCAGTATAGTCTTATAGAAAAATCCATGTTGATTATTCGATCAAATAATCAACATGAATTTTTCTATAAGAATATACTGGTGTTTATCACTTTTAGGTAGATTTCGTAAGAAATACTACCTATTACATTCTCACCTAAGTTGGAAATTTTGAAAAATTTTTGCAGATCTATGCCGATCATGACACCCAGAACCCAAAACCACCCCCAGTTCAAAAGTTTATATATCTATGTCACTTTTTTCTGACCACGATAACTGGAAAAATTCTGCATAAATCTCTTCCAAACTGATACATAAAATCTCGGTCAAGTTCGTTAATGGGCAAAATCGAACCAAGGGGGGGGAAATGGGGGGCTTTTTGTGAAAACAGAAAAATCCTCATAATTTCTTTATTATAATACGTATCGAATCCGTTTAAAGTTATTATTACTTCTAGGAAAAGGGCCGAAAATTTATGTATGACAGATTTTTGATATAATTAAAAATGGCCCCAAGGGGGGTTTTAGAAGAAAAAAAATAGCAAGTAAGTGTGTAGCAAGTAAGACCTGTTCAAATATTATTGTTGTTTTAAAACGTGTGCCATTTTCAATAACATCTGATGGCAGTACTGACCAAAATGCTGTTAAACTATACCCAATTGTTTAAGTATTTTGATAAAACGAAACAAAAAATTCTGTGTGCATTGCTGTCTTTAAAAGAATGCAGTAAGAATTTGGGACAAGGTATTTTTTTCAATGGGATTAATAAAGAAATGGGAGATAAAGATTTAAATTGAAAAAATTGTGTAGCATTTCTATGAGACAATGCATATACTATGCTGAGGCATTTAAATAGTGTTGGTTCACATACTATTGAAATAAGAGGTAAGTTTTATATTTTAATCGTAAAATATCTCCTATTTTGATATTTTTGATAGTTAAATCAATGTATATCAAGAAAAAAATATTTTTAATGTTAGCAAATGATTTTATACTAATATTTTTTTTTTTCTTGACTACGGTTGATTAATTAAAACTACACATTTGTACTTGCAGAAGTTGGCAGCCCTGCTAATGTGACTTCTTCCTTCTATGTGATGTGTTAAAATGCAATAAAAAGAAATTAACTATATATACAGATAATGGTTTTTATTCAGCTTCCTTATATAACAACTAAAACTTTAAGCGGAAAACATATAATATACATTTTATACACAGTAGGCTACATCATGAAAGTTTTACAGTGACTTAATAGAAGATGATTAATTATGAATATGCAGAAGAAAATTCATTTTTATTAAAAATACAAGACAACATAAATAGCCTGCAAAATTCAGAATATTATCTTTAGAGCAACATTTCAAATGAAAAAAAACACATAAATGGATAGAAAAAAATTATTATATGTTGATAAAAACTTTTTTATGCATGCTTTCTTCAATCAATGCATAATTAAATATCTAGACACCATGTTAAAATACTGCATAAGTATGTTTATTTTAAACCAATCTGAATAAGGTTTAAAATAAACTTACCTCTTTGATAAGAGTTAAATAAAAAGAAAAATCAATCATAAGGCAAATTTTTTGTAGTTTAAAATAAATCCAAATACTAGATTAAATAGGAATTATAATTACAAAGATAGCATCTTGCGCTGAGTACAGTTCCATAATTTAACATTTATTAAAATGAAAATTTAATTGAATCAGCCATTTCAAAAACTACATAGCTCCAGTTTTTTTTTTTTTTTTTTTTTTTTTGCCAAATACATTTTTACAAATATATGTACTTATACATACGTCCCTTCAAATACGACGAAAAATTGCATGTTATTTATCCGTTGCCACTCAAAAGGCACAGAAAGATTAAGTTCATTGCTTAAAAAAACAACATTAATCAATGACACCAATATATATTCCAATGGCTAACAACAGATGAAAATGTGATTGAACATGAAGGTGAATGATTCTGAATGTCAAACTTTTTAAATGCAGACATTAATGATTTATGTCTATTTTGTCAAATATATAAAAATATAATTAATATGTTTTTTCGATATCATTTGTAGCGCACTAAAGTTTATTATTATTATAAAATAAATAACTGATAATCAACATATAATTTAAAGATCTAAGAAATATAATGACCACAAAAGAGTCCTTAAGAAATTAGCATTTGTGTGTAACAGATTTTATTGATTCCTGAATAATTTTGAATCTGACTTAAGTAGCTTTTGAAATAACCGATTCAATTAATGAATGATGTTTCATGGAATTCTGTTGTGAAAATGCTATTCAGCTTAATTCCAAATTTAGGACACTAGAACAGTATGATATTTATAATGAAAGCACAAATCTTTATTCAGTCTTTTGTAAATTTTACAACTGATTGATAAATATCTGTGCAAAAGCTAGATCAAAATATTGCATGATTTAGACAAATGAACACATTATCAACAAGTGGATTTTTTAAACAGAGATGAAAATAAAATAAGATTAATCCTCAACTCACAGGCTGAACTAAAACAAAAATTTAGTCACAAAAAATATATTTCATCACATTTTCCATCCTGTACAGATCACCATACTTTAAGTCGCACCAGTTTTTGAAACCATCCTGGTCACTTGAATATGAATTTGACTTGACAATTGACATGAAAGGCTTGTTTAGAAACGAAGATTAGGTTTATACTTAACCATATAACTAAAAAAGAAAATAAGAATATTAAAGTTGTATATAAAATATGATAATTATACACACACATATATATATATATATATATATGATAAAATACCAATTCAATGACACTATTATACCTATTTATACAAAAGTTTTATCAATTAAAGAATTTCCTTTAAACAAAATAACTAAATCAACAATAAGCAGTGTTCTCCTAAAAAAAATCTCACTACACTCAACTAGAATGTGTCTATATATTTTTTTTTTCCAAATTAAGATGAAATCTCTATATCATGAGAAGTTTCCAGTATACTTCAATAACTCGAACCATAATATATTTCACTTTAATTCCAGTTTACGCTACTTTAAAATAACAAATGTGAATTAATAGAAAATGACTTAATGTTAAATAATTAATAATAATAATTTATCTCCAAAAATATAAAGCAAAAACGGACATTTTTTTAATTCTATACATTGATGTTTTATAATAATGCCTTAATATTATGAACATAACTGCTAACCTTTCAAGTTTTTTAAAGTTAAACATAGTTGGAAACAGAAAAATTATTTCATGAAATGTTTCTTGTTGCTATGTAGTTATTTATTAACTTATTTTATGTAATAAAATTTCTGTTTTTATTTGATTTGAAAAAAGAAAAAAAATGGAAACTGTGCAGCTATGCCATGCGTAAAGTATATCTACAACATTTTAAAAATTACAAATTATTAAGTAGTAATTTTATAATTATGTAACTTAATAAAAATTGACTTACTCATCTAAAATTTCCCAAAACTTCAACAGATTAGCTCTATCTAAATGTCGTTTGTGCCTATTCAATTCAATAACATGTACGGCCCACTTTCCAACATTGGCATCCAACTTCATTTCAATCCACTTTAAATGGAAGGCTTTAACTAAATAAGTGGTTAAAAAAAAAAGGACATTTAACATTAAAAAACTCATTCACATAATTCAATTTCAATAACAAACAGTATACATGAACATACTAAAATAAAATATTCAATCAACATACTAAAAACAAAGGAAATTCTTACATGCTAAAGCTGACATTTGCAGACATTTTTACAAAATATTAGCAAAAGGTATACCTACCAACTTACTAATAATTTATGTAAAACTGTACCAAATAAACATATTTCCAACAAAACAAAAAAAAAAATGTTTAATAAAATTTGTCTTGTTTATTTGTGGTTCTTATTTAACTTCATTCATTAGGGAAAATTTACGGTTTGATACCCATTTATGTAAGTCGAATTGATGCAGTTTCGGAAATTATCAATAATATGGCAGTTATGAAAAGAGTTGAAAAACTCACACACCAAATTCACTTGCATTGCTGCGAAGATTTCGTGTATAACTCAATTCACAAAAAAAAAAAAAAAAAAAAAAAAAATCAAAATATAATAATGTGCATTGTGATAAAGTTCACAATATCAAAAATATGTGGAAAAATAGCTAAATAAATAGTATTGTAAAAAGTACTTTTAATTATTTTCATTGTTATTTAAAGCAGTTCTCTGGTTGACCCAGTTTTATAATTTTTCATTGATGTTTTGAAAACATATGATGTTTTTAGAATATTTAAGTGGGTCTTTTAATTACAAATTAACATAAAAGTTCTAAAATCAGCCCTCAAAACTTTGCTTATTATTTGTTCATGTTCATACAAAGCATTAAAAAGTAGAAACACTAAATATAGCATTACTTAAGCTATTATGCTTTACAAATTAAACTCATTAGATTGTTCCTAATTGTCCATCAGTATCATTTTGGTTTATTTTATGATATTTGATGGTAATTCCTGAAACTAAAAATAACAGAACTGAGATTATTATTTTATATACATATAAGCACTGTCTAGAAATTTATTAATTTCTAGTATACTTAGAAAACATTTGATATATTTTTTAGAGTTTGAAAGATTGCCCAAATATTATTTTTATAAAAAATAACTAAAAATTCTATTTAAAAAAATTAATCTATAATACTTACTTTTAGAAAATATTTCAACTGGATTTCCATTCCAAGGCCACCCTTTAAATTGCCACGCTGGACCTTGAACAAATACAGCCACAACTCTGTCCCTATTTGAAATAATAATAATAAAGCAAGTTTTTTCAATCAAACTAACTTATGAATAAGTTATATTTTAATAAATAAATATGAGTTATCTAATAATCTATCGATCAAATAAGTGACTAAATCTCTGTTAGGGTAATGATTTTAAATATCTCGGAGAATAATTCTCTGCTTCATAAAAAATTATTATCACAAGGTTCACCCCAAAGTCCCAAAATGGGAACCCAGCTCTAAGAAAAACCAGGACTATACTGAGTCATTTAGAAAGAATTTAAAAAAAAGTAAGCATTGCTGAAACTCCAAATATAATAATAAGCATATAACTTTTTACATAGTATTAATATCCATGTAACATTTTTAGTTTTCAAATACCATAATTTCAATCTGTTTACCTATATATCATCAGTAAAAATATTATACAACAAATGCATAACAAGCAAAATTTTTCAATTATATTTCCCCCCATAAATGAATTTGAAGATTTAACACATTTATAAACAGATGTAGGTCCATAATTAAAGATAATGCAGAGATAGTCCATATTCTGTCATCATTGTAATTTTGATAATTTGGAAGACTCAAATACAAATAAGATACAAAAAATTACAATATATAGACACATTACACATATACTGAAAAAAAGAAATAAGATCTTAACATGTTGCACAGAATTAAAAAAAAGATGTCAAATTCTCACTGTAAAATAGAAAAAAATAAGAAACAGAATTCAAAATTGAAAAAACAAATGATAGTTTATTTTGATGCCATATGCCATAATTTGAAATTCAGGACAAGGCAAGACAATTTTCATTTCTCCACATAACAGCGATGCCGCGAACGCACTATAGCGTGTAAATTACACGAAAACTTGGAATTGGGAAGCAAAAAATAGTTCTTACGCGTCCCATGGGATGCATAAATTCTTCAAAGAATCGCGAAAAAAAACGCCGAATTTCATCAAAAGATCGCTGAAAAAAGGCAAATTTCGTCGATGAATCACAAAAAAAAAGGGCAGATTTCGTAGAAGAATCGCAGAAAGAAGACAAATTTTGTCGAAGAATCGCGGAAAAAAGGTGCATGTCATTGAAGGATCGCGAAAAAAATGCAAACTTTGTCAAAGAGCCGCAGAAAAAAAAGACTTATTTCGCTGAAAGATTGCGAAAAAACTGCGAATTCTGTCGAAGGATCGCGAAAAAACTTTGAAATTCGCCAGAAAATCGTGAAAAAATGGCGAATTTCATTGAAGAATCTCGGAAAAAACACGAAATTCATTAAAAGATTGCAGAAAATGGCTAATTTAGTTAAAGGGCCATGGAAAAACGTAAATTTCGTCAAAAAAACATGAGTTTCGTTGAAGGATCACAGAAAAATGAGAATTTCGCCTAAGGACCACTGAGAAAACGGCAACATCATCAAAGGATTGTGGAAAAACTGCTAATTTCGTCAAAGAATCCGAAGATACGGCAAATTTCGTAGTCGGATCACGATAAAACGGCGCATTTCATCGAAAGATTGCGTAAAAAAGGCACATTTCGTCAAAGGATCGCCAAAAAAAGGCAAATTTGGTCGAAAGATCACCAAAAAAGCTGCAAATTTCATCGAAAAATCTCGAAAAAACAGTAAATTTCGTTGAAAGATCTTGAAAAAATGGCAAATTTCATCGAAGGATCTCGAAGATACGACAAATTTCGTCGAAGAATCTCGAAAAAAAAAAGGGCTAATTTCGTCAAAGGATCGCCAAAAAACGGCAAATTTCGTCAAAGGTTCTCGAAAAAAAAAAAAAGGTAAATTTCGTCGAACGATCTCGGAAAAAAACACAAATTTCGTTGTAGGATCTCGAAAAAACCGTGAATTTCGTCGAAGGATCGCGGAAAAAACGTGAATAACGTCCAAAGGCGAAGGAAAAAATGTGAAATTCACTTAGCCTGAAATCAACTCGAAATAAAACAAGAGACCTACAACAACATCTGACCTACAACAACAAAAATAGTGCTGACAGAGGATTCCTCCCAGCCCCTTTCTGTTGTAACGTAACCTTTCAAATTTGCTGAGAATTTCAGAAAATATTTTTTTTAATTCAGAATCACTCCTGAAACTCCTTTCCAAAGAAAATGTTTGATTCCAACACTGATCTATACTGAGAAATAATCCAATGTGAAGTTTAATCAAAGCATCCATTCATTTAACAAAAAGTGCCCCTTTACTCAACAAAAGTATTCTTTTTATCCAACAAAAATGTCATTTTCAAATATCCATCCTCCCCCTTTTAAAAGAAATGCAAATAATAGTGATACCTGTTATCTTCTACACTCAAATAATCATTATTTTATAATTAAGCATTTACATTAAAAAAAGGCAAGGAAAATTTATCTTAATCCAATCCTTCTATATATAAAAAAAAGTAATGGTTTGGAAATGGACCAATGAAAATCTGCGTAGATACCGCGAAACGTATCTGATTGGTCAGAGCTTTCTGACTTTTGGCACCAACTTGGCGCTATTTCCAGTATTTCGCCAAATTTCCATAGACTCTCATTGAAATCCAATAGCGTTTACTCGCTTGCAAAAAATCAACAAATTGAGATATTGCAATGCAACAAAAATTAATATTAGCTACATTATTTTTAAGCACAAACACTAACTATTTACAATATTCGTAACACTACATATACAATTGGTACTTGTTAGTTATCCTGTCGATCAAATTACTGTTGCCAAATTCATATATATTAAACAAGCAAGGGATTTTCCCGATTATTCATATATATTAAACGAGCAAGAGATTTTCCCGATTATGAATGATATAGTAAACGACTGGGAAGATTTTCACGAGACTTGCCCCCTATACTAAATCGAGCACGAGAAAAAGATCTAGCTAGGTTCCGAATACAAGAAAATTTGTTTTTACAGGGTAAAACAAACTCAGCGCTGAAAATGTTTTTTGTTATAATAAATGGAAAAATACTCAAACGATTTACACGAAACATGTTGCCTATACTAATTCAAGCACGAGAAATCCATCTAGCTAGGTTTAGAATTCGGGAAAGGTCATTTTGATTAAAGATCGACCGAAACAGGTTTTTAAGACCGAAACCGAATTTCGGTGACCTTCCCACTTTCGGCCGAAACTGAAACCGAAGCGAAAGTGCCAAAAAATATTTAAAACTGATTAATACATACATAACTGCATATAATTATTAATTAGTTAATAAATTAATAACAACTAATTAATAATTACTTAATAATACCTAATTACGTTACTAATTAATTTATTAACTATGCGTGTATTGAACCACATTTCTAACAAACAAACATACATATGTATGTGTGTGTATAAGTTTCAAACAAAAATGAAACATAAATAATACAACTTTTATATTTCATTATTTTATAACAACAAAAAATTATATGGATTTATCAATAATTAATTAACAATGTAGTTAAATATTGTAAAACAAATTTAATAATGAATATTTAATTTTAAAATATATTCATATTTTCAGTTCGCTTCATTTTAAATATATTCATATTTTCATACGTTTTATGCAAACCTATGTGCAATTTTTTGCAAACAGGAGTGTCATTTGGGAAGGTTAGGGCGGGGGCAGTTTCCCCCTCAAAGAATGTCATAAGAATGTATGAGTCATTGGAGTTTAGTTTAAGTAAAGGGCACAAAAGCTAAAATAATGTGTTCAATTTAACAAAAAAAAATAAAATAAAAATTAGCGTTAAGACAACATTTTAAGCCCAGAAATTATTAATTATAAACTTTATTTTCCATTTCAATATTCTTAAAGTGAGACATGTTTAACATTATTTTGTACTTTAGCTAATTTTAAATATATATAAGGATAAAAATGTAACAGTTGTCAATTTTCTTATAGGATGTGTGCAATAAGATAAGAATAAATCTTTGCTTACTCACCGCCTCCCCTCCCACCCCCCCAAAAAAATAAAGCTTTGACACTCCCTGCCTCTCTAAGAAAGTATTGAAATGGCACCCCTATTTGAAAAATTTATATCTGGTGCCAAGTTCTCCTGCCTCTATCTAAAACTATTTATTTTTATATAAAATAAAACGTAATTAATTTATCAATAAGACAGAAATAGTTTCCAATTATACGAATTTCATCGAATAAAAAAATATTTTAAGTATACATACCTTGATATATCTTTTGTAATAAATGTCGTAAATATTCATATGTTTTAACACCACCTTTCTCATAAAGCATTCGAAACAATCTGGAGTTTCAAAGTAAAAATTTTCTATTACTGTTAAGTGTGAAGCTTTTAAAGATCACATGATAAGCGTCTTTTAAGTTCAGTCATATATGCATTGCTTGATTTATAATTTCCACTCACATCATGAATCAGTCATGAAGGATAATGATAAACAGTGGAGTTCACAGCAATAAACAGTGTCTCATTTGAGCCGATACAACTCATATCAATGAGTAAAGTTAAAAAATTTCCGAAAGAAGAAACGAGATTTTGAAATACACATAGTTTCGGTCAGGCCGAAATTTTGGCAGCAGTTACGCCGAAAACGAATATTCGGCGAAACTCCGATTTTGTGACGAAACCGAAACCAAAACCGAAATTTCGGTCAATCTCTAATTTTGATCTATTAAAACAAACTCAGCACTAAGAGTGCTTGGCTAGAGCACGATTATGCGGGTGGTTGGTGAGCGTAGCGAGCAGGGGGGCCGAGCCCCCCTAGTAGTTTAAAAATAAAATCTTATTTGATTGGGAAATACTGGTTTTAATTATTCATTATTTAATTATTATCAAAACAATAACTATTGCATTTCTCTATTCCAAATAAACAAGTTCACTTGTTCCTTTAAAATATGAATTTGAATTATTATGAATGGGGACCCGCTTTTATAAAAAAGGGACCCAGATATTTGAAAATCCTGGGTCCCTGGGACCCAGGATTTTTATGATCCAGTGACATCACTGCATAATGTGTTTCACTTTTATATCTTGTTTCTGTTCTTTTTTTTTTTTTTTTTTTTTTTTTTTTTGAAGGCATTTCAGGAATACAATTTATTTATTGCAGTTCTCAGGACATACCAAGCACATTGAGCAAAAAAAAAAAAAAAAAAAAAAAAAACTATAACTGCTAGTATTTATAAATGTTAATTTAAGTAAGTAAGTTATCTATAATAAACTAAAATTACATAAATTCATGTTTCTGAAGCACATAAATTGGCAATTATATTTCAGTCATGTAAAACTAACTTAATATCAAAATACTGAAAATGAAGTGAAAAATACTAACCATTCATCATCCAAGAGCTTTTGAGCATTGTCAATAACTCGATAAGGAACTGAATTACCTCCTTCTTTCCGTCTTTGTATTAAAACTTCATTTTCTCTTTTACAACCCTGCGTTTTCTTCTCGTTGGTATCAATATATCTACAAACAAACAAACAAAAATTAATTTAATGATTTTTCATGTTAAAAATAAGAATTCATATTAAGCAAGTAAATATTTTTATTACTATTACTAATTTAATAAGTTACTTTCTTTAAAAATTTTAGATAACAAGTTAAATATGAGGTAGTTAGAATGACTGTGGAGTAAGTCAATATTTAGTAATTTGAGAAATGAAGGGTTTTATAAAACTTGTCGTATTGCTGTTGCATTAAGTGGTCCAACTTGTTTTGCCCTCTAGTGACTCCCTAAGTGACCTATGACTTATTTGACTGTCGCACTGAACAGAAATTAATATACATTCATTAAAAATATTGTTATCTAGATTTTTCAAAATTTTGACTTACTCCACTGTCATTCTAACCCTCTCATATTAGATGTAATAATGAATTGCAGAAAGAATGGGATCCAAATTGTGTGTGTTAATCTTCTATAGAACAGCTTTCAGAAATGAAATGAAGAACTTTTCCAATCAATTTTCATGCAAAATTAGCTTTAGGATGTAATAAATAAATTCTAAAAGCTCTTAAATCAGCAAGAATCATTATCACTTATGTATTATTCAAAAACTGTTTTTGAAAATCTTGAGAAAAAACCCATTATTAATAACTTTCCTTTCAAAAATTGTAAATGAAATCAGGGCCCTTGCTAAATCTGATAACTCTGAAAAGTCACAATAAAAATTCAATTTTCGCCAATAATTATTTAGAGGCTGATTGTTTTAGTAGTAGGAACAAATACAAATAGACACCAAAATTTCTTACAATATATCAAAGGGAAGAGGGGAAATCAAAATCAATCAAGCTTATGAGAAATAGCCTTTAAACCTAAATCCAGTGGCAGCTTGAGGTCCCATTTGCGACCTATCCTTAACTTGACTATTCAAGGATTCGATTCCAGAATAACAAAAAAAAAAATCAAAGTTTTTAAATGGTCTAATATGTAGATTAATAGTCTGAGTTTCTTAGCACTGCCCCTGAAAATTAGATAAGAAAATATTCCAAAAAAAAAAAAAATTTTTTTAGGGGGGGTGGGCGAAGATTTTTTTTTTTTTTTTTTTTTGCAAGAGTGCATTTTGTTTCCTCTAAGGTATTTAGGATTATTACGTCAAAAACTCAGGAAAAAAAATATATCAGTTTCATACCGATTATCACATAGTTTCTAACGTTCTTCAATCTGCCAAAAAATAAAAAATAAAAACATTCGAGTTATAGAGAGAATAGTCTAGAAAAGACTTTGTGGAATGCTTTTAAGAAAACTATTTGAACAATGCAATATGGGACGATATTTCATAAGTGTGAATTCTCAGTCCCCAATATATCTCTCGGCATTTTTTTGCAATATAAATTCTCATTTAATGTTAAAATATTTTTCTGTGATTGTTCTACAATATTATGTTGCTTCTACTCTGCATTGCTCAGGCCAATAATAATAAAATTAAACAAAACTAAAGTTTGTATGATTTTATATGAAATTATTCATTTAAAAGTGCAGCGCATGCAACAGAAAATCCTTTATTTCCACCGATAGGGGGAGCATTCTGATATAAACGAACCTCTGACATGTGTTCCCGCTGCCTTGAAGGTAAACGGATATTTCTATGAAGAGTTATCGCGTTACGTACATACATACATACATACGTACGTACATACATACATACAGAACCGGCGGGCACATAAGCTCTCAGGCTTTGATAGCCTGTGAGCTAATAAGAAAACTGCCCAGTTAAACTGAGGGCATTGAGCTCACAGGCTATTCACACTAATTGTATATTATACTCTTATTTCAAACAATTTGAAATAAGAGAAAAATAAAGAAATCAACAATATATTAAGGGGGGGTCATCCCCCCGTTACCCCCCTCCTCATAGTTAACTAATGAGCCCCTTAAACTAATCAGGGAAGTCTCTAATTACAATGAATATATATACAAAATTTGAAGAAAATCGGATAATTCTGCATGAAAAACCCATTTATCTAAATTAAGAGGAGGATTAGCCCCCCCCCCGTTCCCCCCTTTATACTTAACCAATCAATCCCGAAAACTAATCAGGAAAGTGTCTTAACCCAATGAACCTATAAACAAATTTTGAAGCAAATGGGATAATTCTGCATAAAAAACCCATTTATATAAATTAAGGGGGGGGGGGATTAGACCCCCCCCCGTTCCCCCCTTTATACTTAACCAATCAATCCCGAAAACTAATCAGGGAAGCACCTTAACACAGTGAACCTATAAACAAAATTTGAAGGAAAACGGAACAATTCTGCATGAAAAACCCATTTATATATACCCCCCCCCATTCCCCCCCTTTATACTTAACCAATCAATCCCGAAAACTGATCAAGGAAGCGTCTTAACCCAATGAACCTATAAACAAATTTTGAAGCAAATGGGATAATTCTGCATGAAAAACACATTTATATAAATTAAGGGGGGGCATTAGCCCCCCCCCCTCGTTTCCCACCTTTATACTTAACCAATCAATCCCGAAAACTAATAAGGGAAGCGCCTTAACACAGTGAACCTATAAACAAAATTTGAAGGAAAACGGAATAATTCTGCATGAAAAACCCATTTATATAAATTAAGGGGGGATCAGCCCCCCTTTATACTTAACCAATCAATCCCAAAAACTAATCAGGGAAGCGTCTTAACCCAATGAACCTATAAACAAATTTTGAAGCAAATGGGATAATTCTGCATGAAAAATCCATTTATATAAATTAAAGGGGGGGGGGGATTAACCCCCCCTCCCCGTTCCCCCCCTTTATACTTAACCAATCAATCCCGAAAACTAATCAGGGAAGCTCCTTAACACAGTGAACCTATAAACAAAATTTGAAGGTAAACGGATATTTCTATGAAGAGTTAATCGTGTTACGTACATACATACTACGTACGCACATACAGAACCGGCGGGCACATAAGCTCTCAGGCTTTGATAGCCTGTGAGCTAAAAAATGTTTGGTATAATATGTTAATTTCGTATAAGCCCCAATTATGAAAAATTCACCACTTTGATTTATGCTGGGTAAAAAGCACAAACTAGTGAAAAATATATATATAATTTTTGTTTTGTTTTTTTGTAAGATATAGCAAAAGGAAATATAAAATAAAACATTATTTAAACTATCTATTCTGGAATCTAAATTACTTTCTCTAAGTATAATCATAATTTAATTAATATTAAACTATTAATTGATAAAAGCATCTTTTTAAAATATATATATTGCATTTTTTATTTATATTTTATTTTCTACTTATTAGTGTTTTAAAATTCATTGAATTTCCTTTAACATTAACGCGATATATAATTTACAGATGAAATCATCCCGCCTCTCTCTCTCTAAACTTAACCACTTTTCTTTAACAATAACACGATTTTTAATTTACGGCTGTAGTGAGTAAAAGTAAGTTGATGCCGAAAAAAAAGATTAATATTTAACAATAAGCTGGTCGTTGGGGGTCTAAAGAAATATTTAGTAGTTTATAAAGTAGCTGGAGTACCCTAGAACTATGTTAATGAAAATTGCAAGAGAATGAGATAATTTTTAAAGAAGCTGCACAAAGGGCCCCAAGAAGGTGATGACAATTTTTAAGGGAACTATAATAGGGGGCCCAAAAGAGGACAACTGATAGTCTGTAACTGAATTTCAACTTTTGTTACAAAATGTTATTTTTCACAAAAATATAACAAATTTCACAAAAATAACCCTTACTTTTCACAAAATGGACTCCAAGAAAAAAAAACCTGCATTGACCCCTGAATACAATAGTAAATTAAGCCATCATATTTTTTGTTATTTAGACATTTAGAACATTCTGTATGTAATTCTTGACTAATATAAATGCAAAGAGAAAAAAAATGACAGAAAATGTTAGTTAGAAAAACCATTGTTTTGTCTTAAACAACTGCATACTTATCATCATATGAATAAGAAACATTTATTTTCCAAATACCTTTCAAAAGAGATACATATGAAATACAGTGTCTTACATAAGTGATGGGACACTTGTGCTTTACAAAAGGAAACTAATCAAATAAATTAAAAAAACATGTACACATTTTTTTTGTGGGTGTGTTTCATACTTAAATTTAGTAAAGATTATTACATAACATACATTTTGTCAAAATATTAAAATATTAATTTAATAAAAATACAAATGTTTAGAACGGAGCAAAAAATAGCTCACATAAGTGATGGGACACCATTATATATGCAACAAAAATCGCCTGAAATAAGCAATAAAAATATTTTTTGGGGTTTTATTTTTACTTAAAAGCAATTGGCAATAATTTATAAAATCGTCTGCAGTATTTCTCTCCAGTTTGTTTTGGAATTTTTGTGTTTTTTAGCTCTGTGTAGTCATGAATGCTAAACGAAAAGAAACTTCGCCTGAAATTCGAAAATTAGTTATTAATTTGCATATTGAACGTGGAAAATCTATTAGAAAAACTGCTGAAACAGTTAACTTGAGTCGTTCAACAGTTTTCAATATCATTAAACGATATAAAAAGAATCATATGATTCAGGATAAAAGAAGACCTGGCTGACCATCAAAGCTATCCAATGGAATAAAGCGAATTATCGTTCGAAATATTAAAAAAAATCCAAGAATTAGTGCTTCAAAAGTTGCTGCTGATTTACAAGCATTATATGGAATAATTGTTAATCCTGAAACTATTAGAAGGGTAATTCGATCTGCTGGATATCACGGTAGAGTAGCCAGGAAAAAATTCTTCGTAAGTGAAAAGAATAGAAAACTCAGACTAGCTTTCGCAAAATCCAACATAAATAAGAATTCTGATTACTGGAATAAAGTTATATTTGCTGATGAGAGTAAATTTAATATATTTGGTTCTGACGGTAGAATCTTGGTGTGGAGAAAACCCAGGGAAGAACTTCGCAAACAGAACTTGGTACCAACAGTAAAACATGGTGGAGGAGGAGTTATGGTATGGGGTGTATGTCGTCCGCTGGAGTTGGTAATTTTGTTTTTATTGACAGTATAATGGATCAGTACAAGTATATTGATATTTTAAAGCAAAATTTGAAATCTTCAGCACGAAAATTGAACCTTCATAACGATTTTAAATTCTACCAGGACAATGACCCCAAGCACACTGCTCTGAACGTTAGACTCTGGCTGCTATATAACTGTCCTGAAATAATAAAAACACCACCACAATCTCCAGACTTAAATCCCATAGAGAATATTTGGCAAGAATTGGAATCAAGAATTCGCAAACACACCATTTCTTCAAAACAACAACTAAAATCGGTGCTTCAAGAAGAATGGGGTAAAATCACTCCAGAAATCACAAAAAAAATAGTCGAATCCATCCCAAAAAGATTAAATCATGTTTTAAAAGTAAAAGGAAATCCAACAAAATATTAAAACCTTTTAAAAAGTAAAATTTGTGGATAAATATTTGATGGAAAAGTAAGTGTCCCATCACTTATGTGAGCCATTTTTTGCTCCGTTCTGAACAATTGTATTTTTACTAAATTAATATTTTAATATTTTGACAAAATGTATGTTATGTAATAATTGTTACTAACTTTAAATATGAAACACACCCAAAAAATTTTTGCACATGTTTGTTTATTTATTTTATTGCAGTTTCTTTTTATAAAGCACAAGTGTCCCATCACTTTTGTGAGACACTGTATATAAAAGTAAATATGGTATTTATTCACTTCATTAACTTAACACAATATATCCAAATCACCTGGATGGCCAAATATCTTATTGTATCTTACTTATATTTAATATAAATATTAGACACTTATTAACTTAAATATTATACATGTAATCTCAAAGTATAATTCAAACAGCTGAAATCTGACTATCTACCCTAAAAGAGCATAACAACTATACTACATGCAAAATTTTCAGTTATGTGAATACTTACTTTAAATCTTGCAAAAGATCTTTCGCATTATACATAGTGATAAGAGATGTAGTGGCAGCAGGAATGATAATGATTGGTGTTTTGGACACTAGAAAAAAGCATTAAATATGCCTTATAAATGTGCGCTAAAGCTACCTGACATCAATATTATGTAGTTATGCATGATTTATAAAAGATTTTTGTACAGTCCCATTCATAAAGAATGGTGTATCATAGCTTCTAACCTCCCAGTTTTTTCCAAGTTAAACATAGTTTGAAGCAGAAATTGTATTTAAAAGACAAAATCAAATATTCATAGAAATGACACAGATTTCATTAAATAAATTTTCTGATTCAAAATGTGTTTAATCAATTTTGGGGGGAAAGGGGGTGGGGAGGTTGGCACTATGATACACCCATCTGTATCCATGAATCATTTACAATAAAATGATAACAAAAGTTTATTAAGAGCAAGACTCAGAATGTTGTCTAATTTCTGATATATATATAAAGGGTTGTCTGTCTACAGATTAAAAATTGTAACTCTTTATTTCAAATGTTAACATCCATTTTTGAGCCTTTATTTGAATTTCTTAAATTGAAAAAATCTAGAAAATATAATAAATAAATAGTTTATTAATTTTTCTTAAATATTTATAGAGTTAACAGGATTAAATTTTGGGGTTGCTAAAGTTACATTTTTATCATTAAAAAAAAAAATCATCTGACAGAACTTGACCCAAACATAACCTATGCATTTTTTTTTTATTCATGAGCAAATTTTTAATTATGAAAATTATTAAAAATCATATTTATTTACATATAAATATATAAATTAAAACCTATGTTAACCTTTTGAAGATGGGTGTTTTAAGTATTGACAAGGAATCATTTCTTCTTAAAAGACACAAATCTAGCAAGTGTCCTTTTTCCTCACAGTTATTGTTAATCATGCCATATCAAAGCACAGGTTAACAATAACTGTAGGGGGAAAAAAGCGCTTGGTAGATTTTAAGATCATGACTGCCTTTTTAGAAGGGATGCCTTCTGGCAGATATTTAAACCACCCATCCTGAAAAGGTAAATTTTGACATACAAATATATTACTTATGTCATCAAAAACCTTGATGTGTAAAATCAGCAGCTGATCCTTTCGATTAGTTTTGAATGTATAGAGAAATTTTAGTTTTTGATATGCTTAGAGGGTTAAATCCTTTGATTCAAAAGGCAGAAAAATTTAGAAAGGCAATAAAATGAAGAGCATGGACTAAAGATCTGATCTTACATTTCATTACATGATATAGAAATTCATTCATTTGAATTTGGAGAAATTAACTTTCAAGATCTGCCATTGTAACATGAAAAAGGTTAGAGAGCAACAAGTGAAAGTCAATAAAAATAAAATTGATAAATAAAACATCAAACAAAACTGCTTGATAAGCTTTGAGACTCCATTACAAAGAACTATAAAGAGATCCACATCTATAGAACTTAAACATGACTCTGTTTAACCCTCTCGCTCACCTGAATATCACATGAAGTTCCTAACTTAGGTTATAAAAACCAGTGTTTTAAAATCAGTTCTGGCTAAATTTTATTTTGATTGACACCTATTAAACATCAAGTCCTCATATGGGATATAAACTATTTTTGTTTTCAAAATCTAGACTAGCCTTTTAAATACATTAATTTAAAGAATGGTTTGAAAAATAATCATCATAATTTGTGAGTAAGATAGTTCATTTTATTATATACCGAGTGGTTATAATATAAGTATCTGTATTTGGAGCTGTCTGTAGCTTGAAGAAATAACCCGAATGAAAACAAAATCGGTACACTTACTATTCGAGAAGAGGGAAAAAGAATGGAACAATAAAAAAATAATTATAATTATCACCGACAGATGGTGCTATTGAGCGTGAAATGTAATGTGTAATACAAGAACAAAAAATTAAGGTGTAGAATCAGATGAAAAGCCTAATTTATTGGAAAGTGTCACAGTGAATGTGGCTATGCTTTTGCACGGCATTACCGATCAAGTTCAGGTTCCACATAGGAACTGTGCAGGAGGACACAATCCAGAAGGTACACGACATGCTCAGCTGCGGAATGTAATGCATCAGGAGTGATGTTTCCCACATGTTGTGATATGCGATCTTTTAAATCATTGAGGTTTGCGTTCCCTCCATGGTACACAATAACGTTTACACCGACGAGCCCCTAGCACCATCTGTTGGCAATTATTGCAACTATTTTTTTAATTGTTCTATTCTTCTTCCCCCCTTCTCGAATAGTAAGTGTACCGGTTTTGGTTTCATTCGGGTTATTCCTTCAAGCTACAGACAGCTCCAAGTAGAGATACTTATATTATAACCACCCTGTACATGCCTGTGTGTGTGTGTGTGCTTTTGAAAACGTATCTTGTGGATACACCTACCAATGTTCTAAATATGTGTTATTGTGACAGCAGGGGTAATACTGTACTAGCCCTAGATGATATTTCAGGACACATTTGATTGGCATACTAATGGAAAAAACCCTTAATCCCTCTTCAATACATTTTATTATCATAAATAGTATACTATATACACAATTTTTTTGTTTTAAAAGTATATGTACATTTAAAAGAAAAGTCATTTTACCAGAACCCTTTGACCAAGCTGCTAAAAAATTGCAATTTTTGCATTACTGAAGGACAAAAATCGAATTTTTTTTCGCTGATCAACGAAAATTGCAAAATATTTTTTTATAACTGATTGGTAAAAATTGTGACTTTTTTGTGACTAGCAGACGAAAATAGCAAGCTTTTTTTAATGACTAATCGATAAAAATTATGATTTTTGGTAAATGATCAACAAAAAATTTAATTTATTTTTAACGATAAATTGAAGAAATTGTGACTTTCGTGATCAATTTGCATGAGTAAAAAGGTACACCTATCCTCTATTTGATGATATCAAATGCCAATATAGCACAAAACTTGCAAAATTTAAGGAATTTTAGGACAGACTACCATATTTTAGGACATTTTTATTTTTAAATTCCTACTATTAGCTCACACACTCTCTCTATATATATCTTGTTCAAATTTTCAATCGTTAATTAAATATTTTCTATTCATCCACTCAAGTTCAATTAAATTTTTTAAAACTTGTAGTGGATGTCACTTTATGTTAATACAGTTTTTTCAAATATTAATTCATTAATTAAATTTAATTAATTTTAGTTTTAAATGGGAGAAAAAAATTCCTCCCATTGTTTTCATAAATGAAATGAAAGATTTATCTCAAATGAGTGATGCCACAGAAATAAAATACCGCAATGATGAATGTAAAATAATGTTCAATAAAGATAACGTGGGACATTAATGCTGTACAGGTTTATTTTATATATTTATGATTAAAAAGTAGGAATTGACTTTTTAAAAAAAATTTATATTACTTGTTTTTCAGGAATATCAGGAATTTTAGGCTGTGATAGGTAATTATTAAATTATTGCATTTTGCTTTCCATCAATATTGGTAATGTCAATTCTAATAGTGGATAATTCTAATTGAAGTCAATTCTCAAGAAATATCAATTAAAATTAAAGTGTTTTAGGAATTTATTGCTCATGTAAAAGAAGGCTTAGGAGTAATTATATCATTATATTAAACGAGCAAGCGATTTTTCCAATTACAGATATCGTAAACGGCTGTATGGTTTATCACGAAACTTGCCCTACTATAGTAAATCAAACACGAGAAAATGATTTAGCTGGATCCAGAATTCGAGAAAATTTGTCTTGACATGTTAAAACGAACTCAATGTTGAAAATGCTGCTTGCTATAAATCGAAAAATGCTCAAACGATTTTTACGAAACCTGCCTCTTGTATTAAAATCAAGCACGAGAAAATGATCTAGCTAGATCCCGAATTAAGAAAAGTTCTTTTTTACAGGTTAATCTCAACTCCTTACTAAAAATTCTGCTATATTTCAGAAATGGCTCTAGCAATTTTCACAAAACTTGACTTGTATACTAATTCGGGCACAAGAAAGCTATCTAGCTAGATCTCTAATTTGGGAAAATTCATTTTACATGGTTAAAAGAAACTCATTACTCAAAATGATGGTATTAATTGGAAACAATTCCGATAATTTTTATCAAATAAGCTTATTTGATTAACAGAAAAAACATCCAACTATGTCTCGACTTCAAGAAAATTTATTTTGATAGGTTTAAGCAATTTTTTTACATTTAATCTTCCATAATCAGAATTCTCGCCAATGGAATGGTTTTGCATATGATCTACATTCCATCATTGACCTGAAAACAAACACTGAACATGCAATTCAAAAAATAAGTGTTCCAACATTGAGAGGAGTGAACTCAAATTTGAAAAAACACATACGTCTTTGTATTCGAGAAAAAGGGTCATATTTTGAATATCTTTTGTCACAATGTCAATTTTCACTCAGTTTTAAGTCTCAGTATTGTTATTCTTTCAATTTAGTTTATGTTTGTAATTTAAATAATGTTCGTATTTTAGTAAACAAAATATTTTTCAAGGGTTGTGCAACTTTTTGATCACTCTATATAATGCTGAAATTCATATATTCTAATATGAATATACTTAAAAGAGTGGACACTAGAGCACAGACACTCACCGCAGCATCGGTTAGTTTCTATTAAAGGCTATATATATTTTTTTTTTAAATAAGGTACTCAAGTATGCAAAAAACACAAAATCCACATCTTGCTATATTAACAGTATTTTTCTCTTTTTTGTTCCGAGTGTACTTAAATATTGGTGTTTTGATGGTTTGAACATATGCCACATCAAAAACTAGTTTTTGACAGCTATTACAATGTTATAGAAAAAAGGGTATTTTTCTGTTACCGGGCGGCAGTGTTATATATATATATATATATATATATATATATATATATATATATATATATATAACCATTAATGAAACATTACCGAAACACCAACAAAAACTATGAAATTATTAATAAGAATGTAATAATTAATCGACAACAATAGTGTTCCCCAACACTCTGAATATAGACTCCATCTACATAGTAAAAAATAAATTTTAAAAAAAGAAGAAGAAATTAAATTAAAAATTGAAAAAATGAAATTTGTGGAATTTAGACAGAATCTTCAGGTCCCAAATGCCTAAATTACCACAAATAAAATGTGTGGTTTCATCATCATATTAGCCATAACATTGCTAAAGAACATGATTTTGTGACTACCACACCAAAATAAAGAAATAAACTGTGAAAAAATCATAAAGTTCAAAAAATAAAAACAATATTAAAAAGGAAAGAAACCTTACCCATAAGAAAGAGAAAAAACTGTGAAATATAATTATATATATATATATATATATATATATATATATATATATATATATATAATGAAAACACATCTGAAAAACAAAGGATGAGATATTATAAAAAGCAATGGAAAGGATACTGCAGGAATTAATGAAAAATCAAAAATGGAAAACTATGAATATCTTATGGAATTGTCAGAGGAGCTTCATAAGAATATTCATAGTAAATATATTTTATTTCATCAAATATTGTCAGCATTATGCCTAAAATCGACAATATTAAGCCCCTAATAACATATATAAGAAGCTGAATAATAATAAAAACCTACAAGAGTTCAAATGACAAAAGAAATAAATAAATAAACTATTATACAACATAAATAGAAATTAGATCATAAAGCAATGTACAAAACTCACCAAACAAACTAATATTGATGAAGATTGAACTAGATGAAAAGCAGGGTTGATATAAATCACGATTTTTTTAAAAAAATAAAAAAAATCTAATTTTTTTGATTTAAATCGGATTTTTTTGATTTAAATCAGATTTTTTTTATTTAAATAAGATTTTTTTTTTATTAATATTATTTGTGTACAGTGCATGTATTTAATCATTTTCTCTGCATAGATTTACACATTTCTATTAATTTTATTACAGTTCCTAGATAAAAATTGAAAAAAAAAAAAAAAAAAAAAAAAGATTGTTGCAAACAAATTTGGATTTACTATCATATTTTTCTAGTATTAAATTGTTATAGATAAGATACACCTATGTATCTTGTGTGTATAATTTCTAGTTAATTTATTAAATTTTTCATTAAGGTATTACTCCAATAATATACATAATATCTAATCACATAATAAATACAGCAAAGAATGCTAAATATATATCTGTATTTCAACCAGATTTGGCCAATTTTTGCCTAAGTGGAAAAAACTGTCCCACTGGCAAAAACTGCTAGTATTTTAAAACAGGGTTTTAAGGATTTTATTTAAATTACATTATTTCAATGTTTAAATCATAATTTTAACAGATTAAAATCAGTGATTTAAATTACAGTCGTGATCAACTTCCGTTTTTTTCACTTTTTGCCACTGTCCTGACAAAAATACATTTTGGAAAATACAAAAATATATTTTTGAAAGGCAAAAAACCAACCTCATTTCAACAGATTCAAATTCACTGTCATCTTTATCCCATAGACTGTAAGTTTCTTTGTGTTTTTTCATTTTTGCCACAATCTCCACCATTTCTACACATGGTTTACATATTGCTTTCACACATTTTCCTGATTTTTTTTTCTCCTGTAAAATAAAGCCACATTGGATCTTTCTTTTTGCCAGCCATTTTTCTTATGTATGAATGTATCCTAAAGCTCTATGTACTGATATTCTTGCCCAACCTGTGTTTCACACTATACTATATTAATGATTACAAAACAGTTACAAGACGTAAAGTAATCACATAACTAAAAGTACGAAGTTATCAATTGTCAGTGTTATCCAGCCCTCAGCCAATTTCAGCAATCAATTATGCTTACTTAACAGTAGAAATGACTGTTTAGCTTAGAAATAAGGTATAATAACATATCTTATACTTTCCATTGCAGTAAGCTAAGAATTCTAGGAAAGGAAATGGCCAAGGAATCAGTCACAGGGATTAAATTATTTTCAGTTATAGAAGAAACATGAAACTGGAATTCTATAATTCTGTGTTAGACCAACAGTCAAAATATTTATTATGTTACAATTTAGTCCTTGGATTGACCATATTATATGATCAATACATCCCCCATCAACATATGGGATATTGAAATTTGCAGGTCTAAGCAACTAAAAATAAAACAAACTTTTGTATCGTGTATAATCTACTTTACAGGAAGTAACTCCTCACTGAAAATGCTATGAAATAAACTACTATTATATTAAATACTTTTATTTTGAATATATTTAACTTTAGCTTCAACATCTAACTTGCAAAAATGAAGTGATTATCTAAGAAAGATAAAAGTTTAAAAATGAGAGAGCATTTATTAGTATTTGTTGTGGGATGCACTATGGATAAATAATATTTTGAATGTAGTGTTGCATTTACTTTTATAAGTTGAAAATAATTATTTTATGAAAGTTTTATTTAACATTTTTAAAAGGTAATTTTAATCTGATATGAATTATGACATTTATTTGAACACGAATGATTAATTTAATCCTTATTCAGCTTGTAAATATCAATGTTAAAAATATTGATTTAAATCAAAGATTTTTTTTAAAAAATCATTTGATTTAAATCATGATTTAAATCAAACAACCCTGATGAAAAGTGCTTTATAAAGATCATATCACCAGTAAACTCAAAATGGCTGCAAAATACAGTTATTGCATTGAAAGAAATGGTGAAATAAAAGTAAAATTGTTTAGTGCTGCCATCTATCTCATAAAAATAAAAGGAAAAGTTGAAATTTAGACTAGTTAAATGATAAATCTGGTGCTGCCCTCTATTAGGAATGAGGAAAAGTTGAAATTAAAAGAAATAAATTTTTAACAAAGTAGTAATTAATGTAAATAAAATTTAGAATGTGATGAAAACTAAAGGATGTAAATAAAATGTAAATATTACTAAAGATAAAATGGTAAAATAGTAGTACAATAATTAGCCATGTATGAGAGACATGTGTAAGTAAAATTAAGAGTGTATTATTTATATTGTGTAAATAAAGTGGTTAAATGCATAAAATCCAATTTTTTTATAATAAATTGTGTAGGTTTTTTTAGCAGTCTCACCTCATCCCTCCTTAATAGCATTTTGATTTTATAATTTTGTTGTGGGGAAAATTTTGTTATTTTGTGATTTTTTTGTGAATTTAATAAAAAAAATAAGTTTTATAATTTTTTCAGCAATCCACACCCTCCCTCCATAATATTGTTTTCAATTTTACAATTTTTATACAAATGTAATGCTTGTACAGGTAGAATTAGATTAACATTTTAATGTTTAATCTATGGCACTATATAGTATGTATATATATGTATATGCCCTTACACCCGGCTAACAGAAAAGTACTGAAGAAAGTTTGTAATAGCCACAGCATACTAGTTAAATTATATGCCTGATTTCAAATAATTACCATAAATAACATATTACAAATTTGCAGTGACCTCATTAAAAAAAAAAAAATGCGTACTTAAGATGATAAAAATAAGACCACATTAATTGTTATCTACAAGCCAAACTTAAAATTATTATTTCCACAATCTTTTCAGAATATTTCATATTTTACTTGAAGAATGTTTTCGAAGAACAAAAAATTTTTCTGTTAAACAAACTCACCTCTTTTTGTTGGTTGACGCACTGGATTTACTACTGGAAGAGGCTTTTCAGGTTGAGGCAGTGGAGTTACAGGGCGTTTAGGTTGACTTCCTTCAGTCACAGACTTTAGTGTCATACCATGATAAGTTCCCATAGTATCAATTTTAAAACCCTCAGTTTCTGAGAAAGAAAAAAAAGACACAAATAAAATCATATTAAAACCAAATGTAAAACATTTAAAAAATGTATTTTTTAAATGTTTTTGAATATGTTTAAAAAGAGAAACCAATATTTTTTTTTTCATTAAATAAATCTAGCAAATCGAAAAAACAAATTTTAGAAATGGTTTTAGAAAAAATAAATAAAATAAAGATAGTCTAAACTAGTGGTTCCCAACCTCTTCTTAGCCATGTCCAACTTAAGTATTTTCTAGAATTGTGATCTTTCCCCCTACCCCATGACATGTAACTTTAATTATTTAAAAAATAAACACTTTTTAAAGCTAAAAGTTTTTAAAATTAATGTTTACATGCAGATGAAAAACATGAAGGAAAAAATATCAGAATGTAGCTAGTATAAAAATTTAAATATAACATTTAAAAAAAGAATTTTTCAATTTTCCTAAGAAAAAAAAAGAAAAAAACTGTTTTTTCTCCCAAAATTTCTAAGTTTTTTCTGAGCATTTCCATCTTTAGAGATTTATCAAATTAAATACAAGATTAAAACAAATTACCTTCTTTACTACGGAATCTTTCTTGATCGTATCTGTTATATACAGCAGGCTGAGGAGGACGCATAGGAGTGTTCTGAAATATGCAAAGAAAATAATTATTAATAAAAATTTAATACTGTATCAAGTAAATGAAGAAATGTTCAATCCTATTACATATTTACCCTAGGAGTTTGAATAGGCTGTTCAATCTTTTGTTTTTGGCCACTTTCACCAGCTTTGATGCTTTGAAGAACAGGAAAAAGGCTTTTTGCAAAATTCTGTAATAAAAAAAATATATATAATAATTAATGAAGTAAAAAGAATCTGGATGTTTGAAAGCAAAGAAGTTAATAATGATAAGTCAATTTAATTTATTAAAGAAAAATCTACAGTTAAATCTAAATTACTGCACATTTTTTTAAAAGTTATCTAGAAGTAAATTACAGGATATATTTTTACTTACTATTTTTCAGTAGAAAAGTAATATTTTCTATTTGTGTTTAAGATTGAGTAAAACTGCTGTCACTACAAACATGTACTAAATAAGGTCCAAGTAATTTTGAAATATATAATGTTCTATCTTGAAAGGAAAGGGGACAGGGTGCTAGGGCTAAAAGGGCACTACTAAAGCAGAAAAAGGACACTAGTTCAGCAGAAAAGGATATATAGCAAAAGAAAATGTATTTTTGTTTTTAGAATGATTTAAAAAAAATAAATAAAATATGTAATTTTAAGGTAGAATAAATAAAATAACAATTTTGAATGATTTCATGAATTATAAATGAAAAAAATAAATTATAACGATTGAATTATTTCCCTTATTTTTCCTAAAGAAATGAGGGAGTTCTATAATTTTTGCAAGCTTTTGGATGCATGGATTTAAAAAAAAAGTGGTAGGTGGAAAATGTTTATGGGAAATATCCAGGTACAATCTTGCATGATGGCCTAAGAGGAACACTGGAAATTTCATTTTTTTAATACTATATATAAATTATGCTTACAATAAATGAAGTTAGATGTGATAAAAATACATAAATAAGGGAAAATAGTTGAAATGTATATTTTTAATATCTTACTTTTCCAGTACTTTGTAGAATTGTCGACCGTGTTCGCCACTGTCTTTCTCGACTTATAATGTCTCTAGTAACATCTACATCATAATCCAAAATGTGCTGGATATCTGTATAACTCTGCTGAATGTCATCATCACCTTTGATTGTTGACCTTTTCTTAGCTAGACGTTTGGCTTTGATGGCAGCGATCATTTCTACGGACATAGCATCAGACAAAGATCTACCAAAGAAAAATTATTTAAAATAAAAGTCACAGTACTCAAGATTTTATTGTTAATGCAATAATATCCATAGTTTTAAAAATGATAATTTAACAAACAATCAATAAGCTTTTAAATTAAAAATAAAAATTGGTTTAGATCCTTTTGAGAAATCACAGGAACCAAGAAAAAAGAAACAAGTGATATTAAAAATATTCAAAATTTTAACATAGATATCATCCAAATACATATAACAGTGTTATGACAACTTCAAGGCTAGAAGGATATTACATCAAATGATTGTTAATTGAAATCAATCATTAATCATTTTCTTCTTTTTAACTGAAATAGGATTAGATGCATAAAAGTGTTCCTTTAAAAAAAAAAAAAATCCTTTTTTAAATTTTAATCATAACACAAAATAAAAGCTGTCGCATCATCTGTGATTACGTAATTGTTAGATTTAATCACAATGACAATGCTATGTTATTTTACAACTGTTTAATGATTGTGCCGCTTTTCTTCCCAAGTAGGAAACATACATATCTATTTTTAGTTGCTCTCATTTTACTAGAATATCAGAATAAATGGTAATGCGAATTTGTTGTCCACACTGTCTAAAACTTTGTGTGTTGATTCAAGACACTTTCATGTTAAACATTACTTTGCAGAATTAGAACTATGGCTAACATAATTTTGGATAATGTATTAAAACATGCAAATTTCAGTTTAACAATGGGTAAAAGTCTTCACTAATTTTTTAATTGCATTCACTTTTTCTTACTGAAGATCATAAAACTGCAGTTACACTTCGGTAGCTGCAACATTGCATAAAAATAAATGAGTAAATGCAGGAAATCTGAATCTATAAAAACTATTTTATCAGAAAAGTATCTATAAGGAATTGCTTCATATCATTCTAATTTAATTTGCAGTTGTCGTGAACCAGTAATAACACAAGGACTAGTTCTGTTGGGGAAATAATAATCTCATCAAAAAGTCACCTGTAAAAAAAGCAGCCAAGTCTCGTAACTCATTTACCGTAAAAAGTACTGAGATCGTATAAAGCCAAGTTTAACTATCTTATTAACTCTGAAATTTTCATTCACAAATCACTCCTAGTCTCTACATCTTTAGTTAATTATTATTTTGTGACTTGGCAATTACGTAGCACGAGAATGTGATGTATATAGTTAGTCTTAATCAAATAATACTATAACATATTAAGGTGTAATAACTTCCCTGTGCATATATAATTTGCCTCTATTAAATTATTCCATCCCATCCCATAACATAGTAATGTGTAATAACTTCCCTGTGCTACGTAATTGCCAAGTCGCCAAATAATATTTAACTGAAGATGTAGAGACTAGGAGTGATTTGTGAATGAATTCAGAGTTAATAAGATAGTTAAACTTGGCTTTATACGATCTCAGTACTTTTTACGGTAAATGAGTTACGAGACTTGGCTGCTTTTTTTACAGGTGACTTTTTGATGAGATTTCACTTCTTTTTGTAAGTAATCCTCCTTTTCTTGATTTTGGGTTCTTTTTGGAGATCATCCACTGATTTTCGCTAAGCCCACACTCTGTCCCTATTATTTACAGGTATAAAAAATTTGAAGCTTTAGTTTCGTTTACAAAGTACTGTAGATAAAAAGAGATTTCAGGTTCCTAGGCAAGCACTAAGTTATGGGAGGGGGAGTGTCAAAAGTACTCTCAATTGCTTCCAGGATAGGTGCTATCCATCTGAGATATTACACGGAGCCCTAGATACTTGACATTTAACATAAAAGAACTTATTAGTATAAAAAGAAAGCCAAAATTAAAATTTCCGGAAATTTCCAATAAATCAAACTACATTCCTTTTTTCGATGTTTTTTTTTTTTTTTCGCTTTTTTAGTCTTTTTTTTTTTATTATTTACAGATTTTTTAATTTTTCCTTACTTTGTGTACTAAACCCTGCCTTTCTGCCAAATGTCAAGCTTCTAGGACTACAAAATCGAATTATTTTCAAATTTTCGACTTTTTATAAATTTATTGATTTTTCTATTTTACCTCATTGTCATGCCAATATAGTAATTATTTGATCCGTCTTCTTAGGATCATTTAGGTTCAATTTAGAGATAAATCAAGTCAATCTTAGAGTCACCATGATTTTATTTAGAAAGGACTATCAAGCCATAACCAGCCAGTAATGTCGGGAGGGTAGGGGGAGCTGTGAAAATTTTTGTGGGGCTAACATCATTTAACAATCCATATTTCATATGTGAAGTAAATAGAGTACAACCTGTGAAAGAAAATAAACCTGTCTATAAAGAAATCGCCTATATCGTAGCCAGTCTATAGCGGAACTTTTCTATAACGAAATTCATAAACGAAAGAAAAGAAAACCATAATCCGGGGGAAATAACATAAAACAATTAGGGGTGTTGTACTAGCTAATAGGACAATTATCTTAAAACTAATGTTTCTAGCAGTACAAAATCAAATTGTTTTCAAATTTTCGATTTCTTAAAAATATTTGGATTTTTCGATTTTATTTTCGAATTTAACGAATATTTTAATTGTTCCTTTTATTGAATAGTAAATACTACCTTTACACCAAGTTTTAAGTTTCTAAGACTACAAGATAAAATTATTTTCAATTTTTGATTTTTTCGAATTTTTTTGTAATTTTCTGGATTTTTTAATTTTTTCTTATTTTGTATCCTTTATTACAAATTTTAAGTTTCTAGCGCTACAAAATCAAATTATTTTGAAATTTCCGATCTTTTTCGAGCTTTTTATTCTATTTTCGAATTTATTGTGTTTTAATTTTTCCTTTTTCTGTATCCTAAACAATAAGTTTACGCCGAATTTTAAGTTCTAAAGCTACAAAATCGAATTTTTCTCAATTTTTCGAATTTTTTTTTTCAAATTTTACAGATTTTTTATTTATTTCTTTTTTTGTATCCTAAATACTACCTTTATTCCAAATTTTAAGTTTCTAGCTTTACAAAATCGAATTATTTTCAAATTTTCGTTTTTTTTATTTTAAATTTTTGTTGTGTTTTTAATTTTTTCTTTTCTGAATCCTAAACACTACCTTTACACCAAATTTTCAGTTTCTAGGACTACGAGATCATATTATTTTCAATTTCTCTCTTTTTCTTTCTTTCTTTCTTTCTTTTTTTTTTTTTTTTTTTTTTTTTTGAATTATCCATATTTTTTAATGTTTTCTTATTTAGTATCTTAAATATTACCTTTATTCCAAATTTCAAGTTTCTAGCGCTATGAAATCGAATTATTTTCAAAATTACCTTATTTTTCGATTTCTTTATTTTATTTTCGAATTTTATTGCGTTTTTATTTTAACTTATTCTGAATCCTAAACACTATCTTTACCGCGAATTTTAAGTTTCTAAGGCCAAAAGATCAAATTATTTTAATTTTTTTCGAATTTTTGATATTTTTTCGAATTTTCTGGATTTTTTAATTTTTCCTTATTCTGCATCCTAAATACTACCTTTATTCTGAATTCCAAGTTTCTAGCGCAACAAAATTGGATTATTCGAAATTTTTCGATTTTATTTAAAATTTTTTTTTTTGTGTTTTTGAGGTTTTCTTTTGCTGAATTCTAAACACTACTTTCACACCAAATTTTAAGTTTTTAAGACTACAAGATAGTGTTATTTTCAATTTTCAATTTTGTTCAATTTTTTAAAATTTTCGATTTTTTTCTTTTTTTTTTAATTTTGCGGATTTTATAATTTTTTCTTTCTTTGTATCCGAAACACTAGCTTTATTCCAAATTTTAAGCTTCTGTGGCTGCGGGATCTACCCAATCTTTTTGATGACGCGAGAGTGAGTGAGTGTGTGAGTGACAAAAAATCGAAACTTTGAGTTCATATATCGTCTGCACTAATTTATGGGTATTTTTTTAATTATCCATATTTTTTAATTTTTCCTTATTTAGTATCTTAAATATTACCTTTATTCCAAATTTCAAGTTTCTAGCGCTATGAAATCGAATTATTTTCAAATTCTCCTTATTTTTCGATTTTTCCGATTTTATTTTCGAATTTTATTGTGTTTTTAATTTTAACTTATTCTGAATCCTAAACACTATCTTTACTGCGAATTTTAAGTTTCTAAGGCTAAAAAATCAAATTATTTTAATTATTTCAATTTTTTTCGAATTTTTCAAATTTTTGTATTTTTTTTTTTTCGAATTTTCCGGAATTTTTAATTTTTCCTTATTTTGCATCCTAAATACTACCTTTATTCCGAATTCCAAGTTTCTAGCGCAACAAAATCGGATTATTTGGAATTTTTCGATTTTTATCGATTTTTTCAATTTTGCTTTAGATTTTTTTGGTGTTTTTGATGTTTTCTTTTTCTGGATACTAAGCACTACCTTCACAGCTTCACACCGAATCTTAAGTTTCTAAGACAACAAGATCTTATTATTTTCAATTTTGATGGAATTTATTGAATTTTCGAATGTTTTTTTTTCGAATTTTCCGGATTTTATAATTTTCCTTTCTTTGTATCCTAAACACTACCTTTTTTCCAAATGTCAAGTTTCTAGGGCTACGGGATCTACCTAATATTTTTTATGACGCGTGAACAAGTGAGTGAGTGAGTGAAAAAAAATCTAATGTTTGAGTTCACGTATCGTCTTAACTAGAAAAGACAGAAAGTTGTAATTTTAAATTTTGGTCCTGTGTGCCAAATACTCTAGAAAAACGAAGTTTCAAATTTTTGGGATACTCCAGCGCGGAGATATGGGGGGGTCAAAAGTGCCCCGAGTTGCTTCCAGAAAAGTATGCTTACGGCTGTCCTCTCTCAACTTGGCGGAGGCACTGCTGTGCCTCCAGATTCTGCCTTCAGTTACATAAATCCTTTTAAGTCAGTCCCTGAGTCTTGAAGATTATTTACAACTATTATTGCAGAACATGTCCGTTTTCACTTATATTGTTCATTTTTATTAATGTACTTCTAATTTTTTTCAGTGGGAGGGTGCAAGGTGGAGATTGTGCATTACATTATTAATGATTGGATTAGGATCTTTTGATTGATATCTGAGACATTCAGTATAGAAAAATCTCAAGAAAGAGGTGAATCAGATAAGGAGGATTTACTTCATTACTTTTCATCTTAAAGTTGGGTAGAACTCGAAATCTGGAAGCAATAATTATTGGGCTGAGAAAAAAAAAAACTTATCAAGGAAAGGTTTAGTTTTGAGCATTAGATTTTAACTTTAGAAAAAGAATTTGGGAATTTAATTTAAATTTTAAAAAAGGCTTTACTTTATTATCCTTTCATGCATTTCGTAAAACAGACGTGTGTGTGTAAAATAAATTCATTCTTCACATGAAAGCGCAAATTTGGCATTAGTATTAAAATATAATCTTAGTATTAAAATATTTCTTAGTATTAAAATATAATGGATCTTAGTCTTCTGCCAAAGACCAATCAATATTTTATAAGATAAGTTATTTATTATTATCAAATTTTTATCCGATTTTTATAGTTACCTAAATAAGCTAGAAACAGGAAAAAAAACAGTATTCTAGTCTAAAAAACTCTTAAACTGTTATACTTTATGAATTTTTTTAATAAATTGACAACATGGGCAAAACAACATAATCTTTCTTTATTAACAAATATTTTAAAGTTAGAGAGAGAAAAAAATTTCTATTCTGACATCTATCTTACAAAATAATTAGAATAAGGAATTGGGATTTAAAAAATAGCAGGATATTCATGGATTCAGTCATCTTTGTTATCAAGACAATCCTTCAGTAAAAATTCAAAATTAAAGGAAAATAGACTGTGTGTATCTATAAAATAATAAAAGGAAAATAGACTGTTTGTATTACTTTAGTTAAATAAAGTTCAGCATAACAATTTAATTTTTTAGTTCTTCCTATTATCTCTACTTATTATAAATGCATAAAACAAAGATTTGTCAGGTTCAGTATAATGATTTGCAATATTAATTATAAAACTACATTACAAAACAAATGTATGCAAAATATTATATTGTTTTATTTGTTTTTGATCTTAAGATTTTAATAAATAATTGGTGAAATCCATGCTATTGATAGGAAATGATTGAACACAAATCATGACAATGTTTTCAATGGCACACTGTTAGCAAAGATTAAATTTCTTTAAGAATAACAAAAAATTGGGAGAAATATAATTTAAACTATGTAGACAGGGATCAAGCTGGAAATCAAAAGCCTGCTGTAAAACTTTTGACAGGTGAAATCTTTTCTATTCTGCCATTTCATTTCACTGATAAAAAAAATTTTCAGAAAAAGCTCTACAAAAGAGCACAAAATTATTTTTAAAAATAGCATTTAAAAAGGGATTTAGGATAATAGGTAATTGGGATTTTAAAAAATAGCAGGATATTCATGGATTCAGTCACCTTTGTTATCAAGACAATCCTTCAGTAAAAATTCAAAATTAAAGGAAAATAGACTGTGTGTATCTATAAAATAATAAAAGGAAAATAGACTGTTTGTATTACTTTAGTTAAGAAAAGTCCAGCATAACAATTTCAGTTTTTAGTTCTTCCTATTATCTCTACTTATTATAAATGCATAAAACAAAGATTTGTCAGGTTCAGTGTTTAATGATTTGCAATATTTTCAAAATACACCAAGTCAAAATAAATAAATGCACAAATACAAAAAATAAATTTCCAAAAACAAACCTGATATGTTCTGTAATGACAGATGATTCTTTAGGAGCATCAAGTCGAGCAGCAAGTTGATCTTTTGCTCTTTTAACTTCACCTTCCTGCAAAAACAAAATAAATATAAGTATTTGGGGGAGCATCTAATTTCTATGTGGATAAATGGATAATGCAATATCATTTTAAGACAATGAAAAATAATAGCAACAAAAGAAAATACAAAAGATTTTTTACCTAAAATATTTATAATTTTCAGTTATAAAGAATATCAGTTATATCTATTGTTGCAGTTATGTTTTTTGTAAGGATATTATAGCTATTTCAGAAAAGAATTTTAAATGTTGACTGGAAAATAGATAAAAAGAAGAAAATAACATCAATTTTTTTTCTTTTTATAACTTAAAAAATAAAGTATGGCTTGAACACCAAAGATAATATTTTACATGAAGATAACCAATCCCAATTATGATAAACGGATAACCAATTTCAATTATGATAAACTCGTAACAATTATTTTTTTTAAATATTTTATTAGAGAATGATCAAAGATTATTCTGACAAACATATTCATTTAGTTTTAACAAAAAAGTCAGTAAAAATTCATGTAAGACTTTAAAAATGTATAATACATATAGGAAAATGAAAAACTAAGTAATATACTCCAGAGGTTTTTGTTCCCTCTACATAAAGGATTTCATGAATATTTGTATGAATTAATTACTTTTTGCTATTAAAAATTCTATGCTTATATTTTCCATGTATTTCAAATGTATTTTAATTTCTTTATACCACTTCTTAAATGTAATATACTATGGAGCTCTGCCCCCTGCTTGCAAATGCTCAGCAACCCCCATGATCTACAACCGCTACATGGTCCCAGCTCACTTGCCACTTTTTGCTGCAACACTAACCAATGAGTACTATTTGCTGAATGAATCATGTGACCACAAAATGAACCAATGACTATTCTGCCGAAAATTGTGCTGTGTTTGTAAAAAGAGTTCCTGCTCTGAATTTTGATTTGCTGAATGGATCATGTGACCATAAAATGAACCACTGAGAATCATTGCTCCAGAAACTAAGGTTATTATCAAATGGCAAACTACAAATTCAGTCTTATTTTTGCAACACGTAAGAGATATATATATATATATATGTTTGTTACAGTTATTGTTCAAGCATTCTTATATATATATAATTTTGAAAGAAAATAACTAACAATCACAGAGTTTTTTCGATGTCACGAACTTATTAATAACATATCTCCGAAAGTTATTTTCACAGCATTGTTATAGTCAATTGTCAATAGAATTGATGGCACTGGATGTGTCCTGCTGAGGATTGTATGTGAAAATTTCAATCAGTAGTCATGTCATCCATACAGCAGAAGGCAATGAGCATTATGGCTTGCAGAATTAAAATCAATTATAAAAGTTAATGAATATCATAATGTGTTTGATTCACTCAAACCTCTGAATTAGGCCTACACAAACACTGCATGTATTTTTTCTTTATAAGATGATTTTTCATGTCAATTCATCCAAGGAAAATATTTTGTCCCTGATCATTTATTTGTTATCTTTGTGAAGCACTAAATTTAGATTGCACGAGGCAAATGAAATTTTTATTATAAAAGACTGTAGCACTACACTATGTATGAAAAACTGCCGATCACATTCTTGAGAAGCACAATTATCTTGGGTTGCACATTAAGAATAGTAACACCGTTTTCTTAAAGTAAACACAAATGTTGAACATGTTTTAGCATACCACAGAACTTAAAACAGGAATTTAGTCAGTAGCACAATATATATGTCGTATAAATATGTGGCTCGCTCGTTTCATGGGAACTTCTTGAGTTTGGAAAGGAGTTTGTTTTACCACGTGCTGAAACTATCTAGGCCTAAGAGCACGTGGCCTCACGAGCGATCTTGCGTTGGAGAATAACCATCATCAGGTCCGTACTTCGCTATTGTTTACAGCTAAATTATCCCGAGAAAAGTATGCAAAAAGACCTTACCGAAATGCTGGGGTATCGGATCGTCGACCCTTTGCAGAGCGTTGAAAGAACTCGAGTCAGACATCTAGTGTGTTGAAAAACAAGAGACAGGAATGCAGCTCACTTATTTATTTATATACATAAAATATACTAGAATGGGACGAGATTGGTGGACTCGCACACACACGCATCATCTTCCGAAAATAACCTTTACTTTGAACTTTACTAACATGGCTCCCACGGAAGCCTCGCGGCAACCGGGAGACCTTATCGAAAAGCCACTAACTCGTACGCAGGCAGAGCTCAACTGTCCCAACTTTTGAACTCCTTCCCGGTACGAAAAAACGTGCGCTAGCCAAAGATTGGCGGTGAACAACCTGTCCAACAGGTGCGCGAACGCCAAAGCATAAGTCCGTGTTGACGCCAAAGGGCGATAACGAACTGCAACGCTCGCCAAGCGAAACGCAAGGCGGAGAAGCATCCGTGAGTGCCGGTCGCTTCGAAATCGCAAATCGACAAAACGCAATGAAAAAGAATAATTAGGAACTTAAAGAGGGAATGATAAAATATAACAGAATTAACGTAGAGAAATAAATGAGATGTTAAATTAAAGGGATTTTAAAATGCCGAATAATGAGAATGATGCTTTAAATTAATATTAAAGAGAAACTATCGAGATTATTAGGATTAAATGTTCAAAAATGGGAAATGTGCACGTGGGTACGATAACATCGTAAAATAGTTGAAAGTGGCACGTTTGCAACGTGACACCTTAAATTGCAATCATGTGTACGGATCTAGAATGGCTGATGATACAATTATTTTGAAGGAAAACACTTGATCAACTCCAGTGTATGATTTTGCGACACCAATTGAAGCTAGAAGATTAAAATGGCAATTTTATACTACTCTTTCTCATGGCTCGACATCAGAGATGGCACACTACTTCAATAATAACAGACATCTGGGATGATGTCACTAGCTGCTCAAAAATAGTTAAATCAGCTATTTTTGAAACAGCAGACAGATAGTTCAGTGATATCTTCATTGATGTTGATCTCCTGTGGATGATTATTTCTCTTTTAACACTTAAATTGGTCGACTGTAAAACAAGGAAATGTATTGACTAAAAAAACTTTATTTTATCACATAAATAAGCTGCTATGCTTCAGTCAGCATCCCCAACAAGGAATTACTGCCGAGCGTCAAACCTTTTGTTGAATTTCCCACTCAAGTGACCCTACAGTGTTGCCAAACCAGTAGAAGAAAAGCAGGGGACAACGTCATTTTCTGTTTGCTGGCTCCATGATCACAGCAGAAGGGATGAGGGAATTCAGATGCTCTCGGATTAGAGAACCCCACTAAGTCAGAGTAGGCACTGGCGATTGAACTCGCTTGTTTTTTAAAACAGAAATGTGCTCATTTTCTGAATGCTGGTTGTGCAGAGATGTAGAATGTTATTTTTAGATTTATGTAGAGGAACTTTTCTCTACAACCTCCTTAAGATTATACAGATTCATACTAAATATATTTTTCTAGTTTATGCTACAGATACAGGAGAGAGAGCAGGAGATGATAAAAACTATTTAAATACAAAAAAAAAAAAAATTAACTCATTCTATTTCAAGGATTAAAATTTATACTTTAAATGTTATGATATAAAATTATTTTAATTTTTAAATAATTGTATGGTTAAATAATAAAATTAACCAAATTAATATTACTAAAGTACTGAATTAATGTTCTAATAAATCTCAATTTTATTATGTAAAAAAATTATGCAACTTATTATTTTTTTTTAATTCAGACATTTTTGCCAAATTGTATATGGTTTTTACCAGTTTTTTCCACTGTCCTGGCAAAAAGACCAACCCTGCATCCAAATAACTCTAAACTAATAAAATGCATTTACAATTATTTACCTGCCAAGGGGCGATACGTAGAATTTGTAATAGAATTTATTTTTCTATTTTGGGGGAAAAATCCAATTTTTCCTATTAATAGACAGAATAGGTAGAACCCATGTCTTAATAAATATAGTGATTACTGATGAAAAATTAAAGATATTTTTCAAAGACACATACAAATATACGAATTATTATTTACATACAATAATATTAACTTATGACGAACAAAAAGAAAATATATCGATTTTTTTTTTTTAATCAAATGCAAAATTTAAAATTCTGATCAATTTATATTTAAAATTAATGAAAAAAAAGCATAAATGAAAGATGCAGATATCTTACCTCCAACCTAGGTTTTTTAACAATTTCTTGCTGATTCTGTTCTTCTCGATCATTTTTGACTGAAATTATTACAACATATTATATAGGCATATTAACTTAATAGGAAAAAATACATAGCAGATAACACTCTCCTACAATATTATACTAAAATTTATAGCTCTAAATTACCCATTGGAATAACTTCTTAATGTTTCAATTTTTTTTTTTTTTACTTTCACTTTATTTGATAATAAAGTTTATTTTTGTTTTTGTATTTTTAATTTTTTATGTAATGATCAATAACTTGTTTCTGAATTCCAAGAACAGTTATTATTTCTTATCTACTATATATATGAAATGCAAATTCTTATATTATTCTGAATGCTTACAACTTATGTTCTGCTGAATAGATTTTTATGGGATTTACATTGTCAGTTAGATAATTTTTGGAGAAAGGTTTTAGTGTATGTATAGACTAAAACGATGTTTATAACACATCGTTCTTTGGTGCTTAGTTATAGAGCTATGGAAGAAAGTTTTATAATTAGATGAACCCCATTATGAAAAATTAGCTTTTTAAAAATCTACTGTATATAAAAAAGCAAATTCTTATTTCATTCCAAATGCTTATAATTCATGTTCTGCTAAATAGATTTTTATGAGATACATTGTCAGTTAGTAAAAAAATTTAGTTAAATAAAATAATGTAAAAATAAAGTTATTCCAAAACATAAGTATCAATGTTAAAAAAAAACTTTCACATTTAAAAAAATATTATTAAAAGTTGCTTACAAAAGTTACATTCTACGTAAGTGGAGCTGCAGGCAAAAGCTAGTTCAGGGATAAAATTTTGTTGGTGAATTGATAAGGAATATCATACTCATGCAACTTCTTTAAGTTTGCAGGGGTACAAAACAAACAAAAGATAATGTTATCTTTTTTTTTTGCTAAAATTATTATTTTAGTGTACAAAATGCAAAATACGTGAAAATTTTTGCGATAATTAAGTTCTTTGGAAAATGAAATTCATTAATACCACCATTTTAATGCAGTTAACTGTCATTAGTTTTTTTGTTTACATCTTAAAGTGAATAAAAACTTATAAATAATTGTGGATCAGTTACAGATTTGACAGTATCAACTATAACAGCATTTACACATTCGGCTTGCTTTTAATGTGTTTTAAGATTCATTTAAACAAGTAAGCTAGCTATACTGAGATTTTTTTTTTTTCTTTCAAGATACATGCACAAAGTATCATGGCAACATTACATGGTTTTCAAAATTAAGAATATGATATCTGAATCGGACTGAACCAGTCTCAATATTTAAATTCAGCAGAAATACTTATACCTTAAAATAGATAATTTATTTTCTTTATCATTTTGTGCTTTCTACTTTATAACAATCAAAGAACAAGAACATTTAAAGAAAAGGAAAGTTGGAAATTTTTAAGATTTTAACTAATTGGACAGAATGTCGTTAACAGCTTATGAAGTTACAAAGAATAAAAAAATTAAAAGTTATAGTCTGATGAGCTTAATCTCACATCTTTACAATTTACTAATGGTGTCAAACAAGTGTTTCAAACAAAATCTTGATTCCTGAATTCAAAATGAGAAGCTGAAAATTTATAATCAAGCAATCATCAACTTAAACAGCGTGATTTTGCAATTTATAAGGTCTAGAATATGTTATTTTTATGTGCAAAGTTTTAGCTGTTTGAAAACAACTGCACTCTGGTGCTAATATTATTTAGAAAGACTATTTAATGATTTTTTAATTTTAAGGGAAAAAAAGAGAAAATTATCATATAATAAGAATAACTTAATTGGTATTATGAGATTAGTAACTATGTTTTACCAAAACAATACAAAATTTTTTTTTAATAAGAGGCTTAATAAAAAATTACCTGTTGTTGGAATTTCAATAGGAGCACTCTTATCAATGCTCGCTGAGGTACTTGTTTCTCCATTTAAATAGGCTAATAATTCCTATTAAGAGTAAACATAATCATCTTCAGAATAGTTCATAAGAAAAAAAAGATTAAATTTATTCAGAATGACTATCCAAAACTAATGTCAATGACATGCATCAGTTGACAAAAAGGAACTATCATAAAATTTTCATTTAAAACATTGCATGTGATTTCTCAAATAAGTACAGAAACAAAAATCTCATAGAATATTCAGGGCTTGAAAATCCAGTTTTTCTAGGAGGGGAGTGTTCCTCCCAACAATTATAAATGGAGGGGAGGAGTTCAACAGTTTGGGAGGGAGAAATTTTTTTTTAAACTCCACTATTATTTTACGTGTTATTTAAAGAATTACATTAATGCATTAGGAATGACAAAATACCACTGAAAAAAATTTAAATCGAAAACTCAGAATAATAATGCAAAATGGTCTTTTTTTTCTTTTTTTTAAAGGAAGTCTGTTTTATATACAACACCAAATATTTTCAAGTTCCACTAAATGTTATGGACCCTTATTGTTAAATGAATTTCTGAATTTAGAGTTATTGGATTTTGGGTACTGAATCTTCTTTCACAAAATACGCTTGTGACAGGCAAGATCAGCTATTATAATTTTGGAAAATATCGGAAATTTATGGTTTTGCTCTCTTTAAAGCTTTTCAGAAAATTTTCCAAAATCTGATGTGCTTTTATTTTTAACCACTTGCATGAACAACGCATATTTGGGGCGGTGGCATTATCAAGATCCATTTCTGAACAGAATTGTTTTAGCCAAAACTGGAATCCCTGGTGTTTTCTTCGGTTGAACTGGGTCCTATGCATTCAAAATTTTAAATCCATGTCCAAATTTTGAAAGAAAAACTGTCATTTCTTCTATTACATGAGAAATGTAGGATATGTTAAAATGTCAAGTCCTAATTTCTGTGACTTGTACGGATTAATCAGTTTGTTGTTTCTAAATATGTTCCCTTGAAGTTAGTGAAACGATTTTTCTTCATGTGCACAACAAAATTTTTGCAGTTAAAATTTCATTTTTGTTTAATGCCGACTCTAAGCCAATTTGGTCGGACGCAATGCATGGTGGCCCTTACTGCCCCTTTCCTTTTTCGACCACGGTAATAAAAATAGCGAAATACGTCCATGGATCGTAGAAAAAAAAATCACAAAATTCGCCGATCGTTCAGGGGGGAAAAATCATGAATTTCATCAGTCTGTTGAAAGAAAAAAATATTGCAAAATTTGTCGTTTGGTTGTTTGAAAAAAAAATCCACAAAGTTAGTCACTCGGTTGCCAGAAAATATTGCGAAATTTGTCAACCGGTTATGGGAAAATATCGCAAAATTTGTATAACGTTCACAAGAAAGTATTGTGAAATTCATCAAATAGCCTCGAGAAAATATCACAAAATTCATCAAATGTCGAGAAGAAAAATCGCAAGATTTTTCAGTCAGGAACGAGGAAAAAAATCATAAATTTTTTCAATCGGTTGCAGAAAGAAAAATCCTGAATAACTTCATCCTGTCACGTGAAAAAATATCACAAAATTTGTCATTCCGACACTCGAAAAAAAAAACACCCACGAAATTCGCCAATTGGTCGTGGAAAAATATCACGAAATTCATCAATCGGTTTGTCATTGGAGAATATAGCAAAATTCGTCAAATGGTCATGGGAAAATATTGTGAAATAGTCATGGGAAAATGTCGCAAAATTAGAAAAAAGATCAAGGGAAAGTATCGCAAACTTCGTCTATCGGTTGCTGAAAAAATAGAGCAAAAAATTTCAGTCAGACTTGAGAAAAATAGCGTAAATTTCATCAATCTCTCGCAAGAAGAAACTGTGAAAATAGAAAAAATCGGTCGTGGAAATAATAAGCTGCAGAAAAAAATTACAAAATTCGTCAATCTGTCGCGGGAAAAAATCTTAAATTTCGTTGATCTACTGCGGAAAAAAATCGTAAATTTCATCGTTCTGTCGCAGGAAAAAACCTGCGAAGTTTGCAATTGATCGAGGAAAATTATTGCGACATTATTCAATTGGTCGAGGGAAAATATCGCTAATTTCATCAATTTGTAGCAAGAAGAAACCATGAAATTCGCCGAACTGCCGTGGAAAACATATTGAAATTTGTCAATTGATCACTGAAAAAAATGTCAAATTTGTCGATCTGTTGCAGAAAACCCCCACAAATTTTGTCGATCGGTCGTGGGACTTGATTGTCATTTCAAAAAGCAAAATTCTACGGAAAATGGTGACATTTTTTGGGTGGAAAGTCCCGTCCACGACATTTATTTTGGCAGGATTTCAAAATTTTGTTCACGAATCCCGCCATCCCACCCTGAAATTCAAGCCCTGATATTATACTTAAAATTGCCCAGACTACATTTAAAAAAATGAAATTGGTGCAGTGATGATAATTTGAGTCACTGTGGACATTAAAGGTAAATTGGCAGAACACAAATTTTGAGAATTAGCAGTCTAAATATACACATCTATCATTATCGTCAGTCTGTCTGTTTGCTTTATAAATCAAATTTCAAAGTATTAGAGGAAACCTTGGCCTTGTAAGAGATTGCACCTGCTACTATAATCTTCCATGTTACGTTAAAAAAAATATTTAGAATCAACCTTGTTTAAGTAACTCTCCCTTTATTTAATCGCAGAACTGATGATCTTTAATTATACAAAGATTTATATTTGAAATTACTGGTGCTAAAAAATTAAAAATTGTATATGGGATGCTCATTTAGAAGGGGTTAATATCTGCAATGCCTCACATAAACAATTAGCTCTGTATTTTACAAACATGCCTGTTTTATATTTACTTACAGCATTGTAGTGATTTTTAAGGTAATTTTATTTTCCATTAAAATAAAAAATATTGTTTGTATATTCTATTCCTATATATTTTTATAGCATTATATAAAACTATTTAATTTTAACAGTTCAAAATTCATTGCAGATAAAAGCAAATGAAGTATCACAAATAGTAAAGAAATTTATGTAAATGTTAGAGATATTTTTTATTAAATTAATGAATTTTAATTCAAAGACAGTGGAAACCACTCGGAATAAAGCTCCAAGGAATGTGAAAATTATTTATTAAATAGGTATAAACTTCCTTATAATTGGTTTCCTTGCAACATGTTGCGATTTGAAGAGTAAGAGTTCAATTTATATGCTACTTCAATATAACTGGGCTCGTAGTATAGGTTCTAATGTATAATTTTGATAGATGATCAGGGCTTAATTTGCACCAAAGACCATTTTTCTAACTGTTTTTGGCTCATAATTTCAAGGCTTTAACTATATGTATGTATATTTTATATGTTACTTATGATTGATATATATATATATATTATATCTGTCTACATTTTCTAACTAAATAAAAAGCAAACTGTTCCTTTTAAACTTCCATTATTAATATTATTTACATTTATTATGTCCCTCAAGAAAACTTAACTATAACAGTAGATACAAAACCACAAACAAAGAATTTTGATACAATTTGCTTTATTCTGCAACTTGTAAGATTGTAGTCTTGCCTAGTATTATTAAATTTTTCGGCAGGTACCTTCCCAGCAATTTTCCGTATTCGGGAGATGCAGAAAAGGCTTTGGCCACAATTACTGGCCGAAAATTGTGAACATGTCAAATGTGACATCACGGTTATACATTTTCAGCATTAAATTCTATTGTTTAGCAACAGTTATTTTTTATAGAAAGTGGTTGATGGGATAATAGACAAGTAAAAAAAAAAACTAAACAAATAATAAATAAAACTTGAGTGCAGTTAAATTTTAATCTAAATATGTGTAAAAGATACAATTTTTGGTTGCAAGTGTATAAAGCCCTAAAACCCATTTAATCAGATTAGACATGTAAATATGTTCATTCCCCGCAATAATATGCAAATTACATTCAATGCGTGATATTTGTCAATTCCCTTGAAACACATCTTAACACGGTTCGACTGAAGTTCAATGGCCACAGGCACAAATTCATTTAGCAGCATACTTTAAAATTCCAATTATGGTGTTTGTATTGATTTATAGTCTACATGGAAAATTAAATATGATCATTATTTTTCAATAACATCTTTCACATACTACTTTTCTTGGTAACTTGTCTGTTATGGCGAGTTAGAGAAAATGACATTAGCAAGAGAAGGAAAATTGTCATACAAAATTTCTGGCAACCAATTCACTGTTTCATACACACAAGCACCTTTTACAATACATATGAAATGTATTTTATATAAAGAAGCCTTTTGTCTATTTTTATATACATATTTTTGTATACTATTTATATATAGGGTAGATGTGCCAGTAATGAACCGCCTTCCAGTAATGGGCCACCTTCAACATTTTTGGTTAATAAAAAAATAAACAATGAAAATTCAGCTTTTTTTATTTCATTAATATGCTTTCTTTAAATTCTAGTTTTAAATACAATCATAATATCAATTATCTATTATTTTTTGTGGGGTGTCCATTACTGGAATTTAGGGTGTTTTGATTTATTTCTGTTATTTACAATTAAATTTCGATTCACATTGGGAAATGTGACTATGAGCATGGTTAAATATTGTTGGTAGATTTTAATATAATATTAAAAAATGTGGAATATAACTATTAATTAAAAAACAATTTTTAAAGAAATTTCTTAAGGGTGTCCATTACTGGCACATCTACCCTATATATTAAAAGTTCATAAGATTTGTATTCATAACTGTTTATATCATTTGGAAACAAATCTTACTTTCTGAAGCCTGGATTGAGCCAAGCTTTTAAAAAAAATACCAAGGCCCTTATAATTCCTAACACAGTAGACTCCCTTAAATCCGTGACCTTAAAATCCATGAACGCCTAAAATCTGCATATCGTTGCAGATGTAAACAGTGAAACATACAGTTAAGTTGTAGGAACAAAATTCATGATGGTGCTGAAATCAGCGGCGATTACAATGTTTTTTTGTTTTTTTTTATTAAATTTTTTGTTAATCATGCTCTTTTGACTATTACAGCTAATTACTAAATAAAATAATAATAATTACTCTAAATAAAATTATGTTACTTTTGATTTTGATGTAAATTAGCGTAATCTATAGTGAAAATTTGCCATATTGTAGGTCCTGCAAATTATTCACAAGGGTAAACTGTAACCGAACTGTTTATTTTTCTTGTGTTCATTTCCCCATGTTTCAATATTTTTTCGTTTTTTAAATATTTCCATGCATTTTAATATGTAATTCTGGTTAATATGACCAAATTCAAGCTTTCACATAAAGAAAATATGAATTTATTTCAGAAAATATTTGGTATTTTCATGTTAGTCAGGCACCAGTGATTGCCAAAATTTGCCAATCTTTTAACATTAGCTAAAATCAAACAGTCAATATTTTAACATTGCAATATAATATCTTAAAAAACTTACTTAAAAGTAGTTAAAAACTTATCACGGTAAAATTCGTAAAAACGAACATATCAATACAAATAACAAAATCTCACATAATAGAAGCTATTAATGATCAGGCTTAGTCCATTACAAAAATGTTAAAATAAGATATAACATAAAGTAGAAACATTTTATTTCATAATGAAAGCATTGTATATCTAATTTTATATACACAAAAATAGAAATTTACGTTATATAAGATCCCATTTTTTTAAAATATCATTTAGAATTTGTAAAAATGTATCGTTAGTTATTCAAATCGTTATTCGTTGGATCATTATTTGTTTGCAATTCCAATGATGCCAATTGAAACCAGATTTGGTGAGTTATCACTGGCACCCAGCTAACATAAAAGTAACAAAAATTCAAGATGGTGCTAATATCAGTGGCGATCACGATCTTTTTCCACGACATTTTTTAATATAATCAAGCTTTTTTGTTTATTAAATCTACATAAACTTGAAAAAAAAATTCGTTATTTTACAGTTCTAATGTAAATTATTTTCATATCTAAGATAAAAATACGGCACAACAGTAGCTTCCCCACAATAACTGTAACTGTTGAAGCCGTATTGTTTATGTTTTTGCTTTTGATTCTTTGATATTCCATTTTATGTTTTAATATGTAATTATTTTAATTTTTTCATAAGTAATATGGCTGATTCTAATCTGTCTAATGAAAAAAAAATCAGGAAAAAAATACATAAGTTTGACAATAATTCAAAAGTAGATATGATAAAAAAAGCTAGATTCTGGTTCATTTACTCATTTTTTGGCACAATCATAATGGAATAAGCCCTAGAATGATGTATGATATTAAGAAACAAAAATAACAAAGCAAAAAACTTAAGCAAACAACAATTTTGTCGATGTTCACAAAATATAATGTAAAGAAATGGATAAAGTTTGTAAAAAAATTTAATAAAAAATATACTTTCCTTTATAAGTGAGTTTTCGTTAAAATAAAATAAGAAAATTTGATATTTCATCATTATTACGCCTTATTTAGTATCCTTAATTGTTACACATGACTTTATTTTTAATATTTTAATCCTTTTAAATTTTTATTATTTTACATAATTATTTTAATATTTTGTTTAAATTGTTTTAATATTTTACTCAAATTATTTTATATTTTACTTAAATTGTTTTAATAGTTTACTTAATTATTTAAATATTTTACTTTATTGTTCCCATTCATTATAATTTCCAATGTTTTACTACATTCAAATTACTGTTTTAAAAATGTAAACGAAAAAATGACCAGAAATCCACACAATTCCAAAAGCTGCACAACCCCTGGTTCCAAGCTGTGCGGATTTGAGGGAGTCTACTATATCTACTTTCAACAGAAAAATTTTTTCAAAATTTTTAACATTATCAAGTTTTTGATCATCTGACATACTGTATATTCTGGCATATAACTTTTAATACAAGAAAATTCATCAAAATCACACTACACATTATCATCCACAGGTGAACATTATACAATGAATATAAAAATGAAAGATTAAAAATTAAGAAAAGCTGAGTATAAGAATTGATATTTCTACATTGATAAACATTGTAGATATGTACATTCTTGCTTTACATTTGCTCGTTTTTTTTTTTTTTTTTTTTCCCTAGCTGTTACAGTTTTTAAGTTTTCAACATTCTTTATTCTATTTTTATGTTATGCATCACATGAATTTTTTTTTTTATGAAGACGAAGGTGAGCATAATATGGCAAAAATACCTAAAAATGGAAAAATTTAGTTTCAAACTTAATGTGCGCATAGTATGCCAGAGCACATTATTATGTACTAGAATATACAGCTTATTATATTATATACAGTTAAGCATACAAACCACTGCATATATTTTAATCAGAGTTTTCCCTGGACAGTTTCTGCATCCTGTCTGACAGTTTCTAGAGGGTAATGCACCTTGGTTTAAAAACGTAACACCAGTCAGTCTTACCCCTTATTCAAAAAATAACACCCTTCTTGCCTACAGTATAAAATAAACACCTTCATTGCCTTTTCTAATAAAAAGTTGCTTACATAGTAAAAAACTCTCACTGACATGTCTTGAAAAGAGAGCCCTGAATTTTAATATTAAAAGTGCTTTAACAGTGATGTCACTAGGCTTTTAAAATTCTGGGTCCCTGGAACCCAGACACTTCCAAAAAAAAAACTGGATCCCTTTTTACAAATAAGTTGTTTGTCATTTACAAATAAGACAGATTCAATACGCCCAATACGAAATATGCCTCTTTTGCAATCTTTCAAAGGGAAAAATTTTGCATTCTGTCCTGAAGGACCCATAAGAAAAGTTTTTATACATCACTTCTCGTTATTTGCCTAACTGATGTGCTATAGCACATCACTGCTTTAATCTAAAAAATACTCTGTTCCTACCAACAGCAACTTGCCCTGGGAGAAACTCTGTTTTAATACAAAACATTAAATACACAAATTCAGTGTTGAATTTAGACATTTTTCTCAAAGGGAATATTTCAGCTCTGGAAGGAGGGTGAAAGGAATTTACACTTTTAGACCATCACCAAACATAAAATCTCAAATCTTTTGGGGAAAGGGAGGACATTATGAAGCTCTGAGGGAATGTCCCCTCTTCCCTGAATTCATCACTGTACAAACATTAAATTATGAGCAGTCAATCTAGACAAAAATTGGGTCCTCTTTGTCCTTTGTGACACCTTTACAAAATAATGTAACATGAAAGCAAACTTTTCGTAAAGGTTTCTCACTTTGTTAGGATTATGTAATTTGCAAACTAAACAAGCTCACCAGATAGACAATTGTTAGCAAGTGGACTTAAAAGAGTTTTTAATTTGGATTTGTTACATGAATTCGATCATCATAAAATTTAATTTTGGAAAAAAAATTCACAAAATGGGAGATCAAGGGGAAAAATAATCTTGCATCGACCTCCAATTATATAGCACCATTAAAACTGCACAAAAGGGAACAGATGTGTTACACTCACGCACAGATGTTTGCCGACTTTTGGATTGGCACGATTTCTAAACTTACGCCAAGCCAATAACTTAGTAAAATAGCCAGGTTAACATTAAATGAAATAATCTTCAAAATTTGGCAACTTTTTTCCTTTTTATAACGGATTTTTAAGAAAACGGTACATATGTGTAAGATATCATAGCCCACAAAAGTTCAACTAATATCCTTATTGTTCAGAAGACGAGGAAAAAGAAATACCTTTCTGTCTGGACGCCTTACAACTGGTATATTTTCTGCCTACAAATAATAAAAGAAATTAATGATTAATTCCTGCGCAACATAATTTCACATTACTTTAGAATGCAACACTTAAGTTTAAAAGCCAGTAAAATTCATCAAAATAATGGTACTTACAGCTGCTTGTCGGACGTACACTGGATGAGACAATTGGACATTTTTTAAAAGGAAGAGCAAACATTCAAGAGTATAATATTCCTTGGGAGTTCCATCTTTCCCAGAACTAGATGAAAATAAATAAAAGGATATGATTTTAGTATTTAATGACAAATAATGGTTAATTAAGGTGGATCTTAAATTCCCTGTTCAACAACGTGAAACTTTCTGACACATTTTTAAATATAAAGGCAGCCCTGACAATTCAAGCGATTTAGAATCAAACTGAGTTTACCATATTTTGATAAATAAATAACCAGGGCCGAAACTAAGGGGGGGCAGAGGGGGCACGTGCCCCGGGCGCCAGCAGAACTGAAGGTTGAGGGGGCGCCAACTGCAGATTTTGTTTGTTGTTTGATATAGAAATGTATATATATATGAAATTTGTATAAAAAGTCTCGCAGCCGGAAAATCCAAAAGAAAAATGAACCAAATGCATTAAAATAGACAAAAAGATTCGTCTACAATACAAGATAGCAAATGAATAAAAAACGAACTGTTCTCTTAGGCTATTTTCTTTCTCCCATTCCAAATGTATCATGTCTATGTCGTCTATCATTTAAATCTCTTCCTGTGGTTTAGGAGAATCACTAACATTTTTCAAGGTCAGTCCCTACTCGTGTCTGTATATGACACTGTTCAACGTCGTCTGGATACGGTACTGCACTGTCCAGCATGGATAATTGGCAAACGATTCCTTCACTTTGATTTTCTATTAGATAAAAATATTCCATGAAGGCTGTTCTATTTTTTCCCTTTTCTCCCAGCGTGGAGCTTTCTTCTTTTTCCATTTTGTCATGAGCGAGGGTGACTGCCCTGGACAATAAACACAAATTGGAGGATGAATGCCCAAAGTAAAATTCTCAGTAAAATCTTTTTCTTTTAAGCATAGCCTTTGTAGAGGTACAGTAAAAAATCTCGTACAGCGCGCCATGGCTAGTCAAGCCGGAACTGCCCCTGGCTTTATCTTCCAAAAAGTTTTTTACTCGTCTTTTTGCGAAAGTTTTCTAAGCGTTTTGCCGCCCTTGGCGGCAACTGGAATATGCCGGCCTGTTAATTTTGCTGAAATTACTTTTTTATCCAGATCCAATCTAGTATTATTAGAGGGGGCGAGGTTGGGCGACTGCCTTGGATACTAAAAACAAATAATATTTGAAAGAATAATTTGAAAAATACGCAAAATAAAACTCTTTGTTAAAACTTTTTTTGAAAAAAAAAATGTCATTTGTAGTGCAGGGAGAAAACCATAGCCAAGTTTCTATGACTAATAAAACCGCAGCCACCCCTGCCTCTATTCTCCCAAATTATTTTCTCATCCTTTGGCCATTTCCAGATAAATGAAAAATGCCACCATACCATTTGTTACAATTACTTTTTTACATACAGATCCGGTTTTAAAGGGCGCGAAGTTGGCTATTGCTAATGACACTAAAATCTAAGGGGACGAAACATATGCAAGATAAAATAGTAACCTCTCCTCCTCTTTTTTCTTTCTTAAGAATATAGCATTTGTAGAGACGCAGAAAAGAACCTCGCACAGGGTCACACATGGATAATAAAGTCATCTCTGCCTTTATCTTTGCAAATATATATATATATATATATATTCGTCTTTTACCCATTCTTGCGTGTTTTGCCGCCCCATCCTTTAGCTCTAATTATTTTTTTAGATCCAGATGTAAATTTCCGGGACAAATACATCGTGTGCCCCTTTAATAGTCAAGCTGAATTTCTTTTTGTTTTTAATATTATCATACTCTAAAACTGCAAAATATCGATTATAATCAGTAACAAAATCAAATGCATTCTAAATATCAGCTTTATGTAAACAGCATACCAAGTATGGGGCACCCCTAAATCAGGGGCCCCAGTGTCACAATCCAGATTTAGATTTATCAGATCTGATTTAATTAGACTCTGAATCTGTGTAATTAAATCGTCATAAAAGTCTCTAACAGTAACAGGGTTCCTTTCAGCTCATATCCAAGTTTTTGAGTCTCACCCCAACCCTCCACAACCGTTCACAATTCTGATAATTGCTAATAGAAAAGAAGACAAGGAAAAACATTTAAACATAACTAAAACATTTCTGGGAATAACAAATGGTATAAAAAATATTCTATTCAAATTACATGAAAATTATGTAATTACTAATTAAAAAAAAGTGCTAAGAAAATCCTTTGATCAAAAAATAATTTTTCTCGTTGAACTCAAAAGAGGATTTTGGGGGCCCCTTGCGATCGAGACCATCACGACCCCTTAAATTCCGCCCCTGAGAATATCAATAATTATACTTCCTAAGTTGAAAACCTGCATAAAGCGGAATAGTTTTCGGTTCCTTTCGATTCCATTTTCAAGGTTTTAATGAATCAGTATTTGACAAAGCTGATTACTTAGTTCAGTATTACAGATTATCTGATTATATACTTTAAATTTTAGAAACTTAGAAAAAATTCGCTTTGGAAATTTTCTTTTCGGAAGAGGGGGGGGGGCGCCAAAATCCATGTTTGACCCGGGCGCCAAAAAGGCTAGTTTCGGCATTGTAAATAACTGGTTATATCGTTGTCATGTGACGACAAGTTTTTCGTCTTTCTCGCGATGCCGCGTCGGGACTTCGGTTCAAAACGCCGACTTTGACAGAATTTTCGGAAAGATCTTTTGCCTTAACAAAAAATGGAAAACGTCTTTCGATTACATAGTTTCTGAATGAGAACACCTGACAATTTCATGCGTTTCCGAACAAAAATGAATTCAGAAATGTGTCAGAAAGTAGCTCCTTTGGATTTGATAACAGTCTTAAGTAGATTACTTTTCATTCACATGTTATGTTCAAAAATCAAAACTTCAGTCTGGATATATTGAGAGAAATACTTCACACAATTATCTCTAAAGAATCGTATCACTTCATAATAGAAACTTACCCCCAAACTAGATAATTTGTTTTTACAGTCTTTGGCCAAGAATATTCTCCAAAAATAATTTGATTATTTCTTTCTGTTATTGGTTTCTTATTGACATTATACTGACGAAGGAAACTAAGCGGATCAGCCATTTTTAAAACATATAAAAAGAATCACAACAATACTAAAGAATCATATGATCAAAAGGTGCAAACTTAAAAATTACATGAACTTCTTGGAACAAAAAAATGTTTACACATAAACCATAAAACTTTGACGCTTCATGAATCAAAACACAACACGCATGCGCAAAAGTTACGGTTACGATTTGCGATCAGAATACATTTTTAGTTGGTTGGTTAGCTGGTTGAGAAAGAGAGAAACAAGGCATATACAAAATGGTCCACGAGCATGTTACACGTCACGAACATGCATGAAGATAGAGATGAATACTCTATCTTCATGCAAGCATAGTATGAGAAAGCTACTTCAAAGACGTTCACTTAGAGATTATTCCATCATCTTTCTAATTCCATGGTCACGAGGATGCTTTCCGAGGATATTGAAAAAGACAGGCTGCCGCACGCAGGACCGTGCGAAGAGAAAACTGAGCCCGGGGCAAAGTTTCAATTTCGCGCCCCCCACCCCCCTTCTTTTTGTGACAGGTAACACAAAGGTTGTGTTCAGGAAAGAAGATCGCGCGGCGCGCGCGCGATGGAGAGAAGGGTTATGGAGTAGGACTTATCGGAAATTTAAATAATTTAATATATTGAAATAATTTAATTATTTCAGTTATTTTAAGCATCTGTGGCTCGGATTAGGTGAAACTAGCGACTACACATCTTTATCCTCCAAAAAAAATGGATCTTATAATAGGAATATCTATTTTTATTTCATCATAATAAACCCCCGAAACATTCATGAAAAGCATCACGTGATCAGATAGCCCGATCAGCGTTCATAACCTGCAAATTTTTAGCGCGGGCTGCGCGCGGGTGACTCACAAAAATTCTGTGGGCGATTTGATCACGTGATTGGTCTTTTTTTGTGTCTTACTTGGTTTGGTAGGTTGATTGATCCAGCTGTAGCAACATGATCGGATATCTGAAAAATTTAAAATTTTTAACATTCTAAAATGATTTTTTAAGCCTTTGATCCAACATAAAAATAATAGAATACGAAAGTATGATGTGTATATATATATATATATATATATATACATCATATAGTTACATAACTGCTGTCAATTTATAACGCGGACTCTAAAACTACAGCACCTACTAAAACTGATATATTAGTTTAGTTGATAGCAGTTACATAAATATATATATTGTACAAAACAATGCATATAATATAATAAAGTTTAATTTTCTATAACCAGTGCACCTTTAACTAACAAGGGAGAGGACGTTCGGATCACCGAATTCCTGAAACACAGTATTGGTGGTTTCAATAAAATTAATGTAAACTCTAAAAAAAAAAATTGGGTACTTTTTGGTTAACCGGGCACCAGTGAAACAAATATAAATATATACACAGACATAATAACACACACATATATATATATATATATATATACATACTTATATACACAAACATATATGTAGATATATATTTATATTTTTTTTTCACTGGCGCCCGGCTAACCGAAAAGTACCAAAAATTGTTATGTACTTTACTGACGTTTGGGTTGTCCTACACAGATGAACCTGAAAAGTATGGATACAAAGTGAATGCTCGCCGTTTATTTCCGATTTTCTTCAACTATTTTTATTAATTTAAAAATTATTTATCAGTTGCTTTATATTTTTTGGGATAAATAGAATGTTAATAAATCAAGGTCGTGATACCAACATATGTTGGTATCACGACCTTGATTTACAATAAATCTTTTAACATATGTTAAAAGATTTATTTCGTTATTTATAATAGTAAAATAAAATCTTTGTTAAAATTTGATAAAAAAGCTTTTAAACATTTTATTAAAATATATTTTTCGATAACAACCTTGTTGAAACATAATTATTAATTTCTAAAAATTTATTTTTCTTGAAATTCATTTTTCGATGTAAATTGCATTATTTATTATATTGTGTTATGAATTTTGTATATATCTGTAAATATTCCATTTGTTTAAATTTATTTTATTTTATTATTGTGAAAATTGCAGTATTATTAATGTATTTCCTATTGAGCATCATGTAACTCAATGCTAAAGGCCTCAGATGGTTTGCAAGGAAAACAACCTTACACCCTCATCTTTATAATGGAAGTCTATGGCAAAATCGCCAAGGAATGGGTTTATCGCCAAGTTGGCGATGGTTTTGGCGACTTATTTTTGTCGCCAAATTTGGCGATATATCGCCAAATTTGGCGATATATCGCCAAATGTCGCCAAGTTGGCGACGGATTTGGCGACTTTTTGTGCAACCACCCCCCCTTATACCTGTACATTGGGATCCTTACTCGCTTTGGTTCTCTATCGAGAGTTAAAGCACTTTTTGGTAATTTCTAGCATCCGAAAGCTCTGGAAAATTCTACAGTTATCTTTAAAGCCTATATAAGGGACCTCCACCAGTTCAGTTCAGTTAGTTGTCTGTCAACTGCGATTGAATTCATACGAGAGGCTTTGCATTGAGAACTGTGTTTCTCGGATCGATTTTGTCGTTGATACGTCGTATTGAACGCATTGTTTCTGTGTGAAATTTTGCTTAGCTTTTATTGGATTTGAAGATTACTGAATATCTTGTAATTTTCAGAAGATATTTGTGATCGTATTGCACTGTTTATAGTGAATAAAGCCTTTTTATTGTTCTTATATATTGACATCAGTCCTTTCGAACCCCGAGCTCACAACATTTGGTGTCAGGAGTGGGGTTGAATGCCGATTACCAGAGCAATGGAGGCGCAACTGCAACTGACTAAATTATTGGAGAAATTAGGAGATGTGGATGAGAAAATGACTGCGAATCAGGCTGAAATGAAGAAGGATATGTCAGCGATGGACGAGAAAATGACTGCCAACCTTGGCGAGTTGAAAGAAGAAATGAAGAAGGAAATGACTGAGAATCAGGCTGAAATGAAGGAAATGTCGGAAGAAATGAAGAAGGAAATGTCAGCGATAGACGAGAAAATGACTGCAAACCAGGCTGAAATGAAGGAGATGTCAACCAACCTTGGCGAGTTGAAAGAATGAATAGATAATAAAATAACATCTTTAAATGAAAGAATTGACAGTGTGGAAAACAAATTTGAAGGAAGATTTCAAGAAATAGAAGAAAATGTTCAATTGACAGCCAAAACCGTAGAAGAAAGAGTAGAAGAAAAAGTTCAAAAGATCGCCAAGACCGTTGAAGAAAGCATAGAGAATGTAAAAAAAGATTTGGAAAATGTGAAGAAACAAAAGATAACTGCCGAAAACTATCCCGAAGATGTCAAGTATCAAGCTATGCTTCCTCGAGCCTCTATTAAACTCTCGACCTATGACGGAAAATCCTCATGGCCAGTTTTTAAGACACAATTTGGGATCGTAGCGGACGCCAATGGATGGGATTCCCAGACAAAGGCTTGCCAGTTAGCTGCTTCTCTACGAGCTGAGGCTGCCGACGTCCTACAGACTTTGCCTGCAAATGAACCGCTGGATTTTGAAACGCTCGTCAGTGCCTTAGAATTACGCTTTGGCGAGAAATGCATGAAGGAATATAGCAGACTCCAGCTCAAATCTCGACAGCAGAAATCCACTGAATCCCTGCAAGAGCTTGCTACGGATGTCGAGAGACTTTCACATCTTGCTTATCCTGGCTGTCCGACTGAAATTAGAGAAAGTTTAGCTCTGCAACATTTTATTGATTGGTGTGCGTGACCCTGAGATCCAGACAGCACTCCGGATTGCAGATCTCAATGATTTAAAAGGGGCTTTGGTTTACGCTCTGAAATTCGAGGCAGCCCAGCAAGCTACTAGGAAAGATCGACACTTTGTGCGAGCAGCCAACCTGCCTGAGACGTCGGATAGAGCTGTGGAGTGCTTACAGCAGCAGATGAATGACATAATGAGAAAGATGAACTCCTTAATGGCCAACAAACCTTACAGGAAGATCAAGTGCTGGAAATGCGGTGGAGAAGGCCATATCCAAATCGACTGCCCAAGACGACCCAGCACCGAAGGTAATAGCTCACCCGCTAACGGATGAGCAAGAAAACTGATTATTGACCATCTTGCGGGGCGAAGCTTTCGGGACTATGCACTTATTACAGAAAGTTTGTACAGGGGTTCTCCAACATCGCAAGACCCTTGCATAGGCTCACTGAAAGCAAGCAGAAGTTTCTATGGACACAAGAATGTGAGAATTCCTTCCAGCAGCTGAAAGAAGCTCTCACATCCTCTCCAGTCCTAACCTATCCACACCCCGACAAACAATTCATTGTGGACACGGATGCTAGTCATGAAAGTGTCGGTGCTGTACTTTCCCAAGAAATAGATGGCCAAGAACGAGTCGTAGCATACTGGAGCAAATGTTTATCGAAACCAGAGCGGAATTATTGCGTCACTCGTAAGGAGTTATTAGCTATAGTGAAAGCCATAGAACACTTCCATCACTATCTCTATGGCAGGAAATTTCTCCTTCGTACTGATCACGCATCCCTAACATGGCTGATGAATTTTAAGAACCCAGAGGGCCAAGTAGCCAGATGGATACAACGACTCCAGGAATACGAATTTGACATCAGGCATCGTAAAGGCTCATCGCATGGAAATGCTGATGCCTTATCAAGAAGACCGTGTCCCGAGAGCTGTCGCTATTGTTCCAGAGCGGAGAGCAAGTATAATCCCGAATATGTCATACGCCAGACGAAGACTTCACTGTTGACGCCACCAGATCCCTGGAGTGATGAGAAGATTCGAGAAGATCAAATGGCAGACTCTGACATCAAACCAATCTTGGAGTTATTAGAATCTTCTAGCACGAAGCCCAGTTGGAAAGACATCTCGACTTACAGTCCTACGACAAAGCAATATTGGGCTCTTTGGAACTCCCTCCACGTCAAGAATGGTGTCCTGTTCCGAAAATTCGAATCGGAAGATGGGAAAACATCTCGGTGGCAGTTGGTACTTCCTCGATCTCGAATCCCAGAGGTCCTCGAAGAATTACATGGCAGTCCCACTGGTGGCCATTTTGGAGTCATGAAAACATTACACAGAGTCCGAGAGCGCTTCTTCTGGGGAAAAGCGAGAGCTGACGTCGAACAATGGTGCAAATCTTGCGATGCATGTGCAGCTCGGAAAGGACCAAAGAAACGTAGCCGAGGAAGACTACATCTCTACAATGTAGGAGCACCTTTTGAACGCATCGCCCTTGACATCCTAGGTCCTCTGCCAAGAAGTGCTGATGGCAACAAATACCTCCTTGTTGTCATGGACTATTTCACAAAATGGCCTGAAGTTTATGCCATCCCTGATCAAGAAGCTTCTACGGTTGCGGATGCCTTGGTACACCAGTGGATATCAAGGTATGGAGTCCCTCTCCAAATGCATTCGGACCAGGGGAGAAATTTTATCTCTGCTGTGATTGAGGGTCTCTGTCAACTTCTCGGAATGGACAAAACTAGGACGACGCCTTTACATCCACAGTCGGATGGCATGGTTGAGAGATTTAATCGTACCATCCTCAACAATCTCTCACTGCTAGTCTCAAGAAACCAACAAGACTGGGACCAAAAACTTCCCTTGTTTCTTCTCGCCTATCGCAGCGCCGTCCATGAAACAACCGGCTATTCCCCGTCTCAGATGCTTTTCGGTCGTGATCTTCGTCTACCTTGTGATCTGATTTTTGGTCGTCCTCCAGATGCGCCTTCATCGCCAGAGGGATACGTGCAGAATCTCCAGGCACGATTTGAAGACGTCCACAACTTGGCTCGAGAGCGGATCAATATACAGACGGAGAAGATGAAGACCAGGTACGACACGAAAGCCACGGGACATCAATTCAAAGAAGGTGACAAGGTTTAGTTTTATAATCCGACTCGACGTAAAGGACTTTCTCCCAAACTGCAATCGCACTGGGACGGTCCTTATACAGTCCTAAACAGACTGAACGATGTCGTAATTCGGATCCGAAAGTCACCAAGTTCGAAGCCTAGAGTCGTTCATTACGACAGGCTGGCTCCATACTATGGCCATAGTACCTAGTTCATTGATTGTAAATAGTGTAATGTAAATAATGTAAATTAGTATGACCATGGTCTTGTATATAAGTTAATGTAATAATTTCTTTTGCTTAGCATTATCATTATTAATGTTATTATTATTTAAATACTTGTATGTAATGATGTCTATGCTTTAATTTAATTTAATTTTAAATAAGTGTATATTTTGTATAATTCAGCATTATGAATGTGTTTAATTGTTATTTTGCATGTTTGCTTTAAGTGTTTTGAATAGTATAGCATTTGTTGGCAACGGGTTTGCTTTCCGATCAAAGGTTGAACTGCCCGGGACGTGCAGTCCTTGAGAGGGGGGCAATGTTATGAATTTTGTATATATCTGTAAATATTCCATTTGTTTAAATTTATTTTATTTTATTATTGTGAAAATTGCAGTATTATTAACGTATTTCCTATTGAGCATCATGTAACTCAATGCTAAAGGCCTCAGATGGTTTGCAAGGAAAACAACCTTACACCCTCATCTTTATAATGGAAGTCTATGGCAAAATCGCCAAGGAATGGGTTTATCGCCAAGTTGGCGATGGTTTTGGCGACTTATTTTTGTCGCCAAATTTGGCGATATATCGCCAAGTTGGCGACGGATTTGGCGACTTTTTGTGCAACCACCCCCCCTTATACCTGTACATTGGGATCCTTACTCGCTTTGGTTCTCTATCGAGAGTTAAAGCACTTTCTGGTAATTTCTAGCATCCGAAAGCTCTGGAAAATTCTACAGTTATCTTTAAAGCCTATATAAGGGACCTCCACCAGTTCAGTTCAGTTAGTTGTCTGTCAACTGCGATTGAATTCATACGAGAGGCTTTGCATTGAGAACTGTGTTTCTCGGATCGATTTTGTCGTTGATACGTCGTATTGAACGCATTGTTTCTGTGTGAAATTTTGCTTAGCTTTTATTGGATTTGAAGATTACTGAATATCTTGTAATTTTCAGAAGATATTTGTGATCGTATTGACTGTTTATAGTGAATAAAGCCTTTTTATTGTTCTTATATATTGACATCAGTCCTTTCGAACCCCGAGCTCACAGCAATTGCAATAAACATCATAAAACACGAGAAACAAATGCTAAAATACTTGTACATTCAGTAGAAAATTTATAAACATTCTAACTATATTTTATTTATATTCATTACGAAACTAGACCGTAAACCACATGTATTTTACCTCTTTACAAAAATAGGTACTGATATTTCTAGTTTAAATAATGTATATATTTTATTTTTATAATATTTTTTACATTGTAAAATATGCTTTGCATTCTATTCGTACTAAAAATTCACTGTTGAAGTACTCATTATAAAAACATGGAGAAATTCGTGCAAATTGACTATATTTTCATTTCTTATTTTACATTTGCTAAAAAGAAAAATAAATAAATAATAATGTTTAAATATTAAAAGACACTGTAATGTAAAATTTTAATCGTAAAGTAGCTGAATTTGTCGTATTTAATTAAATAATATCAAATTTTGCTTTTATAAAATATATTCCATTAATCATGAAAAATACAAAGCAACCGATTAAACATTTTTAAATGAAAAAAACAAACAGAAATTTTGGGGGATCGAACCCGCAACCTCCAGAATCAAGAGCAGTGCTCTAACCATTCGGCCACCAAGATCACTTCTTAAGCTAACAAAATATCATTAAAATACGCTAATTAGTCAAATGAAGGACCGTGTTCATTATCATTGATTTGGATGTCCGAAATCAATGATAGCGAACGCAGGCCTTTCAATTTCATTCACAGTATAGACTCACTCGATATTTTAATCTCCATCGCCCGCGCGCCGCCTGATCTTCTGTTCTGAACAGCCCCAAAACTGATAAAGTACAGAAACAGAAATAAATTCTATTGAATTTACATTTCGAGTTTATTTTGGACATTTAAAAGGTTTAATTTTAATTAAGAAATTGCAAACACATAAATAGCATAAGAGAAAATTGCACTTATTTATTGGAGAATACATGATATTTTGCGACAAAAAAAAAGAATGAGGAAAAGAGAAAAAGAAATTCCCCAGAAAATGATCAATGACAAAAAAAATGAATTAAACCGTGTTTGGAAGTATAAATTTGGCGCCCCCTCAATCTCCGCGCCTGGGGCGAAGGGCAAAAAAACTACTTCGCACGGCCCTGTGCCGCACTCGCACTACATTTCACGTTCGTCTCCTTCCGGCTAGAGTCACGTGATGTTATTTTCGTGCACTTACATTCGTGCTTTTTCAGACCCTACGTCCAATGGCGTAGCCAAGGGGGGGGGGGGGGGGGTTCACCCTCCCCCCCCCCCCTCTACCGAACAAAGAACTGGTTCACTGAAATCATGGTATGGTTACAACAACAATAAAAACTGCTAAGACGGAATCGCAAAAAACTGATGAAACATTCCGCGCTTTTGACAGGTGTTCATCTTTGGAAGTATAACTTAAAGACATGTCTTTTTTGCAGAAACTATGAAAATTTTCCGCTTAAGACAGGTTTTTGTTATAGACACGTTTTTCAAGATATCCTCTAAAACTGTTAAAACGCATTAGTCCAGTCAAATTAGGAAAGTTCGCCATAATAAATGCTAAAGAAATAAAAATTGGTACAGTTGTTCATTGATGGCTACTGATAACTATGTAAAAAGTCCTGATGGATAGGAAGTGAACGGGGAGAGGAGGGGGGGAGCAAAACAAAGTACTTTTTTTAGTTTTTTACAAATATCTCAGAAACTGTTGGTTTTCCTGAAAAAAATACTCTGACATAAATTAAAGAATATAAAATTCTCTACAAAAGACAAGTATATACAGTGGAACCAGGGCCGTACAGAAAAACCACGGGCCCCGGTAAGAATTCCAATATGGGCCTCCCACCATAAGCCTGATAAAATAAAACCTGCTTAAACGAAAACGTACAGGAAATTCCGTTTTAACTAGGTCTTTTTTTTTTTTTTTTTTTGTCTTAAAAGTATATATGCACTGATTTTTTTTTGGCTGGACCATGATTTTTTCTCCGTTTACTGCAGAATTCTGTTATAAACAGCCTTTACTGTATTAGAAAATAAATATGTTGGATAGTACTTTTTTAGAAAATCTATATAGTATTTTCTTACAATTTTATTATTTTTCTTTTTCAGTATTTTACAGTAGTATTACAGTTTATGATGCATTGGTAACACTTTTTCATATAAGGATTTTAAGTAGAAATTTAAAATATTGAAAATATAATTCAATTTTAATTCTATTCATCAGTTAAGGCGCTGATTACCTAACGCTATTGCAACTTATGTTATTGTGTTTTACAATTTAGAAAAGATTTGTTCTATAAAACATAAAAAAAATGCCTGCATCTTTGCTATGTGCGATCTGCTGATTTTTAATAAAAGCTGGATTTTGTTTCGAACGTAAAATGCCTCCTGAGCACCGCACTCCCCGTCCTAGCCATTCCGTAAAGACGTTCAAGCAACTTCTGACTTTTAATATTTGTTAGTTATTTAATTACATTTTTTATGTAAAAAATACCAGTTTACTTTTTCTGGTATTATTTAAAAACCAGTACCGAAGCCGGGCTCTCTAGTACATACGGGACCTGGTAATTTGTACCGGTTCTACCCCCCTCTGTACGGGCCTGAGTGGAACCTCGATTATCCATCAGTCAGGAGACCGGAATTTTGCCGGATTTTCTGCAAAAAAAAATCACTTTAATTTCAAATTTATTTACTTAATGTCGCCATAATAAATGCTACAGAGATAAAAATTGGTACAGTTGTTCATTGATGGCTACTGATGACTTTGTAAAAAGTCCTGATAGATAACAGGTGAGCGAGTGGCAAAATAAAATACTTTTTTTAGTTTTTTAGAAATATCTCAGAAACTGTTGGTTTTCATGAAAAAATTACTTTGACATAAATTAAAGAACAAAAAATTCTCTACAAATGACAGGTATATACAGTGGAACATCGATTATCCGTCAGTCAGGGGACCGGAGCCTTGACGGATTTTCTGCAAAAAAAAGTCACTTTAATTTCAAATTTATTTACTTAATGTCGTCATAATAAATGCTACAGAGATAAAAATTGGTACAGTTGTTCATTGATGGCTACTGTTGACTTTGTAAAAAGTTCTGATAGATAGGAGGTGAGCGAGAGGCAAAATAAAGTACTTTTTTTAGTTTTTTAGAAATATCTCAGAAACTGTTGGTTTTCATGAAAAAATTACTCTGGCATAAATTAAAGAACATAAAATTCTTTACAAATGACAGGTATATACAGTAGAACCTCGATTATCCGTCAGTCAGGGGACCGGAGCCCTGACGGATTTTCCGCAAAAAAATTCACTTTAATTTCAAATCTATTTACTTAATGTCTATTCAAATTTATTAAATGTTGTTTCAAAAAAAAAAAAAAGAAAGAAAGAAAGAAAAAAAAGAAAAGAAAGGAAAGGAAAACAGTAAACACTCCAATATTGAAATATTGCATGAAATAAGGTAAGTAGTTTATGCAAGGTAAGTAGTTTATGAAAAAAAAATATTCATCATTAATGAAATGTTTATTAATGTGTAATATTATAACTGCGAATATAAAACACGGAGAAAACTAAAAGTAGGTACATATCAATTTATAATTAAGTAAACTAGATGGAACCCGTCAAAACTTGACAGAAAAAAATTGCTATAACAATATCAGTAAAATAAGCTTCTTTATTGCATAAGAAGGGGTGCGTATGAAACAGTCTTTCAAATATTTTATTTTAAAAGTTCCCCCCCCCCCCCCCCCCAGTGAAATACAGTACTATTTCCGATGCAAACTCCAAATAGACAATCCGTAAACAACTGTGTAATGCAAATAAGTTTGACATTACCGCCATATTCCCCACGGCAGAAAAGAAAATTTCATGGACCTACGAAGTATCATACACTGTAAAAAAAAATTCCTGAAAAAAACGGAAATTGTACTGGCAATGGAGACGCCAGTACTATTTCCGTTATTTAACGAAAAAAAAAATCCGTAAATTCCAGGAAATTTTCCGTGATTTCTGAAATATCCGTTTTTAAATTTCCGTTTTATAACAGATATCTTCCGTATTTTTTAGAAATTTTTATAATGTTAAAATAAACATTATAGGACCAAAAAAAAAAAAAAGTTTAAGAACAACCTTATACAGATATACTGTTGTTGTTTTTTTCTCATTTCTGAGTGAGTTTTGTGTAAATAACCAACCCGCAATCTTTCGCTTACTGAACCGGAGGTCCCAACCCCTACGCCATGATTAGATGTTCGATTTATTCAAGCGTTGCTACTTATTGCAGCCACTTTTTATGATGCAAAAATTTGAAGGTTCCATGAATTTCTTTCAGTTCCAAAGTTTTTAATATTTTCTTTTCATATTTTTCAATATTTTCTTTTCATATTTTTCAGTATTTTGTTTATTATTTGATGCTTTATAACAGATAAATTTTAACTTATGTATCATATGCTTAAAACATTGTATTAAGAGACATTGTATTAAGAGTCATTGTATGATTGCATTCTTTTGTAATGGTACAACATTTTCTTTTTTTGAACATATACTTTTTTTAATTATTTGTCTGATGATCTATTTATCAATTCCAATAAAAATAATAATTACCTGAAGGAGACGCATTTATTACATGCTATTAAAATAACTTCTCGTTATCTCTTATTTTAAAAAAACATACGTAAATAAACAATTTTATAATAAATTAAATTATTATATTTGAGCTATGCTGAGAACTTTTGTGTACGGTTCTGTCAAACTGAATATTTTTAATAATATTAAAACAAAAAATTGATTCTTAAAGAAAATTTCGAAATTAATGATCTTGTGATAGGTAAGATTTAAATTTGGACTTGCTTTTGATTTAGTTTAAATTAATTTAGTTTAATTTACAAAATTATAAGCTAAAGAAATAAATTATAAAGTTAATAAAATTATAAACTTCATTTTTATAAAAATAAAGAAAAATATTAAACATTTTTATAAATTTAAGGAAAAAATTTTAACGCTGTAAAATTATAATTTATAGAATAATAAATTTTAGTTTAATTCATAAATTTATAAGCCAAATCAGTTTAGTTTAATACAATTTACGTAGCGATAACTTGCAGAGATATTGTGTTATGAAACCTTTAAATAACCCAATATTGCCTCACGTTAGAAAAGTTAAAATAAAATTTTAAAAAAATTAGTGAAAAAAAAAGTTTTAATTTTGAAGCACTATTAATAAAAATAAAAAAACAGATTTTAAAAAAATCTCAAAATTATAAAAACAAAATCAATTTCTAACTATTTCATTAAAAAATATATAAATATTGCTATTATTTTCACAAAAAATTACTGTCCAGACACGGCCCCGGTTAGAATGGGCCAGCATGTCGAGCCGGGTCAGGCCTGTATCCTTGAAGAATTCTAGTAAATACAACAATCTTAATTCCCATTTCAAACAAGGCGATTTCTGTACGCAAACCTCTAAAAGTTATTTACGGAAATTGCACTGTTTTGGAAGAAATACGGACATTGTACTGTTTTGAAAGAAATACGGACCAAATCTATTAAATTTACGGAAAACTTTCTGCATATTTAAGGATTTGAAATCTCCTTTACGGAACTAATGTCATTTACGGAAATTATACTGTTGTTTTGGAAAAATGAAACTTCTCCGTGAAATTTCACGGAAAATCTCTTGTATTTTCACGGATTTTTTTTTTAGAGTGTACATATAGTATATCCCTACTTCCATCACATATTCAGTAAATAAAAGAACATAGTAAATAAAGCAGACAATCCCCCCTCCCCGTGATAATGCAACCGAATGAGCTCCTATGCCCATGTGCATTGCATCTGCCCAAAGGCACCGTCGAAATTCGACGTTAAAAAAGTTTTAAAATGTTTAAATTAAAAGTTGTGAAATGTTTAAATTAGAAGTTTTAAAATGTCCTCTTTAATCATTGTTCGTTTCAAATCCATATCTTCTGAAACGCAATCCATTGTTTTAAGCTGATCAATTTTTACGTAAAGATGAAGAATTCTTTTTACAATAATAAATCAATCTGCAGATGAGGGAGATTTTTAATGTTTTCAAGTGTAATTTATTTTATATGGTTTCTTCGGTTCCTTTACTAATCAGGATAATTATTCCTTTTCCATCACAGTCATTGTTATTTTCCCTCTTATACAGTTAAATATCCAACGGATCTTTAAAAAAATAATAAAATACAGTTCCTAGCATATTCTGATGCAACATATACATCAACGAATTCAACATATGCATTTTATGTTAATCATAAACAGAAAATAGTTTTTTTTTTTTTTTTTTTTTTTTTTTTTTGACAGATTTTAGTTTACCGCCAAAAGGCTCTATCTTATGGATAATTTAATCTTATGATTTATCATTTTTATTTTTTTTTCATGATGGTTAGGGAAATCTATTTTCAATTGTGGCAACAGTTCCAGGGGCTATTTTACATTATTAAAGCAAACTGATGGCACTTGTTGAGATAGAACTGAAAAATATTTCATGCTTGAAAATTATTTAAAAAGTCGTTAAATTAAGCGGCAGTTTTCAAATAAATTTCAATCGAAAGCTATTTTTTTTTCTAATTGATGATGCAAGAATTGAAATTGTAAAATGTAGTAAAAAAATGAAATCTGTAGTATTTAGAAGTGATGTAAGCGCGATGAAAGCTATACGATAGCGCCGTTTGTTGTCACAACCATTATACATTTCTAAAAATTGCCACTGTGTTTTGACTGGCGTCCAAAAGTAGACTACCATTTTTTGGCATCGAAAGAGAAATTCACAGTGAAAGAAATAGGACTTTGCCGCTAATAAGGAACTGTTAAATGAACTTATAACATACCTACCAAAATAATTCCTATAAAATGTTACCTATAAAATCCCAAAGCCTTACAATATTTATTCTAGCTAAAAGTACAATCATCATTTCAAGTTTTATTATTATTATTATTATTGTTATTATTATTATTATGACACTATTTTTAATAATTTTTAAATTTTCCTGATATCCTTTACTCATTTTTTTTATTAAAAAAGTGAAATCTTCTAATCTATAATTTAAAAAAAAAAGTAATTGGTAACATGTAATCAAAGTATGCAATCAAGATGAAGTAACCAAGAAAAGCTCCAGTTGTAATCTTTAAAATTAAAAATTGAACACATTTAGCTCATTTCACCCTTTTAAATCTCGAGATTCTTAGAAACTGCTCTTAGAGAGCATTTTCATCTTATAAGTAACTAATACCATGCCAAATTTCAAGTTTCTAGTTCCTTCAGTATAAAAAAAAAATTAATTTGAGAATGTTTTTCGCTCTTGCACCCCTCTGTGGTAGTGGCACCTATATAAAATATAGCCTATATGTTACAGCAGGGACTGTTGCCATCAATTTGCCACCATCGCTTTTGAAGGTTCTGTAGTTCCAAAGATTTAACAGAAATTGTAATTTAGAATGTTTTTAGAACGCTTTTCACTCATCTCAGTCTTTTAATTTTTAAATTTTTTTTTAGAATTTGTTCTGAGAGAGCATTTACATCTTATAAATAACTGCCATGCCAAATTTCAAGTTTCTAGTTCCTTCAGCAGGGCCGGTGAGAGGGGGCAACTGTCCAGTGGCCCGGGAGCAAAGGAGGCCCGGACCGAACGGAACAAATAAAGAAATTATATGTTCCAAATCTGAACTTGCGCTTATTTTCTTTCTTTTACGAACTAACTGGGAAAAAAAATCCTAGAAGAAACATATACCTTTTAACTAAGTCATTGAAAACTACGGTCTAATCTCTTGTCCTGTAAGGAAAGGGCATGTTTACAAACAAACAGTTCCATCAACCAATCTACCACTGCATTTTTGTCGCAGCTATCATTGCAGGAATCGTCATGGCGACGTAGGCCAATCATATCACAGATCAATTTAACATAGACCAATCAAATCACTCCATCTCATGTGTACTGTAGGAGTCGTAAAGAACGAACAGGTTTTTCTCCCAAACCAACAGTAATTTAACCAACAGTGACGTCAGTTGCCCTTTCCTTGTACCGCGGAAGAGATGCACTGGTTATTTTTCTGGTTATTTTACTGATTTATTTTCTGGTTATTTCTACGCACGTAGAAATAACCAGAAACGGGAGAACTTTCTGTTTTCCTAGAAAGGACCAACCGCAGCCTATGCCATGCCTTGAGGCAAAACAGCATCTGGACTATAACATATTCATCACTGATGCCTGTTCTATGATCTCCATGTCTCATTAGACATTGTCGTTTTAACAAGGATTAGGTATCAGTAATACACAGAGGGTGATAAGGGGTACAATTATATCGAACCCTAAGCCGAAAAGGATCCCATAAAGACCGAATTTGTATTATCTATAAGCATATACTATGTGCAAAGGAGGGGGCCCTGAAATATCTATACCGGACCTCGCAATAGAGGCCTGCACGGACCGAAATTTCCAAGTCCGGGCCCGGCGCCCTAACCATACAAAAAGTATTTGGCGCAGCCCGGCCCATACAAAACTGTTATTGGCCCGGATTAAAAACAAAGCGTTCGGCCGAGTCCGTATTTTTATTTTATTTTTTTATTATTTTTGTTTGTTTGTTACACTTACTCATGGATAGATTTTATTTTCAGATTTTGTTCGAAATGCAAAATATCAACAACATTAATGACCTTTTAGACAATTGTGAACTTAAACACTGATTAAAAAAATTGATCTAGACAATTATATTCAAATGGAGATTCAGTAAGAGAAGAAGAATCCGCTATAGACAGGTTCCATTGTTAGCATGTACATCGTCTGTTGTATATGTATTATATTCTTTTTGAATGGATGAAGACATTTTTCCGTTTAAGATGGGTTTCCATCATAGACAGGTTCTATTTCACACGTTTTATTGTACGTTAAATTTTGTGCCTAGAAATGTATGTGCTATAAAAAGAATTTTAATCATAGAATGATGGCCATTTAAAAATCTATGCATTTTTTCAAAAATTGTTGCGTCGGGCCACATTTTACTGATTTTTGCCAAGCCTGAAAATTTTGGCACGTGCAGACCTCTACGGGGAAGGTCCAGGCCCAGCATGGCACGGAAAAAATAAATCTGGCCCGAGTCTGACGAAAAAAGTTAAGCCCAGCCCGAGCCTGCAGAAAAATAATAGACCCGAGTCTTATGAATGAAAATTGGCCCATGCAGACCTTTACCTCACAATTTATAAGTATGATTCTGGCGAGCGAACTTAAATCATTATTAATTGAAGGGGAAAAAGTAAAGAAAATTCTGAAATCAGAAATAATATGTAGTACATTTTATTAAACTTTTAAAATGTTAAATTATAAATGAGATTCACACTATGCTAAGATGATATTTAAGATCATATTCAAAATCTGCCCTCCACCCTTTATAATTTCTGGGCTCTAGAGTCCTGTACCTACTAAATATGGCTAATGAAAATTAAAATCTTGATGGTCATGTTTGCTGCTTCCATAAAAATTGAAGGCTTATATGAACTTGCTCCCGTTTTCCTGCAATTCCCTTGACGACACATTTTTTTCTGACCCAGTTATAGATTTATTTTTCTGAAAACCCGAATTGGGACCCATAATCATAACTTTGTCCCCCACATAGAAATAGACTATTCTTCCCTTTCCATTAAAAAATATATTAATACTGAGGGATAAATTTCTTGCACAAAAACTGAATTAACTAATGGAAGGGGACCCAGGAGTCAGCTTATTACAGGCATTTGAGCCGAATAATAAAGTTTGTTAACTTTTAAAATTATTTTAAAAAATATTTTAAAGTAAAATTTTACTTTATGTTTTATTTAAATTAATTTTTTTTTAATCAAAGATCTTGGTCAAATTTTGAAAAAGTAGGTATTGGTAATTATAATTTTTCTTTCTGGAATTGCGATACTTTGAACTATTACTTCCTTCAACCAAAATGGATGCCTACTTTCTTTTGATGGCTTTCTTTCGGCCACTTTCCATTCTTTATAAAAGTCCCCAGATAGAAAATTTTTTGGAGACTCTAATTTCTATTTAGAAAACAAAATGGTATTTTAGTGTTTTAGGGGCACCTCTAAATGCGTGAGAAAAATGTGGGACCCAAGGTTCAAAACTTTAATGCTCCAATTTTTTTTTAATTCAAAGGTTTAAAAAAATATTTTTTTATTTTGTTTGGGGTCCCAATGAGCGGGGACCCGAGTGATTGTACTTGCAGCCTATCCCCTTATATTCAACCTGTTTGTTCTTTTTTAAATCGATTTCTCTTGTCTGTATAAATTAGTAATGTAATTATATAAATTATATTTTGGAATTATTTAATCTACTAGCGGAGCTTTGCTGGCCAGGTTTCCCAAACGAACCTGGGTTTGGGGTTTGGGGTCTACTGCCTTCGACAGTGTGGGCTATCTCCGCTCCTATCCCGAATATAACTAACCTTGAATTATTATTGCGATTTATCTTTTGATCTAGATTTAAAAAAAAAAAAAACTCAGCATCGTCGTTCACTTGTCATAGGAATCAATTTCTTTTTATGATAGCGTCAAGTTGTTACTCTTCAGTTTAATCATGGAAGCAACTAAATCTATCGAAGAATTCTTCGGTTTCAGAAAAAAGTTTGAAAAAATCACCGCAAAATAATAAAAAAAGGTAAAAATTACACAAAAATTTCAAAAGTCGTAAAGATCAACATTTACCATACTGAGCAAAAAAAATCGAAACAGGATTCTTTTTACGAATGTCAAAAAATTAACACAAAACACTAAAAATCCAATTAAAAATTTGCAAAATATTGAAAAATCACAACTGACGAATTTTTTAAATTGAGATAAACGATTGAAACTAGATTCCTTTCATAGATGCCAAAAAATCGCCGCAAAACGAAAAAAACAAACAAACAAACAAAAAACCTACAAAAATCAGAAAATAATCGCAAAAAATTCAAAAGTCGTAGAGGACAAAATTGGTTAAAAGAATGTTCTTTTTACAAATGTGGAAAAATCAGCACAGAATGCAAAAAGTCGCATAACAAATTCGAAAAAAAAAATAAAAATCGCAGAGAACAAAATGTTACTGTATTGGGCTAAAAGATTGAATCCGGATTGCATTTCTGAATGTCACGAGATCTCCGCGAAACGCGTAAAAAAGCTAAATTCGCACAGCAAATTCACAAGAAAAATTCAAAGATTAAAACCGGATTTCTTTTACGAATGTAAAAAAATCGCGTCAGTTTTAACGCAAAAAACAGCTAAAATTACAAAAAAAAAATTCGTTAAATTCAAAATTAGCCGAGGACAAAATTTAATAAATTGGGCTAAAAGATTGATGGTGTTGTTTATTACGGCCGATTATCTACGCAAGAGACATACGCCGAGGGTATGTGCCCACCATGGCGGTGTCTTTATAAGGAAAACTAATTTATATGTAGACAAGGTTATCCAAAGTCTAAAGAAAACCACGAAAAACTCCGAACGATGCGGCGACGGGCGCGATAGGGTTCGAACCCAGCACCTCCACGTCTACCAGCTTTGAGAGCAGAAACTCTCAAGTGCTGGTGGGGCGGCTAAAAGAGGGCATAACTACACCTCTGTATCTGTAGTTATGCCCCTCGAAGCTCGATTTTGGATTATTTTATTAGATTTTTTTATTTAACTTCTTGTGTGATCTTTAGAGTTTTTTCGCGTTTTGCTGCGATTTTTTGACTTTGATAAAAGGAATTCGGTTTCAAACTTTTAGCTTATAGTAAATTTTATCCACCGCGATAATGAAATTTTTAGCGCTTTTTAATTCGATTTTTAGCGTTATTTCGCGTTTCGTGGCGATGTTTGACATTCGTAAAAAAAATTCTATTTCAAACTTTTTGCCTAAATATAGTAAAATTTGTCCTTCGCGATTTTTGAATATTTAGCAATTTTTAATAGAACGTTCAAAGCGATTTTTAGCGTTCTTTCGTGTTCTGCTGTGATTTTTTGACATCCATGAAAGATTTCTGGTTACAATGTTTTAGCTCATTACACTAAATTGTGTCCTCAGCGATTTTTGAATTTTTTGAAATTTTTATGCGATTTTTAGTGATTTTTTTTTGCGGCGATTTTTACACATTATTAAAAATAAATCCAGTTTTAATCTGTTAGCCCAATATAGTAAGTTTGTCTTCTATTCAATAAAGTTTATTCGGAATTTTCGTACAGCGATTTTTGAATTTTTCGTAATTTTTTTATACGCTTTGTTCGCGGCGAACTTTCGTCATTCATAAAAGTAATCCTGTTGTAATCTTATAGCCTACTATAGCAAATTTTGTCCTCTTCTATTAATTTTTTGTATTTATTTTTATTTTTTGCGATGTTCAGAATTTTTTCGTGATGCGCTGCGATTTTTCCACATCAGTAAAAGTTTATTTCTTCTAGCCGAATATAGTAAAACTTTTAATAAAGTTTAGTCGGAACTCGTGCAGCAGTTCGTAAAATTTTCGCGATTTTTAGAGTTCTTTCGCCTTTTGTATACGATTTTTTTATGGGCCTGGGCAACGCCGGGCGGATCAGCAAGGATGGATGATAAAGATTGGGTTTGTTTGTTCATTCAGAGTTTTCTGAAGTGACTGTAGCATGCACAATTACAAGATTTCAGAGGAAGGTACCTGTATGTCTGAAGTTATGCACATAAAAGCCAGTTTTATAGGAGGGAGGGGAGGATTACGTTTTTATGCGATTTTCAGCATTTTTTTTTTTTTTCGTGTTTTAAGGCATTTTTTTCACATTTATAAAAGGAATCTGATTTCAATATTTTACTCTAACATAGTAAATTTCGTCATGGGTGGTTTTTTAATTTTCCGCGAATTTTTTATGAATTTTTTAACTTTTTTTTCGTTTTGCGGCGATTTTTTAACTTGTAAAAGGAATCTAGTTTCAATCTTTTTGCCTAGTATAATAAATTTTGTTCTCTGATTTTTTTAATTTTTTGCGAAATGTTTTAAGCTTTTTATTTTTTGTTTTGTTTTTCATGGCAACTTTTTGACATTCGTAAAAAAAAAAAAATTAGTTTTCAATCTTTTAGCCCGATATAGCAAATTCAGTTCTGTGATTTTTAATGCAATTTTTAGCTTATCGCGGCAAGTTTTTGACATTTTTTTCCTGAAACTGAAAAATTGGCGCTAAATTTTGCTAGTGTCATAATTAAATACAAGTTATAAGAATATGGAATCGGTTCTAAAAGCAATCTAAATAAGATGTTGAGAATTTGAATTTAAACTGGGTTGAAATTTAAAAAAAAACAAAACAAAACAAAATACAATAACTCAAGGTTCGTTTGATTCGAGACTAGAGCGGGTGTCGCTCGGGTATACGTTGCCGAAGGTATTGGAGTCCCCAACCCAGGTTATTTTAGGAAAAACTGACCGCAGTAAAGCGAGCGATGTTGTTAGCGGTATTGTTATAAATGAAACTAATATGAAAAATTCAATATAAATATTTCTCCAAAATCTGAAAGGGGAGCCCGAAAAAACTTTTTTTTGTGGGGGGACTCAGTGCACCTTCCTAAGGCCCTAGATTGAGTAAATCTCTGATAAAATCTCGTGTATAACAGTATAAGATTTTGTACAGGGAATGTCTAACTAAGCTAATTATCAGAAAATGAAATATCTATGTCTCAGGTGCATTCGCATCTGTTTTTGTCTATCCTTATCCAAATTTGCATACGTTTACGTGCAATACATTTAGCCGAACCTCGTCAACTAACAAAGAAACAAACAGACTCACAGACAAAAACTTTTTTTTTATTAATACAGATATTTTAATTTTTTTTTTCAAAATACTTTTACTTAATGTAAATTTATTATATTTTATAAATACCTATATAGTATTTATCAATAGTATGGACAGACATTTGAGGCTATTAATATTTTCGACAAACGTCACTTAAAGAATTTTTAATCTTTCATTACCGATAGTAGTGGGAAAACGATAGTTCGGGCTCAGCCGGAGGATTTGAGGATCCGCTCCTTCGGCCGGAGGCACCGATCCTCCGGCTGCACCGCTCCTCCGGCTGAACCGCTCCTCCGGCTGCACCGATCCTCCGGCTGCAACGATCCTCCGGCGGGGAAAAATAATTTTCTACTGTAACAGGAGGGGTGAAAATAAGAACTCTAAGAAGAGGTTAAATGGACAAGATTATCATACTATAACATAAATATTGATTTTATATACTAATTTTGAATGACAAACACCTTAATAAGTATCACTAATTAAGCGAAACAATGAAAAATACCAACTTTAACAAAAAAAGCGGATTCCTTAAGAATTTTTCAAGTATAAGATGACGATATCAACTTATATGAAGAAATTTAAACTTACATTTTAGTTTTTGAACAATGGACACCTTAATGAGAATAATAATTAAGCAAAATAAACTAACAATTTTAACGAAAAAGCTGATTTCTTATTAATTTTTCAACTATAACATGAGAATATCAAACTATAAGATGGATTTTAAACTTATATTATAGTTTTTGGACAATGGACACCTTAACGAGTATAATAATTAAGCAAAAGAAAATATTACTTTTAACGAAAAAAGCTGACTTTTTAAGACTTTTTCAACTATAAGATGAGGATATCAAATCATAAGCCGTAGATTAAACATATATAATTATTTTGAATGACGAACATCTTAATGAGTATTACTAATTAGACGAAACAATTGAAAAATATCAGTTTTAAGGTATAAAACTGGTTTTTTAAGAATTTTTCAAGTATAAGATTAGAATATCAAACTATAAGATGGATTTTACTTATATTATAGTTTCTGAATAATGGACACCTTAATGAGTATAATAATTAAGCAAAAGAAAATATTACTTTTAACGAAAAAAGCTGATTTTTTAAGACTTTTTCAACTATAAGATGAGGATATCAAATCATAAGCCGTAGATTAAACATATATATTAAATTTGAACGACGAACATCTTAATGAGTATTACTAATTAGACGAAACAATCGAAAAATATCAATTTTAAGGTATAAAGCTGATTTTTTAAGAATTTTTCAAGTATAAGATGATAATATCAACTTAAAAGAGGAAATTACACTTATATTTTTTAGTTTTTGAACCGTAATACACAGAAAATATTCAAAATTTGAATGATTTTTACCAAATTAATTGATTTTTTCATACAATAATAAGTGTTTTAGCAGCAATTACATAATTTTATTGTATATAACTGATAACTGTACATAATATAATCTTTTTATATCATTTAGACTTGAAATAAGAACCATATGCAAGTAAAAAAAACAGATGTTTCTTTATTCTCAATACGCAAACTTTTTTTTTTCATTCCCCAACTGTAGCACTTATGAGGGATGGCAATAATCCAACCCCCCCCCCCCCCCCTATATATTAAAAATATATAGTGTACAAAAGTCTAGGCTGCTAAATTCTGAGAAGTGATAGTGGCAATAATAGCAATTAAACTTCTAATTTTAAAAAAATATTTTGTAAATTTTTTTAAAATTTTGTAAAAAATGGGTACTTTTTGTAATATATTAAACCTTTGTAAATTTTTTTTTTTTTTTTTTTATGTAAAAAACTTTTTTTTTTTTTTTTTTTTTTGTAAAATATTTTTTTCAAAACTTTTTTTGTAAAAACTTTTTTTTTTTTTTGTAATTTTTTTTTCATTTGTAATTTTTTTTTTCATTTGTAATTTTTTTTTTCATTTGTAAATTTTTTTTTCATTTGTAATTTTTTTTTCATTTGTAATTTTTTTTTTTTTTTTAACTTCGTAAAAACTTTTAATTTTTTTTAATTTTTTAAGTTTTTGATTAATAGATTTTGTGTTTGATATTTTTAGGTACTTACAATTTATTATTTTCATTTAACGTATATTTAATTTCTTACGATGTTTCTATGGTAAAAATTATGTGGGATAAATAGTTGATAAGTGATAGAACATAAATTTTAATTTGAGATTTGAATTTTTGAATAGGAAACACAGTTCAAATATTATTTTACAGGCGATTATGTTCAAATATGTTTCCGTTTCTGTGATATAAAATAGCTCGAAATCATTGGAATGGTGTAAAAAATCACTAAATGCAAGCTAAAATTGGATATTTACTCGTTAAATCCATATATTTATATGTATATTTCTGAAAGGAATGGATAAAATGCTATTGCATGTTAATAAGTTATGCTAAAATAGGTATGTGATCAGTATCTAAGTTTATGTTAAAATGTCTAATATTTGGTAATATGTATCGTTTTCATAAACTAGGGTATTTGAAATAAAATGTTTAGATAAACTTAAAGTTTATATTCGTGCATATTCTGTTAAAATTGGAAAATTTAAAACAATAAGGTATTCATATTCATTTAGATAACAGTGTGTACTAAACTCCATATGCGTAAGCAAGGTTCTACAAGTTCATATGGTTTCAAGTAAAAGTATAACTAAAAGTGCATATCAATACTTATAACATAAATTTTAACTTGAGTTTCAAATCTTTGAATGGAAAATACAATACAAATATTATTTACTCGCGTCTGTATTCAATTATTTTTTCGTTTCTGTGACATGAAAATAGCTTGAAATCACTGAAATGGTGTAAAAAATTGGTAAGTGAAAGCTAAAATTGGATATTTACTCGGTAAATCCATAATTTTATATGTATATTTCTGAAAGAAATGGGTAAAATAATATTAAATCATCTAAGTTATGTTAAAATAGGTATGTGAAAAGTATCTAAGTTCGGGTTAAAATGTTGTCTAATATTTGGTACTACGTATTGTTTTCATAAACTAGGCTATTTGAAATAAAAGTTTATATTTAGGCATATTCTGTTAAAACTGGAAAATTTAAAAAAAGTTCGTGTATTCGTGTAGAAAAGAATGTTGTTTACTAAATTCGATATGCGTAAGCAGGGTAATTATTATATAAGTTCACATGATTGCAGGTAAAAGTTTAAGTAAAGCAAAACTATAAGTGGATATCAATACTTAGAATAATAGTTTAAGTGAAAATTTAGATAGTGTTTTTTCTGTGATAGAAAATATTTAATCTTATCATGGAAAATATTGGAAGTTAATTAATATAAAACTCGTGTAAAACATGGTATAAAATCATTGGAATGGCGTAAAAATTACTAAGTATAAGTTAAGATTATTTATTTTATCCTATAAATCCTTATTTTCATATGTAAATTAATGATGTAAACAGGAGTTTATATAATTACTATGAAATTTTTCACGTAAAGTAATCTAAAGGTATATACTTTTCTCTGTATTGTAATCATCTAAGAAATAAAATCCTATGTGTTAGTGTATAATAATACCGAAAACGTGTGTAAAATTCATTAAAATTCACCTTTTTTCGTTAAAAATCGATATTTCTTTTGTTTTGTATAATTATTAGCAATCGTTAAGAAGATGGAAAAGGGTAATCTTTATTAAAATACAACACATATCTATCACCCAACATGGATTTTTTGTAAACATTGATAGTGAATAATATTTATATTACGTCAAAGTAAAAGTTGTGACCTAGACGGTCATTGTTATGTCTCCCCTTTTCTTAGAATGTGGGGAGTGGGGGGGGGATTATTGCCATCCCTCATAAGTGCTACAGTTGGGGAATGAAAAAAAAAAGTTTGCGTATTGAGAATAAAGAAACATCTGTTTTTTTTACTTACACATGGTTCTTATTTCAAGTCTAAATGATATAAAAAGATTATATTATGTACAGTTATCAGTTATATACAATAAAATTATGTAATTTGCTGCTAAAACACTTATTATTGTATGAAAAAATCAATTAATTTGGTAAAAATCATTCAAATTTTGAATATTTTCTGTGTATTACGGTTCAAAAACTAAAAAATATAAGTGTAATTTCCTCTTTTAAGTTGATATTATCATCTTATACTTGAAAAATTCTTAAAAAATCAGCTTTATACCTTAAAATTGATATTTTTCGATTGTTTCGTCTAATTAGTAATACTCATTAAGATGTTCGTCGTTCAAATTTAATATATATGTTTAATCTACGGCTTATGATTTGATATCCTCATCTTATAGTTGAAAAAGTCTTAAAAAGTCAGCTTTTTTCGTTAAAAGTAATATTTTCTTTTGCTTAATTATTATACTCGTTAAGGTGTCCATTGTCCAAAAACTATAATATAAGTTTAAAATCCATCTTATAGTTTGATATTCTCATGTTATAGTTGAAAAATTCATAAGAAATCAGCTTTTTCGTTAAAATTGTTATTTTATTTTGCTTAATTATTATTCTCATTAAGGTGTCCATTGTTCAAAAACTAAAATGTAAGTTTAAATTTCTTCATATAAGTTGATATCGTCATCTTATACTTGAAACATTCTTAAGGAATCCGCTTTTTTTGTTAAAGTTGGTATTTTTCATTGTTTCGCTTAATTAGTGATACTCATTAAGGTGTTTGTCATTCAAAATTAGTATATAAAATCAATATTCATCTTATAGTATGATAATCTTGTCCATTTAACCTCTTAGAGTTCTTATTTTCACCCCTCCTGTTACAGTAGAAAATTATTTTTCCCCGCCGGAGGATCGTTGCAGCCGAAGGATCGTTTCAGCCGGAGGATCGGTGCAGCCGGAGGAGCGGTTCAGCCGGAGGATCGGTGCAGCCGGAGGATCGGTGCCTCTGGCCGGAGGAGCGGATCCTCAAATGCTTCGGCTGAGCCCGAACTGACGTTTTCCCACTACTATCGATTATTCAGAAAAGAAATTCTTGTCCAATTTAATTGAAGAAATTCTTAGATTGAATAAGACAAAAATTTTCTATTCAAATTTACTGGTATCAATAATCAAGGATTTTGAAAATCTTGTACGTCATCTATACGTTACGTTCGTCGCAAAGTCATTCATGGCACCCCAATACAAGGTTGTATTGATTTTTATGTCAATTGTGAGTTTTGACATTAATATTAAAAAATATAGTGTGCGATAACATATAACAAAAGATATAGAAAATAATAATTATAACATACATTATTACAATTATAACATATTAGGAAATTTAATATTTAATATTTGTTTGAACATTATATACACTTTATGTAGAAAATTACAAATATAACATACATAATTACAATTATAACATATTAGGAAATTTAATATTTGATTGAACATTATTTATACTTTGTATAGTTGTGATTGTGCGTTGCCGATCACCTCTGTTTAAGGTATTATTGATGTGCAGTTTTCATACATTTATAAATTAACTTATACAATAACAAATTAAATTATACAATGATAACATTGGTGATTATAACTCATATATATATATCTATTTGCAATATATATAAAAATAAATATATATAGTTTTTATTTTTGTCTATGAATAATTAAAATTAACAAGTATTTTAATTACTGCATTGCATTAATTTGATTAAAAAACAGTAGTAATACTATTAATTATCAACATTATAAATTTTGAGATATTTTGAATTGTTTATGAATTATTTAATTAGATATTTAAATTAATCTATAAATATAAAATATATTTACAATGTAGTATAAATTAAACATTAATTATTTAAAAACAAGTCTAATATATATTTAAGTAGTAGTAAAAATAAAACATTAATTATTTAATAAATGTCTATCCCAGGTAAAAAAATCAGCAAAAAACCTTTAAAAAAAAACTTCAGGTAATTTGCAGGTATTTGGGACTAAGGTTTCATGAAGGTAAAAAAACCTGCAATTTTCCTTCACTTTTTTGTCCCAAATACCTTCGCTTTCCCTTTAGGCAAAAACCTGCAATTTTCCTTCACTTTTTTGTCCCAAATACCTTCGCTTTCCCTTTAGGCAAAAACCTGCAATTTTCCTTCACTTTTTTGTCCCAAATACCTTCGCTTTCCCTTTAGGCAAAACCCTGCAATTTTCTTCACTTTTTTGTCCCAAATACCTTCGCTTTCCCTTTAGGCAAAAACCTGCATTTTCCCTTTACTTTTTTGTCCCAAATACCTTCGCTTTCCCTTCAGGCAAAAGCCTGTATTTTCCCTTCACCTTTTTTGTCCCAAATACCTCCGCTTTACCTTCAGGCAACTATTTTCCCTTCCCTTTTTTGTCCCAAATACCTTCACTTTTCCTTCAGGTAAAAACTATTTTCATTTCATTATTTTTGTCTGAAATACCTTGTTTTCCTTTAAGCAAAAAACTTGTACTTCCCTTCCCATTTTGTCCAAAATAACTCCATTCATTAGGTAAAAAATTTATATCTTCCTTTTACATAAAAAAAACTTGTATTATAACTGGATGTTTTAGTCTGAAAAATACATCCGGTTTTTCCTGATAAAAAAAAATCTGAATCAACACTGCACTTTTTTCCTCCAAAATATACCCCCCCCCCCCCCCCCGACATTTTTACTCTAAGCTTAAGAGCCAATGATGGCTCCCGCAGTAACACTTGGTAGCTAATGTCAATGGTATAGGTAAAAATTAACTTTTTTACTCACTGGCCACTGACCAGTACATGAATTTTTTTTACTCGCCAGTGTTTTTCAGCCAATAACAAATTTGTCTAATGATTGCGGAATAAAAAACGAAATTTGTCAAACAATAGTGGAATAAACAGCGAAATTTATCAAATGGTGTCAGGAAAGAGATTGCGACATTCGTCAAATCGTCACGGTTAATAAATTGTAAAATCTGTCGATCAATTGCAGAAAAATCACGAGATTCGTTAAATGACCACAAAAAAAAGCTAATTTTATCAAGGAATCTTTGAAATAAATGGCAGATTTTATCAATCGATCGCATAAACTATAGTGAATTTCGCAAAATTATTGCAGGAAAAAAAAATAATTTTGTCAAACTGTCATGAAAAAATTTATTGTCGAATGGCTTTGAGAAAAAAAATTACAATCTGTCAAATGATTTCGGGGAAAAAATCATGAAATTCGCCAAATAGTTGCGAAATTTTTCGAGCGACAGCAGGGGAAAAAATCTTTTTCCATTCAATCATCGCAATTGGTGAGTGTGACTATTAAGTTTGACCAGTGGTAGCAATAAAGTCAATCGCCAAATTTTCAGTAAGAATTACTCGCCGATTGGCAAGTGCTAATTTTGTCCTATAGTCAACAGGAGCTTTTTTTTTCTGGAGGACAGCAGCTGAGGATAGAGTATTTTTTCAATTTTGATAAGGTCAATTTCCATTTAAAAAAAGAAATTAAAAAAAACATTGCAACCAAAATCAGAAATGTAACCAGTTATAGATTGATCTCACAAATATGCAATAATAATAATAATATTGAAATGCAACTGAGAAATTAACAAAAATGTGTACTTTGTGTTATTACTAGCAGCCCCCAAGCATGAATCGCTAAATGATCAAGATTTATTGCTAAATTATAAAGCATTTAAGCGAAGACACCATTAATGTTCAGTTACTACATACGTTATCATTTGAATCATAACACAGGCATGGTACATATTAACAATCAATAAATATTTACAAAATAGTTTGAAATTTAATTATTGTAGTATTGATTTCAATTAATAATTTATTTTGTTATACACACTCTTATATACATAAGTATGTAGTAAAGCATATAGTATACATTCTTACAAACACTATTTACATTAATGGGGTTTGATTTTTCAGTAAAACTATGTAATTTAAGTAAAATGAAAATAAATTTGAAATAAATTTATTTCTACGCAAAATCCTTTTACCTTTCTTTGCAAAATATACGGAACAGATGACTTATAAGCCCTCCGGTCCGCCATTTTGTTTTGTTGGCGAAAACCCGTTTATCGCCAACAAAGTTTGTCACTTTGGGCTATTTTAGGTTTTATTTTTTATTTAATTTTGGAATATATACAGATTAAAATATGTACAGAATAAACATAATTACAAAACATATATACAAAAATTTCGACAAATTATGACCATGCGATCTGAGGGCTTATAAGTCATCTGTTCCGATGGGAGTTGTATTTTATGTGATTAAATGAGTACATTTAACATGAACCCTCTGGGAACTGCTTAAATTCCACGGTATCCTATGCATATAAGCGGGGTATAAAACTGAGCTGGGGCGTCCGTCAGTGGCTCAACCGTCGCACCCATGTACTGAGGGACATATAACGTGCACAACCAGGATCTGCCTTCCGTATGCGCTGCGACCAGTCGGGGCACTGCCACTTGTGCATCACCCCGAATGAATCCATATATTGATGACATAGGTCATTGCGATACTCGGTGGATAACATTATCAGAGGAGACCACTGTGAAAACACTTATATAAGCGGGGTATGCAATTATCTGTTACCGGATTAAGCGGGTACATTAACCGGAAAAAAAAAAAAAACCTGGATGCATGAAACTCACCATGCAGCAATCTCTAGAATGCATAAAATTCATTCAAACAGCAGTTAGTAACATATATATGTACGCTTCACATAAATTAACCGAAAAAAAAAAAAAAAAAAACCTTGATGTATGAAACTTACCTTGCAGCAATCTCGAGAATTCATGAAATTTATTCAAACAGCAGTTAGTAACATATATATGTACGCTTTGCCTACATTACCCCCCCCCCCCCCCAACAATAAAAAAACACCCCTGGATGTACAAAACTCACAGTGCAGCAATCTCTAGAATCAATGAAAATCATTCAAACAGCGGTTAGTAACTTATATACGTATATATGTACATTTCGCATACATTAACAAAAAAAAAACCCCACAAATTGATGAAATGCCCGAGTTCTTTCCTCTCCCTGTCCTTGTGCAACTAAAAAAAAATCGTTTTCTCCTGTGACTGACAGATAAAATTTAAGATCTTTCTTCAAGAAATTTTGCAGTTTTATTCTGTGACAAATTAACAAAATATCAGAATTCCCTTGTGCGACTGAAAAGAATGGTTTTTCCTGCAACCAGTTGGAAAATTTTGACATTTTTCTTTGCAACCGATCGACGACTTTTGAAGTTCTAATTCTGCGACAAATTGATGAAATACCCAATTCCCCCTCCCTTTTGTGGAACTAAAAGAAGTCTTTTCTGCGACTGACAGATAAAATTTAAGATCTTTCTTCACTACTGATCGACAAATTTTGAAGTTTCCTGCTGAAGCAAAATGACAAAATACCCGACTCCTCATGTAACGGAAAAAATTCATTGTTTTTTTTTTCTGTAACAGACTGATGCATTTTGAGATTTTTCTTTGCAAGCGACCGACATATTTTCCAGCTTCATTCAGTGCATGGGTGCAAGTTTGAAATATGGCCAGGACTGAAAATATTTTGACTTGTCCCCCCCCCCCCTCCAAGCGCACACACAATGCATGTTTTGACTTTGAGATGTGGCAAAGACTGAAAATATTTTGAATTCTCCACCCAGACCTCCTCTCCAAATGCACAATGCACACACCATGTCCACGTAGACAAAACGTCGAAGGAACTCGAAAAAACGGCAAAATTCGTCGAAGGATCTCGAGAAAACGGCAAAATTTGCCGAAGGATCTTGAGAAAACGACAAAATTCGTCGAAGGATCTCGAAAAAAATGTAAAATTCGTCGAAGAATCTCGAAAAATGACAAAATTTGTGGAAAGATCTCGAAAAAACAGCAAATTTCGTCGAAGGATCTCGAAAAAAAAAAAATGACAAATTTCGTCAAAGAATTACGGAAAATACGCAAATTTTGCCCACAAGCCGAGGAAAAATGGGAAATTCATTAAAGGTTCATGAAAAATGGCTAATTTCGTTGACAGATCACGAAAAGATGCAAATTTTGTCAAATGGCTGCTGAAAAAACGCCAATTTCGTCGAAGGATCGTGGAAAAAACTGCTAATTTCGTTGAAGGATCACGGAAAAACAGGCAATTTCGTAGAAGAATCCAAAAAAAACAGCGAATTCTGTCGAAGGATCACGGAAAAAAGCGAATTAATCGAAGGATTGCAGAAAAAACGCGAATTTCGTCCGAAGGCCAAGAAAAAAACGCGAAATTCATGAAGGATCACGGAAAATGGCTAACTTCGTTGACAGATTGCGAAAAAAAATTCATCAAAGGGTTGTGGAAAAATGTGAATTTTGTCAAAAGACCGTAAAAAAAGAGCAATGTTCGTCAATCACTCGTGGCAAAAACGCAAAGTTCGTTGATCAGTCTCGGAAAAAACGCAAAGTTCGTCGATCTGTCGCTTAAAAAACGCAAAGTTCGTCGATCTGTCGCTTAAAAAACGCAAAGTTCGTCGATCTGTCGCTTAAAAAACGCAAAGTTCGTCGATCTGTCGATTAAAAAATGCAAAGTTCATCAATCTGTCACTTAAAAAAGGCAAAGTTCGTTGATCTGTCGCAAAAAAAGTGCAAAGTTCTTCGATCAGTCGCGGAAAAAGCACAAAGTTCATCGATTAGTCGCAGAAAAAAAACTGCAAAGTTTGTCGATCGGTTGCGGGAACAAAATCACAAAATTTATCGTTAGGTTGCAGGTAAATTAAATAACGCAAATTTCTCACAAAAAAAGGTGACATTTTTTGGGCAGGAGGCTCCCGCCCACGATATTTTTTTGGGCGGGATTTCAAAATTTTTGGCACGAATCCCACCCTCAAATTCAAGCCCTGACATATTTGTTTTGTTTCTAATTTCCGAAATAATTTTCATCCATATTTACTTATTATAAACACATTATTTAATTTTATCGACTAATTTATTTATATTTAGTAATAAAAGTTCAAATGTTTTAACTTGATTATGTCAGAAACAAAACAAATGTTTTGATTTATTGCCCGCGGTCAGTCATCTCATCAAAAGTTCAAATGTTTTAACTTGATTATGTCAGAAACAAAACAAATGTTTTGATTTATCACCCGCGGTCAGCCATCTCCTTTTTTAAATCGAAACATTTTAACTTTTATTATTAAATATAAATAAATTAGTCAATAAAATTAAATAACATGTTTATAATAAGTAAATATTGATGAAAATTATTTTGGAAATGAGAAACAAAACAAATATTACCAACACATAACAAAACACATGAATCTGCTATCGGCTTAAAACATAGAAGATTCTCACCCACATACATAGCAATCCTTTTTAATAATTGCTCTGTATTGCATTTACATTCTAAAACATAAAATAAATTACTTACCGATGAAATGGTAGTCCAAAATAAAATATTTGCGCAGCCATATGCTGCATAACAGCCTTTTATTTAAATGATGAAAATTATCACACTCAAGGTGTTGATCCAGGAAAAATTTGGGGCCTGTTTAGCAAGCTTTCAGAAAATTTCTCTTAATTAAACAGGGCCCTTTCACAAACTTTATTACAATAAAACATGCAACTTCACAAAATTTCATTCCATAAAAACGTATTCTTCATTAATTATTTTTATTTTGTTTGATTTTAAAATGTGTAATTTGCAAACAAAACAAGTTCACCAGAAAAGAAAACGTTAGCAAAAGGACCTCTTGAGTTGCATGGCAGTTGCTAGGGTGATCGTTATGTTTCCGTGCACATGTGTGACCCCAAAGAACATGAAATGTGAAATGTTATTAAATGCGATTAAAAGCTTTTTCTTCTATTTCCAAGACAGTTTGCCAAATTAGTTTGTTACAGGTGTCAGATATCATTTTTCGATTAATAACAAAATACTTGTTGCTATATTTTTATACTTGATAGCAGGGGTGTAAAAATGCAGTCGTCAATGGGCAAATTACTACTAAATTTTTAGTATTCGACTAATAAGAATACTGATAAAATTTAGGTGAAGTATACCAATAACATTTAGCCAAAGAATACTAATAAAATTCAGTGGTGAGAATCGACCCACTGGCGCCTAGATTTTTACACCCCTGCTTGATAGCATGTTTTAAAATTTTGGATGATGTTACTTGTTTGTAATAAGGAAGAACTTTCGATTTAAAGAAAAAAAAAAATTAGCTTATTTTTCCATTGCTATCATCTAGCGACCAAGATTTATCTCACCAAATTATAAAGCAAATATGACATTATAATAATACTATATGATGTGTTTAACATTTTGTGATTTATATGGCCGAAAGTTATAGTCACATATGATGCATATATTATATATATATTGACATATAAGATGTAAATATGTATATAATGACGTATATATGTGCATACAACGGTCGATCCAGACAAAATTTGGGGCCTATTTAAGGCCTTTTCACAAAAATCAATTTAATAAAATGGGACCCTTCACAAAATTACTTTTACTAAAATAGGTCCTTTCACAAAATTCTGTTCCATAAAAACTTACCATTTATTATTTATTTATTATTTTATGATGTTTTAAAATGTGTAATTTGTAAACAAATAAGTTCACCAGAGAAGAAAACCTCAGCAAAAGGATTTTAAGAAGTTTTTGTTTATAAATTCTTGGTTCGAATTTGAGTATAACTGGATTTCAACTTTCGTTACAAAATGTTATTTTTCACAAAAATATAATAAATTTCACAAAAATAAACTTTATTCTTCACAAAATGGGCCCCAAGAAAAAAAACCCTGCATCGACCCCTGGCATATGTACGATGCATATGTATATGTAAGCTTGGCGATGATTTCTGTAAAATCATAGCTGCAACCTTGGCATAATCATAATTGTGGGGGCAACAAATTTTAAATTAACTCCATCGCTATTAAAGTATATTAAAAAAGGGCTAAAATAAGATATGAACGACACATTAAAAATATTTTTAGAGGCCTCGTGGTATTTTTTATAAATACGTGAATCTATCTAATTTTTTAAAAGAGAACCTAGTTTTGTAGATATACGTCAGTACATATTTTTAGCCATCTTATGGCTATGTATAAACATTCAAAAAATTAATTAAGGCGTTACTTATTACATTAACAAAGTTAGCGGTAGCGAATTACTTAAAATTATAAGCGAACGTTATCAACGCCGCGAGTCAAAACAAAATGTAAACAGGTTCGGCTCAGATCAGAGTTGAGTTGAGGAGTCGTGTTTCTTCCTCCATTAGAACATCACTATGGAGTCAGAAATGCCGTGTCTGTTGCGAAAAAAAAATCAAATGTTTTAATTTGTTTTTTGAAGTAATTTTCATTAAACTGGAAGTCATGTCTGAAGTTAATAATACCACCTGTATTATCCCACTAGCTTTAATCATGGGAGGGGGGGGGGGGGAGGGGCGCTCGAAAAAGTGGAAAGGGGAAGGAAATTTAATTTCTTATTTTGTTTGAAATTTATTTTATAATTTATTTAATTTCTTATTTGACCGAAAAAACGGTAAAACGGTAAATTTATTCTTTCTTCGAGTAATTTAAAATAATTAAACACTAAGAGAAAGTACAAAATTCCCGTTGGGGGGAAGGGGGGGCCTTCCCCCTTAAATTCCCCATAAAAGTCATTTATTCATTATTTTTTATATTTATGTGTTAAAAATGTATCTCAAAGGGGTAGTTCAAAGCAGTGTTGAGTTAGGGCATGGGTGGCCCGCAGGACCCCCCCCCCCCCCCGGAGGATTTGAAATTTAATAAACAAAATTTTCTTTTTCTTTGAAAGACATTGTAAAATTTATTCTTTATGAGTAACTTAAAATAATTAAACACTAAAAGAAAGAGGAACTAAAAATTTTTCGGTAACAGGGGGGGGGCAGGGGGCACCCCCCCCCCCGGATTTTAAAATTTAATTAATGTAATTTTATTTTTCGCCGAATTTGAAAGAGATAGTAAAATTTATTCTTTTCGAGTGTGTGTTTAAAAAGGACCCTAAATGGAAATTCAGGGAAGTAATGAAGTCAGAAAATAGCGGGGGGGTGGGGGGCACTCCCCAAGTTTTGTAATTTAATTGACATTTTTTTTCTTCAATTTTTAAAGACAGTAAAATTTATTTTTTGAGTAACTTAAAATAATTAAACATTCAGAGAAAGATAAATTATGAATATTCATCTCGTAGTGTGTGGGGGGGGGGAAGGGGGGGGTACTCCCCTTAATCACTTATGGCAGTTAATTTTTGTCCTGTTTTTCTTTTAACTTTTATGTAATAGTGCTAAAAATTTATCTTAAAATTAGGTATTTCAGGGCAGTGTTGATTTCAGACGGGGGGGGGGCACCCCTCGAAGAATTTTGAACAATTAATTTAAATTTTAACTAATTTTCTTTTTTAAATTTATTATTTTCGAATATTATAAAATTATTAAACACTGAGAGAAGGAGGATATAACCAACATAATATTTTTTAAATTATCTCCCCCCCCCTCACCCCGCTCTATGTGGCTCTGGCCTTTTCCAGTAAAAAGCTATTTGAATATGAGTTAGATACTTAACCATATCGTCTATAACAAAACATTTAGAAAAACCTTTAAAATTTTCTGTATGAAACGCAGTTTTTTTCCCCTTCAAAATGCCTGTAGTGATTTTAGGGAAGATTTGCTAAGTCACTGAAGGTAATTTGTAGGTCATTAGCTTGCTGAAATAAACCTGCACAAAAACTTTAAAAAAGCCTTCATATTTCCTGCATGAAAAGCTGTTCCCGTTTTTCTTCAAAATACCTGTAATGAGTTTTGAAGGTAATTTGAAGGTTATAAGCGTGCTGAAATAACCCTGAATAAAACCTTTAAAAAACCTGTAATATTTCCTGAAGGAAACCTGCAGTTTTCATTTTCCTTCAAAATACCTGCAGAAACCTTTAAAATACCTTCAAAATCATATATATTTTAAAGGTTTCTTGCTGATTTTTTTACCTGGGATAATATCAGTGGATTAACACAGCTGGCAGCAAAAATAATTTGAATTAAAATAATATCTCTTTTACATAATATATATTCTTGTTAAGAATATCTGAAATGCTGTGCAAGTTGAATTAATTCTGTGTAGATTTATTCATATAGTAGTATTATATTTTATTTGAATTTTAAGTAAAACTACAAGTTAGTATTGTTTTTTAAAGTTTATTTATATAAATAAATCTAATGAAGTGAGTATGTAACTAATAAAAAGGATATTTAACTAAATATTAATTATGAACTATTATAATACCAATAGATGGCGACACTTTACCTTTCAGGTAGTTGTAGATAATATTGTTAATATTATATTTAATTTAACTATAGAGGGAGCTATTGATTGTATATTAATTTTACTTTCAGGAATTAAAATTGGATGGAGTAATATATATTCACGGATATAAATATGTTATAAGTGTATTAAAACCAGAATTATTTTGAGTGTTTTTGAATCATTTTGTGATTGGGTGTCATTTATGGGGTTGTGTTTTAAAAAAAAAGTGTGCTCTCAACTTGTCTTACAAATCATTTCTCTCAACTCGACTTAGTTAACATGTATGATGCATTGCCATGTGGATGTGAATATTATGTAGACGTTGTGACATTTTAAGGATTCTGTATAATTATTGTGAGTAAAATATTTTATCTACACTTAACGCGTTCATATTTCCAATTTTATTATTTCAAAACTGTTATCTCGTGGTAATTTAGTGAGGTGTTAATTATAGTTTTTTGGATAATCGATGTGAGTGAAATATATTGTATTTTCTTAATGGTTTTTTATTTCCTATTTAAATATTTCCAAATTTTAATATTTCCAATTGTTGTCTGGTAATAATTCAGTGTACCTGGATGATTCTACTGATCTTAGCATTATGCCAGTAGAATTATGAAACACTGAATTATTATTTAAAACACATGTGGGTGCATCCAGGCTGATGAGTACATGTGCATGTGTTTTTCCATGTCCAATTCATATTTAATTCTCATGTGGTCCAATTTTCCATTGTGTATGGTTCATATTTAATTTGTTAATCCATTTGTGTTTACTTAATTGCAACTCCAATTTATAATTTTTTTTTTCCCCTTTCTCTCTATTTCTTTTTTCAATATTCTTTTGGTATGAGTAAAATTTGGCCAATTACCATTGAAGCATCAGCTATGGTAATATTATGTTTGCACATGTTAATTATTAGCTATGTGGTATTCTGTATACACAGTATCATTGATTATCTCTTTGGAGATTTAAGTAGAATAGAACTTGATATGTTTTTTGAAATTCATAGATATTATAATTAATCATATATATATATATACATATGAATACAAATGCAGTCAGAAATATGTTTCAAAGCAATTTTTGAGATATGAAAATCATGAAAAGTTGGCCATGAGGCAGCAATTGATTATAATCCAAGATTCATCACATTTATAGTGGGAGGGACACATTTCTTATTTCTTTAACACCTGGTATAAATTAGCTGAAATTTCCATTTTTGTTTGAAAACGTGTCAGAGACATTGGGTTTGTCATGCGGGTAAAATGTAAAATTTCAGAATACCTTCGAATAATTATTTTATGGCAAGATTCGATCAAAGTTTGATAAAACCTTTTAAATTAATCATGTTTGTAAAGCGGAGTCTGATTCAATTAAAGAGGGTGCTGCTGATTCAAATAGGCGACAATTGCTGTTCTATTTTTAATTCTAAAAAAAAAAGAAGCCTGATTTGATTATACATTGATTCATATAAACGGCGGATTTCCATACATTTTCTTGTAGGGGGCCCATACTTTTGGTCTGCCCAGGGGCCCGGTGATAGCTGTCACCAGCCCTGTCCTTCAGTATAAAAAAAAATCAAAATTTTAGAACTTTTTCGCTCTTGCATTCCCTGTGGTAGTGGCACCGACATAAAATATAGCCTATGTTACACCAGGAACTGTTACCATCAATTTGCCCCCATCACTTTTGAAAATGGTTCTGTAGTTTCCGAGATGCCATAGAAATTGTAATTTATAATGGTTTTTAGAACTCTTTTCGCGCATCTCACCCTTTTAAATTTCAATTTTTTTAGAATTTGTTCTTAGAGAGCATTTACATCTTATAATTAACTACCATGCTAAATTTCATGTTTCTAACACCTTCAGTATAAAAAAAATCGAAATTTTAGAACGTTTTTCGCTTTTGCGCCCCCTGTGGTAGTGGCACCGACATAAAATATAGCCTATGTTACACCAGGAACTGTTACCATCAATTTGCCATCATCACTTTTGAAAACGGTTCTGTAGTTCCAGAGATTCCATAGAAATTGTAATTTTGAATGTTTTTAGAACGCTTTTCGCGCATCTCACCCTTTTAAATTTCAATTTTTTTAGAATTTGTTCTTAGAGAGCATTTACATCTTATAAGTAACTACTATGCCAAATTTCATGTTTCTAGCTCCTTCAGTATACAAAAAATCGAAATTTTAGAACGTTTTTCGCTTTTGCAGCCCCCTGGGGGTAGTGGCACCGACATAAAATATTAGCCTATGTTGGAGTAGGGACTGTCACCATCAATTTGCCACCATCACTTTTGAAAACGGTTCTGTAGTTCCAGAGATTACCTCCTACAAACAAACAAACAAAAAACAATCTTTACTACTTTATAATATTAGTATAGATTAGTATAGATTAGTATAGATTATCTAAAACTGTTATGGGGCATGCGGATGAAAATTATTCAATATTATTGGATTTGATTTAGGATTGAATAGCTTTTTTCTATAAATGTATTAAAGCTTCAGTTCTAATAATTCTATGAGTATTAAATTTTAACATTTTTGTCCGAGAGAAAAGGGGTGGGGGTGGGGATGTTGCTCTGAATTCATCACTGATAACGCACTTTTCCTTATTTACTATGTGTAAATAACCATTGCAAATTACCAACTTTGACTCCATTTTTTGAAAGATTCTTTCCCTTTATTAAAAAAATGAGAAATACTCTTCTATTTCTTATTTTAAAAGAATGCCTGCTGAATTTAATGTATTAAATAATCATATATATTATTTCTCCTGTCAACATCCCTTTTCTCAGAAAATACGAAACGCAGAACGACGAATGAGATGGCACATGAAAGGATTTTGAACTGGCTTCTGACATAGCACACTTACATTTCTTTAAAACATGTTTGTGATTAAAAATAGCTGTTAATTAAAAATTAAATCGGCATTGTTTTCATAAACGAAATCAAAGGTTTTCTTGAAATTTGTGTTGCCACAGAAATAAAATACCGCATTATATCATGTTCAACAATAATTATAATAAAAAAAGAAAACTGCCCAGTTAAACTGAGGGCATTGAGCTCACAGGCTATTTACACTAACTGTATATTATGCTATTTTTTCAAAGAATAATGCCACTCGAAAAATAAAGAAATCGACACTATATTAAGGGGGGGGGATAAGCACCCGTTCCCACCCTGTATACTTAACCAATAAACCCCCAAAATCTAATCAGGCAAGCGCCTTAGTACAATGAATTTATACACAAAATTTGAAAAAAATCGGATAATTTTGCTTGAAAAACCCATTTATCTAAATTAAGGAAGGTGAGCCCCCCCCCCCGTTCCCCCCTTTATACTTAACAAATAAAAACCCAAAACTAATCAGGCAAGCGCCTTACCACAATGAATCTATATACAAAATTTGAAGAAAATCGGATAATTCTGCATGGAAAACCCATTTATCTAAATTAAGGGGGATTAGACCCCCGTTTACCCCCCCCCCCCTTATACTTACCCAATGAACACCCAAAACTAATTAGGGAAGTGCCTTATCACAATGAGCCTATATACAAAGTTTAAAGAAAATTGCATAATTCTGAATGAAAAACCCATTTATCTAAATTAAGGGGGGTAGCCCCCCGTTTCCCCCCTTTATACTTATCCAATGAACCCCCAAAACTAATCAAGGAAGTGCCTTATCACAATGAGCCTATATACAAAATTTGAAGAAAATCGGATAATTCTGCATGAAAAACCCATTTATCTAAATTAAGGGGGAGTAGCCCCCCGTTTACCCCCCTTTATACTTACCCAATGAACACCCAAAACTAATTAGGGAACTGCCTTACCACAATGAGCCTATATACAAAGTTTAAAGAAAATCGCATAATTCTGCATGAAAAACCCATTTATCTAAATTAAGGGGGGGGGGGTTAGCCCCCCATTTCCCCCCTTTATACTTAACTAATGAACTCTCAAAAATAATCAGGGATGCACCTTATCACAATGAACCTGTATACGAAATTTGAAGAAAAACGGATACTTCTGCATGAAAAACCCATTTATTTAAATTAAGGGGGAGTTAACCCCCCCTTTCCCCCCTTTATACTTAACCAATGAACTCCCAAAACTAATCAGGGAAGCGCCTTATTAGAATGAACCTGTAAACAAAATTTGAAGCAAAACGGATAAATCTATCACGAGTTATCGCGTTACGTACGTACATACGTACATACATACATACATACATACATACAGAACGGGCGGACACATTGGCTCTCAGGCTTTGATAGCCTGTGAGCTAAAAAGAAATAAACAGTACAAAAAAGATAAAGTATGATTTCTCCGCACGGGTTAATTTAATATTTAAAATTGAAATTAAAATAAAAGATATGCTTTATTATTGTCTGAGTGCAACAAAGACTCATACACAGCGCAGTATTACTTTGCCCCATATTTAGCTACGATGGATATTAAAACCTTTCGTCAAGCATAACTCAAAAAATATTTAATTGTCTGAGTGCAACGAAGACTCATACACAGCGCAGTATTACTTTGCCCCATATATAGCTACGATGGATATTAAAACCTTTCGTCAAGCATAACTCAAAAAATATTTAACGGATTTCGTTCAAATTTTTACAGCAGGTACCTATAAAGGTAACAACGACGTCTATTTATTACCAAGAATAAATGTCAAACCGTTTGGAAATTATATTAAAAAAATAGATAAAAAAGCACAATTAAAGTACATACGTCAGGAAAATTTTGTGCGTACGTCATTTTCACCGGCGGGAGATTTTCGTAGACAATCGGAATTGAAAAGTTCATGGAATACATGGAGCAAAAAAATATGCACGCACTAATATTCAGCACAATAAAATATATTTCAATTTAGTAAGAAATCGAAAATTAATCTGGATTTTTTTCTGTTTGAAAGAAAAAAAACCCGCAATAACTTGGTAGACTTGGTATTAGAGATTTGGCGCAAATCTCAGCAGTAGCAGCTTTTTTTATTTCGCGTGTGTAAATTTAAAAAAAATTCTTTGGTGTTTAAATAAAAGGTTTCGATTTATGGCATTATTTCTTTTTTTTTCTCTCTTTTTAGCATTTTAAATGGGATTAATGAAAGGCATGTATTTTAAATTAAATGAGTGAAAGGTTTATATTCAAATGAAATGAATTCAATATGAAAATGTTATAGGAACAATATTTGGCGATTTATCAACTGCGCCAGGATAACATAAAAGTACCAATATATCAAACGGTATGTAGTATGTGAAATGAAACAATTATATTATAATCACCCATCGTACAAGAAAAAAAACTAATATTCTGCATTTAGAGGGAAAAATCCATCTCCTGTGCCGTAAGATTTGGCGAGTTCTTTTTTGGTGATAAGTTTTTCGATGTGATTGTTGGGATCTGCAGGATTTGGCTTACTTTTTCTAAATCTTATTTTTTTCTTTGCAGATGTAGTATTATGTAAATACATTTTTTGCAGATATTTTTCTATTTTGTATATTTGGCATTCTATTTTGTATATTTTCTATTTGGCATTTGGAAAAGAGATTTTTACCTTTTTAACTGTGCCTTCCGAAATATTAAAAAATAAAAAAAGATTTACATATATCAAGCGTATAATGTTATGTTTTGCATTTTTATACGGACCACTTCTCCATTTTTAGATTTTAAATGCTATTTATTATTTACTAGCCGTTTATTAATTGTTTACAATTTACCCCCCCCCCCTGACAATAACAATTATTTATCACAAAAATGCCTCTTAGGTTTGTTAAATAAGTTTGTTTATGTATTTTCATTACTTATTAAAATATCGAATATGGCGATAAAATTTTATTTTAGCATTGTGCTTAAATTTTTAAGATGGTGCAAAAACATGCTATAATAAACGTATGTTTGTAAATATTTGAAAAACATGTTTTACCGCTTTCTTGAAAAATTTTGTAAGATGCTAAAACTACCTTTTGGCACCATTTAAAATTTTTTTCGCCAACCGACATAGGATACGAAACTTTTCCCCATTCAGATCCACAGGCAAGGCTGGTCTCAAACAAGAGTAAAGCTAGCAACAATATTGTTTTAACTCTATAAGAGTTACAATAATGATATTAAATGCTCCGATTGGCTTTGGGCCCAATTACGAAAGTTTCTCCTAAAAAAAGCTGTAGAAGAAGTCTTTTACATTTGTTTCAAATAAAGCTCGGTCTACAAGGTATTAGTTAATAATACAAACAACACTAATGGCATGGAGGCAAAAGTTTTAATTTAAATGTATACATTTGAAACCCTCCTCCCTCCCCCAAAAAAAAAAAAAAAGTTACAGTAATGAATTTAAAATGGCGTTAAGCCAAGCGTTCTGACATAAGCAATTGGCTGAAAACGCGATAACGAAACTTTCACTTAACTTAATAACATGTAGCTAATATAGCCCTCAGGGTACTTTGCAGTTATACAGACCTTGTGGTTGTTTAAAAAAGCTTGAGACAATTCAAGTTTAAGAAGTTGAGATTTACTGTCAAATGATATAAACAACTATGAACACAAAACTGATGAATTATTATTCAGGTTTATGTCACGCACGTATAGAAATTAAATAAAAACCCGATTAAAAAAGGCTCGACATTTTTTTTCAAAAAGCACGCGCGAGGAAAAAAATTAACAATCGTATTTTAACTGTATTGGAAAATGACGTCATCCGCTTCTTGAAAAACGTGAAAGAAAGAAAAATAAATTGAATGCATTTCTAATACTAGGACTTCCCTCAAAGGGATTAGTCTGAGTGATATTGCTGAGAACATAGGGTTAACAATTACAATATAAAGAAAAAGAGCAAATTAAATGATAGAATTACAAAATATCATATACAAATTCATATACACTGTTAAAAAAATAGAAAGGAAGTACCGTTCATCAGATGTGTTGTCATAATTTTTTTTAACATGTGGCAAAGAATCTCTTTTTCTTAAGCGCGTATTGCGCAAAACTTAAAAAAAAAAAAAAAAAAAAAAAAAAAACGCCGGATCTTTTAAAACGCCAAGATTTTTAAAGTTACGTAATTGGATTTGCAGCCAATAGATTATTCTATCAAGCGTGGCTTAACGCAAATTTAATTTCATTGTTGCACCTTTTTTTGTGTGTGAATTTAAAATTTTTCTTGCTTGATTATATATCTATTATTTGTATAACTGTTTATAGAAATTCTTGCACTTCAAACCACCTTGATAGCATGCTTTGCTACAAACCAGATTGCAAAACTATAGTCTAAGTTACTATTAAAGTATACAAAAAAATCTTTCGATGACTTCTGTAAAATAACTTTTACATTAAATCTCCATATCGGCAAAATTGAAAAATTATATATATTTCAAAGTTAAGCTTAACAGATACTTCTTGATTATTCTCTAGGAGGCTCTGTCCCCTGCGCCTTTACTGCGCCAATCTGCAGACTTTTCTTTTGCCTGTCTGTCTGTCTGTCTCTCCACAATCTGTCTGTTTCCCTATCCGTTCTTCTGCCCGTCTGTCTAACCGATTGTCTAGCTCTCTACACTTCTCGCTATCTGTCTCTATATTTCTCTACCGGTCTCGCTACCCGCCAATCTATTTCTCTAACGGTCTGTCTATCCGTCTATCTACTTGTATGTCTAGCCGTGTCTCTATCCACTTGGCTACCCATTTGTCTATCTGTCTCACGACTTGTCTATCGTCTCTCTACCCGTCTGGCTATACGCCTCTCTACCCATCTCTGTACCCATCTACTGTCTCTCTACTCGTCTGTATACCCGTCTCACTATCCGTCTGTTTTTGTACCCAACTCGCTACCAATCTTATTACCCGTCAGTCAACTCGTCTCTGTACTCATCTCTCTACTCGTCTCTTTATCTACCACGCTACGCGCATCGCAACCTTTCTCGCTACATTCCTGTCTACCTGTGTCGCTACCCGTCTCGTGACCCATCTCGCTACCCCTCTGTCAACCCTCTTTTTACCTTTCTCTCTAGTCTATTGGTTTCTCTACCCGACAGCCTACCTATGTCGCTACTCGTCTCTCTACCCGTCTGTCTACCCGTCTGTCTACCCGTTTGTTTACTCGTCTTTCTACCTCTCGCCACCTCTTCCCAATATTTAAACAATTCATTTAATATACAGAAGCCGTTTATCAGTTATTAAATGCAAACAGAAGTAATTTATCTAATAAGTGTAATCAGATGCAATTCTTTTAAATACTAGGGGGCTCTGCCCCCTGCTCGCTACGCTCACCAACCCCCGTTCTGATTTCACAGCCTCTTAAAACCTGGTAATATATCCTGTTTTAAAAAGATGATGATGATGATATCCCGAACGGCGACTTTCTTCTCTAGTCAGGTTATAATGCTTTTTTCATTTAACTGGTTATAATCCTTTTTCATTTAATTCATCTTTTTAGCACTTTCCAACCTAGTTGAAAAGTGCTTATGACTTCGGTTTGTCTGGCCGTCTGCCGTCTGGCCGTCTGGCCGTCTGCCGTCTGGCCGTCTGGCCGTCTGCCGTCTGCCGTCTGCCGTCTGTCCGTGCTCTAACTCCCGTAAATATGCTCGGATTGCTCTGCAATTTTTATATGTTATTATCGTTATCTATAGCATGTTCCCTATTTCAACGGAAGTGTGTAGCACTTATAGTTTTTTTACAGGGACACTCAAAAGAATTCCGTTACATTGCGGTCTATGGGGAAAAATCATTTGCTGTTTATTTAAATAATGTTTCACTATTTTAAACGCATTGAAATTTATATATATCACTAAGGTGCATTAGAAGAAGCTTAATATGGAACAGGGTGTGCATAGCACTTATAGTTACTTTACAGGGACAGTAAAAATAATTCCGTTACATTACGTCTATGGAGAAAAATCGTCTGCGGTTTATTTAAATAATGTTTCACTATTTTAAACGCATTGAAATTTATATAGATCACTAAGGTGCATTACAAGAGACTTACTACGGAATATTGTGTGTATAGCAGTCATCGTTCATTTACAGGGACACGCAAAAGAATTATCTACTGTCTGTTAACAATAATTCCTGGAAGTGCGTTTTAAGTTACTGAACGCGATTTTAATGTTAACTTGCTTTTTGTCTATTACGTGGTGTGTATAAATTCTGTAGATCCTATACAGGGCAGCACAAAAGTTCGCGAACACATTTCTGTTTATTGACAAACTCCAGACGGAGAATTTTAAAATGTGCTACACGTTTCCTAACTGAACTAAAATTTAGCATCCTATGTAGTATATATACAATTCTATATATCCTATACAGGGCTGAATAAAAGTATTCGGATATTTTTCCGAATATTGTATATGTTGGAAATTCCTGAAATTATGTTTTTAAATATGTTATGCGTTTTCCAAATTGTTTACTTAGAAGTTATCTTTTAGCTTATTAAACGGTATGATTTGTAAAATTATTTTGGAAGCGTTGGAAAGTGCTACATAATCTATGCTTGACGCATGATTTTTCGTTCTTGTTTATTTTTAATATTCATGTGTAAACACAATTTTTATGACGTAATTTTCTTTATTTCCTGCTTTCAACACGCGATCATTTAATTATTATTTTAAACTTTCATTATTGTTTTTAATAGTCTCGCGCAAATACATTTTTTATTTGAGATAAAACATAATCCTTTGCGCTTATTTAGAAATTGGCAACAATATAAAAAAAAAAATGACTTTTCAATAAAAGATTTTTTACTCGATTTTTAAGGATTTTTTGAGTTTTTATTGTCCGACCGTGATAATTTTTTTAATTTCTGAAAGCTTGTTATATTTCGCGTCTGATGGTATAATTTTCGAATCCGTAGGATGGCTAAAAAAAAAAGTAATAGCTCCTCAAAAAAGTCCCTAGTAAAAAAGCGATGAGAATAACCCGGAATATCTACGCAGAATTTGATTGGTCCATTTCGTTTTTGGCTCAGTTCCAGATTACTTTTTTTTTTAATATAGAAGAACATACATAAACAAGGTGACCGTTTTTAGCTTGTTGTAGCTATTTTAGCCTGTTGTAGAACTTACAACAAGCTAAATCAAGCTAAAAAAGTCAGGCTAAAGGTTGACAATCCTTTGGACGGAATTCCAGAAAACTTTTTTTTAGGTGCGTTCGTAATTATATAAATACGTAGCACCTATAGTCGTCGTTTGGTCCGTCCGTCTGTCTGTCTGTCTGTCCGTCCGTCCGTCTGTCTGTCTGTCTGTCCGCATATAACAACGCAAAAACTACCCAACCAAATGGTTTGCAATTTAAAATATATTATCTTTGCAGAATTTTGTCGAGACATTTCAAATTTTATTAAAATCGAATCAAAACTTTAGGAGATATTAATAAAAATATTTATTAAGAAATTTGAATTTTTTTTTTTAAATCGGTGCTTTTTTGTTATAGGAGCTTCCGAAGTTTAATCGTCAAGCGACCGAGATACTTATTTTATGACAGAAATTAATCTGCAGACGATATAATTCATTACACAGAATTAAAAATCATCAAGATCTGAATATTTATATAACTAGCTGATACATATATATCTGAATATTTATATAACTAGTTAAGATATTTGTATGAACAGTGTCATAAAATATATACTTAACTAGCTGTTTAACCCGTTCTACGCACGGGATATCATGAATTTAATTCTAAAACGTGCGTACGAACGCACCTCGTTTGTAACGTTTGACGTACAATTTCCAACTTGTTTTTTTTTAAATACGCAACAACAAAATTTAGACAGGAGTAAGGATGATTAGCACAGTAGTACATACGTAAGTACTTATTGCTCCGTGAGGTTCTTTTTCTATATGTCTGTTTCTATCAGTGGCGCACCCAAAGGGGGGCCGAAGGGGCCCTGGCCCCCTCCAAAGGAAAAGGGAGAAAAACCTATAAAAATACCTAAAATATTTACGGGACCAAAGTTCTTTTTTTTGTGTGTGTGTGTAAAAAGTTTCCATAAAAAGCCCCTAAAATACACGGGTCTCCCGTGTTAGCATTCAGTTAAAAAAAAAGATTTTTAAGAGGTTCCCCCCCCCCCCTTTCATTAATGCATGCTGCTTTAGAAAACTTTTATTTTATCGCCAGAATGAAAACAGAAATTCGCCAAAAAAGCGACACTTTTTCCAGTGCCTTATTTATGACAGGGCATTCGGGGAACGGGCACAGGGCCCTCGATTTTTAGGGGGCCCAAATGCTACTGAAGATTTTTCAATTATTTGCCAAAATCAGATGAAGTTTTAACTATTAAAAAACAAAATTAATATAGAAAACTCTATTTTATTTTTTTTATTAAAAAACGTTATTATATTTTTAACATTATCACTTTTTAAGGATTACATCACTCACGTTCAATAATCCTCCTGCTCATGTTAATTCTATGAGAGAATTTTTTAAAATAAATCTTTTGCATTTCAATATCTTTTTACTTTTTTTTTTCCATTGGATAGTTGAGGTTGATCTCTACAAAAGCCGTTTTTTTAATTTTTCGATTTTGTTTACAGGTTTTTTATTCAAATACTTTCACTTTCGAAACAGATTTCAAAAGATCGAAAAATCGTCAACGAGATACTAAAGATTATGAAGATGTTATAAAAACTTTTACTGCTAAAAGACTGAGAAGAAAATTTATAAAAACATCATTAAATATCCCAAAATTTTTAAAGTCAGTAGTGGCTATCTTAATAAGTAGTTTCAATAATATTTTCTTTTATTCAAGGCCACCGTAAGCATAGGTGCCCAGGGCCCAAAAATTTGTAAATCGGTCCCTGACTTTGAAAGCTGAAACATGTTTGTTTCAATTTTTACTCGATTGAACAATGGAGTCCGGCGTCTAAATTCGAAACGATTCAGATGTAATATAGTTTCAGTTTGGATCATTATAATACGAAATCCTCACTTGGTTCGGTTGCATCCTTACCAATTATTTTTCATTTTACTTGAACTTAGAATACTACACAGAGCTATACACGAGTATACAAAAGTTCTCTTGTAAGTTATATTTCATATTGTTAAAATTTCAAACTTGTTTTAATATCTTGAATGAACGATTATAATCATGTGTTGAAACAAGCATTTGTTTGTAGAATATGTAAGTAATTAAGATATACAGGGTGTTTTTTTTTTTAAACTGACGCTGTTCAAAGCCGCCGGTAGCTCGTTCTAATAACTGGATTGGCACAAAATTTTATAAATGGAGTAAGAAAACCACGGGAAAAAAGATTCCAACAAAAACAAAAAATTAGTTCCAATCATCGCCGATAGGGGGAAATTTGGTGCTGTACATTGAAAGAAAACATCAGAAACAGACAAAATTAATAATTTGGATAAAATGCATGCTTTATTCATCCTATACACTTTCCCGACGAGGAATTCGACCACATTCAATGTGACCACCGTTCTCTTGCACCACACCTTGCATTCTTTGTACAACATTTTCAGCGTAACATGTCACATGGAATAGCCCTTACTGCATGTATTATGTTGTCTTTTAAGATACTCAGATTTGTTACTCCCCCAAGATAGACTTTCAATTTCAAATAACCCCAGAGCCAAAAATCGCATGAAGTTAAATCCGGAGACCGGGGCGGCCAGACATATTGAAAACAACGACTGATAACTCTTTGGTCAGTGAAGTGATGGCGCAACAGCTGCTGTACTTTTACACCAATATGTGGTGGTGCACCATCCTGCATAAAAATGATCTAATCCAGACATTGTCTCTATTGAAGTTGTGGAATGACAAAACTAGTCAGTATATTATGATATTTTTCTGCGTTAACGGTACACGTCACTGGTCCTGTCGCAGTTATGTTCTAAAAAAAAAAAGAATGGTCCAAGGATGAATTCAGCTGTAAAGCCACATCAAACAGTGAGCTTTGATGAATGTAATGGAGTTTCTAGAACTGTATGAGGTTGCTCAGTGGCCCAAATTCTACAGTTATGAGTATTAACAGACCCATTCAGATGAAAATGGGCCTCATCTCCCCATAAAATTATCCACGGGAAAGCATCATCGACTTCCATTCTTGCAAGAAATGTCAGTCGTTTATCGTAATCATTGGGTTGAAGTTGTTGCAAGCAGCTAATCTTGTATGGATAGTAGTGGAGAATTCGCCGCAAGACTTTCCATACAGTCAAAACATTTAAATCCAGTTCTCGCGCAACACCCCGTGCGCTGCTACTACAAACAGCAGAGGTACTCTGTGACCTATCGTTGATCGCAGTTGCAACATCCATTATCACTTTTCTGACACCGGTTTACGTCCTCTGTCTGGCCGAACTGCTAGCGAACCTGTTTCTTCGAATTTCAGAATTATCGCGTTCAATGCATTAACGGATAAAGGTCCTTTCGGCAGTTTATGGCGTGTTCTAAATAAACGAAGAGTGGCTGGTGCATTGCACTGGTTACAGTAATAGAACTTCACAAGTAATGCGCGCTGCGGTAACGTGAGATTCATTTTCAACCTGAGCTGAAATTGTTTCTCGGAGTTTTTCGCATGCATTTATAGCTTAAACTATTGGCGCTACTGTCACTTGCGTAAGCAAAAATTTGCATTTTCATTTATTGCCCGTATTTTATGCTAATTCTCAGTTGCATAAATTACCACAGCGCCACATTTCCCCCTATAGGCGGTGATTGGAACTAATTTTTTTTTGTTGGAATCTTTTTTCCCATGGTTTTCTTAGTCCATTTATAAAATTTTGTGTCACTCCAGTTACTAGAATGAGCTACCGGCGGCTCTGAATAGCGTCAGTTTAAAAAAAAATCCCTGTACATTGAAACATCATTATGGCGAACCCGCTTAAGGCTGTTCTCAAATCCAAAAGGGCTACTTTCAGACACATTTTTTAAATTCATTTTTGTTCGGAAACGAATGAAATTGCCAGACATTTGTCCGTAAAGGCAGAAGATCTTTCAGAAAATAATGTCGAAGTTGGCGGAAGCAGTAGGGGCATCTGCCCTTTCCAAGACTAGAGGCAATGCCTTTACAAGAATTAACTATGATGTCCTAAAATAGATTAAATTCTTTATTAATTTATTAATACCCATAACATTCTGACTGACGAGTTAAATTTAAATGAATCAGTCCAAAAATTTGCATCCACTAATTCATCTCGTTAAGAATATTTTGGATATTTTCCCTGACAGTTAAATAGGAAATTCTATAAATGTTTGTTTAGGAGCTCTTTAAATATTTAACTTCTACACTTTCAAAAATTAGCAGTTTTTAAAATTATTAAATTTTAAGTATAATAATTTTTTTTCGTTAAAAATAAATAATTAATTATTAAATACTGAATTAATTACGGTAATTTGATGATTAATTAGTGTCTCCTTGTAATGTCCTACTGCAATCACAACTAGAGAAATTTTGCACCCACTAATTTTATTTTGTTTCGCCGCCAATGCTCGGCCCCCTCCATGATAAAATCCTGGGTGCGCCACTGGTTTCTATATCTGTCTGTCTATCTATCCTACAGCATGTTTTTTCTTGAAGAGGATAAATACAGTGTCTCACATAAGTGATGGGACACTTGTGCTTTACAAAAGGAAACTAATCAAATAAATTAAAAAAACATGTACACATTTTTTTTGTGGGTGTGTTTCATACTTAAATTTAGTAAAGATTATTACATAACATACATTTTGTCAAAATATTAAAATATTAATTTAATAAAAATACAAATGTTTAGAACGGAGCAAAAAATAGCTCACATAAGTGATGGGACACCATTATATATGCAACAAAAATCGTCTGAAATAAGCAATAAAAATATTTTTTGGGGTTTTATTTTTACTTAAAAGCAATTGGCAATAATTTATAAAATCGTCTGCAGTATTTCTCTCCAGTTTGTTTTGGAATTTTTGTGTTTTTTAGCTCTGTGTAGTCATGAATGCTAAACGAAAAGAAACTTCGCCTGAAATTCGAAAATTAGTTATTAATTTGCATATTGAACGTGGAAAATCTATTAGAAAAACTGCTGAAACAGTTAACTTGAGTCGTTCAACAGTTTTCAATATCATTAAACGATATAAAAAGAATCATATGATTCAGGATAAAAGAAGACCTGGCTGACCATCAAAGCTATCCAATGGAATAAAGCGAATTATCGTTCGAAATATTAAAAAAAATCCAAGAATTAGTGCTTCAAAAGTTGCTGCTGATTTACAAGCATTATATGGAATAATTGTTAATCCTGAAACTATTAGAAGGGTAATTCGATCTGCTGGATATCACGGTAGAGTAGCCAGGAAAAAATTCTTCGTAAGTGAAAAGAATAGAAAACTCAGACTAGCTTTCGCAAAATCCAACATAAATAAGAATTCTGATTACTGGAATAAAGTTATATTTGCTGATGAGAGTAAATTTAATATATTTGGTTCTGACGGTAGAATCTTGGTGTGAAGAAAACCCAGGGAAGAACTTCGCAAACAGAACTTGGTACCAACAGTAAAACATGGTGGAGGAGGAGTTATGGTATGGGGGTGTATGTCGTCCGCTGGAGTTGGTAATCTTGTTTTTATTGACAGTATAATGGATCAGTACAAGTATATTGATATTTTAAAGCAAAATTTGAAATCTTCAGCACGAAAATTGAACCTTCATAACGATTTTAAATTCTACCAGGACAATGACCCCAAGCACACTGCTCTGAACGTTAGACTCTGGCTGCTATATAACTGTCCTGAAATAATAAAAACACCACCACAATCTCCAGACTTAAATCCCATAGAGAATATTTGGCAAGAATTGGAATCAAGAATTCGCAAACACACCATTTCTTCAAAACAACAACTAAAATCGGTGCTTCAAGAAGAATGGGGTAAAATCACTCCAGAAATCACAAAAAAAATAGTCGAATCCATCCCAAAAAGATTAAATCATGTTTTAAAAGTAAAAGGAAATCCAACAAAATATTAAAACCTTTTAAAAAGTAAAATTTTTGGATAAATATTTGATGGAAAAGTAAGTGTCCCATCACTTATGTGAGCCATTTTTTGCTCCGTTCTGAACAATTGTATTTTTACTAAATTAATATTTTAATATTTTGACAAAATGTATGTTATGTAATAATTGTTACAAACTTTAAATATGAAACACACCCAAAAAATTTTTGCACATGTTTGTTTATTTATTTTATTGCAGTTTCTTTTTATAAAGCACAAGTGTCCCATCACTTTTGTGAGACACTGTATAGCATTTATAATTATATTACAGGGCTGCACAAAAGAATACGAATATATGTTAAAAGTGGCATTCTAGAACGCTGACAGTAATGTAATTTTAGTATGTTTTTTTTTCCCTTGAAAACGGTGAATATAGCATTGGTAGTTATTTTACAGGGCTGCACAAAAGAGTACGGATATTTGTTAAATCCGGGGCTTTTAGAACGCTGACCGTTATGTAATTTTAGTACGTTGTTACAGTCAACTACAGCATGTTTTTTCTTGAAGAGGATGAATATTGTATTTATAATTATTTTACAGGGCAGCACAAAAGAATACGAATATATGTTAAATGTGGCATTTGTAGAACGCTGACTGAAATGTAATTTTAGTATGTTTTTACAGTCAACTACATCATTTTTTTTTAAAGTGAAAACTTCTTTAGGCACGTTGGGCATTTTTTGAGATGGGAAAAAACCATTTAACTCGTGACACTGTTACTGTAACCGACACCTCTGTATGTAAGTATGTACATGTATTGTATATAGTTCGGTATGAAGTAGGGCGGGGTATGAAATGTATGGTAGCATGAACCAGAATTTTTGAATAATAAACTGAGCGACATTTGAAATTCAGTTCCTAGCGGAACGAATAAAATCAAATTTTAAAGATGTATAGGGATCAGTCTAATTAGTCTTTTAACGAAGGGCACTGGACCCCACGCCTCCCCTCCGGCCCCCCTTTTACGGTGTTTTAACTAACTAGGCCTCGTTTCCATATCTCAACAACGAACAGTCCAATTTCAACGCGACTGATTTCAAACATTATAATTCACTGAGTAATGAATCTCCGTAACATTAAAATAAATGTATGAGTACCGTGAACCAGAATTTTTAAATAATAAACTAAGTGACATTTGAAATTCAGTTCCTAGCGGAACGAAATAAATCAAATTTTAAAGATGTATAGGGATCAGTCAAATTAGTCATTTAACGAAGGGCACTGGACCTCACGCCTCCCCTCCGGCACCCCTTTTACGGTGTTTTAACTAACTATGCCTCGTTTCCATATTTCAACAACGGACAGTCCAATTTTAACGCGACTGATTTCAAACATTATAATTCACTGAGTAATGAATGTCCGTAACATTAAAATAAATGTATGAGTACCGTGAACCAGAATTTTTAAATAATAAACTAAGCGGCATTTGAAATTCAGTTCCTAGCTGAACGAAATGAATTAATCTTTACAGACGTATAGGGATAAGTCTAATTAGTCATTTAACGAAGGGCACTGGACCCTCCGCACCCTACCGGCCCCCCTTTTACGGTGTTTTAACTAACTATGCCTCATTTCCATATCTCAACAACAGACAGTCCAATTTCAACGCGACTGATTTCAAACATTATAATTCACTGAGTAATGAATCTCCGTAACATTAAAATAAATGTATGAGTACCGTGAACCAGAATTTTTAAATAATAAACTAAGCGACATTTGAAATTCAGTTCCTAGCGGAAGGAAATGAATCAATCTTTAAAGACGTATAGGAATAAGTCTAATTAGTCATTTAACGAAGGGCACTGGACCCTCCGCACCCTACCGGCCCCCCTTTTACGGTGTTTTAACTAACTATGCCTCATTTCCATATCTCAACAACAGACAGTCCAATTTCAACGCGACTGATTTCAAACATTATAATTCACTGAGTAATGAATCTCCGTAACATTAAAATAAATGTATGAGTACCGTGAACCAGAATTTTTAAATAATAAACTAAGCGACATTTGAAATTCAGTTCCTAGCTGAACGAAATGAATTAATCTTTAAAGACGTATAGGGATAAGTCTAATTAGTCATTTAACGAAGGGCACTGGACCCTCCGCACCCTACCGGCCCCCCTTTTACGGTGTTTTAACTAACTATGCCTCATTTCCATATCTCAACAACAGACAGTCCAATTTCAACGCGACTGATTTCAAACATTATAATTCACTGAGTAATGAATCTCCGTAACATTAAAATAAATGTATAAGTACCGTGAACCAGAATTTTTAAATAATAAACTAAGCGACATTTGAAATTCAGTTCCTAGCGGATCGAAATGAATCAATCTTTAAAGACGTATAGGGATAAGTCTAATTAGTCATTTAACGAAGGGCACTGGACCCTCCGCACCCTACTGGCCCCCCTTTTACGGTGTTTTAACTAACTATGCCTCGTTTCCATATCTCAACAACGGACAGTCCAATTTTAACGCGACTGATTTCAAACATTATAATTCACTGAGTAATGAATGTCCGTAACATTAAAATAAATGTATGAGTACCGTGAACCAGAATTTTTAAATAATAAACTAAGCGACATTTGAAATTCAGTTCCTAGCTGAACGAAATGAATCAATCTTTAAAGACGTATAGGGATAAGTCTAATTAGTCAATTAACGAAGGGCACTGAACCCTCCGCACCCTACCGGCCCCCCTTTTACGGTGTTTTAACTAACTATGCCTCATTTCCATATCTCAACAACAGACAGTCCAATTTCAACGCGACTGATTTCAAACATTATAATTCACTGAGTAATGAATCTCCGTAACATTAAAATAAATCTATGAGTACCGTGAACCAGAGTTTTTAAATAATAAACTAAGCGACATTTGAAATTCAGTTCCTAGCGGAACGAAATAAATCAAATTTTAAAGATGTATAGGGATCAGTCTAATTAGTCATTTAACGAAGGGCACTGGACCCCACGCCTCCCCTCCGGCCCCCTTTTACGGTGTTTTAACTAACTATGCCTCGTTTCCATATCTCAACAACGGACAGTCCAATTTCAACGCGACTGATTTCAAACATTATAATTCACTGAGTAATGAATCTCCGTAACATTAAAATAAATGTATGAATACCGTGAACCAGAATTTTTAAATAATAAACTAAGCGACATTTGAAATTCAGTTCCTAGCTGAACGAAATAAATCCATCTTTAAAGATGTATAGGGATCAGCCTAATTAGTCATTTAACGAAGGGCACTGGACCTCCCCTCCCCCCTTCGACCCCCCTTTTACGGTGTTTTAACTAACTATGCCTTGTTTTCATATCTCAACAACGGACAGTATAGTACATTAAATAAAAATTGTAATATAATTTTTGTAGTAGTAGTTTATGATAATGAATAAAAAAACACTTCATTTAAAAGTATTTCCTGCACAATAAAACATTTCCTGACGATTCAAAAAATATACACGTAGTTGTTCAAGTTTTCACTTCTGTCGGCACTCCCGGAGTGCCTTTTTTTTTTTTTTTTTTCTATCAGACGATTTCCACGTGAAAAACGAAAATGAAATAAAAAGTTTCACCAATTGAAAAAAAAGATTAATATGAAATAAAATTTATTGACATCATAGCGGTAATAAAACGGAAAGATTTCTGAATAATACAAGAAGTCTGAGTATGTGTATGTACACAAAGCAGATTAATATCACGTCATTAGAGAATTAAAAAGAAAATCTGACATATTATCGAAAGTTTAACAGATTTTTTAAATGTTTCAGAATAATACAAAGCGAGTATCAATATGTGTAATAGAGAATAGTAAATATATGATATAAATGCTGGGCGATTACACCATGAAACATTACTACATTAAAGACGTGAGTATAAAACATCACAAATTTACTGAATGGTGTATACAAAACGTTTGTTTACACCATTCAGTAAATTTGTGATGTTTTATACTCACGTCTTTAATGTAGTAAATATATGAGTTTGAGGAACGTATTGAATCATGATAAAAACCCGATTACGGAAATATCCGTATATTTTAACATTTTGAATGTGTACAACATGTTTAATTTTGAATTTTTTTTTTTAAATATCGCATTTAGTCCACATGACAGATATTATTATGACAGAATATAATAGCGGGCTTTGCCCGCTATCGGGCTAAATTAGATATTCGAAAAAACGAGAAAAATATACCAGTAATTTTATACTTTATAAAAAACGTGACCTTTTTTTTTGGTTGCTAAATGAAATTAGGGAAGGGGAGGTCCAGTGCCCTTCGTTACATGACTAATTAGGCTGATCCCTATACATCTTTAAAATTTGATTTATTTCGTTCCGCTAGGAACTGAATTTCAAATGTCGCTTAGTTTATTATTTAAAAATTCTGGTTCACGCTACTCATACATTTATTTTAATGTTACGGCGATTCATTACTCAGTGAATTATAATGTTTGAAATCACACGCGTTGAAATTGGACTGTCCGTTGTTGAGATATGGAAACGAGGCATAGTTAGTTAAAACACCGTAAAAGAGGGGCCGGAGGGGAGGCGTGGGGTCCAGTGCCCTTCGTTAAATGACTAATTAGACTTATCCCTATACGTCTTTAAAGATTAATTCATTTCGTTCAGCTAGGAACTGAATTTCAAATGTCGCTTAGTTTATTATTTAAAAATTCTGGTTCACACTACTCATACATTTCATACCCCGCTCTACTTCATACCGAACTATACACAATACATGTCATACTTACATACAGAGGTGTTGGTTACAGTAACAATGTCTCGCGTTCAATGTTTTTTTCCCATCTCAAAACATACCCAACGCGCCTAAAGAAGTTTTCACTTCAAAAAGTTATTTAGAAACGCTTTTTAATTTCAATTTTTTTAAATAACTGTCCTATGTTGTGCATTTGCGTGTTAAAAGTAATAGTCATGTCGAATTTCAAGCTTCTATACCTAAAAACAAGGCCGAAAATAGGGGGAACAAAGGAGGCATATGCCCCGGATGTAAGTGTAGAAGGGAGCGCGAAAAGAGGATTTGATTCGACTTTCGGTACAAAAAGACAAATAACGAAATTTAGAGAAAAAAACTTGCAATCGGATAACCCAAAGTAAAAATGTATTAATTGATTTTATATATTTTTCTTTTAGTAGGGCTGTTTTTTTTTTTTCATTATGTGATAACGTAGGGGCAAAATTCTTAATCAATACTTGTTTAACGATTTCGTTCAAGATACTCACACGATTAATACACTGTCCCAATTAGGTTAGAATTGTTTCAGTATTTCGGACGTTATCGTGGTGACAAGTTTTAAATGTTTTTGTGCTTTTCTGTGTCCTTCTAAACGAACTATAACTATAACTTGATTAACGAATTCATCCACGATACTCACAGATTAATTTACTGTGCTCATTAGCTTCAAACTGATTCAGTACTTCACACTTTATGATAATGACAAGATTTTCATTATACATATATAATATATAAACGAAATGATTGTGATAGGTCGGTTTTTAAAGAAATCAACCTAAACATTTGAAGGTTAATATACTTTCTATCAATTATTTCAGATTTAAAACAAAAAATAAGATCAATGAATCGAAAATTTTTATTTATAAATTAATTTTGGAAAATGGTGAGGGGGCACCAAAAATTCACACTTGCGACTGATGAACAAAATACTAGTTATGGCCCTGCCTAACGATTCGATAGATATCGTAATTAAGAATGTTTTTAAACCGCTTTCCTTTCATTTCACCCTTTTAAATTTTGAATTTTTTAGAAAATTTATAAGTAACTACTATACCAAATTTCAAGTTTCTAGATTCTTCAGTATCGCAATTTAATACGTTTTTCACTCTTGCCACCCCTTCCTCCCCCCCCCGTGTAGTACCCCACCAACATAAAATATAGCATATGCTGGAGGAGGAACTGTCACCATCACTTTTGAAATCGGTTCGGTAGTACCAGAGATTATCCCCTACAAACAAATAAACAAACGTTACTTCTTTATAATATTAATTATATAGATTCACACAACATTTCAGCAAGTTTCAGATCAACTTAAAAAAAAACGCGCAACACATTTGTAAACGTATTGTCAGAAGTTACTATCCCTCATAGATAGTAATTTGAATTTATTTGGGCACCCTGTATATATATTCTATAAATTAGATACACACTGCATAATATACCAAAAATAAGTTAAGCTTGAAAATGCATAATAGGGCAGCTGCAATTGACGTCATGCTGGAAGGTCACACACTACAAATAGTCAGTTCTGATTGGTGGAACTACCCTGACCTCCATTGCAACTCGCCTTCCTACATTTCTCTATCATAAAAGAAAATGCAATGAAATTCTTTTGTGCACTCCGTAAAAAAGTATATATTAAATATTACATATATTTTTATGTTTACGGAAGATGTTATCGCTCAACTTTAATAACGCATGCCAATTTCATAAGGCACTCATCAAACAACTGTCTTCGGACAGTAATGCAATTATGCAATATAGTCCATGGCGTGTCCCTGTTTAAATGAATTATAAATGCTACTCATACTATTTTGTGTAGAAAAAAGTTGAAATGTATATAATTAATACACTTCACTTTCAAGCGGGAACATACTACAATGAATCTTAACACCGCGTTTCATTTTTATGCCACTCTATGCATTTTTACCAAAGTTAAAGCACTGCCCATAGACGATAATACATTCGAATTATTTAGTTCAGAACCGTATTAAATTATCTATATATTTTTATCCATACCACATATTGTACTAAAATTTGAGTTAGCTAAAAAACGCATAACAAAACTCTTTTCAAGCAGATAACAACCATTGTCAGCAATGTATCCACATATTTTACTACAACCATGTATATGTTTTTTTTTTCGAACAAGATACTTTACTAAAATTTAGTTCACATAAAAATCGGGAAACAGATTAAAAAGTACTCTCATCAACTACCTTCTTATACGTCAGCGCCTTCGAACATTTTTTTTTCTAGCCCTGTATATACATACAATGTATAAACATTCCTTGATATACGAAAATTTAGTTAAGCATGAAAATGAATGACGCAATAGAAAGCGCCCTTTCAGTAGTTATCATTCGAAATTCGTAAGGCGAAAGTATATTTGAGTTATTTTGTGCAGCCCTGTAAAACAAAATTAAATCTAACACATGCATTGTTTCATTTTTAAAATATTATAGGAACCGCATATATCAGAATCTCAATTATCAAAGAAATAGTATAGTATCGGGGACACGCACATCAAACAATTGCAGTTATTCATTTATATTTTTACGTTTCCCTGTAGATGAATAATAAATGTCTAGCACACCATCTTTTCATAAAAACTTATAATAATGTATATCAACAATGTATATAATTTTCGCAATGTTGAAAGCAGGGCATCTCATGTCAATTAAAATGTAGTACTTCTAACAATTATCGCACATCGAAAGCGATGGATCCGATGACTTTTGTGAAGTCCTGTACATGGACAACAAATACTACTCAAACCATTTTTGATTGGGGCCGTGTTAAAGTGAACTTGCAGATCATATATTGATTTCATATCCAATAAGTTGGAAATTGTACGTCAAACGTGACAAATGAGGAGCGTTCGTACTACAGCTAGTTATATAAATATTCAGATCTTGATGATTTTTAATTCTGTGAAATGAATTATATCGTCTGCAGATTAATTTCTGTCATAAAATAAGTATCTCGGTCGCTTGACGATTAAACTTCGGAAGCTCCTGTAACAAGAAAGCACCGATTTTTTTTTTAAATTCAAATTTCTTAATAAATATTTTAATTAATATCTCCTAAAGTTTTGATTCGATTTTTATAAAATTTGAAATGTCTCGACAAAATTCTGCAAAGATAATATATCTTAAATTTCAAACCATTCGGTTGGGTAGTTTTTGCGTTATTATATGCGGACGGACGGACAGACAGACGTACGAACCAAGCGACGCCAATATGTGACGTATTTATATAATTACGAACGCACCTAAAAATAGGATTTTTCCCTTTTTAATTATATTAACCGTCAATAGATGGCGGGATCATCCAATTAATTTTTAGCTTGTTGTCAGTCCAAATCTAGCCTGCATTTAGCTTGAAAAAACGGTCACACTCAAGGTGACCGTTTTTAGCTTGTTGTAAATATTTTAGCCTGTTGTAGGACTTATATATTAATTTTGGACCCAAAGTAAAAATGTATTCATTGATTTTATATATTTTTCTTTTAGTAGGGCTGGTTTGTTTCATTATGTGATAACGTAGGGGCAAAATTCTTAATCAATACTTGATTAACGATTTCGTCCAAGATACTCACACGATTAATACACTGTCCCAATTAAGTTACAATTTGTTCAGTATTTTGGACGTTATCGTGGTGACAAGTTTTAAATGTTTTTGTGCGTTTCTGTGCTTCGAAACGAACTATAACTATAACTTGATTAACGAATTCATCCACGATACTCACAGATCAATTTACTGTCCTCATTAGCTTCAAACTGATTCAGTACTTCACACTTTATGATAATGACAAGATTTTCATTATACATATATAATATATAAACGAAATGATTGTGATAGGTCGATTTTTGAATAAATCAACCTACACATTTTAAGGTTAATATACTTTCTATCAATTATTTCAGATTTAAAATAAAAAATAAGATTAATGAATCGAAATTTTTTATTTATAAATTAATTTTGGAAAATGGTGAGGGGGCGCCAAAAATCACACTTGCGACTGATGAACAAAATACTAGTTATGGCCCTGCCTAACGATTCAATAGAAATCGTATAATTAGGAATGTTTTTAGAACGCTTTCCTTTCATTTCACCTTTTTAAATTTCGAATTTTTTAGAAAATGTTCTTAGAGGTCATTTACACCTTATAAATAGCTACCATGCGAAATTTAGAGTTTCTAGATTCTTGAGTATCGCAATTTAATACGTTTTTCACTCTTGCCACCCCCCCCTCCCCCTCCGTGTAGTACCCCACCAACATAAAATATAGCATATGTTGGAGGAGGAACTGTCACCATCACTTTTGAAATCTGTTCGGTAGTACCAGAGATTATCCCTTACAAACAAATAAACAAACGTTACTTCTTTATAATATTAATTATATAGATTCACACAACATTTCAGCAAGTTTCAGATCAACTTAAAAAAAAAAACGCGTAACACATTTGAAAACGTATTGTCAGAAGTTCCTATCCATCATAGATAGTAATTTGAATTTATTTGGGCACCCTGTATATATAGTCTATAAATTAGATACACACTGCATAATATACCAAAATTAAGTTAAGCTTGAAAATGCATAATAGGGCAGTTGCAATTGACGTCATGCTGAGAGGTCACACACTACAAATAGTCAGTTCTGATTGGTGGAACTACCGTGACCGCCAAGTGAAGAACAATAGTTGATCACCTGATTGCAACTCCCCTTCCTACATTTCTCTATCATAAACGAAAATGCAATGAAATTCTTTTGTGCACTCCGTAAAAAAGTATATATTAAATATTACATATATTTTTATGTTTACGGAAGATGTTATCGCTAAACTTTAATAACGCATGCCGATTTCATAAGGCACTCATCAAACAACTGACTTCGGACAGTAATGCAATCCTAATCATAATAATATTATAAATCTGATTGTGCGCAAATGTTAGGCTGAAGCCAGCGTCAAAATGGAGCATTTAATTATCCTGTACCTTTGCATATAGGTTGATTATAAACCTCAAATGAGCATAGACTGGGTTTTGTTTATTTTATTCAAATATTTTCTTTAATAATTAAAAATTTCATTATTTTCATAAAGAATAAATGGACATTTTTCCATAAAATTTAACCATTTTACTTTATCGTTGCTAGGACTTTGATCGTTGCCAATAAATAAAAACACGGAAAAATAATTTTTCCTCAACACTTAATTTTCAATAGAAGGATTTTCAAGTGAAAAATGAAAATTAAAAAGAATTCAAAAGAAGAGGAATTTCCGTGATATTTGAAACAAAAATATGGAGTATTTGTTATTATACATGAAGTATGAATATCGGTTACATTAAAAAGATCTTTTTCTGTCAAAAATTGCGTTATAATTAGAAGGAAAAATGAACAATAATTATATTATTAAAAATAGATTTCGCTTGGACCATGGAACTATGAAAAGGATCCTCCTCGACTTAGACAAATATGACGTCATAAATAAAACATGTATTTTCAAATATTCGTAATAATACAAGGAGCATGAATATCAATGTATAATGAAAGTAGATAGATAATGAACGTAAATATTTAAGATGAAAAACTGAAATCTCATCAAAAAGTCACCTGTAAAAAATGCAGCCAAGTCTCGTAACTCATTTACCGTAAAAAGTACTGAGATCGTATAAAGCCAAGTTTAACTATCTTATTAACTCTGAAATTTTCATTCACAAAATCACTACTAGTCTCTACATCTTTAGTTAATTATTATTTTGTGACTTGGCAATTACGCAGCACAGGGAAGTTATTACACCTTACTATGTTATGGGATGGGATGGGATAATTTAATTAAGGCAAATTATATACGCATGGGGAAGTTATTGCACTTTAATATGTTATAGTATTATTTGATTAAGACTAACTATATACATCACATTCTCGTGCTACGTAATTGCCAAGTCACAAAATAATAATTAACTAAAGATGTAGAGACTAGGAGTGATTTTGTGAATGAAAATTTCAGAGTTAATAAGATAGTTAAACTTGGCTTTATACGATCTCAGTACTTTTTACGGTAAATGAGTTACGAGACTTGGCTGCATTTTTTACAGGTGACTTTTTGATGAGATTTCACTTCTTTTTGTAAGTAACCCTCCTTTTCTTGATTTTGGGTTCTTTTTGGAGATCATCCACTGATTTTCGCTAAGCCCACACTCTGTCCCTATTATTTACAGGTATCAAAAAATTGAAGCTTTAGTTTCGTTTGCAAAGTACTGTAGATAAACAGAGATTTCAGGTTCCTAGGCAAGGGCAAGCACTAAATTATGGGAGGGGGGGTGCCAAAATTACTCTCAATTGCTTCCAGGATAAGCGCTATGCATCTGACATATAACTCGCAGCCCTAGATACTTGATATTTAAAATAAAAGAACTTTTTAGTATAAAAAGAAAGCCAAAATTAAAATTTCCGGAAATTTCCAATAAATCAAACTATATTCCTTTTTTCGATGGTTCTTTTTTCGTTTTTTTTTAGACCTTTTTTTTATTATTTACGCATTTTTTAATTTTTCCTTACTTTGTGTACAAAACCCTGCCTTTCTGCCAAATGTCAATCTTCTAGGACTACAAAATCGAATTATTTTCAAATTTTCGACTTTTTATGAATTTATTGATTTTTCGATTTTAATTCTATGTTACCTGATTGTCATGCCAATATAGTAATTCTTTGATCAGTCTTCTTAGGATCATTTAGGTTCAATTTAGAGATAAATCAAGTGAATCTTAGAGTCACCATGATTTTATTTAGAAAGGACTATCAAGCCATAACCAGCCAGTAATGTCGGGAGGGTAGGGGGAGCTGTGAAAATTTTTGTGGGGCTAACATCATTTAACAATCCATATTTCATATGTGAAGTAAATATGTGAAACATGTGAAAGAAAACAAACCTGCCTATAAAGAAATCGCCGTAGCCAGTCTATAGCGGAACTTTTCTATAACGAAATTCGTAAACGAAAGAAAAGAAAACCATAATCCGGGGGAAATAACATAAAACAATTAGGGGCGTTGTACTAGCTAATAGGACAATTATCTTATAACTAATGTTTCTAGCAGTGCGAAATCAAATTGTTTTCGAATTTTCGATTTCTTAAACATATTTCGATTTTTCGATTTCATTTTCGAATTTTTTAATTGTTCCTTTTATTGAATAGTAAATACTACCTTTACACCAAGTTTTAAGTTTCTAAGACTACAAGATAAAAATATTTTCAATTTTTGATTTTTTCGCATTTTTTTTTTTTTTATAATTTTCTGGATTTTATAATTTTTTCTTATTTTGTATCCTTTATTACAAATTTTAAGTTTCTAGAGCTACAAAATCGAATTATTTTAAAATTTCCGATCTTTTTCGATTTATTTTATTTTATTTTCGAATTTTATTGCGTTTTTATTTTAACTTATTCTGAATCCTAAACACTATCTTTACCGCGAATTTTAAGTTTCTAAGGCCAAAAGATCAAATTATTTAAATTTTTTTCAAATTTTTTCGAATTTTTCGAATTTTTGATTTTTTTTCGAGTTTTCTGGATTTTTTAATTTTTCCTTATTTTGCATCCTAAATACTACCTTTATTCCGAATTCCAAGTTTCTAGCGCAACAAAATTGGATTATTTGAAATTTTTCGATTTTTTTCGATGTTTCGATTTTATTTTCAATTTTTTTTGTGTGTGTTTTTGATGTTTTCTTTTTCTGAATTCTAAACACTACCTTCACACCAAATTTTAAGTTTTTAAGACTACAAGATCGTGTTATTTTCAAATTTCAATTTTATTCGATTTTTTTTAATTTTCGAATGTTTTTTTTTTTTAATTTTCCGGATTTTATATTTTTTCCTTTCTTTGTATCCGAAATGCTAGCTTTATTCCAAATTTTCAGTTTCTGTGGCTGTGGGATATACCCAATCTTTTTGATGACGCTAGAGTGATTGAGTGTGTGAGTGACAAAAAATCGAAACTTTGAGTTCATATATCGTCTGCACTAATTTATGGGTATTTTTGAATTATCCATATTTTTGAATTTTTCCTTATTTAGTATCTTAAATATTACCTTTATTCCAAATTTCAAGTTTCTAGCGCTATGAAATCGAATTATTTTCAAATTTTCTTTATTTTTCGATTTTTCCGATTTTTTCGATTTTTTTGTTTTATTTTCGAATTTTATTTGGTTTTTTATTTTAACTTATTCTGAATCCTAAACACTATCTTTACTGCGAATTTTAAGTTTCTAAGGCTAAAAGATCAAATTATTTTAATTTTTTCAATTTTTTTCGAATTTTTCGAATTTTTGAATTTTTTTTTTCGAATTTTCCGGAATTTTTAATTTTTCCTTATTTTACATCCTAAATACTACCTTTATTCCGAATTCCAAGTTTCTAGCGCAACAAAATCGGATTATTTGAAATTTTTCGATTTTTTTCGATTTTCGATTTTTTCAATTTTGCTTTCGATTTTTTTGGTGTTTTTGATGTTTTCTTTTTCTGGATGATAAACACTACCTTCACACCGAATCTTAAGTTCCTAAGACTAACAAGATCGTATTATTTTCAATTTTCAATTTTGATGGAATTTGTTGAATTTTCGAATGTTTTTTTTTTTCGAATTTTCCGGATTTTATAATTTTTCCTTTCTTTGTATCTTAGACACTACCTTTTTTCCAAATGTCAAGTTTCTAGGGCTACGGGATCTACCTAATCTTTTTGATGACGTGTGAACGAGTGAGTGAGTGACAAAAAATCGAATGTTTGAGTTCATATATCGTCTGAACTAGAAAAAATAGAAAGTTTTAATTTTAAATTTTGGTCGGTCCTATGTGCCAAATACTCTAGAAAAACGAAGTTTCAAATTTTTGGGATACTCCAGCGCGGAGATATGAGGGGGTCAAAAGTGCCCTGAGTTGCTTCCAGAAAAGTATGCTTACGGCTGTCCTCTCTCGACTTGGCGGAGGCACTGCCGTGCCTCCAGATCTAAAACAAACTATCCCCATCCTGTGGGATTTGTTTTTCAATGTTTTACTTTATTTAATGCAAAACATAGATTGCATCCGACAACTCATAAAAAAGTCCTCCGGCCTGTACCGGCAGGAAAAGGTAGCTTTCCTATATCTTCGTTTTAAAATTTTAGCTAATGTTACTCGAAAACAGCAAGTTAAAATGCAAAGAAACCGTTTACAAAAGATTCGTTTACACTGAATTTGAATAAGAAATTCGCCAAATTATTGAGCTATAGCCAAGTTGGCTTCATTTATGAAGACTTATTTTTGTCGCCAAATTTGGCGAGATTTCGCCAATTGTCGCCAAGTTTGGCGAGAATTTGGCGCTAATGGATATGAATATATAGTTTTATGCGTATGATTGGGAAAATGATTACAACAATGAAAGAAAATAATTTGCGAAAAATCGCGTTCACTAAAACTTATAAATTTATATTAAAATCACTAAAATTACAGACATTACAATACACTTTCATAAAACATTAAAAACATATTAAAATTGGACGTTTCGGATTTACATGGAAAATCTCTCTTCAACAACAACATTTCACTTAGCGTAAATCATAGTTCAAAAATATCAACAAATAGAAAATGCAACGTATCAAAATTTCGAAGTCAAAGTTACAGTTATAATAACACGGAGTATTCATTCGGGATTGCACCTGCTTGACCATTATTGACCATAAATTTATCGTTGGTTTTTTGTAATGTGCTGTTTTATTTCAAAATGTCAGCCACCCTAGAATTTCAAACTGCTCTATCTCAGCCAATTTTTAAGATAGAGGTAAAACAAAAAATGCTCTGGAATCCTTGTATCAAGTCCTAACACCTAATTAAAAAATAAACTTGATTTTTTAACTTTTTTGTATATTTATTTTAGTTTTAAAATTTTCCGTGGCCGCCATCTTGAAACAAGATGGCGGACCAAGCTGGCCAACGAACTCGGTCGAGGCATTGGTGAGCTTAATACACACAATTAGTTTCATCCAAATTAATTTATAAATACGAGCGTTATCGTATCAAATTATTTTTATTTTTTCAATTTTTTTCGAATTTTTTTATTTTTTTTTTCGAATTTTCTGGATTTTTTTAATTTTCCTTTTTCTGTATCCTAAATACTACCTTTATTCCTAATTAGAATTTTCTAGCGCAACAAAATCGGATTGTCTTCAAATTTTCGGTTTTTTTCAATTTCTTCAATTTTTTCAATTTTGCTTTCGATTTTTTTGGTGTTTTTGATGTTTTCTTTTTCTGGATGTTAAACACTACCTTCACACCAAATCTTAAGTTTCCAAGACTACAAGATCGTATTATTTTCAATTTTCAATTTTGATGGAATTTGTTGAATTTTCGAATGTTTTTTTTTCGAATTTTCTGGATTTTATAATTTTTCCTTTCTTTGTATCCTAAACACTACCTTTTTTCCAAATGTCAAGTTTCTGGGGCTACGGGATCTACCCAATCTTTTTGATGACGCGTGAACGAGTGAGTAAGAAGTGACAAAAAATCGAATGTTTGAGTTCATAATATCGCCTGAACTAGAAAAGACAGAAAGTTGTAATTTTAAATTTTGGTCCTGTGGGCCAAATACTCTCTATAATTGAAGTTTAAAATTTTTGGGATACTCCAGCGCGGAGATATGGGGGGGTCAAAAGTGCCCTGAGTTGCTTCCAGAAAAGTATGCTTACGGCTGCCCTCTCTCGACTTGGCGGAGGCACTGCCGTGCCTCCAGATATTTTTTATCGATACTGATTAATAATTAGCTTGAATACCAGTTCCATACAAATGTAAGTTTTCCGCTAAAATTTACGTCCTGATTGCCAGAAAAAGAAAATTAACAAGAATTATGCCATTAAAAAGAGATTTCTTTGAGGAAAAAGTGACGTCATATTTGAAATAAAGCGGGAATTTTCAAATGTGTTTTACAAGGAGCGTGAATCAATTCCTTGCATTAATAATACAAGGATCGGTAAGTTTAGAAAGTAGATGAGTTTCACGCCATATTTAAAACGGAAAATTTAGATATATATATTTTTTAATATACCGATTATTAAGAATGACTATCAGTTACATACAGATGAGAGTTTTTTGCCAAAAACCACACCATGATTATTAGGGAAAAAAACAAAAATACGAATCTATTATATTAAAATCTGACCGCCTGTTTGTATTTCGCAACTACCCCTTTCAGATTGTCGAACGCAACGCGATTTACTTAACACCGGTTATCATTGATCCAAGGATATCATAAACTCTCAGAATTTAAAAAAATGATTTAAATTCAGAGATATTTTTTTTTGTAAATTTTAACGAAGTTTCTCTAAAAATGGTGAGTAAATTATTCCATTTTTGTGGATACAGAAGAAGAAATAAAACGGATTAATATATTTTATCTCATTAAAACTGAAAAAAATAATTTATTTTCAATTTGAATAGATGGTGAAAGAAAAAAAAAAATCTTGATTACAGTAAAATGTTTGAAAAATAAAAACGTATTTTCACATATTCAAACTTCATGAATCAATTTATTCTAGAGAACAAAAATCGTCTGACAACATATTTTCATTAAGAAATAAAGATTTTTTTCAGTTATAAATTAAATCAAGGAGGCAAATTTTAGCTCCTTGCATTTAGGTCTACAATTATTGCTCCCTATTCACAAGAATTGAATTTAATAAAAAAGAATATACTATTTCCATTATCTTTGAAGGTTTATTAAAACGTTTCACAAAGGCATTAAAAGTAAAATGGTTTACCAGGTAAACTTGACATATGTGTTTACACAATTAGCCGATTTCCATGATTTTATTTGGCCCGCCTTTTTTCATTGGTTGCAGTTTCCTTTTCGTGATTATTTGTCACAAAATTTCACTTTTAAAAAACTTTGTTATGTCAAGGCCTCTGTAACAGAAATACTGTATTGTCTCCTACGGAATGTGATAAAGAGTTAGTTAATTATTTACGTTTCTAACTATCGGAATGAAATATTTTGCTTAATTAATGCATTTATTCTTCTTTTAATGATACGTGAACGAAGTCACGGGTAACAGCTAGTCCTAATAATATTATAAATCTGATTGTGCACAAATGTTAGGCTGAAGCCAGCGTCAAAATGGAGCCTTTAATGATCCTGTATTTTTGCATACAGATTGATTATAACCCTCATTTGAACATAGGCTGGTTTTTGTTTATTTTATTCAAATATTTTTCTTAATAATTCAAAATTTCGTTTTTTCATAGAGAGTAAATGGACATTTTTTTCGTGTAATATTTTAACATGGTTAAATTTACTTTACCGTTGCTAATACTTTATCGTTGCCAAAACTAATTCAAATTCCGGAATAATAATTTTTAGTCAACAATTTAGTTTCAATTGAAAAATGTTCACGTGAAAAATAAAAATGAAATAAAAAAATTAAAGAAAAAGAAGATTAAATAATATTAGAAATAAAACGTACTTTTTTTTAGTTTTTGATAATAATACAAGGTTTCAATATGAGTAACCATAGGAAACAGGTGAATATGACGCCATACATCAAAAATAAAGCGGATATGCTTTGATTGGTGAAATAAAATGATCTTGGGTTTTTCTTTTGTATGGTAATAATTCTTGGCGTTTTACCGTCTGCGCAGGGCTAATATAACTATACCGTATTTTTTATTTAAATTTTAAAAAAGTAAAAAGAAGTTTCAAAAGAAAATGGTCAGCAAATGTCAATAATATGCTCCGCAAAATTATCCATATCGAAAATGATGTCATGGATAGCGAGAAATATTTATTTTCATTCTTAAAACTAAAACAAATAACTCGATTACCTAAAAAAAAATGACGAATGTTAATAGTTCCATTTTTGTTGATAAAAACTAAAGATTTAATATTATTTCGTTAAAGCAACATAATTTCCCCTATGCCAGTACTGAAATTAATTGCCTGGAAAAGAAAATTAACAAGAATTATGTCATTAAAAAGGGATTTCTCTGCGGGAAAAAGAGGCGTCATATTTGAAATAAAACGGGAATTTTCCAATGTGTTTTAAAATGAGTGTGAATCAATTCCTTACATTAATAATACAAGGATCAGTAAGTATAGAAAGTAGATGAGTTTCACGCCATATTTATAACGAAAAATTTAAATTTTTTTTATCTATACTGATTATTAAGCATGAATATCCGTTATATACAGATGAGAATTTTCTGCTAAAAATCGCATCATAATTTTAAGAAAAGGAAAATGAACACGAATCTACGTTTGTATTTCGCAATTACTCCTCACTGTAAAAAATTGCTGCAATAAAATTACTGCAGCAGAGATTCAAGGCAATGTCCATAAGAAAACCGGTTTTGTGACTAGATAAACGAGCTTTGTTATTAGATAAACTGTTTTTGCCCGTAAAAACATGAAATTTACTGAAATGGACCGTTTACCTTGAAAAGGGGGCATTTCCCGTAAAATTACGACAGCAATTCACGAAGAATGCCAGTGAATTTACAATTTTCATTTACAGTGCTAGAATATCGAACGCAACGTGATTTACTTTATACCGGTTATCATTGATCCGAGGATGTTACACAAACTGTCAGAATTTAAAAAATTAAATTAGATGGCAAGACTTTTTTTTTCTTTTTTGTTAATTTTAACGAAGTATCTCTAAAAACGGAAAGTAAATTACTCCATATTTGTGTATAAAAAAAGGAGAAATAAAATAGATCTGTATATTTTTTACACCATTTTCTCATTAAAACTGAAAAACAGAATTGATTTTCACTTTGAATAGATGGTGAAAACAAAATCTTGATTTCAGTAAATTATCCGAAAAATAAAAACATATTTTCACATATTCAAACTTCATGAATCAATTTATTCTGGAGAACAAAAATTGCCTGTCAACATACTGTCATTTAGAAAATAAGATTTGTTTCAGATATACATTAAACCAAGGAGGCAGAACTGAATTTAAAGAAAAAGCATGTACTATTTCCAATTAATGTTTATTTGAAGGATGGCTGTTAAAACGTTTCACAAAGGCGTTAAAAGTAAAATTGTTTATCAGGTAAAATTGACATTTGTTTTTACCCAATTCGTCTATTTCCACGATTTTATTTGGCCCTCCTTTTTGCATTGGTTGCAATTTCATTTTCGTGATTATTTGGCGCAAAATTTCACTTTTTAAAGACTGAGTTATGTCAAGGTCCCTATAAAAAAAAAAATACCGTATTGTCGCCTATGAAATGTGATAAATAGTTAGTTAATTTTAACGTTTTTAATTATCGGGAGTGAAATATTTTCTTAATTAATGTATTTATTCTTCTTTTAATGTTGCGTGAACGAAGTCACGGGTAACAGCTAGTAATATTATAAATCTGATTGTGTGCAAATGTTAGGCTGAAGCCAGCGTCAAAATGGAGCATTTAATTATACTGTATCTTTGCATATAAGTTGATTATAACCCTCAAATGAATATAGGCTGGTTTTTGTTTATTTTATATCAATATTTTTCTTAAAAATTAAACATTTCATTATTTTCTTACAGAATAAATGGACATTTTTTCGTATATTTTAAAATGGTTGGTTGGTTTGGCCCAAAGGGCCCGGTTTTGCAGCTTATTTTTAAATGGTTAAATTTATTTTACCGTTGCTAATACTTTATCGTTTCCAATATAAAATAAACCTCTGAGTAATAATTTTTAATCAACAATTTATTTTCAATTGAAAATTTTCCACGTGAAAAATGAAAAGGAAATGAATTATTTAAGAATTAAACAGAATATGAAATGATGTCATATTAGACATAAAACGTGCGTTTTCAAATATTTGATAATACAGTAAAACCTCCATAACGGACACTCCCGAATAGCAGACACCTCTATTTAACGGACACTTTTCAAATCCCCACTCCCAAAATCTAAATTTTTGTATGTTTAACCTCTGAATAGCGGACATTCCGAATAGCGGACAGTAGTTTTGGCGATCAAGGAGGAAAAATTATTTTTTAACGAGAAAAAAAATGGAAAAAAGAAAGTAAAAAGGACTCTTTTTCAGAATTTTTTCGAATAAGACTTTGTGTTTCAAAAAGGATGGCTGTATCGTCGAAAAAATGAAAAAGAACGAATCACTATTTTATTATATTGCAATGTATTAGGGGAATTTTAAATTCCACTTATAGTTCAAAAAGCTCCAAAACCCATGTGTTTCTCAAAGAACATCCAATTTAAAAAAATTAGTGTTATAGAGCGAATAAAAAAGCCTGGATAACCATTTTTAACACTTTCCAACCTAGTTGAAAAGTGTTTATGACTTCGGTTTGTCTGGCCGTCTGGCCGTCTGCCGTCTGGCCGTCTGGCCGTCTGCCGTCTGCCGTCTGTCCGTGCTCTAACTCCCGTAAATATGCTCGGATTGCCCTGCAAATTTTATATGTTATAATCGTTATCTATAGCATGTTCCCTATTTCAACGGAAGTGTGTAGCACTTATAGTTTTTTTACAGGGACACTCAAAAGAATTCCGTTACATTGCGGTCTATGGGGAAAAATCATTTGCGGTTTATTTAAATAATGTTTCAATACTTTAAACGCATTGAAATTTATATATATCACTAAGGTGCATTAGAAGAAGCTTAATATGGAATAGGGTGTGCATAGCACTTATACTTACTTTACAGGGACAGTCAAAAGAATTCCGTTACATTACGTCTATGGAGAAAAATCGTCTGCGGTTTATTTAAATAATGTTTCACTATTTTAAACGCATTGAAATTTATATAAGGTTCATTACAAGAGACTTACTACAGAATATTGTGTGTATAGCAGTCATCGTTCATTTACAGGGACACACAAAAGAATTTTCTACTGTATGTCAACAATAATTCCTGGAAGTACGTTTTAAGTTACTGAATGCGATTTTAATTTTAAATCGCTTTTTGTATATTACGTGGTGTGTATAAATTCTGTAGATCCTATACAGGGAAGTACAAAAGTTCGGGAACACATTTCCGTATTATTTAACTCCAGACGGAGAATTTTAAACTGTGCTACGTGTTTCCTAACTGAACTAAAATTTAGCATCCTATGTAGTATATATACAAATCTATAGATCCTATACAGGGCTGAATAAAGTATTCGGATTACTTAGATGTTATCTTTTAGCTTATAAAAGAGTATGATTCGTAAAATTATTTTGGAAGCGTTGGAAAGTGTTACATAATCTATGCTTGACGCATGATTTTTCGTTCTTGTTTTAGTGATTAAATGGTTAACTTCCTTTGATAATAGGATGAAAAAACAGAGAAAAGTTCTCTTGTTTTTGGACAGTGCAACTTCTCATCCAAAACATTTTAAATTGGACAATGTTAAAACTATGCCCCCCCCCCCCCCAACTCCCTACAAAGACAACTTCCGTATGCCAGTCCCTTGGTCAAGGCGTTATACACAATTGTAAAGCCTGGTAGAGAAAGCTTTTATTAAGCCATATTGTTTCGAAGTTTTATTCTATGAATACAGTTGAGAACAGACTAAAATTAGTTAATGTTCCCGATGCTTTCAAATTCGGATTTCTTCATGTGTACAAAACATATAACCGGAATGCTTACGACAATGTTTCAGAAAAGCAGGCTTTATATTAAAAGAAAATGAAACACTTATTTCCGATAGAAATGAAGAACTATCGCAATAAGTGAATTAATGAAATGAATCAGGAGTGAAGAAATACCGAAATGTCCATCAACATTGATGATGACCTGCTGAAAAAGAAACAGTTCACGTAGTCGATTATATTCCTTCAGAATCTTCGACAAAAGCTGACTATTAGTGATATGAATCAGATACTGAAACCAGGGGATGTTTCCTGCAATATCGACATTTTCCGAGAAGCGGCCAAACACAGTGAGCAGTTACACATGTTTTTTTCTTTTTCCAAAAAAAGATTATTCAGAAGGATTAAAACTACTGATAGCATTAAAACGTCTCATAGAAAAACTAACTACATGTAATCGCAAGCAAAAGCAAGCTTTTGTAACAGATTTTTTCGTTAAGAATGTAATAAACAGTGGAAAAATGTATGTACAATTTTATTTCAGTTTTATTGCTTAAAAAAGTTATTTTAATTTCTGATTAATTATATAATAGAAATTCTCAGACATATAAAAGCCAATTAATGAAACGTTAAGCATTTCTCAGCGATTTTGTGAATCTTTGAAGTTTTCCCAATAGCGGACACCTCCGAATAGCGGACAATTTGTGCGCTCCCGAGGTGTCCGTTATTTAGAGGTTTTACTGTAATACAAAGTGCATAAATACGAGTAAGTATGGAAAGCAAGGGAATATGTCATATAGAGAAAAATAAAACAGATTTGTTTTGATGTTGAAATAAAATGATCTTGGGTTATCAAATTATTTGTGATTAATTTCTCTTTTTTTTTAGCCACACACAGGGTGGCTTATTCTTTCAATCTCTATCATTTTTCATGTTTATGAAAAGTCACAGCAATCCATCGTTGCCACAGATTAATCTTGGAAAATGAAACATTTGAAGTTACTTAAAAAATTAATAACTCGAAAAGTATTTGTCACAAAATTGTTTTTCAAACTGCATTAGAATGGTAAAAAATTGTATTTTTCTTGATATAAATTTCAAATCTAATGATTATGTCGTTTTTCAAATATTAGATTTCAAAAATTACAAAACTTCACAATGGAGTACCGTAGCGAAACTTTTACGCGTCAAAAGATAATGATAAAGGCATTGTGACTCGACGTGTATCGTGTATACTGGCCATAGCATGAGTAGCGAATTATAGTAAACTTATTATTCTGTTAAAATATAAAAGTGAATTATGTATATACATTTTTAAAAAATAAAGAAAAACATTTTATCACAAACATCAACAATTTTTTTCTTCTATTTATTCCCTTATTCCAAAGATATCGTTTTATCGTCTGCTGCCATAGCAACATGAATTAAATTTCATTAAAAAAATTGCTCAGTGGTAGAAAAATATTTTTCTAAATCGAATGGTTATTGAACAACTCAACACTATAACAGGGGAATTTTTATTTGTTATTTAGATATTTTTAAAATGTTTGTTGTCATTGCGTTTTTATTCTAAGTTACAGCTAGTTTATTTATTTTTTAAATAAAAGCCGTGTGTGGCAATCTATATTCGGCCTTATAGCAGAATTTTCCCCTCTTGTTCTTTTTCTTTTTCACATGAAAGGAATTATTTTAAATGTACGTAATATATGTATTTTAAATGTATGTGTTGTAAAGTTCTGTGTTTAAATGAAATGAGTGAAAGATTTATATTTTTAATTAATTCAATACGAATGATGGGATAGGTTGGCGATTTATCGTCTGCACACGGCTAACATAAAGATACCATATTTTTAATTTAAATTTTAAAAAGTAATATACAGTGTCTCACATAAGTGATGGGACACTTGTTAGCCACACACAGGGTGGCTTATTCTTTCAATCTCTATCATTTTTCATGTTTATGAAAAGTCACAGCAATCCATCGTTGCCACAGATTAATCTTGGAAAATGAAACATTTGAAGTTACTTAAAAAATTAATAACTCGAAAAGTATTTGTCACAAAATTGTTTTTCAAACTGCATTAGAATGGTAAAAAATTGTATTTTTCTTGATATAAATTTCAAATCTAATGATTATGTCGTTTTTCAAATATTAGATTTCAAAAATTACAAAACTTCACAATGGAGTACCGTAGCGAAACTTTTACGCGTCAAAAGATAATGATAAAGGCATTGTGACTCGACGTGTATCGTGTATACTGGCCATAGCATGAGTAGCGAATTATAGTAAACTTATTATTCTGTTAAAATATAAAAGTGAATTATGTATATACATTTTTAAAAAATAAAGAAAAACATTTTATCACAAACATCAACAATTTTTTTCTTCTATTTATTCCCTTATTCCAAAGATATCGTTTTATCGTCTGCTGCCATAGCAACATGAATTAAATTTCATTAAAAAAATTGCTCAGTGGTAGAAAAATATTTTTCTAAATCGAATGGTTATTAAACAACTCAACACTATAACAGGGGAATTTTTATTTGTTATTTAGATATTTTTAAAATGTTTGTTGTCATTGCGTTTTTATTCTAAGTTACAGCTAGTTTATTTATTTTTTAAATAAAAGCCGTGTGTGGCAATCTATATTCGGCCTTATAGCAGAATTTTCCCCTCTTGTTCTTTTTCTTTTTCACATGAAAGGAATTATTTTAAATGTACGTAATATATGTATTTTAAATGTATGTGTTGTAAAGTTCTGTGTTTAAATGAAATGAGTGAAAGATTTATATTTTTAATTAATTCAATACGAATGATGGGATAGGTTGGCGATTTATCGTCTGCACACGGCTAACATAAAGATACCATATTTTTAATTTAAATTTTAAAAAGTAATATACAGTGTCTCACATAAGTGATGGGACACTTGTGCTTTACAAAAGGAAACTAATCAAATAAATTAAAAAAACATGTACACATTTTTTTGTGGGTGTGTTTCATACTTAAATTTAGTAAAGATTATTACATAACATACATTTTGTCAAAATATTAAAATATTAATTTAATAAAAATACAAATGTTTAGAACGGAACAAAAAATAGCTCACATAAGTGATGGGACACCATTATATATGCAACAAAAATCGTCTGAAATAAGCAATAAAAATATTTTTTGGGGTTTTATTTTTACTTAAAAGCAATTGGCAATAATTTATAAAATCGTCTGCAGTATTTCTCTCCAGTTTGTTTTGGAATTTTTGTGTTTTTTAGCTCTGTGTAGACATGAATGCTAAACGAAAAGAAACTTCGCCTGAAATTCGAAAATTAGTTATTAATTTGCATATTGAACGTGGAAAATCTATTAGAAAAACTGCTGAAACAGTTAACTTGAGTCGTTCAACAGTTTTCAATATCATTAAACGATATAAAAAGAATCATATGATTCAGGATAAAAGAAGACCTGGCCGACCATCAAAGCTATCCAATGGAATAAAGCGAATTATCGTTCGAAATATTAAAAAAAATCCAAGAATTAGTGCTTCAAAAGTTGCTGCTGATTTACAAGCATTATATGGAATAATTGTTAATCCTGAGACTATTAGAAGGGTAATTCGATCTGCTGGATATCACGGTAGAGTAGCCAGGAAAAAATTCTTAAGTGAAAATAATAGAAAACTCAGACTAGCTTTCGCAAAATCCAACATAAATAAGAATTCTGATTACTGGAATAAAGTTATATTTGCTGATGAGAGTAAATTTAATATATTTGGTTCTGACGGTAGAATCTTGGTGTGGAGAAAACCCAGGGAAGAATTTCGCAAACAGAACTTGGTACCAACAGTAAAACATGGTGGAGGAGGAGTTATGGTATGGGGGTGTATGTCGTCCGCTGGAGTTGGTAATCTTGTTTTTATTGACAGTATAATGGATCAGTACAAGTATATTGATATTTTAAAGCAAAATTTGAAATCTTCAGCACGAAAATTGAACCTTCATAACGATTTTAAATTCTACCAGGACAATGACCCCAAGCACACTGCTCTGAACGTTAGACTCTGGCTGCTATATAACTGTCCTGAAATAATAAAAACATCACCACAATCTCCAGACTTAAATCCCATAGAGAATATTTGGCAAGAATTGGAATCAAGAATTCGCAAACACACCATTTCTTCAAAACAACAACTAAAATCGGTGCTTCAAGAAGAATGGGGTAAAATCACTCCAGAAATCACAAAAAAATTAGTCGAATCCATCCCAAAAATATTAAATCATGTTTTAAAAGTAAAAGGAAATCCAACAAAATATTAAAACCTTTTAAAAAGTAAAATTTTTGGATAAATATTTGATGGAAAAGTAAGTGTCCCATCACTTATGTGAGCCATTTTTTGCTCCGTTCTGAACAATTGTATTTTTACTAAATTAATATTTTAATATTTTGACAAAATGTATGTTATGTAATAATTGTTACTAACTTTAAATATGAAACACACCCAAAAAATTTTTGCACATGTTTGTTTATTTATTTTATTGCAGTTTCTTTTTATAAAGCACAAGTGTCCCATCACTTTTGTGAGACACTGTATATATATATATATATATATACAGTGTCTCACATAAGTGATGGGACACTTGTGCTTTACAAAAGGAAACTAATCAAATAAATTAAAAAAACATGTACACATTTTTTTGTGGGTGTGTTTCATACTTAAATTTAGTAAAGATTATTACATAACATACATTTTGTCAAAATATTAAAATATTAATTTAATAAAAATACAAATGTTTAGAACGGAGCAAAAAATAGCTCACATAAGTGATGGGACACCATCATATATGCAACAAAAATCGTCTGAAATAAGCAATAAAAATATTTTTGGGGGTTTTATTTTTACTTAAAAGCAATTGGCAATAATTTATAAAATCGTCTGCAGTATTTCTCTCCAGTTTGTTTTGGAATTTTTGTGTTTTTTAGCTCTGTGTAGCCATGAATGCTAAACGAAAAGAAACTTCGCCTGAAATTCGAAAATTAGTTATTAATTTGCATATTGAACGTGGAAAATCTGTTAGAAAAACTGCTGAAACAGTTAACTTGAGTCGTTCAACAGTTTTCAATATCATTAAACGATATAAAAAGAATCATATGATTCAGGATAAAAGAAGACCTGGCCGACCATCAAAGCTATCCAATGGAATAAAGCGAATTATCGTTCGAAATATTAAAAAAAATCCAAGAATTAGTGCTTCAAAAGTTGCTGCTGATTTACAAGCATTATATGGAATAATTGTTAATCCTGAGACTATTAGAAGGGTAATTCGATCTGCTGGATATCACGGTAGAGTAGCCAGGAAAAAATTCTTCGTAAGTGAAAAGAATAGAAAACTCAGACTAGCTTTCGCAAAATCCAACATAAATAAGAATTCTGATTACTGGAATAAAGTTATATTTGCCGATGAGAGTAAATTTAATATATTTGGCTCTGACGGTAGAATCTTGGTGTGGAGAAAACCCAGGGAAGAATTTCGCAAACAGAACTTGGTACCAACAGTAAAACATGGTGGAGGAGGAGTTATGGTATGGGGGTGTATGTCGTCCGCTGGAGTTGGTAACCTTGTTTTTATTGACAGTATAATGGATCAGTACAAGTATATTGATATTTTAAAGCAAAATTTGAAATCTTCAGCACGAAAATTGAACCTTCATAACGATTTTAAATTCTACCAGGACAATGATCCCAAGCACACTGCTCTGAACGTTAGACTCTGGCTGCTATATAACTGTCCTGAAATAATAAAAACACCACCACAATCTCCAGACTTAAATCCCATAGAGAATATTTGGCAAGAATTGGAATCAAGAATTCGCAAACACACCATTTCTTCAAAACAACAACTAAAATCGGTGCTTCAAGAAGAATGGGGTAAAATCACTCCAGAAATCACAAAAAAATTTGTCGAATCCATCCCAAAAAGATTAAATCATGTTTTAAAAGTAAAAGGAAATCCAACAAAATATTAAAACCTTTTAAAAAGTAAAATTTTTGGATAAATATTTGATGGAAAAGTAAGTGTCCCATCACTTATGTGAGCCATTTTTTGCTCCGTTCTGAACAATTGTATTTTTACTAAATTAATATTTTAATATTTTGACAAAATGTATGTTATGTAATAATTGTTACTAACTTTAAATATGAAACACACCCAAAAAATTTTTGCACATGTTTGTTTATTTATTTTATTGCAGTTTCTTTTTATAAAGCACAAGTGTCCCATCACTTTTGTGAGACACTGTATATATATATATATATATATTGGATGGCAAATGTCAATGATATGCATCGCAAAATTATCCGTATCGAAAATCAGAAAATCTTAATAAAAATAACTATATTTTTTAAAAGAAAGTTGCTTTTCTCATAAAAGCTAAAGATTTAATATGATTGTGTCGAAGTAAAAACATTTTTCCTCTATCATTTTCCCACAATCGAAACACATTTGTAAATCGTCGTTTCGAACCGGAATTTAATTTTACATTTCTTTTAGTTTTAAAATAGGAAAAACTTTGTTGTCTTTTTTAAATATAGCTTTTTTTAAAGTTGTTTAATAATAGATTTTTGTTAAGTCTTGTAGGATAAGAAAAATTGCATAGATTTTAAAGCAATGTTTAAGTAAAATTACAATATTTTTTTAACTTAAAAAACAACAATGGTATCGAAAAGAAAATCGGTTTTACCAACAAATTCGCGTAATGCAAAAGCAAAGAAGAAATCAAAAAGTAATGAATCTTTTCTTCCAGCCGCATTGTGTATACTTGAACAAGCCAATCGTGCCAATTCATAACATTATAAACGTGAAAGCGCGTTCTATATAGTAGATTTTTTTTTACATATAGGTAGAACATTTCCGAGAATAGGAAGGTTAGGGGTCTGTAATTAGGTCCATAGTCAATTTGCGTTTTTTTTTTTAATCAAGTGAAATTTGGCGCAAACTTAAATACATTGTTGTAACCAGATTTGTTTTTTGCGTGGTAAACACTTAATGGTATTTTAGATGATCATTTTCCTGCTCACCTTTGATGTCAACTATGACTGTAAAACATATTAAAAAATATCAGACGATAATTTTCTAATTTTCTTATTGCTTCATGATGTAAATAGACTTCCTGGTTCATACTTTAAACCTGAATTGGTCATGCCATTGTCGTTCAATTTTTATTCCTAATCGTAACCCTAATCGTATCCTATCCTAATCCTGATAATAACTTTAAAGAATATTCTTTGACACGAATATGTAAATTAAATCAGTATCCATAAATGGAATGAATAGAAAATAGAATAAATAGAAATGGCAAAATAAAATAACAAGAAAGTACATTTATTCGACACCTAACACTAGAGAAAGAGTAAAAAATTTCAAGCGCATGAAATAAATCAAAATAATCCTACAGTGTCTCACAAAAGTGATGGGACACTTGTGCTTTATAAAAAGAAACTGCAATAAAATAAATAAACAAACATGTGCAAAAATTTTTTGGGTGTGTTTCATATTTAAAGTTAGTAACAATTATTACATAACATACATTTTGTCAAAATATTAATATATTAATTTAGTAAAAATACAATTGTTCAGAACGGAGCAAAAAATGGCTCACATAAGTGATGGGACACTTACTTTTCCATCAAATATTTATCCACAAATTTTACTTTTTAAAAGGTTTTAATATTTTGTTGGATTTCCTTTTACTTTTAAAACATGATTTAATCTTTTTGGGATGGATTCGACTATTTTTTTTGTGATTTCTGGAGTGATTTTACCCCATTCTTCTTGAAGCACCGATTTTAGTTGTTGGTTTGAAGAAATGGTGTGTTTGCGAATTCTTGATTCCAATTCTTGCCAAATATTCTCTATGGGATTTAAGTCTGGAGATTGTGGTGGTGTTTTTATTATTTCAGGACAGTTATATAGCAGCCAGAGTCTAACGTTCAGAGCAGTGTGCTTGGGGTCATTGTCCTGGTAGAATTTAAAATCGTTATGAAGGTTCAATTTTCGTGCTGAAGATTTCAAATTTTGCTTTAAAATATCAATATACTTGTACTGATCCATTATACTGTCAATAAAAACAAAATTACCAACTCCAGCGGACGACATACACCCCCATACCATAACTCCTCCTCCACCATGTTTTACTGTTGGTACCAAGTTCTGTTTGCGAAGCTCTTCCCTGGGTTTTCTCCACACCAAGATTCTACCGTCAGAACCAAATATATTAAATTTACTCTCATCAGCAAATATAACTTTATTCCAGTAATCAGAATTCTTATTTATGTTGGATTTTGCGAAAGCTAGTCTGAGTTTTCTATTCTTTTCACTTACGAAGAATTTTTTCCTGGCTACTCTACCGTGATATCCAGCAGATCGAATTACCCTTCTAATAGTTTCAGGATTAACAATTATTCCATATAATGCTTGTAAATCAGCAGCAACTTTTGAAGCACTAATTCTTGGATTTTTTTTAATATTTCGAACGATAATTCGCTTTATTCCATTGGATAGCTTTGATGGTCAGCCAGGTCTTCTTTTATCCTGAATCATATGATTCTTTTTACATCGTTTAATGATATTGAAAACTGTTGAACGACTCAAGTTAACTGTTTCAGCAGTTTTTCTAATAGATTTTCCACGTTCAATATGCAAATTAATAACTAATTTTCGAATTTCAGGCGAAGTTTCTTTTCGTTTAGCATTCATGACTACACAGAGCTAAAAAACACAAAAATTCCAAAACAAACTGGAGAGAAATACTGCAGACGATTTTATAAATTATTGCCAATTGCTTTTAAGTAAAAATAAAACCCCAAAAAATATTTTTATTGCTTATTTCAGGCGATTTTTGTTGCATATATAATGGTGTCCCATCACTTATGTGAGCTATTTTTTGCTCCGTTCTAAACATTTGTATTTTTATTAAATTAATATTTTAATATTTTGACAAAATGTATGTTATGTAATAATCTTTACTAAATTTAAGTATGAAACACACCCACAAAAAAAATGTGTACATGTTTTTTTAATTTATTTGATTAGTTTCCTTTTGTAAAGCACAAGTGTCCCATCACTTATGTGAGACACTGTATATATACTAACAAAAATATGTAAATTTAGATCATCAGATTTGTGTCGTCGGTATTTATTTGCTTATAGTGTTCTTGACGCGATAGAGAAAATATCGAGGTTTAATTGGGCAGAATTTAAAGTACTGTCTAGCAACCTTTATTTACATTTTAGAATCGCCTCAGATTGTTATATCTTTGTGAAATATCTATCAATGTATAAAATCCACAAGAAGTTTGTTCACCATTTACGCTACTTAGCGTGAAGCACTTAATTTAATATATACATAAACAAGATAATGTAGTAAGAAATATATAACATATGTCTATGCAAATAGACAATATAATAATGCCCATTTAGCAATGCACACATATACAAATTGTACACCAAATACCACCTAAAATGCACTGTTGTATAGAAGAATTCTGCCAGTGTTGTTTTTCGTTTTACGAAGAGGAATTCCTCGATTTTCACGATTTTACTTGGTCCTCCTTTTTTCATTAGCTGCAGTTTCATTTTCGCGATTGTATATAATATTTGGCATGAAATTTCACTTTTTTAAGACTGGGTTAAGTCAAGGACCCTATTGCAAAGAAATACCGTATGGTCTCCTATAAAATGTGATAAAGCTTTGGTTAATTACATATGTTGTTAATAATCAAGTGAAATGTTTTACTAAATTAATGCATTTATTCTTTTTTTAATGTTACGTGAACGAAGTCACGGGTAACAGCTAGTTATGCAATATAGTCTATGGCGTGTCCCTGTTTAAATGAATTATAAATGCTACTCACACTATTTTGTGTAGAAACCAAGCTGAAGTGCGCATAATTAATGCACTTCACTTTCAAGCGTAAAAAAGTATATATTAAATATTACATATATTTTTATGTTTACGGAAGATGTTATCGCTCAACTTTAATAACGCATGCCAATTTCATAAGGCACTCATCAAACAACTGTCTTCGGACAGTAATGCAATTATGCAATATAGTCCATGGCGTGTCCCTGTTTAAATGAATTATAAATGCTACTCATACTATTTTGTGTAGAAAAAAGTTGAAATGCATATAATTAATACACTTCACTTTCAAGCGGGAACATGCTACAATGAATCTCAATAACACGTATCAATTTTATTCCACTCTATGTATTTTTACCAAAGTTAAAGCACTGCCCACAGACGATAATACACTCGAATTATTTAGTTCAGAACCGTATTAAATTATCTATATATTTTTATCCATACCACATATTGTACTAAAATTTCATTTAGCTAAAAAACGCATAACAAAACTCTTTTCAAGCAGATAACAACCATTGTCAGCAATGTATCCACATATTTTACTACAACCAGTATATGATTTTTTTTTATATTATTCGAACAAGATACTTTATTAAAATTTAATTCACATAAATATCGGGAAAGAGATTAAAAAGTACTCTCATCAACTACCTTCTTATACGTCAGTGCCTTCGAACAATTTTTTTTCTAGCTTGTATATATATAGAATGTATAAACATTCCTTGATATACGAAAATTTAATTAAGCATGAAAATGAATGACGCAATTGAAAGCGCCCTGTCAGTAGTTATCATTCGCAATTCGTAGACGAAAGTATATTTGAATTATTTTGTGCAGCCCTGTAAAACAAAATTAAATCTAACATGCATTGTTTTATTTTAAAAATATTATTGGCACCGCATATATCAGAATCTCAATTATCAAAGAAATAGTATAGTATCGGGGACACGCACATCAAACAATTGCAGTTATTCATTTATATTTTTACGTTTCCCTGTAGATGAATAATAAATGTCTAGCACACCATCTTTTCATAAAAACTTATAATAATGTATATCAACAATGTATATAATTTTCGCAATGTTGAAAGCAGGGCATCTCATGTCAAATAAAATGTAGTACTTCTAACAATTATCGCACATCGAAAGCGATGGATCCGATGACTTTTGTGAAGTCCTGTACATGGACAACAAATACTGCTCAAACCATTTTTGATTGGGGCCGTGTTAAAGTGAACTTGAAGATCATATATCGATTTTATATCCAACAAGAACGAAAAATCATGCGTCAAGCATAGATTATGTAACACTTTCCAACGCTTCCAAAATAATTTTACAAATCATACCGTTTAATAAGCTAAAAGATAACATCTAAGTAAACAATTTGGAAAACGCATAACATATTTAAAAACATAATTTTAGGAATTTCCAACATATACAATATTCGGGAAAATATCCAAATACTTTTATTCAGCCCTGTATAGGATCTATAGATTTGTATATATACTACATAGGATGCTAAATTTTAGTTCAGTTAGGAAACGCGTAGCACAGTTTAAAATTCTCCGTCTGGAGTTTCTGTCAATAAACGGAAATGTGTTCGCGAACTTTTGTGCTTCCCTGTATAGGATCTACAGAATTTATACACACCACTTAATAGACAAAATGCGAATTAAAATTAAAATCACGTTCAATAACTTAAAACGTACTTCCAGGAATCATTGTTAACAGACAGTAGAGAATTCTTTTGTGTGTCGCTGTAAATGAACGATGACTGCTATACACACAATATTCTGTAGTAAGCGTTTTGTAATGCACCTTAGTGGTATATCAATTTCAATGCGTTTAAAATAGTGAAACATTATTTTAAAAAACCGCAGACGATTTTTCTCCATAGACGTAATGTAACGGAATTCTTTTGACTGTCCCTGTAAAGTAACTATAAGTGCTATGCACACCCTATTCCATATTAAGCTTCTTCTAATGCACCTTAGGGATATATATAAATTTCAATGCGTTTAAAATAGTGAAACATTATTTAAATAACCCGCAAATGATTTTTCCCCCATAGACCGCAATGTAACAGAATTCTTTTGAGTGTCCCTGTAAAAAATCTATAAGTGCTACACACTTCCGTTGAAATAAGGAACATGCTATAGATAACGACAATAACATATAAAAAATTGCAGAGCAATCAGAGCATATTTACGGGAGTTAGAGCACGGACAGACGGCCAGACAAACCGAAGTCATAAACACTTTTCAACTAGGTTGGAAAGTGTTAAAAATAGGAATTTTCCCTTTTTAATTATATTAACCTTCAATAGATGGCGAGATCATCGAATTAATTTTTAGCTTGTTGTCAGTCCAAATCTAGCCTGCATTTAGCTTGAAAAAACGGTCACACTGGTCACACTGAATAAGACGCCAAACTGTGGAACTCGAGCGCTCACAGCTGGTCTTATTTTTCTTTTGACAAAGTGGATTCTCAGATTGAAATTATGCTCGATGAAAACAACACGAAACAGTGAAATATACATGAAAGTGCTTAATGCAATTATTAAAATGACCAGAGGGCCCGTGCGAGGATTTCGCACTGAAATCTAATATTTTTTAGTTACTGCTCTATTATCCCGTCGACCACTTTTCGTAACAAAAAACTATCGCCAAACTGTAAGATTAAACGCCAAAAATGCAGTCCCATTCAGGGTCGGACTGGGCCAGGGGAAAGGGCGCAGACCTTGGATTTTCAGAGGGCGCGAAAATGTTAAATAACTCATGTCAATCTTACTTATTTTTTCTGTGTTTTACTTGACAAGAGATAACACATTCGCATAGCACTAAGTAAGAAAATTGTTTAATATAATTGGGTTGTCCGGCAAGTTCGTGCCGGTTGGGAAAATCAATTCGTACCGGAAAATTCAACCCGTTAATTATTATACATTTGAATCGAATTTAATGTCTAATACTTAAATGGTAGAATTTTCCGGTACTATTTGATTTTCCCAACCGGCACGAACTTTCCGGACAACCCAATAATATTATTGAGTCTAGAAAGACGACTTCGCTATATTCCTCGTGTATGTTTGATGTTCCATCAAATCTTTACAATGCTACACAATTTTCCAAAACATGTTATGTAATGTTAAAAAACGCTAGAAAGTTGAAAATAGTAGTTGAACACATTGTAGTAGATTGACTGTAGGTTACGGCTTTCCTACTTCAGCTTTTTTGTCAGTAGAAGATGCCTTACAAAGTCATGGGAAAAAAGTGATCACCCTTACTAATTATCCTGCAAATAAGATATAAAAAAACATAGGTACCAATTTATTGGGAATAATATCTACTATTAAATTCTATTCATAAATTTTGTTTCGGGGATTGTCTACATATTAAAAAAAATGCACGAACCATGATTTTTCAAATGGTAAAACCTACTTTTGACACTCTCTTTGAGTTCCCTGGATCAAGGTAACTTGGGAATATACTTCTCTTAAATCTCCATAGCCTTATAAAAGAAAATGTGTTAGGGGTTTGTCTAAAAATTTCGAAAAATAAAATTAAAATCCTACAAGAAAAAGTAATGAAAACATTCATTTAGACACCAGTAAATTATATAGGAATTTTAAATTTATAATTAACTTTCTTTCTATAAAAGTAAATACAGCAAAATGTTTCAGGTAATATATTACGATTTATTTTTTGTGGATCTTTTGAAAACAGAAGAAGGTTTTCTATATCTCGAAAACTAATTATTCAAATGAGATGTAAACTTACACACTAGTGATTTTTTTATACAAAAATTAATGCAATTCACGATTTATAATTTTTTAATGTGAATTTATTAATAACTTTAAAAAAAATGTCTTTGAATACAACAAAAGCCTGGAATATGTTTAGGTCAATTAAGTGTATTTCATTAAAAAATTAATAAAAATTCAATCGGATGATTTTTATAAGTTTGTCAAATGTATTTAACATTAGCATCCTCAAACTTTAAACTCTTCTAATTCTATGAATATTTAAGATAAATACTATAAACTATACCTTTCCGCCAGCTGTCTCGATCCAAGGAACTCAAATGGGGTTAAAAAATGCGTGTTATGGTTTTAAATTCAAAGTTGGTATAATATTTAATATGTAGACGACTCCTGAAACATTATTTATGCATAGCATTAATTAGTAGACATTATTTCCAATCGATTGATACCTATAATTTTTTTTACAAATATTTTTACAGGAATTAGTAGGAGGGGATCGCTTTTTTTTTTTTTTTGTCCAGGACTTTAAATTAACACTTTAGTCTAGCTTGATTTTTTTTTTGTCCAGGAGTGTAAATTAACACATTAGTCCAACTTGGTATATCCATAGTCGTGTCCATTAACAACAACAAAAATAACATTGCTTTACTTTTTTAGCAATTTCAGATTTTATTACAAGCTTAACGATATATATATATATATATGTATATTACCGTCATCTTTCTGTGAGTTACGACTCTTCCCTTATATATATATATATTTTTACTCAAGCAAGACAGAATTATTGGGATATCATTAGTTCATTGTTTTCTAGCTTCGTTAGCCAACGATTGAGTTTGGCAGTCTTGCGATTGGCAGTTTGGCGATTGACATTGGCCAAAGATTTTTCTATTAGTTGGACCAACAGCTAACACTGCGTCTGAGTCAACGTTTGGCTGATCTTTGGTCTAAAGATATGAGTTGCCATTTGACCAACAGTCATGTTTACTGGAAAAAAACTGCGCTAATAATAACAATAAAATATGATAATAATTGACCTTATTTTAATTAGAAACTTCAACTAATTTGTCGATTTTTTTAGGCAAAAATTAATTATGCTTCTAGAATTACTGATTAAAATTGCTAAATATTTGTTTTTTCTTTAGCAAAGTAGTATATTTAAATGGGATCTCTGCAGGTGTCTACCTCATCACACACACACAGAAAAAGATTTAATATGCAAACTTCGTTCAAAAAATATTTATATCTAAAACAAAAATGTACTTTCTGTATGGAAATGGAAATAGAAATTCTGAAGTTAAAACTCATGCTTGATTTTTATTTTATTTCATTTATTTATTTATTTATATATTTTTGGAAAAAGTACCACACATTATAGCAGTATTTGAATGTTGAACTATATGATGAATGTATGATGTATTACTGTTTGTATGTAAATGCGGAAAGAACACTTACTTGTGAAAATAATATTAGACTTGAAGCATTTGACCTAAGGAGAGACAGGAGGGGGAAGAGGTATTTTATCTGCTTTAAAAATTACTTTATGCATCCGTTAAATACTGAATTGATATCGCACTATAAAAAAGTTTCTATTGAAAAGATAGATCGGAAATAGCTATTAGTAGTCTTAAATCACTGAAATAATTGAGTAAATTTACTTTTTTCAGAACACTCTTACCATGATTTGCAAATTTTTTATCACAATTAGAGATCAAGGGAAATATTTAAGTTTCCATAATTGAAATAAATCCCCCGGGGATTGCAATCCTGTAAGCTACAGGATTTTGCAGTCAGCGTTTTTTTTTTTTTTTTTTTAACCTACAATAGTTTCTGAATAGTAATCATCGCTTTATTAAATGATCGATTTTTCTGTGATGAAATAAAGTAATTTTTTATTGAAAATACATACCAGAATTTTCTATTAGTTATTTAATTACAGAAATGCTGTTATTAAATATATCTAAGATTACTATCCGAAAAATATAATAGGTTTTTTTAATTAAAAAAAAAAAAAAAAAACGCTGGCCGCGGGAATCTGCAGCTTGTAGAATTGCAATCCAGAAATGTGATCGAGGTTGTATTCCTCGAAAAGAAAGAGTATGTTTTCCAGTCAACAACAAAATCCACACAAAACGTTTTGGTTTTCTAATATTTATCTCTCTTTCTTTTATCAAACTGTTTTTCGAAAAGCATACTTTCGATTATAGGGACATTCAGGGCCGGCTTTAAAGGGGCGCAAGTTCGGTGACCAATGTTGAATTCAGGCGGTGGCGGCCTGGGGGGGACATCATCCCTCTGAGCCTGGAAATGTCCCCCCCCCGGAAGATTTGAGATTTTATGCTTTCAATGGGCAAAAAGTGGAATTCCCCCCCCCCTGGAGCTACAGAAATCCCTCCCGGACAAAAGTGTCTGAATTCAACACTGTGGGTGACCGCCCTGGGTTGACCGCCTAATAGCTAAGGGACGGAAAATTTCCAAAATATTTAGCCTAAATGTAAGATCTAAAACATATTATTTTAAGAACCAATGAAAAAATTTCTGGCAGGGCGCGGGAGTAATACCTGGGCGTAGTATCCACAGCGCGCCAGGGCTTTTAAAACTTTCCCTATGAACAAGATCTTAAATAGTACGCAAGAAGATTCCTCAATAGTATGCAAACACGTCTGCTTTGGTTTCCTATTCAGGAAATTCCTTCGATGTATCTTCAATTTCTTCATGATAATAAAAATCTCTCTCTTTTGACATTTGTCTTAATTGATGATTATTCGTAAGAAAATTATCCAAATTTAGTACAATAATCAGAATGTATGCTTATAGCCAGGGGAAAACATTGCAGTGGCTTAGGGGCGCAAAATTTTCCCTGGCTGAGGGCGCACCGGCCCTCGGGCCAGTCCGAGCCTGTTACTTGATATCAGAAGCATTATACGTGTTTGTTACGTCATCAAGTGGTTTTTAACGCGACATTTGTGTGTATTTTTCATTATGTTTTACTGATTTATTAGTTATTTCATTCGTTAAAATAATTGTGTCCTTAAATTCTGACATTTTATTTATTTTGATATTCCAATGGCAACGTTCTCCCGTTTATTTGGCGATAGTTTTTTGTTATGAAAAGTGGTCGACGGGATAATAGAGAAGTACCATTTTTTATCAATATGTAATATTTCTTAGATGCAGGTTTAAACATCTAAAGAAAAAGAAAGGATAAAAATATCTGCAAACAACATTTAGTTTTTAGTCAAGCTAGAATATCATCTAATTTATTCCATCAAAGTTATAGTAAAAACTGATCCAAGATTGCAAAATGCACGCACGAGAAAAAAATTAACAATCGTAAGAACTAAAATAACTTCTTAAAACACCATCAAAAACTTTAAAATGCGCTAGGCCTTTCGAAAGAACTGGGTCTTTCTTCGTCAGGCGCAAAAAGACGTGCGTCTACTATGAAAGCAGCAGCAAGACTTCTGATGGTTAAGCTAGAAACTTAATTACAAATTTGGCTTAAACTATTATTCGGAAATAGCGGTAGCCTCTACTCATAAATTTAGTTTAATGTTATAAAGCGTGTCTATTAAGTTAATTATAATGTTTGGAATCACTTGCGTTCAAATCGGAAAGATAGTTGCTAAGATATGGAAACGAGGAATAGTTAGAGAAAACTTTGAAGGAGGGGGGGGGGGATGTTCAAGTGACCTTCAGCACATAACTAATTAGGAGGATCACTATACATCTTTAAAGATTGATTCATTTGGTTAAGCTAGGAACTTAATTTGAAATTTGGCTTAGGCTACTATTCGAAAATACTGATAATTGCTTTTTAGAAATACACCTTGAAGCAATGGATACTGATTTTTACGATAATTTAGTAAAAATGGAACTAAATGGAGAAGTTCGGAAAATTAATACTGAGAAACTGAGATTTAAAATAGCGGTATTCTGTATATAAAACAACAATTAAATGCTGCGGGTGAAGCTAAAAATGTTAAATGTAATTAGACCCTTACCCCTCGCCATTCCCGCAAATAATCTGTTAAATAAAGTTTTCTGTATTTAATAGTCTCTATCATAATAACATATGTCCTGTTTTAAAAAAACCTTAAACCCATATAATTATAATGAAGAAAACTGTGCCTAGAAATGTCTTAAACAGGTGGCGTTTGTGAATTGTTATTGAAATAAGGCACAGTTAGAGAAAATAATCATGAGTGAGATGCCGGGTGAAGGGGATGTTCAAGTGTCCTTCAGAAAATGACTAATTAGGAGGACTACGACGCATCTTTAAAAATTCGTTCGTTTGCTTAAGCTAGGAACTTAATTACAAATTTGCATTAAACTATTATTCAGAAATAGTGGTAACCGCTACACATAAATTTAGTTTAATGTTATAAAGGGTGACTATTAAGTTAATTATAATGTTTGGAATCACTTGCGTTGATATCGGAAAGATAGTTGCTGAAATGCCGGGTGAGATGCCGGGTGAAGGGGATGTTCAAGTGTCCTTCAGAAAATGACTAATTAGGAGGACTACGACGCATCCCGGCACAAAATTTTTCATAATTTCATCTAAATTTCCATTTTAAAAAAATCATAAGTGTGCCATCGTTTTTATTTCTTTTAGGACTTTTGTTTGCACACAGTATCAGATTGGTTTTATAATTTAATATCAATAACATCATTAATTAGTAGACTTTTTATCATCATTTTCTAGTAATTGATGTACTGTTTTTGTCAGATCATTCAATTTTATCATACTGCACATTTATTCGGAAAGTGACACAACTGAAAAAATGTGATATTTGAGATATTAATACGATAAAATGACAAAATTATATCTCAATAAAATTATGTTAATAAAACTATTGTTTATTATAAATTGTATATTATAAAACTATTGTTAAAAGCACATTTTAATAGATAATGGAAAATCATTTTTTTTTTTCTTTACTCCTGGAACCATTTTTCAATTTTCTGGAAAACGTAATTTTTTTTAGTTCACACTTTTCGAATAAGCGTGCAATATGTAAACAAATAAAGCTAGCATCAGTAAATCAACCAGTCTAAGGGGGCACGAAAAATTAAAAGTGCCCTGGGCACAAAAAACCTGCTAGTCGAGCCCTGGCTGAGATATGGAAACGGGGAATAGTTAGAGAACACTTTGAAGGAGGGGGTGGCGGCGAATGTTCAAGTGACCTTCAACAAATAACTAATTAGGAGGATCACTATACATCTTTAAAGATTGATTCCTTTGGTTAAGCTAAGAACTTAATTTGAAATTTGGCTTAGGCTATTATTCGGAAATACTGGTAATTGCTTTTTAGAAATGCACCTTGAAGCAATGAATGCTGATTTTTACGATAATTTAGTAAAAATGGAACTAAATGGAGAAGTTCGGAACATTATTATTGAGATATTACTGAGAAACTGAGATTTAAAATAGCGGTATTCTGTATATAAAACAACAATTATACGCTACGGGTGAAGCTAAAAATGTTAAATGTAATTAGATCCCTACTCCTCGCCATTCCTGCAAATATATAACAAACCAGAGGGCCCGTGCGAAGATTTCGCACTGAAATCTAATATTTTTTAGGTACTTCTCTATTAACCCGTCGACCGCTTTTCATAACAAAAAACTACCGCCAAACTGTAAGATTAAACGCCAAAAATGCAGTCCCATTTACTTGATGTGAGAATCATTATGCGTGTTTGTTACGTCATCTAGTGGTATTACATTCGACATTTGCGTGTATTTTTCATTATGTTTTACTGATTTAGTAGTTATTTTATTAATTAAAAAAAACAATTGTGTCCTTAAATTCTTATATTTTATTTATTTTTTGATATTCCAATGGCAACGTTCTCCCGTTTATTTGGCGATAGTTTTTTGTTATGAAAAGTGGTCGACGGGATAATAGAGAAGTATCATTTTTTATCAATATTTAATATTTATTAGATGCAGGTTTAAACTTCTAAAGAAAAAGCAAGGATAAAAATATCTGCAAACAACATTTAGTTGTTAGTCAAGCCAGAATATCATCTAATTTATTCCATCAAAGTTAGACTAAAAACTGATCCAAGATTGCTAAAGGCACGCGTGAAAAAAAAAAATTAACAATCGTATTTTGACTCCATTAGAGGATGACGTCATCCGCTTCGGGAAAACCATGGAACTTATAAATCTAAACATTTCAATTTCAATTTCGCTTTTTAATCATAAGTATAAAATAAACCCGTGCGCTGTTTTTTATAATAATTGCTATGAGCATCATATAATGTGGTATTTTATTTTTTTGGCAACAATAGTTTCAGGAAAACCTTTCATTTCTTTCATGAAAACAATGCCGATTTATTTTTTTAATTTCAGCAAATTTTAATCAAAAACATGTTTTAACGAATTGTTAAGTGGCCTATGTGAGAAGCCTGTTCTAAGACCTTTCAGGTATCTCATTCGTTGTTCTGCGTTTCATATTTTCTGAGTAAAAGGGATGTTGACAGGAGAAATAATATATAAGGATAATCTGTTAAATAAAGTTTTCTGTATTAACAGTCTAAATCATAATAATATATGTCCTGTTTTAAAAAAACCTTAAACCCAGGTAATTATAATGAAGAAAAACGTCCCTGGAAATGTCTTAAACAGGTGGCGTTTGTGTAATTTGCCGTGAGTAGATGGCGCTACATTAGCTTGGCTATATGCAGGTAACTGCAATCCATGTTGGCACTATTTCGTTATAAGTCCTTATCTATGCATCGTTAGTCTGATTTATTTAATGTGTTCTGAGAAGATATTCTACACAACCAACCAACCGAAGAAAAAAAGCATATTTTTAATGAGTTCTTTGTGCATTTTAATTAATATTTCAGAAAGTAACTAAAATATTAAAATTCTGATGTAATGATGCACCAGGAGAGGGTTTGGACTACCTAAATCTAAATTTCCAGCCTTCTAGGTGGGCTAGATTTTCCTAGCCATCGCCAACAGACACACACACAGAGCGAAACTTTCTTTTATTAGTATAGATTACCGTACTACCATAATTTTACCTAAATTTCCAAAGAAACTTTGGAGATGTTTTAATTTGTGCAGGAAAAAGCATCATGACTTCGGCCAATTTTTACAGCAAAGGAAAGGTGCTAAACATGGATGAGTAGAGCTTAGCAGCTGGTAAGCTCGGTTCGCGAGCAACTAATCAGAGTCTGCTAATTATACCGCTCCCCTTCTGTAAGGCTCCTACAATTATAGTAGCCCTACCCTTCTGTTTTTTGTCACGTTGGAAGGCTTTCCACTCGTTCACTGTGACTGGTTGTTTTCAAACTAAACTTTCCAGGTACTAACGTCTCGTACGTAACTACTTGGAAGAGAAAATTTAATCTTTAGCAGCGGGCATTCTATTTTTTGAGAGTGAAAGAATATATGCCATTTTTTAAAAATAAAAGAAAATATTTTCTTTTCTTTTTTTGCTTGTTAGAAATTTAAAAATTCAAGGACTACCATTACATTTTTGAAAATTTTCCATCACTTTTAAGCACTTGAAAATATTTCCAGCACTTTTCATTCCTTGAAAATGAATCTTTTTTTTCCCCAGCACCCCAGTGGCAGAACTATCTTCAAGTGTCTGCAACGCTAATAATGTTTTCAAAAATAGTCTGCAATACGCAATATATCATATAAACCGATTCTTGTTGCTGTTGTAGTTGTAGTGCTAATTAATTAAGGCATCTGTATTTATCAGCCTTTCTGAGTAAAAAAAAAAATCTGAAATACACAGCAAATACTCTAATAGGTTACAGTAGAGGGGGGGGGGGGGAGGGGAGAAAATCCCCTCTCGTCAATAATTATTCTTGTTGCAGGTCGAATTAACTCTGCTTTTGATTCGAGTTGATTTCAGGGTTCAGGCTGAGTGTAGATTCTTGCAAATTGGGTTCTGGTTAACCCGATTTTTCAAAAGTTAGTTCAGTATATTGTTTCAGATTAAAAACTATGCCTATATTAATAAGCATAGAAGTTTGTGTGTCTGCTGTTTTCTAAAGGAATGCTGCATCTTTCCCGGGACTATTTCACAAAATTCACGTTTTTTTCGTGAACCTTTGACGAAATTAGCGTTTCTTTTTACCCCCGTGATCCTTTGGCGAAATTCACGTTTTTTTCGTGGCCCTTCGACGAAATTCGCACTTTTTCTGCGATCCTTCGACGAAATTAGCAGTTTTTTCCACGATTCTTTTACGAAATTAGCATTTTTTCTGTGGCCATTTGACGAAATTTGCGTTTTCTCTGTGGCCCTTTGATGAAATTCGCATTTTTCCTACAATCCTTCAACAAAACTCATGTTTTTTTACAGTCTTTTGACGAAAATCAAGTTTTTCCGAGACCCTTTGACGAAATTTGCGTTTTTATCGCAATCTGTCAACGAAATTAGCCATTTTCCCAGATCCTTTGATGAATTTCGCGGTTTTTCTTTGGCCTTTGGACAAAATTCGCTTTTTTTCCGCGATCTTCCGACGAAATTTACCGTTTTTTCGAGATCATTTGACGAAATTTTCCGTTTTTTTTATATCCTTTGACGAAATTTACCGTTTTTTAGCGATCCTTCGACGAAATATGCCGTTTTTTCGCGATGTGTCGGCAGAATTCTCCGACGACGAAATTTGCCGTTTCTTCGACGAAATTGACTGTTTTTTCGTGATCCTTCGACGAAATTAACAGTTTTACCACGATCCTTTGATGAAGTTGAGTTGGCGTTTTCTCCGTAACCCTTTGGCAAAATTCGCATTTTCCTGCGATCCTTTAACGAAACTCGTGTTTTTTTTTATGGCCTTTAGACAAAATTCACGTTTTTTCACGGCCTTTTGACTAAATTTGCGTTTTTTTCGCGATCTTTAAATGAATTTCGCGTTTTTCCGCGATTCTTTGAAGAAATTCGTCGTTTTTTCACGATCCTTCGACGAAGTTTGCCGTTTTTTCGCGTAATTTACACGCTATAGCGCGTCCGCGGCATCACTGTATGTTTTTAGTCTGCAAGTGCCCTAAAGTCTGCGACGCCCGTCGCAGCGTCGCGTACATTCTGCCACGGGGCCCAGAACTTTTTCTATACTTTCTAAAATGTAAGAACCATGGTCTTACTGCCCCCATTTGCCTTTTGACCTGCTACTGCCACTATGGAAGGCTCCAGCACCTACTGGGGGTGGTACTATCCCCGTCAGGAACCTATTTTCTACACCATCAATGTTTGGTTCTTATCACTTTGCAGTTTAGTTTAAGAAGCTGGTACTTACCATTTCTTTTATCTGAAGCCTGTCTGCTATTTTACTTCAAACATTTGTTTTAATGAGTCAGCCACATTTCATTTTATTCCCCCAGCAGTTACTGGTTTACCTTGTATGCAACTATCCTCTGGTCTCTTTTTTGAGTAAAGCATTTTCCTGGCCCACCAATAAATGGCATAGGCTGTCTGCACTGAAGGCCTTTTTGCTCTATGCAGCACGCCAGATTCATTGTTTCCTAAGAGGTTTCTAATTGAAGGGAGGAGTACTTTTTTGGTATGTGCAGTCTTCATTATTTACATATTAACTCCATCCATTTCAGAAGTTTTCTCACTAACTGTTAGCATTAATGCAATCTTGCAATTTATGCACATTTTGGGGAACAGGTGGCTTGTGGACAACATTCTTTACACAACATCATAAAAGAAAAAAAAAATTACACTGTGAAAACATCCTGTAGCAAGCTTAAATGAGGTTGAAGTCCGCAGAATAATGAAGGATGCTCAGATTAAGCATTTGTGAATTAACTTTATGATAACCATTGCAATTTAAACTTAGATTGTTACACTACCTATGTATGAAATTATATCTGATTTTAACAATTTATGAATAAAATATAATGATTTGAAATCATTCATGTCATTTTGAAACATGTGGTACATGATAAATGATATGAGCTAAAGCATTAATAAGCTGAAATTTTATACATAAAAAAATATAACAACAATTTCATTTAAAAACTACATTTATTTCAGATGTAGATATACATTATATTTATTTCAAAATATGAAATTACAATAGACTCACGATTTTACAATCCCTGATTTAGTGACCCTTCATGATTTAGCGACCATTGGATCAGGTCCCGACCGTTTCCCAATACTCACAATCTTTTTCAAAGCTCATTTTAACAACCCATAAATAATTCGGATCTTGATTTAGCAACATTTCTGAGAACATGAAATGTTATGAATAAACAGTGCATTGCATTCAACTTTTCAGAAGCATAAAAAAAATCAAGTAACCAAACATTTCCTTCTTCTGAGTCTGACCTAGGAATGACGATGCATCTAACAACAGCTCTGCTAAATTTCTTGGAAATTTCTCTCCTTTTTTCTAGTAGCTTTGCAGTGCACACCCACTGGGGACTGCGATTATCAGGCTTGTGGTGATCATCACAAAAATATCTGTATCAGGCAAATGCTCTCTCTCTCAATGTACAATCTTTAAGGAGTAATTTTGTTGACATTAAATCATTTGTGTCGTCTGTATTTTTTCTATGCTAAACATCTTTATTTCTCCATGGCTCTTATTGTAAATAAAAGATCATCTATATCCATTGATATGAAGGTGAAAAGTCTTGAAAGTGTGGAAAACATCATATAGCAAAATCTGAAATTGCTAAAATGCTTAACATTTCAAAAAGTACTCTTTTCACAATCGTAAAAAATCGGGATGCTATTAATGAAAGCAAAATTATCTATACCCCAAAACCACCATTTGAAGCAAAAAAGTATAACATGATTTTTCAAAAAAATTTAATTAACTAGTGCAAGTCATTTTTTAATTGTGTAAAATGTTTAAATTAATTCTTACCTATAAAATTATTTCATAATTTTTATGCATTTTTTAATTCTAAAGATTAAGACAAATTACAGCAAATATATATATTTTAAATTGTATAAATCAGTAGTTTTTATTACATTAAAATTTACATATTTTTGAACTGCATTTAAACAACCCATATTACCAACTTTTGATTTAACGACCATTCGATTTAACGTCCGATTTGTCGAGGTCTCGTGTAGGCTGTTAAATCACGAGTCTATTGTATTAAAAATGTCTGTGGATTTTGGAATTATAATTGAATTTTTGGGTTAACAACCTAAAACAAAAATAGACTTTATAGTAGACTTCAAACAAAAGTAGAATATTTCTTAATAAAATTTGAATAATATTGCTTTTATATTACTTGAAAAATCTCTTTTTCTAATGAATTATTATGTGTTGCTTCTTTTCTTATCATAGTCAAAAAACAGTTTAATATCCAGTATATTACAAAGAGCTAAAATGAAATGAAAACTTCTGATGACAGATGATGTGGCAGTCCTATGCATCAGGATATTCCACAACAAAATATAACAACAACTTGTTATTTAGACAATCTGGATCTTTCAACAGCATAACAATACTAAACACACTGCAATTATCAAACTGTGACTGTCAAACAAATTATTCTAGCAGCTTCACTTCCTTCCAACTGCCTTTCCTCCAAAATCCCTGTGGCTAGAAGTAAAGCATCAAATTAAAAATTATGGTATAATCGTGGAAAAAAAAAGACATGCTTTACTAAAAGTCAGTGCCGAAACCAGTCTTTTTTGCACCCGGGGCAAACATGGCACCCCCCATCAAATAAATTTGAACAGATAATTTTACCAAGTTTCTAATAGCCAACTCGACTTGTTTTAAATTTAAAATATGTAATCACAAAATACGTAATACTGAACTACGTAATCAGCTTTGTCAAATATTAATTCAATAAAACCTGCAAAATGGAATAGAAAAGAAAAGGAAGAAATTCCACCTTATACAGGTTTTCGTCTTAGCAGGTATACTTGTTGGTATTCCTTCTGTTGAGAACATGTCATTTTAAAATTTAAAACCATATTCCGTAATAGACAGGTTTCATTTTCACAGATTTTACGGTATGTATATCATTACAAATGAGGCGTTTAAAGTCCAGTGATATGAATCACATTGTCTTAAGAGTTTACACTAAACACGCAAAGAATGTTAAATCTGTAGGAGCGTTCTTAATACTTTTAATTTTTCTTTTTCATGGGATACTTGCGGTCGATATCTAATGTTGTGCGTTTGTACTTTTTCGGGTTATGTTACAATTTTTTTTTTTTTTTTTTTTTTTTTTTTTTTTTATTCGGACATTTTCATTTTTGTGAAAGTGGTTGGAAATGGTTCTGAAATTGGAAGTGTCCTCATATAAAAAAACTGTAACCAAAATCAAAAAAGTAAAAACGCACAACGGTAGATATCGAGATTAGGTATGATATGAAAAAATATATTATTTAAAAATATTTAAATGCAAGCGAGAATTCTGAAAAGTTTCCCTTTGTTTTTATTGTCCCAGCAGTCGCCCGACGGTCCGACCTTGCTCATAGCAAGACGGGAAAAAAGAAAGCTCCACGCTACTCATCGAGAAAGAAAAAAGAAACAGAACACACTTCTTGGAATTTTTTCGCAGGCAATCGCTTGGCAATTATTCTTGTTGGACACTGAACAGTGACACAGAGACATGAGACTGACCTTGAAAAATGTTAGTGATTCTTACTACACGGGAAGTGATTTCCCCAATATATAGAAGACATAGACATCTTCTTTGAACATGGTGTATTTGGAATAGGATAAAAATAGCCTAAGAGAACAGTTCTTTCTTCTTATTCATTTGCTATCTATTAGTATTTTAGGCGAATTTTTTTATCTATTTGTCAATTTTAATGCATTTGGTTCAGTTTTTTTTTAATTTTCTGGCTACGAGACATTTTTATCCAAATTTCACATATATATACATTTTTGTATTAAACGACAAATGAAATCTTCATTTGGCTTCATTCAGCTTCACCCTTCAGCTTCAGCTGGCGTCCGGGGCACATACTCACTCTCTCCCCTCCCCCTAGTTTCGGCCCTGCTAAAAGTTAAAATAAATTAACACCAGAAACAACAATAAACATTAAAATAAATCCTGTAGCATGATTTGATCTAACAGTTGAAAGCATAAAGATGAAAACATGTACAGTAGTCTCTCTAAAATCTGGAATCATTCTAGACTCAGCAATTATGAATTTTAGAAATTTCTGGATTTTAGAGGTTATAGAATAATAAGTTGAATTTGATGGAATAAATGCTATATTCAGTTAAAAAATATACAGTATGACTAAAAGTACAAATTATAAATTAAAAAGAAAATACATTCCTATTAACAAAAACATTTATTTAAACTTTTTTTTTTTTGCTATACTTACGGTTTATGTGCAATAACTTTTTCTTTCATTCTGTATACAAACATTAATTCATGTTCAGAGATAAGTTATATATGTTCAAAGCTTTTTTTTGCTTTATGCTTTACTAGCTGATCTGCCCGGTGTTCCCCGGGTCCGTGATCAGTGACGGATCTAGGGGGGGGGGGGGGTTAGCCGGGGCAGCTGCCCCGGGCGCAAGACTTGGAAGGGCGCAAAAATGAGGAATCATAAAAGATTAAGAATAAAGGAAAATCAAAAATTCACATGAAAAGATATTCAATTTCATTTTGTTCAATGGCAGTTTACTTTCGTTGCATAAAGATCAAAAATAAAAAATAAATTAATTTGTATTACATTATATAAAATATCACATTGCCACCAGTATTTTTAAAAAATTTTTATTTATTAAAAATTCAAAGATTTTGCGTTATCTCTTTTCCGATACTGTTCTATGTTGTTTTACAGCGTGTGCAGTATTTTATTTCAGTTATGTCTAAAAGACATTCGGGTGATTATTACAGAAAGAAGACCAAAAAAAGAGGAGGCTTCACAGGTATCATTTAGTATGTCCTCATAGCTTAAGCCGAGCGATATTCACGAAGGTAGGCTAGAGGTCTGCACGGTCGTGGGCCGACTTTATTTAGGGAGCTCGGGCCGGGCCTAGTCTTCTTTCCGGGCCGGGCTCGGGCTTTACTTTATTTGAAAACTCACCCATGTTTTTTTGGGTGGGGGGGGGGGGTGGGGGGGGGGGTGTCACATATCTTAATAAACAACTTTTATATTAAAAGCTGTTGCCATATCCAAAATGGTCACTTTTCCGAAAGTTTTAGAAAATAATTTCCATTTGTAAATACAAAAATATTGTATTAATATTTGTAAAAATATATAATTTACACATTTCATTCAGATACCAAGAAATTGAAGAATTTCCCATTTTCTTATGAAGGCAAAGAATCATCCAGAAAATGAGCGTTTCAAGCCAATTTTTAAGACTTGGCAGTTACAGAAATGCTGTCACGAGGAAGCAATTGGCTGCTGTGGGATGAAATTCAGATTAATACACCTATTTTACGGAGATTTCCTCGAAAGTTTCTTTGCCTTTATCGAAAAATGGAAAATGCTATTCAATCATGTTTGTTCTGAATAAGTGCACTTGCAATCGTCTTGCATCTGAGATTAAAATTGACTTCATGGATCTTTCATAAATTACCTAATTTGGATTTGAGTAGAGTTTCAGACAGTCAAAAAGATTCTCTTCGTTGATCAAGGGGAACATTTAAAAGAATTTAATATATATTTTTAAAATATTCTTTAGAAATTTTCTTCGTTCAGGGGGGGGGGGGGGGGCATTATGAAACACATGACCTCTTCCTTGGATCAGCAGTTTGCAACAATCTTTGTAAAAAGTACAGATAATTTTATTCGTAGAATAATGATCATTTGAAACTATTTTCAACCCTTTATGTTCCAAAATATGAATTCCTGAAAATTTCATCTTCTAAAGTATTTTTCGTGAATTTTTGAAACCATGTTAGAGGATTTACATAATCATTTAATAAATTTTAGAAGGATTTTGCCAATTAAAATTAATAAAACATACTTTTAACTTTTATACCGGGCCGGGCTCAGGCTGAACTTTTAATTGTTATACCGGGATGGGCCAATCACTCTTTTGCATGGGCCGAGCCAATAATTTTTTTGTACGGGCCGGGCTCGGGCTTGGAAATTCTGGCCCGTGCAGATCTCTGAGGTAAGCAACCAAGTTACTTGGGGTTTTTTTATACGTACTACACCATATAATAATTTATATGTATTATTTCTGTTCTAAAAATCTCCTTTTCTATTCTATGCAATAACTGAGTTGATATGTAAGAAAATAATTATAAATCGATTTTTTAATTATTTCTTCTAAATTTAGATATTCTTGTAATTAACAGACATTTTTGTCTAAAAAATGAAAATGAAACTTATATTCTGTTGAGAATTCAATGTGTTCTGGCCCTTTAAAGGCATTTTATTTATGTAGTTAAAAATGTTTTATATCTCTGGGAATCAGCTTTATGTTTTTATTTATGTATATCAGTTGTTAATAAGCCTTTTAAATTTTGATTTCCAAAATATCGCACCTATACTTTTTAAAAATTAATTAAATCTTTCATTAGAAATGTTTATCTAATAATATATGTTAACTTAAGCTGTGCTTCACAGTCACCCCACTTGTACTAATTTTGAAGCAAAAAAAGTACATTAATTAAATTTAAACGGCGTAGATTAATATAACAATAAATTTAAACGTTACTTTTAATCGAGATCGTGATGATTGTTTACATTTCTTGCTATGCTTCTATTTTCGCTTCAAATCTCCTGTTTCTTTTTACGTACAATAACGAATAAAGTTTATAACAGTTCTACTATAATTTTTAAAAAGTTATAGTTATTCAAAAAAATGTTTCCTGCTTAAAAAAATAATTGCTTGCTTCTTTATTTCTAATGTAGTCCAATAACAAATATTTTGAAACTTATTAATGGAGCATTTACTCAGCAACCAAGTATAGCTGAGTAACTATTACTTGGTATACTTACACGGTTTATATTTGTTATATAACCGTGAAAGTTGTAACAGAATATTTGGTGCGTGTTTTCAGATTTTTGTATATTAAATATTTATTTTTAAACTTCTGTAGCATTAGTCAAATTTTAGAATTGTTTATGCAGTAATAAATGAGAAAGACCAAAGTATCCGTTTTAGCATTTAAAGATTATTATTAGAACCGCAGGAAATTTTACTAAAGTTTTATAAAAATGTTTTATATCAGAAATTTTATTTCAAACCATTTAACTCACATATTGAATTTATTTTTGTAAAGCATACGTGGTTGGGGCTTATTAAACTTTAGCTCTTGGGCAGGCCTCCTCACCTAGCTGAACATGGGAAACATACATTTAACTTATACTTATTTTATATAGAGGTTCCTCATACGAATCGACGTGTATTTATTTGGTAATGATTTTCATCAATGACCCATTACCGAAATTCTGTTTTAAGACTTTAAAACAAGTCTGCACATGTTGACTTGGAGACCTTATATCATCGCCCAAGGGTGAGGGGATCGCCACATTGCCGCTCCTTTGAATTCACCATTGTTAGACATAGATAAAGTTACTGTCTCTAACTGATGTATTTATATTTATTGTACATTGTTTGTATAAATAAGAATATTGTGTATATTTTTGAGAAATTTTGTAAGATATAAAATGAAAAAAGAAACTCCCGTATCCAGAGTTTAACAAATCCAAGTGACTTGAATTCAAAAGGCTCACTTTACATAGAAAAGAAATAAAGGAAATTTTTATTCATCTCACACCGCTATTTTTTAAAGATTAATGTTATTTATAAATTCAACTAAATTTTGTTCAATATGTACTAATTCAATAACATCTCTCTCGTAATCCTGAGTACATTAGTCATTGATGTATTTGAATAGGATAAATGAAAAACCAGGAGCAGAAAGCACAGCAGTATAAACCAGCCCAAACAGCACACACCCATCTATAAGACATTTACAAGGAGTTAAAAGAAAAATGAATGAAAAAAAGTATTTTTAATTAAAAGTGATGAATGAGTTGAAATGTTTAAAATCCTTCGGAGTAGGGTGGGGGGGGGGGTGCAAATTTACAAGCTTGCCCCGGCTAAATTTTAGTCTAGATCCGTCTCTGTCCGTGATAATAACAGAACTCAAGTTTGTATGATTTTTTTTAAGAAACTGCACCAATGGCCCCAAGATGGAGATTAATATTCAAAATTGGTGGTAGCTCAGGTCCAAGAAATTTTTTTGGTGTTCAAGTAGTAGCTGGAAGTCTTAAGAAGTTAATAGAAAAAAAAAAAAGCTAGCGAATCGGAGGATTTTCAAGGGAGCTATAGTAGGGTGCCCAAAAGGGGCCAAATGATAGTTTTCAGTAGGGCCCTAAGAGGTAAACATCTTAAAAGGTCCCAGTACTTAGAGCTTTAGATCTTCAATTAGTCGAAATTAAGCATAGGATATAAATTAATCATTAACATAAAATTTTAAAGAAATGCTTAAAAAAGGCCCTAGGGCTCCAATAAAAATATAAGGGTGGTGGCCTGGGGAGAGGAGTTCAACACTCTACTTTAAAGTTATGCATTGAGAGGGTGACACAATTAGGAGATTAAGAAATGCATGGCACACAAAAAGTTCAAAGGGCCAGGGTTCTAACTGGAATGTAGAAATGAGGGAATAACTAAATGTAGAAAAAGCCCCCAAAACAAAGAAGATCGGATTAAAAGGGAGCAAGTTATTAACAATTTAGGGAACAAAAACTTCAACGAGCCCCATACCGGAATCCAGGGAGCCAGGTTCTTAAGAGGAACGTAGAAATGGAGAAAAGTTAAATAGAGAAAGGGCACCAAAAACAAAGATCGGATAAAAAAAGGGCAAGTTATTAACAATTTAGGGCAAAAAACTTAAAGGGACCCCTGGGGGGACAGGTCTTAAAAAATGAAAAATCTGAATGTCAAGTGCATCAGGACCTGCCTTAGAGTATCCACACCCAAAGGATCAGGGTCCATAAGCTGTGTAACCCATGAAATAAGACTAAAATTTGATTTTGTTATACTGACTTAATTATTTCACTTTTTAATATTAGAAGGTTTATCATGTACGATTTCAACAATATTTTTTGCATTTTGTTCGGATTTATATAACTTACACAAGCTCAAAGTTCATATTATTCATAGTTTTTGAGGAAAAATATGCAATTTCTCCTAACTTTACCTCAATTTTTAATATATTTTTAAATATTTTACTATGAGCGCAGCTTTGTAACACTTTTACTTTTACATATATTATACATTTTGATGTATTTTATAACATATGTAAAAAAGAAAGTGTTGCACGATTGCGCTCATATAAATAATTGAAATAAAATTAGGAGAAATTGTGTATTTTTCATCAAAAACTACGAATAATATGAACTTTGAGCTTGTGTAAGTCATATAAATCCGAACAAAATTCAAAAACTATTGTTGAAATCGTACAGGATAAACTTACTAATAGTAAAAAGTGAAATAATTAAGTCAGTAAAACAAAGAGTTTTAGTCTTATTTCATGGGCCAAAAACACGGGTTATGGACCCTGATCCTTTTCAGACTTCTACATGTGCTAGATTTCGTTAGCTATCGCACACAGACAGACACACACCCACACAGACAAACAACTTTCTTTAATTAGTATAGATTTAATATGAGGGTTTCTATTTATGTATTTGGAACTGACATCAATGGTGTTGCTAGGCGACATCTGACATATACATCGTAAAATTTGACATTGTTGAATATATACGTACTCAGAACGTTTTGTCATACAGAAGTTACTTGTGTTGTTTAGTAACTTGAAAATTTCATTCGAGTCAAAAAATAGAATTAATACGTAAGAATTTTTGTGCGATGATTTACTATGATTTTTGAGGTGGATTACCTCAACAACAGTGCATCGATCAACTCACTTCAAATTTTGGCAATGAAGCACCATCTAAAGCCACTGTACATCACTCATTTAGTGGATTCAATCAAGGTCGTCATTCGCTAATTTTGACGAATTTAAAGAACGTTGTCTAAAATCAGTTGTTGTGCCAGAAACCATCAAAGCTGTGCGTGAACTGTTAAAGCAAGATTATCATGTGACATACCGTGAGAATGAGGCATCCCTGGGCATTAGTATGACAAGCATGCACAAGATATTACATGAACATTTAGCCGTGAAAAAGATTTGTGCATATTGGATTTCACATAATTTGACAATTACTCAAAAAAAGGCTCGTGTCGATTGGTATAAAGAAATGCTCAAAAAATACAATCGTGGTGCATCAAAAGCCTTGTATAATCTTGGATCTACCCGTATGAGCCCGAAAGTAAACAGCAATCGACTGTATGGGTCTTTCAAGATGAACCAAACCCAACAAAAGTTGTTTGTACAAAAAGCACTTCGAAATAAATGGCCACTTTTTTTTTTTTTTTTTTTTTTGATAAATGGGCATGAGGTTACAGTGCCTCTAAAGAATCATAGAATGGTCAATTCTGAATGGTGCACAACCATTTGTTTGCAAGAAGTCTTTGAAGAAATAAGAAAACACAATCAGTGACATTCTTCACCATGATAACGTGAGATCTCACACATCAGTCCAAACAGCTTAATATTTGACTGGTCAAAACATCGAATTGATGGGTCATCTGCCATACAGTTCTGATTTGGCACCCAATGATTTCTTTTTGTTCCCATCCATGAAGAATAAGCTACGTGGTCAATGATTTTCTATGCCAGAAGAAGTGATTGGTGCATTCAAGATGCATGTTTTGGAGATACCGTAATCGGAATGGAAAAATATCATGAAAATTAGTTCAAACATATGCAAAAGTGTATCGATCATTGTGGAGAATATGTCGAAACAATAAAACCATTTTAAATGATAAATATTTATTTTCATTTATTATTCCAGATACATAAATAACAACCCTTGTATATTGTAATTTACAGATGCTAAATATAGCCTAGGTAATGTTTTTCAAAATTTCTGAATTAATAGCATCTTAGCCATTTACCACACCAGGTTACATTTTTAGTAGAGAAAGATTTCACAAATTTAGGCATTGCAAATTCACTATTAGGGTAAACCTATATTCTAAATCTAAAGTGACAGAATCTTTCATGTGTACATTTCTAAAACTATTTGAACAAATGGATTGATACTGTCATCTAAAGTGGCAAAACAAAAGTTAAGTCCAGGAGGCAACTGTATGAAGGCCTATGTTATCAGATACAAGAAAAAATTATATATTTTATGTAACAGTAGAAATACGGGAATCTAATGATCCAAGTTTGCTGAAAGTGAAGTGGTGCCTAAGCCAAAAATTTATACCACTTCTAGTGTATTTTTAGAGGATTGTCCTAAGTTATGTAATAAAAGAATAACAAAATATGGAAAATGTTGTCTTCATCTAGTACTATAATAATATCCTGGTCTGTCTAATCACAATCAATGCCAAACACGTGGCAGTGTTTATATATCATAGGTATTTTTAAAGATTTATCAGACATTGAATACAAGGATTAATCTGTATTTTAAAATTAAGTTCAAATAGTCTTATTGTGGAAAATCGAGGTCTGGTAACATTCAGCTGCGGGTAGACCTTTGGCAGAAAAATTATAAAAGGTACTAATTTGATTTTTTAATGAAAAACTTAAAAACGGTATTAACATACTTAATTTTTGAAAAATTAAAGGTTTTAATGGTTATATTTCTACAAGCATTCCACATCATCCCTGGTGTTAAGAAAGTGATGGAAAACTTTCCAATGATGTAGTTTTCTTCAATAAAATCGATGCAAAATGATATTAACTCACACTTTATAAATTGTTCTGCTAGAGCTGGACGTTGACAGACCTTGATTTTCCATAAGACAATTTAAACTTAATTTTAAAATACAAATTATTCTTGTATTTGATAACGTAGGTAAACCTTAAAAATAATTATGATAAAAATATTTCTGCCACGTATTTGGCATAGAATGGGACAAGACAGATCAGGATATTATTTTAGAATTAGATGAAGGCAGCATTTTTCATATTTTGGAGCAACATTTTTAATAATTGTGTTATAAAACTCACAAATGAAAAAAAACTATATTAAAAATCTTACAATTTTGAGGAATTTTTTCTATTTTATGTCAGGAGGCATTCACTACGACTCTGAGCTGCATGTGGTTCATACTACTGTAATACTTTAAAATTACTAATCAGATTTATAATAAAATATTTTTCTATTTTATTTTCATTTTATGATAACCAATTAATTTATTTAATAATTTAAGAAACAAGAATCCTTAAAAAAATGACTTGAAGAAAGAGAAAAAAAAATTGGATAATTATTTTAAAGCAGAATAACATTTCTGTTATTCCTCTCTCTCTTTTAGGTAGCTTTCAATACAAAAAAGTATAAAGCTACCTATTGCAGCCATTCGGAGGAAAGCAGTTAAGGAAAATTTCGATATATTTTCACCGATCATGACCCCCGGACCCCAAAACCACCCTCCGTTCAAATGTTGATTTATCTACCCTATATATATAAAATCCTAATGAAACGAATTTGTGAAACGATTTTATAAAACGAATTTATGAAACGATTTTATGAAACGACTGATTATGTTTCAGGGCTATTTTTAATAAAATATTAAACGCTTGATGGTGAAATTAATACCAATTGTCCATAAAAATCCACGGATGTCAAAACTGGTAATAGAATTTTGAAATTGGAATTAGTTTTCGAGATATTAATTTTTTTCTAATTTTAATGACATTTCTGTAATGATGGCAACTAATTACTCAGTTTTTTGTGACAAAAAAGGGAAAAAATTGAAAAGGATCCCGATAGGGATTATTGATTTCTTTTTATTCATCATTTTCAAATTGAAATTGAATTTATCTTTTATTTCAATTGATAATGAAGACAAGATTGAGATTAAATTATGTTTTTAAGGAAAATTTGAAAAAAAAAATCACATTTCTATCGTCAGGATTCAATTGTCTGTCAGCATTTAATTTAATTTATAAACTGGAAATATTTTGAATAAATTCGTCCAAATGACGTCATTTATGTAAACGCAAAAGAAAGGGGGGAAAAGGAATTAATAGTAATTATTATTTTTTGATATCATTTTGTTATTTTATTGTAAAATTTAATTAAACGAATTTATAAAATCACTAATTCGGATATTTGAAACGTATATATAAAATAATAATTGCCCAACTGAACGGAAGGAGAATAAAATATCCTGCTTGGTTTTTTCCGCCAAACTTTTTAAAAAAGCTTCAAGATCGCTATGATAGAAAAGCACCAAATTTCATTGGGTTTGTTTTCATAACTTTTGGCAACAAATCTATGTATATTAACGAATCTATTCCTTTTTGAAGCTCGAATTACGCCAAACCTAAAAGCAAAGGATCCTATATTGGAAAAGTACCCGATTTTCTTATGAACAATATTCAAGTGACATAGCATTATGTAAAATTATCGCGGATAGCAAATTTGTTTAAATATCTCACCAATTGATGCCGAATAAATGCAGGGATGCATGCACAAAATATTTAATTAATTTTGTAAGATAAATAATTATTAGAAAATTCGTATATACATATTTATTAAAATAAATAATTTACATATTTAAAATAACATGAAAATATGCATGATGGTGTACTAAAATAGAGAGAAAATTAAAACCTGTTACTGAAAATGTCTATAACATAGTACTTTTCAATACCGTGGATCTTAATGTTATTCACAAGCAGATGGAATTTTTCTCATCCTTAAACGCAAAGGAAGAATCGAATACAGATCGTTGTTATAAAAGTCCGAGAGGTAGCCACAATTTAAACCTAACCATTTTATACAAGCTGGTTTTCAAGTTGTAATTGATTTTACTTATCAATCCCGGAAACAGTCGTCAGTTGTCGCAACAGCCGTGTATTAGGCCATGATAATCAAAAAATGCCCCATTAAAACGTTAAAGCATGACAACCCAATTACAGATTTACCAATATTTTTAAAATAAAGCACGATGTCATGTTTTTAGAGGCCTCGAAGTCTGAGCGGGGGTTGGCGAGCGTAGCTCGCAGGGGGTAGGCCCCCTAGTATATATATATATATATATATATATCCATATATATATATCTGACCTATGTCATACGATAACACCCGTATTTATAAATCAATTTTGATGAAACTAATTGTGTATATTAAGCTCACCAATGTCTCGACCGAGTTCGTTGGCCAGCTTGGTACGCCATTTTGTTTCAAGATGATGGCGGCCACTTAAAAATTTAAAACTAAAATAAATATACAAAAAAGTTAAAAATTCAAATTTATTTTTTAATTAAGTGTTAGGCCTTGATACAAGGATTCCGGAGCATTTTTTGGTTTAGCTCTATCTTAAAAAATGGCTGAGATAGAGCAGTTTGAAATTCTAGAGTGGCTGACATTTTGAAACAAGACAGCACATTACAAAAATTTTCATTGTTGTAATAATTTTCTCAATCATACGCATAAAACTATATATTCATATATCCGTTAGCGCCAAATTCTCGCCAAACTTGGTGACATTTGGCGAAATATCGCCAAATTTGGCGACCAAAATAAGTCTTCATAAATGAAGCCAATTTGGCTATTGCTCAATAATTTGGCGAATTTCTTATTCAAATTCAGTATTAACGAATCTTTTGTAAACGTTTTCCTTGCATTTTAACGTGCTGTTTTCGTGTAACATTAGCTAAAATTTTAAAACGAAGATATAGGAAAGCTACCTTTTCCTCCCAGTACAGGCCGGAAGGATTTTTTTATGTTACACTGGAATAATTACCATAATGCCACAAAAGTACTGCATGTTTTACATCATGTTCTGATTTATTATTTGCACACTTACTGGCCTTATTATTCAGAAAGGCATCACGAGAAGCTGATTTGTGTGTCTAAGTTTTCAATATCTATGTCATAAAAGAAAAACATTTCTGTGAGTAATGCTGACATCATTTTGACGTTGGCAATACTTACCTGACCAATAAATTTTGCTTTTATTGCAATTTTTTTAACTTCTATGCACAATTTCAATTTTTACACCGTCAAATAGAAAAAAAATGTACAAACAAAAAAATGCACAAACACACAAACTTACAAATGTACAAGCATACAAAGAAGTGTACAAACAAACATACAAGTGAACATACACACAAACAAGCAAACAAACTTACAAATGTACAAACAAACAAATTTTAAAACAAACATACAGACAAGTAAACAAACATATGAACAAATATGCAAACAAACATACAAACAAACATAAATGCGTTTCTTCTTTGTAATTTTAGTATAGATTATAGATTACATGAAATTTTGGTGGAATGAATTATATTCTGACAGCAATTTTTGAAACATTAGAAATTCTGATAGTTACTTTTATTTTTTAAAAGGTTTTTAACCAATTCAATAATCCTTTAAATTATAGGTTTTAAGGCTTTATAAAATTATTATAATTTAAGCTAATGGTTGCAACAACAAGTCAATTATAAAATATGGTTACACAAAGTATCTATATTGTAAAGCAAAAACATGTCTGCGAGTAACGTTGATGTCATTTTGATGGTGGCAACACCTGACCAATAAATTTTGCTTTTATTGGAATTTTTTTTAACTTCTAAACATTGCACAATTTTTCAATTCAATTTTTATACTGTCAATTAGAAAAGAAAAGTTCTTTTAAATGCACTTTGTTTGAAAACTGTATCTCAATTTACTGATTTTTTTTAGGATTTTTAAAATAACTTTCAAGCATGATATTAAAAAAAAAAAAATTTTATCCTTATTGAGTATAGCCTGACTACGAAAGATTAAACCCGTTACTTAAAACAATATAAATACTTCAGCATTTGTTTCCTGTTACAATTTCATAATAAAATTAAAATTCCACCAATAAATAAAATAATATAATAACATAAATAAAACACAAATTTAGCAGACATGCAATCAAACTATGCTGTTAAATCACTGAAATTATCTAAATAAAAAAGACTGTTGTAAGTAGAAAAATATTTGGTGGTTTCTTCAGCTATTAACTCTCAGTATGCAGCTAATAAGTAAATATCATTTTTAATAACTTTGAAAACTTTATTTGAATACATTATTAATATTTTTCTTATAGAAATGATTTTGGGGTTGTTAGTGGGGAATCTAAAAAAATATATTAAATGTAAAAAATCTATTTGAATTTTCAATTAAAAAAAAATGGTTTTCACCTATTTGTTTGCAATGCAGGAAGCCCGGGTTGGATCTCCTAGTTGTATAATAAAAACAATCAAATAATAAGGGGAAAATATATAAAAGTATTTATTTTGAAAGTTTCATTTTTCACTATAAGAGCAGGGATAGTAGAATGATAAATGAAAAAAAAAAAAAAATACAAACAAACAACTAAGTGCTGGATGAGCTTGACTTCACTCCAGAAATGTCAATGCAATAATTTTGTTAATAATGAAGAATAAATAAAAGGACAGTAACAGAAAGTGGACCAGTATTACAGATCTTGTATTTACAATTGTGATGCCTTGAATAGATTATTAAAGACCAACTCATATTATCTTACCCTGACATAGGCATTGCCATAATAAAAAAATATTACAGTTTTATATACAAAAAGCACAGTTTAAATATATAAGTTTAGAAAATATACCTGTTCTAGTCTAGGTTTTTTAGCAATAGGATCTTGATCTTGTTCATTCTGCTCCTTAGGATCATCACTTTTTTCTGAAAATAATGAAACCATGTTTTAGACATAAGCACAAACAATGAGCAGTATTATAAAAAAAAAAATCCCTGACGGCTCGGCCTACAGGCACAGGTAGATTTCGAAGACGCAGACCGTGGGGCGCCTGTTTGTTGGGAATTGCGGAAAAAATGACCTTTTTGCTATGTTGCGGCAATTGGAACCGCCTACTTCGAAACCTAACTTGTTTGCAAGCGGAGCCAGCAGGGTTTTTTTTGTTTTGTTTTAAGAGTTTTTCCCATAAAAAACTTGTCAATATAAAAGTTTTAGATAATATTAAGAGGATTTATTATAAATTTAAGCGGATTTGAAATCTTGGGAATTGACGAAGTTATGAATTTTTTTCTTCTAACCCCCCCCCCCCCTCCCTTAAGGCAATTTTTAATTATATCAAAAATCTGTCATACATAAATTTTCGGCCCTTCTCCTAGAAGTAATAATAACTTCAAACGGATTCGATACGTATCATAATTAAGAAATTATGTTTTTTTTTCTGTTTTCACAAAAAGCCCCCCCATCCCCCCCCCCCTTGGTTCGATTTTGTCCATTAACGAACTTGACCGAGATTTTAAGCCCCTTGATTTTATGTATCAGTTTCGAAAAGATACGGGAGTTGGAACCGCCTACTTCGAAAAATAACTTGTTTGCAGGCGGAGCCGGCATGGATTTTTTTGTTTTTAATTTTTTTTGCTATAACGGTTGGTCCTATAAAAAACTTGTCAATATAAAAGTTTTAGATAATATTAAGAGGATTAATAATAAATTTACACGAATTTGATATCTTGTGAATTGACGAAGCTATGATTTTTTTTCTTCTAAAACCCCCCCCTTGGGGCCATTTTTAATTATATAAAAAATCTGTCATACATAAATTTTCGGCCCTTTTCCTAGAAGTAATAATAACTTTAAACGGATTCGATACGTATAATAATTAAGAAATTATGGGGGGTTTCTGTTTTCACAAAAGCTCCCCCATTTCCTACCCCCCCTTGCTTCGATTTTGCCCATTAACGAACTTGACCGAGATTTTATGCCCCTTGATTTTATGTATCAGTTTGTAAAAGATTAATGCAGAATTTTTCCAGTTATCGTGGTCAGAAAAAAGTGACATAGATAGATAGATAGATAGATAGATAGATATATAAAGTTTTGAACCGGGGGTGGTTTCGGGTTCTGGGAGTCATGATCGGCGTAGATCTGCAAAAATTTTTCAAAATTTCCAACTTAGGTGAGAATGTAATAGGTAGTATTTCTTATGAAATCTACCTAAAAGATCATGTGGGATTTTTTCTTTCTTTTTTTGCAATGAAAATATAAATCCATGAGCACAACTAGGCTATTTCCTTGGGAGACATACCATATCTCTTTTATAAGATAATACAGTACTTTCTTTTTATACGGATCCTGGCATAACTCAGTTATAAGAAAGTTTGATTTTTTGCCAAATATTATAAAGTCACAAAATTGGAACAACAATCAATTAATTATTATTATTTTTTAAATGTTATAGTTATTTATGTAGTTACTAGAAATATATACCAAGTAGTACAGTCAGAGATAGCTTTGAAATTTTTTTGGTGGGGCTAATTGATGTCTGATCTTTTTTCTTCCACTTTAATGATAAATAAATAGGGCAGATTATGAAAAATAAATACAGACAGAAGTAAAGGGCAAGCCCACCTGTAATTAAACCTTTGATTACAAAGTTTTAAAATGTAGTATGGATGTTATTTATTATTAAAAGATTACGAAGTATAGAAGGAGCTCAAGAAGTTGCTAGGGGAACTCAGCCCCCCTCCTCCCCTCTTCCTGATCTTATTTGGTTACGCCTTGGTAGCCACGTATCATATATTTTGTATTATATGGCTTATTTATGGATTAATTAAATAAATTGCTTATCACTGTGTATATTAAATAGTGAAAATATTAAATAAATGGCTTGTATGTTTGATACATTAATATTTTCTAAAAATATAATAATATGATGAGGTCTTAAAATGAAAATAAAAGTTGCAAAGAAAGTAGAGATCGACCGAAACCGAAAACGAAAACGAATTTTGGTGATCTTCCCACTTTCGACCGAAACCGAAAGTGTCAAAAAAATTAAAAAACTGATTAATACATACATAACTGCATATAATTATTAATTAATTAATAATTAATAATTACTTAATAATAACTAATTACGTTAAAATTAATTTATTAATTATAGTGTATTGAACCACATTTCTAACAAACAAACGTACATATATATGTGTGTATAAGTGTCAAACAAAAATGAAACATAAATAATAAAACTTTTATATTTTATTATTTTATAACAACCAATAATTATAGGCATTTATCAATAATTAATTAACAATGTAGTTAAATAATGTAAAATAATTATTAATTCCTTTCATGCATCCATATGTGCGATTTTTTACAAACAGGAGTGTTATTTGGGAAGGTTAGGGGGGGGGGCAGTTTCCCCCTCAAAGAATGTGATAAGAATGTATGAGTCATTATAGGTTAGTTTAAGTAAAGGGTACAAAAGCTAAAATAATTTGTTCAATTTGACTAAAAAAGGAAAATTAGCATTAAGACAACATTTTAAGCCTAGAAAATATTAATTATAAACTTTATTTTCCATTTCAATATTCCCAAAGTGAAACATGTTTAATATTATTTTGTACTTTAGCTAATTTTAAATACATGTATATAAGAATAAAAATGTAACAGTTGTCAATTTTCTTTTAGGATGTGCAGCATAAGATCAAAATAAATCTTTTCTCACTCACCGCCTCCCTCCCCCAGCCCCATAAAAAAAAAGCTTCGCCACTCCCTGCTTCCCTAAGAAAGTATTGAAATGGCACCCCTGTTTTAAAATTTTATCTCCAGTGCCAAGTTGATTCTCTGTGACTTTATCCAAAACTATTTATTTTCATATAAAATAAAACGTAATTAATTTATTAATAAGACAGAAATAGTTTCCAATTATATGAATTTCATTTAATAAAAAGTATTTTAAGTACACATACCTCGATATATCTTTTGTAATAAATTTCGTAAATCTTCATATGTTTTAACAACACTTTTCTCATAAAGCATTCGAAACAGTCTGGAGTTTCAAAGTCAAAATTCTCTATTACTGTTAAGTTTGCAGCTTTTAAAGATCATGTGATAAGCGTCTTTTAAGTTTAGTCATATATGCATTGCTTGCTTTATAATTTACACTCGCATCAATGAATCAGTCATGACGGATGATGATAAACAGTGGAGTTCACAACAATAAACAGTGTCTCATTTGAGCCGATACAACTCATATCAATGAGTAAAGTTGAAAATTTCTGAAAGAAGAAACAAGATTTTGAAATACAGATAGTTTCGGTCAGGCCAAAATTTTGGCCGCAGTTTCGCCGAAAACAAATATTTGGCGAAACTCCAATTTTGTGCCAAAACCGAAACCGAAATTTCGGTCGATCTTTAAAAGAAAGCACTGTTGAAACTTTTGCTTTCTTGATGTTTTCTCTATTGTGCCAAGAGCCCTTTTAAAGACGAACAAAAACTACTGTATTTTTTCTCATAATTTATGCCACTGATTATTTTTTGCACATCTTACTTTTGTAGGAAAATTTTCAGTTAAAAAAAAAAAGATTTACATATTTTTTTTAACTTTCTATTTTTGAAAGAAAATTTTGATTAGGGAAAAAAATTGTATAACGTTCAATTTAAGAATATAAGATAGTTTCAGTTAATGAAATAGGATTACAATTTAATGTAACCACAAACATGATGGCAATTTTTATTTTATAATATAATTAAAAGTCACATTTCAGCTCTTTACTTCCAGATATTTTTGTTCTTCTCACCTGCCCCAAGAATACAGGTGGTTTTATGTTTAATAAGGCTGCTACATCATCAGCCATGTGATATATTAGCACTTTCTATTGAATTAGTTTAAATTAAGCCTTGTTTGCATTTACTTAGATTGTTCATTCTCTAAATGTATAATGCCTAAGAAAAATAACAGCTTCGGCACATATTTTAAGTTTAGAACAGTGTACTGTGTAGAAAAAAATAATAATAGGGCACAGAGATGACTAAGCACTTTAAGAAACTGGGGCACACAGTCACCACTGTTTCCAGATAGTAATTTCACTTTATTTACGACTGAAATTCTGCATTTAAATAGGACAACAATTACTAATGGAAGATAGTGGTACTCTCTGCCTGGGGGCCTGTGCTTCATGTGCTCATTGCCTTAATCTGATTCTGATATGGTCACTTGAATAGAATTTGAGGTAAATTAAGTGCATATTTGATACTTGCACAGACAAAAAAAATATATATATATTTAGCTAAGCAAATAAAAACATGAACATTCAAACATTGTAATTTATTTATGATTAATTATTTATTAACATATTGTATTTATTTTAAAGATAGTTCTTCTTTAGATGCTCTAACTTATCTTCCAAGAAAAATTAACGCCAATAAAATACTTGTGTATTTTTCACACCCTCAAATTCTGGTACCTAAAAATATGGGTGTACATCAATTGCACCGACAGATAGGAAAAATTATCAACTGTACTTACAGCTTTTCACCCCACCTTTTGAATTGCACTGGAGGGGTTAAAGTAAGCAATCCATCATCGTATTGAGAATCGCCTTTAAGAGGTTCTTTTCCCAACAGTCTTCTGGATCCAAATTGAGCCGTAGTAAATATTGGCGACAATAACCACAATACGTATAAGTTTTGGGACACGAGTAGACTGTTGGGCTAGGTCACATGTTCGAGAAAATTCGATTAGTGGGTCATTTTGGTCATGGGTCATTATGGGTCAAGCTATTAGGTAGCTTTCAATACAAAAAAGTATAAAGCTACCTATTGCAGCCGTTCGGAGGAAAGCAGTTCCGGAAAATTTCGATATATTTTCACCGATCATGACCCCCAGACGCCAAAACCACCCTCCGTTCAAATGTTGATTTATATATATATATATATATATATATCTGACCTATGTCATACGATAACGCTCGTATTTATAAATCAATTTTGATGAAACTAATTGTGTGTATTAAGCTCACCAATGTCTCGACCGAGTTCGTTGGCCCGCTTGGTCCGCCATTTTGTTTCAAGATGGCGGCCATTTAAAAATTTAAAACTAAAGTAAATGTACAAAAAAGTTAAAAATTCAAATTTATTTTTTAATTAAGTGTTAGGCCTTGATATAAGGATTCCAGAGCATTTTTTGTTTTACCTCTATCTTAAAAAATGGCTGAGATAGAGCAGTTTGAAATTCTAGGGTGGCTGACATTTTGAAACAAGACAGCACATTACAAAAAAATTTTTTGTTGTAATAATTTTCTCAATCATACGCATAAAACTATATATTCATATCCGTTAGCGCCAAATTCTTGCCAAATTTGGCGACATTTGGTGAAATATCGCCAAATTTGGCAACCAAAATAAGTCTTCATAAATGAAGCCAATTTGGCTATTGCTCAATAATTTGGCGAATTTCTTATTCAAATTCAGTATTAACGAATCTTTTGTAAACGTTTCTTTGCATTTTAACTTGCTGTTTTCGTGTAACATTAGCTAAAATTTTAAAACGATGATATAGGAAAGCTACCTTTTCTCCCGGTACAGGCCGGAAGGACTTTTTTACTCTAGTATTGCAGGTTTTTAGCTCCTATTTTATATCCTATGGGTTTCGGGCACGAGAAGACAATTGGGCGTGGTCACATGTTCAAGAAAATTTGATTATGGGTCATTATAGATCAAGCTATTTTAATAAAATAAAAGGCATTATAGTAATAATACCGAGAGAAAAATATATCGAGTGGAACTCAAAGCTAATTTTGATAGAGCATAGCTCGGTCTTCCCTACTCGTGTTTTTAAAATGGCAATGCAATTTTTAGTTTTGAGAGCAAGAGAATTTAATATTCTTATTATTTGATAAGCACGTGAATCGCGAGTAATTATAAAAAAAAAATTATTCAATTAAAATTTATTAAGAAATGCATGTTAATAATAATAATAGTAAAAACAATAATATTAACAGTAATAATTATAAGTACTAATTAGTGCTTCTTGAGGGAATATATATATGGATTTTATTTATCCCCCCTCTTTTATTTCAATTTGTGCATTTTATATTATTGGATATACATTTTTATATTGTATTATAATTATTGGTTCCTTTTTGTATATCGATTTTTTTTTGTGATTTAGTAGTTATTATACGCAAAAGGTTTTATTATATGCATATATAAAATATGTGTGTATAAGATTTTTGCGAGTTTAAGAAAACAAAAATTTCAATAGCCGAAATTATCGCTAAAACGCCCAATTTAGCAACTAACGCCAGTAGAAAAGAGCTGTCACCCTGTGCGTAAGTAAAGCGATGGGGATGAAGAAGATATTATGTCTGTGTGACACCCAGTGCAGTTGACTAGGTCTTAAGAAAAGACGGGTGGCATCGGTACAGTTGGCCGGTCTTAAAAAATATTAGAGTTGAAAGCATATATGCTACTGCAGATCTAAGCAATATCTTAAAGGCTAAATTTTATTTTTTTTTTAAGGGGAGGGATTTTGTACATCTAGCTCATACTAATTAGCAATGAAGAAAAAAATAAGTAATGAAATGATTATGCCACTTTTCAATCCAGTTATTACTATGAAATATGCTGCTTTTTTATTTAATCAATTAGCAATCTGAAAAAAAAATTTCAAAAGAGACCAATACAAAACAAGTGGGAAATTGTACATCAAACGTGACAAATGAGGTGCATTCATACTATAACTAGTTTTATAAATATTCAGATCTTGGTGCAATAGCTGTTGCACTCTTATGCAAAAATGCATGAATACAAAATTTATGTTATGTGCAGATTTTCATATTATAGATTATTAATTTTATTTTATGAAATAAAGTTTCAATACACTTTTACAAACAATTAATTACAATTCTGTTACATTAAAATTATACTATGTGCAAATATCCAATACAAGACAACGTAAACAAATCATCGTTATTATTTCAGTGAAATGAATTATATCGTCTGTTATTATGATATGATTAATTTCCGGATTAAAATAAGTACATTTTAAGTTGGTAACATTTTATCTTTTGTTGACATTTAGTGAAAATTCCAATGGGAAATTTAAGCCTAGCTTTGAAAATTTCAGAACTTGAAATCCATATTTAGACTCCTTTTTTATTTAATATCTATTTCTCCATTAACAACAATCCAAAAAACTGTCAGTAGATTATAGAATTACTATAATTAAACAACTTTAGTATACAAATTCGGTTTTTAAATTCAGTAACATGGAAATAATATGACTTCATCTTAAATATGATGTGTAATCACCATGGCAACCTAGAATCATTACCTATCATGGGATATCATTGAAGTAATTACGTATGATAGGATTTAATAGAATGAAGAAAATTTTTATTAATATCTTTTTAAGTTTTGATTTGATTTTCATAACATTTGAAATTACTCGACATAATTCTGCAACGATTATATTTATTAAATTTCAAACCATTCGGTTGGGTAGTGCACTGTTATATGTGGACAGACGATGACTATAGATGCTACGTATTCATATAATTAAGAACACACCTAAAAATGATTAAAGAGAAAAAAATGTCTACCTGTTACTGGAGCTTCTGTAGAAGTATCTGTATCAATCCTCACTGAGGTATCATATACTCCACATAAGTAAGCTAATACTTTCTAAATACATAACATAGTAACAGATAAATGAGCAAGAACAATACATATTGAGGAATAAAATAAAATAAATTTTAAAAAGATAGTAAAGTGCCTTTTTATATGTCGCTAATTAAATAAGATATGTAAAAGAAAAGATGCATAAAAGAAAAAGAAAAAAAAATCAAATACTAACAACTGATGTATTTCATATAGCATTTAAGCCTGTACTCAAATTCCAAAGGAACTACCTTCTAACATATTTACAAATTCATTTTTTATCTCAGGCATATCAAATTAGCAGGTGTTATTATTTGGAAACTATGAAATTGAACAGTATTTTCCATTTTTCATTAAAGGCAAAGATTTGGTTTGTTGGGTGCACTATGGTTATCTTTTGTACAGAAGGGTAGACTGTGACCTTCATTTAAAATGAAATTTGACCCACTACAAACATCCCTGCCTGAGTTGGGATTCAAAACTGGCATCATTTATCCAGTAGTCAGCAATCCAATCCCTATAACAAAGGCAAAGAATATCTCAGAAAATTCTTTCAAAATTGACATTTTTAACTGAATTTCCAGTCGCAACAAACCAAGAAAGGTTGTCATAAGACAACAATTACTTATAAGTGATTGTTCCATAAATTACAACTCAAGATGCAATAAATTTATAGAAATATGAAAACACTATTCTATTCCAAATCACTTCAATAGTCATGCCTGCCTATTTCATGTTTTTACATTTAAAAATGAGTTTGTGAAAGTATCAAAGTTTCACACTGTTGAATGCAGAAAAATATTTTTTTGAGAAGTGCTTTAAATGTTTTTGCTCCATAGTTTGACAGATAATACAGTTTTGGAGAGCATATAGGTCTTTTAACAAGCTATATTAAAATTCGAAGGTGAGACACATTCTTGAATGCCATCCACACTGCAATTTTCATTATCTACTTCTTTAGCCACAATTAACACATATAGAGAAAATATTTTTGGTGTAGGTAAATATGAATAATCTAAAATTCATGTATTCTTCATAAGTAAAATTCCAATCAAATCACCCCATACACTACCACTAATCATCATATATATTATTTCTCCGGTCAACATCCCTTTTTCTCAGAAAATACGAAAAGCAGAATGACGAATGAGATTGCATATGAAAGGATTTTGAACTGGTTTCTGACATAGCACACTTAACAATTCATTAAAACATGTTTTTGATTAAAATTTGCTGAAAATTAAAAATTAAATCGGCACTGTTTTCATAAAAGAAATGAAAGGTTTTCTTCAAAGTATCGTTGCCACAAAAATAAAATACCTCATTATATGATGCTCAGCAATTATTATAACGGGTTTATTTTATATTTATGATTAAAGAGTGAAATTGAAATTGAAATGTTTAGATTTATATTTCTATGTCCCATGTTTTCCCGAAGCGGATGACGTCATCCTCTAATGCAGTTAAAATACGATAGTTAATTTTTTTTCTCGTACGTGCATTTTGCAATCTTGGATCAATTTTTACTATAACTTTGATGGAATAAATTAGATGATATTCTAGCTTGACTAAAAACTAAATGTTGTTTGCAGATATTTTTATCCTTACTTTTACTTTTTCTTTAGATGTTTAAACCTGCATCTAAGAAATATTACATATTGATAAAAAATGGTACTTCTCTATTATCCGTCGACCACTTTTCATAACAAAAAACTATCGCCAAATAAACGGGAGAACGTTGTCATTGGAATATCAAAATAAATAAATAAATAAAATATAAGAATTTAAGGACACAATTGTTATTTTAATTAATGAAATAACTCATAAATCAGTAAAACATAATGAAAAATACATGCAAATGTCACGTTAAAAACCACTTGATGACAAACACGTATAATGCTTCTGATATCAAGTAAATGGGACTGCATTTTTGGCGTTTAATCTTACAGTTTGGCGATAGTTTTTTGTTATGAAAAGTGGTCGACGGGATAATAGAGCAGTACCTAAAAAATATTAGATTTCAGTGCGAAATCCTCGCATGGGCCCTCTGGTCACTTTAATTTCTGTTAAGGCAACAAAACTGTTTGGAATTACAGAAGGTCATTTGCACTTTATGGAAGCAGTTTTCACAACTATTTTTTATGCATAAATTCCATATTTGCGACATTTTGATTCTACTGGACAGCCTTGACTCTTGGCTAAACTCTGGCTTGAATTTTCCATAATACAGTAGACTCGCAATGTTACAACCACCGATTTAGCGACCACTGGATGAGTCCTAACTGTTTTTCAATACTCACAATGTTTTTCACATTGTTTTAATGACTCACAAATAATTTGAATCTTGATTTAGTGACCTTCCCGAGAACAAGAATAAACTGTGCATTGTATTCAACTTTTCCGTGAAATCTAAAGAAAAAGCAACTAATCAAACATTTCCTTCTTCTGACCTTATTAGATATTGGTCAGCTCTGACCACAATCCTTTTCTTCTATGCTTTAGGTATGACAATATACCTAACAACAGCTCTGATAAATTTCTCAAAAATTTCTCTCCTTTCACCTGTAGCTTTGCAGCACATGCCCACTGGAGTCTTTACTTTGTGATTAGCTCGCTAGGGATCATCACAAAAATACTTGTATCAGACAGATGTACACATCACGTGATGATATAATCTCTTGATTAGGATATCTTTTTTTGGAGTCATTTCACTTTTGTGGTTTGTACTTGCTTTCTGCAAAATATTTTTATTTTTCAATGACTCCTATTGTAACTAAAAGATCATTTATATCCATGGGTGTGAAGGGCAAAATTCTTGAAAGTGTGGACAAACATCATATAGCAAAATGTGAAATTCCTAAAATGTTTAATATCCCAAAAAGCACTCTTTTCACGATCATAAAAAAATTGAGATCCATAATGAAAGCAAAATAATTTATACTGCCAAACCTACTGCATAATAAAGAGGCTAAATATTCTTTACTGGAGACAGCTCTTGTTGAGTGGATGAAGAATATGAGATAAAAGAATATGCCCGTTGATGGTAATATGTTAAAAACTAAAGGTCAAGCATTTGCTGAAATGTTGAATGTGAATGAAAATTTCGGATGGCTGACTGGCTGGCTGCACAATTTCAAGAAGCTAAATGGATTAATCTTCAAAAAGCTTTGCGAATAAAGCTCTTCTGTAAATCTTGAAACAGTGAGTCAATGGAGAGATACAACAATGAAAAAACTTTTAAATGAATACAATAAAGATGACATATTTAATGCTGATGAAACTGCTCTTTTTTACAAATTGCTACCGAAGAGATCTTTAGTTCTGAAAATTTTGAAACTTGCTCAGAAGCATATTGGGCACAGTAAAGATTAACTATTTAAACAGTGGCTAACAAAAAAACTTCCTTTGCTCATCGTAGGAAAGTCTGGAAAACTGTATTGTTTCAAGCGAATCAAAATATTGCCTGTAGTTTACAAAGCCAATAAGAAATCATGGATGACATCGGAAATTTTTGAAGAGTGGGTCAAGAAGCTAGACAAATAAATGAAAAATAAAGAAGGATCCTATTAATCATTGATAACTGCACGGTACATTCTCCAGAAATTCAAAATCTTGAAGCAGTAATGATTATTTTTCTTCCTCTGAATGTTACATCCATTTTACAGCATATGAATCAAGGTGCTGTACAGTCTTTAAAAAAATAACTATCGAAAGAAACTAATCAATGAAATTCTAATCACCTTAGAAGCAAACAAAACTCATACAATGAATTAGTTAGAGATTATTCATATAGCAAATACTGCTTGGCACAAATAGTTTTGCAGGACACAGTTTCCAACTGTTTCCATCACTATGGATTTTTAAAGAAACAAGCTTATGAAATTGAACCTGCTGCTGCGGGATCAAAAAAACAGAATGCTGAAACTGAAGATTTCAATCATCTAACGCAAGCATTATGGAAACATGTTGTTGTACTGGAAAACCTCCCATTTGAGGATTATGTTGCTGTTAACAATAAGTTAGAAACTAAGGGGAAATTTTTGAAAGATGACTTAATCTGCAACCTTCTCAATCCTGAACAGGACATTCCAAATAATTCTTCCAATGGGGAAATTGACGATGTTCCAGAAACACTTCCAACATCAAAAGAAGCAAAGGATACCATAAAGATTCTACAGAACTTTTTTAGAAGGTTAGAAAATTCTAACGACTATTTTCAGATGATCAATTGCCTCGAAAGCAACATTCTGGAAGTTTCCAACCTCTATTTGAAGCTAAAAAGTATAACATCATTAAAAAAAAAAATTAATTAACTAGTATAAGTCATTTTTTAATTTTGTAAAATGTTTAAATTAATTCTTATAAAGTTATTCCATTATTGTTATGCATTTTTTAATTCTAAAAATTTAGACAAATTACTACAAATATTAAAAAAAATATATATTAATAAAACAGTAGTTTTTATTACATTAGAATGTTAGGTATTTTTGAACTGCATTAAAAATAACCAATATTAGTAACTTTTGATTTAACCACTATTTGATTTAAGTTCCTATTTGCTAAAGTCTCCTGAAATTGCAAATACTATAATAGAATTTCTCTGAGTGCAGTAATGTTACTTTTCTCCCAGGTTTGGGTCGTCTTCCAAATTTATTTCAATATTTGTGGTTGGCGCCTTCTTAACACCCACTTTAACAAGCCAAAGCCCAAAAATCCATAGGAGGGTAGCATCAAGTAATTTTTCAGGTATATCTTCAAATGGGACTCAATTTATTCATATTTGTGATTATTTTTTCCTCTAAATATGTGATAGTTGATTTGGAAATGTGACTGGAGGCTCTGTTTACATGAAGCTAAACTTTGTCTTTTCCATATAAAACTGGAAATTCTTTTTTGAAAATTGATTCTAAAATATTTTTTTGATAATACAGTTAATTTACTTTAGCTTTACTTTATACAATTTTGAGTTTTAATTTATGTTTGTAACAAAATTCAGTAGTTTTTTTTTTTTTTTTTTGATGCAGCCACTTTAAAAGCCATGTTTCATCCAGGTTTGGGAAAAAATTGACAGACTGTAATAGGAAAAATTCTAATATCATGGAAAATTCGAGCCAGAACTATAGCCAAGAGATCCAAGAGACTATCCAATAGAATTAAATAGTTGCAAAAAATATAGCAACTATGCAATTTCTGTAAAAGGTTTTATAATGAAATTTCAGGATAAGGCAGAGTATAAAAGAGATTAAATAAAATGTTGATTCACCAGTTACCAGAACCGGAGTGAATCAAAATACCTAAAATAATTTTTTAAAAATAAATACACCTATCTTATCTCAAAACCTCATCATATAGCCAAATGTATAATGGTAGATATTCTTTTTAGTAAAAAGATTAAATTTGAAAATGTTAATTAAATGTTTAACAAAATAAATTTTTAAAAATGAGATTTTCTATCCGATTTTTAATATGTAAGTATATATCATACATGAAAGCGAGAAATAGAAACAAAGGAGAAAAAAAAATTCTATCTATATAATGACAGTAAATTGTTGTAATTTAAACACATTTTAAGAAGTATTTACACAAAACTGAAATATAATTGTACATATGATTGTTATTTTTATATTCAGCTAACAAAAAATTTATAAGGTTCATTGAATTAAAAGAAAGAAAGAAAAAAGAAAATAAAGATTGGTAGGCAGTTTGCTAAAAATGTCAATCCAAATATATCTTATGAATTTATGTGAAGTACAGCTATTAATTTTTCAAAACAAATATTATTCTGGGTAGTTTTTGACTGCTTAAGATACATACCACCTCTTTTCTAAGGAAAAAAAAAATATCCATGCTAAATATATGCACATCAAAGTGATCTTTGATTCAGGAATACATTACTGAAACTACCCAAAAGTGTATAAATGGGACAAAATATACTATTTCAAAAAGAAGCTTATGCAAACTTTCTCCCCCTTTTAAAAACTAAAAAGTTTTCACTCTGGATTGACACTTTAAATAATTTCATTAACATGACTTTCAGATGTTCCTAACATAAGCTGACCTTTGTTTTGACAGCTCTTCTGTACATCAATTCAGAAACTCCAAGGGTGTATGTATACAAGACGTCTGAGGATTAAATTCCCCCCCCCCCTCCCCCCATATGCTTCCAATATTTTCTTTGAAATTTTGCATCAATCCAGTTAATGTCCGAAATTACTTTTAAAAAAGTGAAATTCCTCCTTTAGGAGGAACTCTTTCATGCCTAGACTTGGCTATCATGGAAATCGATAAAAACACGATCCAGTTGTGCTAACCTGTTGGGTGAAATACACCAAAATCTAATCAGCATCAATTTATATCAAGGGTTAAGTGAATGTGAAGTTAGATGAAATTTAATATCAGAGATGCTGAGATATAGTTATCATGTAAATTGTGAAAAAGGCAGCACAGCAGTGCTACTTGTTGGGACATATGCACCAAAACTTAATCAGCATCTGTATGTGCTAAAGACTAATTAAATATGGTACTTTAATGAAATTTCATGATTTAGTTTTTTAGGTAGAGTGGCTACATAATTAGTATCACATACAGGGAGATATTTTCAAAAAAATGTCAAATCAAATTCAGGTCAATATAAACATGCAAATCCATCAAACAAATGGAAATTACAGTAGAATCTCTTAAATCCACGCAGCTTCAGACCAGAGGTTGTGCAGATTTTAGAACTTTGTAGATTTCTGGCCACTATTTTGTTTACCTTTTTTAAGCAATAATTTTAATGTAATAATGCACTCGAAATTATAATGAATGCTTACAATAAATTAAAATAATTCAGTAAAATAATAAAAATTAAGAAAATTAAAAAAATGTTTAAAATATTAAGAGTAAAGGTCAAATAAATAATTAATAATGCATAACTAAATATCCATAATAATGATGACATAATTTTTTCTTGAATTATTCAGTAAAACCTGCCTTATAACGGTACACTAATAATCACATCAAAATCTGAAGTTTCACTTCATGTTTCGCCATACTTAATAACCAAAAAGTTTGATTAATACAGAAATGTATTTGGTAAGAAGATTACAATCACCACTGATATCAGCACTACCTTGAATTTTTTCCGAAATAAATTTATACTTCCTTCATGAGAAAACACGAGTTCAATCATACTAAACAGAATTACAAATTAAAATGTGAATGATAAAAGAATGATATAAAAATTTTAAAAACTTGAAATTTTCATTTACATCTTAACTGTAAGTTTCATTGTTTACATCTGTGCGGATTTTAGGCGTTTGTGGATTTGGCGGTGGCAGATTTGAGGGAGTCTACTGTATTTTCATGATTTCAATACTTATTTCTGATAAATAAATAACCAAAGTATAAAAAAGAGAAAGAAATTGTAATTAAGACTTCCTTTAATAGCTAGGATAAACTTCTTCAAAATTGAAAACAAAACTACATTTATAATAATAAAGATCGAAGTACCGGGTGTCCCAAAAATGACTGATGGATTTTAAAATTCAATAACTAGCAAACGGTGACAGATATTTAAAAAATTCTTGCAGCAGGGTTATGTATGATGTCGGGAGTTTTTTTACTGTGATTCTTGATTTTAGTTCGAATTTTAAACAATAGATGGCGCTGACAGCAGTTGTCGCTCATTCGAGGCCGAAACTGACGTCACTCAGCATTGATGCGAAGAAAGGAGATTAAGGCTATGGAGTGAGTCTCATTCGCCAGTACAATCTTGCTCTTAGGCCCCGATTCGGAACTCATTCAATATGATTTCAATGGAATGCGTTGCTGCCATGGAAACAACAAATTCTTCGATAGTGGAATACATCATTCAGATCAGGGCATGAATTTAACAAGCAGTATTCGAGTTTGCTGGCGATTTTACATTTATGAGTATTTATAGGAATTTTATCTAACCAATATGAAAATTTAGTTTCGCGAGATGACGGCAATGCAGGTATGTGAGAGCTGCACAGAAATCGAATCCGTCACATCTTCATTCATTATTTTGCTACGCAATCTGCTAGTGAGTACTTTTCAAAGAGTGTACACTATTTATCGAAAATGGTTTATTTCACCTAGTAGTTTTAAAATACGATAAATAAAATATTCTTTAAATCAGGCCATAAAAAGTAATTAAACCGGGAAAATAAAAGTTCATAAATGTAAAATTGCCTGCAACTCGAATACTGCTTGTTAAATTCATGCCCTGATCAGAACGCTGTATTCCACTATCGAAGTATTTGTTGTTTCCATGGCAACAACGCATTCCATTGAAATCATATCGAATGAGTTCAGAATCGGGACTAAGAGCAAGATTGTACTGGCGAATGAGACCCACTCCATAGCCTTAATCTCCTTTCTTTGCATCAATGCTGAGTGACGCAGTTTCGGCCTCGAATGAGCGCCAACCGCTGTCAGCGCCATCTATTGTTTGAAATTCGAACTAAAATCAAGAATCACAGTAAAAAAACTCCCGACATCATACATAACCCTCCTGCAAGAATTTTTTAAATATCTGTTACCGTTTGCTAGTTATTGAATTTTAAAATCCATCAGTCATTTTTGGGACACCCGGTATGTCTGTGTGATGAAGAGATCATGCATAGGCCTACAAGATTTGGCGTGAAGGTATGTGTATGTCTAAAGTTAGTTTGTGGATTTTTTGATTAGAATTTTTTTAATGAGACTTTTAACATTTATTTTTTCATGTTTTACAGCATTTTTTTTACATTAATGAAAGGAATCTGGTTTCAATTTTTCAGCCCAATGTAGTAAATTTTTTCCTCTTTTCAATAATGTTTATTCGAAATTTATACAGCAATTTTATAATTTTTCATGAATTTTTAATTCAAATTTCAGCTTTTTTTCACGATTTGCAGTGATTTTTTGACATTTATAAGAAGAATTCGGTTTCAAACTTTTAGACATAAAGTAATAAATTCGGTCTTTCTGTAACTGGGTCCTTCAATTTGAATTTTTACTGATTTTTTTTTTTTTTTTTTTTGTGTGTGTGTGTGTGTGTGTTTTGCAGTGATTTTTTTTACATTTGTGAAAGAATTCCAGTTACAATGTTTTAGTCTACTACAGTAACTTTTGTCTTTTACGATATTTTGAATTTTGAACAATTTTTATACATTTCACGGTGATTTTTCCACATTATATTAAAGCAATCCTGTTTCAATTTTTTAGCCCAACATAGTAAATGCTGTCCTCTTTTCAATAAAGTTCATTCAGAATTTGTACAGCAATTTTTGAATATTCTGCCATTTTTTTATGCGATTTTTAGAGTTCTTTCGCATTTTGTGGCAATTTTTTTACATTCTTAAAAGGAATTCAGTTTCAATCTTTTAGCCTAGTTTAGTAAATTTTGTCCTCTTTTCAATAAAAATTATTCGGAATTTGTGCAACAATTTTTTAATTTTTTGCTAACTTTTTATGCAATTAGAGGGATTTTTTAAATGAGATTTTCAATGAATTTTTGACATTCGTGAAAGAATTCCAGTTACAATGCTTTAGTCCACAACAGTAAAATTTGTCCTCCACAATTTTTGAACTTTTAGTGATTTTTAGAGTTTTTGAATTTTGCGGCAATTTTTATACATTAGTAAATTTTTTGAAATTTCTTTTTTTCAAGTCACTGAAAAGGCATTAAGGGGACCAAGACACATAAAAGGGGACTTTAGGGGGGAAAAAAGGGACCATTTGGGAGTCCTGCATTTAACTCTCATGGTGGTTGAACTTCTCGCTGAAATTTGTGTTTAACTATTTTTTTATTAGATTTGTTATACTGAATTTCATGCTCCAACCTAAAACTGCTGCTGAGATATGGCAAAATGACCTAAACTTTTGGCCTTCCATTTAACTTCTGGAGTGAATTTTCAAAAATCCTTTCTTATTGCTTGCTTAGATAATAACAGCAATCTACTGTCCAAATTTTGTGATCCTGACTTTAGTCGTTTCAGCTCTGCCTTGATTTAAACCTTGTCAGATTTTGACCAACAATTGAAAATTCTTCAATAGCATTTAGGGCCCCTTGATTTTCAGGGACCCTGGGTCCTTGCCCTGCCATAAATCAGGTACTGCCTATCTGTAAATAAATACATAATCGTCATAACTGAATAGACATTTGGAGAGTAAATCATTTCAAAAATAAAAATGTGGCTTTCTGTTAGGAACAAAACAAGAACAGAAATTATTTGGAATACATCTAACATCTAAGCAAAATATTAATCTAAAAAATTAAAAGCTTAAAAAAATAAAAAACTGCAACTTACATATCTATCAGGAATCTTAACTGGTGGTATGCCTTCTTTCTACAAATGCAATTTAAGCATAAAATAAGATAAATACTTATGTTGTAGCTTACATAACTATTTTATAAATTATTAAAAGTTTAATGCTTCATACATGCCAAGTCTTCTGTTTTTAGAGAGACTTTAGTCTTTTGAGGTTATACCTTATTTTCCCATATGAAGATTAGACAAAGAGACACAAAAAACAAGAAAGACAAATGACACATCAAGCACAGATTATGAAACACTTTCCAACACTTCTAGAATACTGCAACAAAACTTAATAATGTGACTAAAATTCTTTTGTGCAGCCCTGTATGATCTATAGATTTGAATATATACTACATAGAATGCTAAAATTTAGTTTAGTTAGAAAATGTATAACACTGTTGAAAATCACCTTTAGCAATTTTCGCCAATAGATGGAAATGTACTCTAATATTTTATATAACCCTATATGTAACTACATATTTTTATACACCCCAAATATTAAGCTAAAATTTAATTCAAGTAAAAAATACAGAACACAACTAAAAACACACTTCCAGCAAATACAATCCATAGATGGCATTGTATCCAGTTCTTTGCATAGCTTTGTATATGAATTTATTTATCCTCTTTAATAAAAAGGTATGTGTTGCTGATGACTGGGATTTTCGCTATTGTTGCCACAGATTAATCTCGGAAAATGAAACATTTGAAGTTACTGAAAAAATTAATAGCTCGAAAAGTATTTGTCACAAAATTGTTAGACAAACTGCGTTAGAAAGGTAAAAAATTGTATTCTTCTTGATATAAATTTCAAATCTGATTATGCCGTTTTTCAAATATTCAAAAATTACCAAATTTTACAATGGAATCATTGACCTTCAGTGAACCTTTACCACAGTGAAACCTTCACACATAAAAATATAATGATAACAGCAATGTGTCCTGACGTATGTATATTGACTATAGTAATCAGATGAACCCGATTATGAAAGCTTAGCCTTTTAAAAATATTCTGCCGAATGAATTTTGACGGAGCCTTCATTGTTAGATGAATTTTCAGGGATGGTTATAGTATATAGCATATCCTTTTATCGTTATTTACCAAATCCTTACTGTAAGTGATCAACGAAAAGAGCTTGCTCTTAACAGCCCAAATTTTGTCTGACACATTAAAAATGTAATAACGCAATGGCATTCGTATCATTTTCAGAAATGCAGAAGGACATTCCAAGTAAAGGTCCATATGATTTTAAAACACAAGGTCAAATTCAAGGTCAATATTTCGTTTGATTAAAAGTGCGTTAAGAGAAATTGACCAGCGTAGCAGGCATAGTTTGCTAGTAGTCTATAAAATCTCTTAGTGTATTAAATATAATTCAGCTGGTGAATGCATTACACAATTAAAAACCACCCTTAAGCAATTTACACCCACAGACAGTAATGCTTTCTAATTGTTTTGTGGAGCCATGTGTATGATCTATAAATTTATACACACCACATAGTATGCAAAAGTTTAGTTAAACTTAAAATGCATACCAAAGTTGAAAACACACTTCCAGTAATTATCGCTCATTGACAGTACTGTAACTGAATAATTTGGTGTGTCCCTGTAAATGAACGATAAGTGTTACACACTCTTTATTCTACAATAAGCATCTTATAATGCAACTTAGTAACATATACAAATTTCATTATGTTTCAAATAGTGTAACATCATTAAAATATGCTGCAAACAATTTTTCTGCATAGACCATTATGTAATTAAATTATTTTGTCTGACCCTTTAAATTAGGGGTGCACAACATTTTTAAGCGAAGGACCACTTACAAAAATGACTGGGTTGTCGAGGGCCACCATCAGAAATTTTTTGTTTCGAGGAGTGTGACGGGGGGGGGGGGAGATCAGATTAAAAAAAACATAAATTTCGGAAGGGTAGATTTAGCACCCTAGGTTCCTTCCTTCCAGTCAACGTATTCATTCTGTTGGCAATGATATATCAACAGTTTATGTTTGTATTTATACAAGAGATATAGCTAAGATTATTTTCAGAGTCAAAATACTCCTTGACTTTATTTGAAGGAATAAATTTAGCTTTAAAGATTGACAGTGCCGAAAAAAAAATTCTGCTTTCATGAATGAAAGGGGGGGGGGGGGCAGCCTAAAAGTTCATAAAAATGGTTAATTTTAAAAGGAGGGTTAGCTCCCTATACTCAACCACCTCCTTAGTCAGCATAACCCAATTCAGATGGAAAGGATGGAAGAAACTTGCATTTTTTTCCATGCGCAATTGACAATATTCATAGTTTTTTCCTAGTGATTGACGAAATTCACGATTATTACGCGCACGTTTGGCGAAGTTTGCGATTTATACGTTGCCCGACCGGCGAAATTTGCAATTTTTTTCACATCCGATCGGCAAAATTTGCGATTTTTACACACCCGATTGGCAAAATGCGTGATTTTTACGTGCCGATCGGTGAAATTCATGATTTTTACGTGCCGATCGGTGAAATTTACAATTTACACGCACCTGATCGGCAAAATTCGCGATTTATATGCACCCGATCGGCAAAATTTGCGATTTTTGTTAGGCCATGGAATCTTTAGTCAATGTGTCTTCCTTATTGTGTGCTTAAAGTAGTGAAATTAAAGTGGTGAAATCATTCCAAAAAGACCTAGCATTAAATGCAACTTTCTTTATTTAAATTAATCAACATGATTAGTATAATTCTTTTAAAATGAAGTAACAAGGATTAGTTAAAATTAAATGAGCCCAGCTCATATCCACCATCTTGGTACAGTAAACAACAAGAAAAATTTTTTATCAATTAACTCCACTAGGATTCTCATTCTAACAAACTCCACAGCATTCAAGTAAGCCTGGAAGCAAAAACATTAGCTAGCCAGCAAAAGTGAACATGTGGTCACCAAGTGTACTACTACATCAGCAGCTGCTCTATAAATACAGAATACCACAGTTAAAGTTACAGATAAGTTGAAGAAACACAACTGCAGTTAACAACAGGTTAATTATGCAAGGGGGGAAAAAAACATACCAACACTTTTCTTAGTGACACAGAAACTGAATCCAGGTGAACTGGTTTAATCCAAAGCCCATACACGTAAAAGCCAAGACAGTTGTACGGAAGAACCATCGTAAACTTACTTCACATTGAAAGTTCCGGATTTGTAGTTCTAAACGCTATAGCTACGAGCGCTGCGATCGCCCCGACCTGCGAAAACTGCGCGCGCATCCCCCTCTCCACATTTTTACAACACTTTTCAAAAGAGTTCATTCTTCACTTCTCACGTGTGGAGTTTTTTTTTTTTTTTTTTGTTGATATAGGTTCTGTAATTTAAGAATCGTTTTATTGAGTATTAAACGGCACTTTTCAGAGCCAAATTTATTTTTTTGTGTAATAATTTATTAATTAAAGGATATGAATATCCAACAAAGGTGTCATCCCGATACTGCCGTTTTAATGGCTGCAGCAAGAATTCGAATAAGTATGCCAGAGGAATTCATTTCTCCAGGCTCCCGAAAGAAGAAAAAAAGTTAGTAATAAACTGTTTTATAATTCTGTTTCTTTTTTGTAATGTATGAGTTCTGTATATAAATCATGTATTTTCATAATTTATTTTAAGATTTATTCTGAAAACGTTTTTTTTTTTTTTTTTTTTTTTTTTTTTTTTTACGCTTCATGTACTAAAATATCCTTAAACAAGACTTTAAAAACTTGTAGTATAATATGTAGAGCCAGTGCTTTACAAATTTGATAAACATCTGATAGCCAGCCAAAAATTCTAGTCGCCAGAAAAAAAAAAAAAAAAAAAAAAAAAAAAAACCCTCCTCCCCTCCGTCATTGATTTTCAAGCAGCACGAACATTTTTTTTTTTTTTTTATGACTTAGTAATGGAGAGAAAAAAATAAGCATAGTTTAGGTACTCAAACTTTATATAAACAAAGTTTCGTACTTAAAATTATCAGTTATATAGGATAGGTGTGCCAGTAGTGGACACCCTCAAAGTTTTTGGTATATAAAAAATATAATCAATTAAGGGGTCGATCCAGGAAAATTTTGGGGCCTATTTAGGGACCCTTCACAAAAAATTATTTAATAAAATGGGTTCCTTCACAAAATTCTATTCCATAAAAACTTACTATTTATTATTTATTTATTATTTTGTGATGTTTTAGAATGTGTAATTTGTAAACAAATACGTTCACCAGAGAGGAAAATTTCAGAAAAAAGGATTAAAAAAAGTTTGTTTATAAATGCTTGGTTCAAATTTGATTAACTGGAATTCAACTTTTGTTGCAAAATGTTATTTTTCACAAAAATATAATAAATTTCACAAAAAAATAACCTTTACTTTTCACAAAATGGACCCCAAGAGTAAAAACCTGCATTGACCCCTGCAATTAAAAATTTATCTTTATTTTTTTTTTTCCATAACTCCCCCTTGTATGTTTTATAATCTGGGTTATTGTTTAAACTCTTAATCTAACCAATCAGGAGGCAGAAAATGCTTCACAATTCCCTTATTTTTCTGTGAAAATCTTAATGAACATGTTACAGTTCAGAGATGAGCAAAATACATCAAAAACCATTTTCGATACTAAATACATCGGTTTTAGAACCTAAAATGCAAAATATAAAATAGTTTTCAAATTTAAAAATATATAATTACTAGAAAATTCTTTGGCCCGCCCCAGTATAAATGCTCAAAGTTTGGCCCGAGCCTGGCACATACAAAAACTTATTTCTACAAAAGATTAGTTTTTTACACAAATGTGGCTAAAAATTCTCTTCTATGAGGCATTCTGACATAAAATATTTATTTTTCATGTTTATAGTCTTTATTTTTTTAAATTCATTAAGAGCTGCAAAGTACAGACACATCCATTCCAAAATACTATCCTTCCTATTTATTTTTACCTATGCCCATGTAAAATATATTTCTTTTATGAATCTTTATTTGTGCACAGATGTTTGAATTATCATTAATCCATATTCCATGGCTTGGAGAGTTACAAATCTGTATATTGTTTCTTAAGCATGTTCTAGCTTGGAGAAGGTTAATTTTTATATGAAGTAAAATAAAAGTATTATGTTTACAACAGTAAAGTTCAAGTGGTGATTTACTGCCATTCTAAACAAAATAAATAAAGCTAAGTTACTGTATTTTTTTGTGTATGCCACATGGTTTTTCCCTTCAAAATTTACTTTTAAAATCTAAGAGCATGTGATACAAGATCAGTATTTGGGATTTGACTGATCTCTCTCTATATATAACCATTGATCACTCCATAAAATAGTTTGCTAGCAATTTTGCATTCAAATTTATGAAACTAGTTAGCCAGTGCATTGTGAATATTTTGTAATTTTGGCACTAGGTATTAGATTTTAATAGAAAAAATCTGTTTTTCTCTCTAAATGAGGTATTAAAAATTAGGGTGGGTTTGCGAATTTGCGTGTCACACAAGGGCACAGCATACATAAAAAAGTATGGTAAGTCGATTAAAAACCATATCTGCATGTCCGGTCAATTCCACAGAAAAGTCTCATTTTGATGGGAAAATAAAATTTATAATATGTTTATTTTAAGGGTATAATTGGAAAGCCTGGTATTTTTATGTTGTATAATAAAATGCCATTCTAAATTACTGTTTACAAAGTAAGTTAAGAACCATTATTGTCTTTGTAAAGTCATAATGTTACGTCAGTTACACAATAAAAGTTACATCAGTTACATGTGTAAATGCCATTTTTTCTTTTTTATTGTTCAGAAATTAATTAAACAAGTTACTGTTATAATTTGTCATTACTTAGTGTTGTTGAGAACATTAAATCACTTTTTTAACGGCATAGTTTTGATAATTTTTACACTTCAATGAAGGCAGAAAAAATGTTTGTCTGTTTTACGTTACATCAGTTACAGGATTTTGAAATGCAATTTTTGGGACTAAAAGGGAGATTGAAATAATCTGCAGGTATTTGGGTATTAAGTCCTTAGTAAGAAATATTTTAAATTGTAAAAATTTGTTCTAGTTTTATTAGTAAATTTTCTGCAAAGTTTTGAAAACAAAATTTGATGATCAAGTTTTACGTCAGTTACGATGGATTTGACCGTCCATGAAATAAGCCAACTTGTAGGAACTACAATCGAAATAAATGGTTTGCCATCCCTGTTCCAGCTCAATAAAATGTCTTTACTGGATTTGCTTCAGAAAAATTTGGTGTCTTATAAAGGACCCTTTACAATTTTTTTTTTTTAAATCTTAAAACAGATGCTTCAAAAAATTTTTGTCTTAAAAAACTGCCTTTCACAAAAAAAAAAAAATTCATATCAAAAATGGATTCTTCACAAATTTAATCGTCTTAAAGGGCCGATCTGTCTCAAAACAGGTAGAATCACAAAATAACCTATTATCTAGCTATAAAGTAAATTTATATATCTAAATTTAGTACATTCGTATATAATAATTGCTCATCAGGATCAGGTGGGGTAAACTGGGTATGAAAATCGCTATTTTTTCATTCAGGGCTTGTTTTCATTGAAACAAAAATATTTAATATGATTTTTTTTGTGTGTGTGTGTGTTTATTTATGCAACTGATGTCTTGGCATAACATTTAAGTCGTTATACTAGATTAATTTTGACACAATTATTCAAATTGGTAAAGAAATCATATGAGTTGTAATTTTCCAACTGGACGAAAACCCCTTGCCCAGACATTTTTCGTCCAGCTGGAAAATTACAACTCATATTTAAGTAATTGTTAATTTATTTTTTTAAATTTTAAATAGTAGAAAAATTATTTTTGTTTTATATACACTTTTTTATCTCTGAAGTGGGGGTAAAAATGGGTACCATATGGGGTAAAATAGGTATTCATTGAATAAGTAATAATTATCTAAATTTACTGGAAACTTTATTTTAAGCTTTTGTTTTAATTATGTAAAGAAAATTATGCAATATTAATTAATGTTACTGTGCGGATGACACTTGGGCGATACTGTTAAAATGTAAGCATAAAAAGTATTCCAGTAGCAATTAAAAATATATTTCGTATAAAATAAACTTAGATTAAGAAGAAAGGAAAAAAAAAAGTTTTTAGGAACAGCTGGCGTATTAGCCCGCAGTCCACCATCTTTAAGTCAAAACACATTTGTTTTGTTTCTCATTTCCAAAATAATGTTCATCCATATTTACTTATGGGGCCGTCCATAAATGATGTCATGCTTGGAGGGGGGGGGGGGGGGGGGGGGTGCGTCATGAAATTGTGACAGTTTGTGATAGGGTTGGCACGTTTTTGCCAAAGGTGGAAAAAACCGGTAAAAACCGCCCTGGCAAAAATACTTTTTTGCCACTTTTTGCCAAAGTGGCAAAAATAGATATGTTTTATTTACAGCGATGTAATTAATATATTTTAGTTTTTAATAATTTCAACTCTAATAATATGTAATTTTATTTTTTTATTTAACTTAGAATATTCAATGCATCATTAAAACAGTAATCTAAGTAGTTTGTAATTTTTAGTAAATAACTTACTGGCTTTGGTTTAAACAATATCACTCTATAGACAGTATTAGATCTGAATATTTTTGTTGCCCTGTATAAGATCTATAAATGCTATGTACACTGTTTTCAGTCAGAAGCAAGTTGTCATGTACCTCTGTTGAGTTTGGAATCATTAACGTGTACTTTAAAATACTTGCTGTTCATAGAGTTTCACATTTTTTTAATGTATTTTAATATTTTTTCACCATTCTATTGTTATTTTTCTTTCAGCTAAGAAATAGTGGTATAATTTTCTTAAAATTCAATAATTTACATAAATACAAGGTTCGTGATCTTTTTAATTAAAAAAAAAAATTCTAAATATAATTCTAAAACCACACATTTTAAAGTAAAATAATCTTTATTAAATCATTAAAATTAACAATTAGAAAAGCTCATTTAAATTTACTTGAAATAATAATAAAAAAAAATGCCTGACGGCTCGGCCTACAGGCACAGGTAGATGTCGAAGACTCAGACCGTGGGGCGCCTGTTCGTCGGTAATTACGGAAGAAATGACCTTCTTTACGATGATGCGGCAGTTGGAACCGCCTACTTCGAAACCTAACTTTTTTGCAGGCGGAGCCGGCAGGGATTTTTTTTTTTTTTTTTTGGTATAACGGTTGGTCCTATCAAAACCTTGTCAATACAAAAGTTTTAGATAATATTGAGAGGATTTATAATAAATTTAAGCGGATTTGAAATCTTCGGAATTGACGAAGTTATGCATTTTTTTTTCTTTACCCCCCCCCTCTTAAGGCAATTTTTAATTATATCAAAAATCTGTCATACATAAATTTTCGGCCATTCTCCTAGAAGTAATAATAACTTCAAACAGATTCGATACGTATCATAATTAATAAATTATAGGGTTTTTTCTCTGTTTTCACAAAAAGCCCCCCCCCCCCCCGGTTCGATTTTGCCCATTAACGAACCTGACCGAGATTTTATGCCCCTTGATTTTATGCATCAGTTTGGAAGAGATTTATGCAGAATTTTTCCAGTTATCGTGTTCATAAAAAAGTGACATAGATAGATAGATAGATAGATAAAGTTTCGATCGTAGGTTGATCTGAACCTGTTTATGATATCCTAATTATCATGTATGGCTTAACAAACGTAGAATGTAAGTTTTTATTTATATATATATATATATATATATATATATATATATATTTTTTTCAGATGCAGGATGACGACCAACCTCTTACTTTTTCGACTATGGAGGATATTTTACAGAACTGGAATAGTCTTTTTGGAAAAGGACCATTGCCACTTGCACTTGCTCCACGATTGCCCCTGGTCTAACAGATCATGCAGATGCAGATGGCGAAATGTACCCATTGTTCAAAGAACAATCAGAAAGGGTCAACTAGTAAAAGCTGACAAATATCACATTCATTAAGTTCGAGTTCATTTACTACTCTTCTGAATATGTTTCCACTCAAATAAGTAATTACATTTTGTGATAAAAAATCGGCTGCTTCGAAACCTGTTTCTTGGAGAGTATCCTCATCTTCATCACAACGAGATACGTCAATGATAAGACGATTATAAGAGATATCATTTTCATTTTGGGTTTCTTCCTCTGTTTCATCTTCTGCAATTTGTGGTGCAGAAGACAAAACAAAAAACACAAACTTATCTTTGTCTGGTTCACAGTTTGAAAATTTATTTAGACGTAAAAGAATTAATTGATGCCAGCTTGTAAGCTGTGGCGAATTCGTATGCGGATGGGTTTGTTTGGTTTCCACCATACCCTCTAATACGGATAAAAAAAATTTCCAGGCAATCTTGGTTACATCGCTTAGTCATGAAGTATTCTCTGTCTTGGAGTATTTCTTGTGAGAGTTGCATCATTGCTATCAGTGTCTGCAGCCAACCTTTTCTATTCAGATGTCCAGGATTTTGCTTCCGTTTATCAACATTTTTACGAGTATGCACAAAAACCCAGGAATCAATAAATTGGAGCATCTCATTCCAAAAATATTGATGAATTGAACCTTCTTTTATAGCACAATGATATTCATTTCCTTTTTGAGGTTTTTATTTGTACCATTCAAGGAATCAAAAAGATGGTTAATATGCATAATAAACTCTACGGTTGGAGCAGAACTTGCCTGTATAACATTCGCTAATATACACACATTCATGCCTGCAGCAACACTGTGACTAAAGACTTAAGCAGAGAGACTTAGCTTCATGGAATTGAATCCAGTAGAAGAAATGTGTGCATCAGTTAACCTGGGTGCACATCTAAGAAGTAATTTCTTATCTTCATAAAAATCTTTGATATGCTGGAAAGAAACAAGCCCTCTATTAGTCTGCAAATCATACTTCATTAAATTCCTCCTTAAATTTTTGATAAGATGAGTTGGATCAAAGATGCAGTATACTTTTTGACCATTAAATTAAAAAAATGGCTTTGATACATCTGCTCCAAGTATGCTGAATCCAAGTATTGTGTTGTTTCCTCCTTGATCACATATAAGAACTTTTACAGTATCTGCATGATGCAACTCTGTAAGAGCTTTCATGACAGTATTTTGACAGCTTGTCAGAATGAATGGCATAGCAAGAAAAGTAGAAACTAATGGGGAGTTTTTTCCTGCCTGTCAGAGTTCTTAACACGAGCACTAGGGCATGATTTGCAACATTGTCAGTCCGAAAACCTCCTGAGAAATCCTCGAAACCAACCACATGATCTTTTTGTTTGTCATACACCAGACAGGGTTTTATAGACATCTCGTCAAATATTAAGGCAAACATCCTTTCATGGTTTGGCTTGTCTGACAAAACCCTTTTCAATGCATTCATCAAATCGGAACTTATGCCTGTTACTAATAACTTTGAAGAAACAAAACACTGAAGAGTTTTCTCTGCAGGAAGTTCTCATATGGGTTGTAAAATTTGTTACTGGAATCGGATGACAATGTTTTGTAGATTGTTTTTATTATGTTTTTATTATATGTTAATTAATAAAAAGGAATGTAATGTTTTTCTTGTGGTTATTAATTATGACATTTAAAGAAATGGGAGTACTTGAAAAAGCATGGAGACGGGATTATGAGTTTTAACTTAGAATTATTTTGATCACAGTGCTCATTTTTTGGCACTGGTATTTAAACTTTATTTCCAATAATTTTTGTTGACCATGTTTTTTTTTATGTTATTAAAGTGGATGGTAAATCTATTTTGAGATACCAGGTGATTTTCAATTCATGCTATTTAAAAAATAAATTCCAAAAATCCTTAATCATATGGGAGCTTAAACGCATGGAACAAAATGTGAGTAAAAAATTACATCATCAGGATCCTATTACTTGAAGTATTTTTTGTTTTGTCAATAAAAAGGTACTTATGACATTTTGCAACGGCGAAGACATTTCATCGTTCTGTGTTTTGAGATACTAGTCTTAATCATGTGTATTTTTAACTTTTAAGCATGATGTCACTTTAATTGGTAAAGGCATTTTTCTTCTTTTGAGATTAAATCCTAATCTCGATACCAACATAATTTTTGAAATATATATTTGAAATCATTTTGGCGTGACTGTATTGAATTGTAACATTTGATGAAAATATGAATTATGGTTTAAATATTATATAATCTTTGCTAACAGAAACATTCTGCCTTTCTGGGAATGGGTTCTTTGCAAGTATAGGAGAAAAGAGGATTTAGGCATTAAGGGGACTCCTCACTCGCAAACTAATGTTAAACCTATTGGAGAGTTCTTTTCAAATTTCTCGTTTGAATTTGAATATTTTTAATTGATACATTTATGTATTTATTTTCACAGGATAGCTGATGTTGATGTTTAATAGGGCCATCTTTTACTTTTTTCATTTTGGTTAGATTTCTTTTTAATACAGCTGCTTTCACTTTTCGAACTAGTTTGAAAGTGAAACTACCTTTATTAAAATAATTTGGAACCAAAATCTAAAATTAAAAAATGGCCCTATTAGAGTTTAACATCGGCTATCCTGTGCCAAAAATATATAAATATATATATATATATATATATATATATATAAATTCAAACGAGAAATTTGAAAAGAACTTTCCCATAGGTTTAACATTAGCTTGCGAGAGTTTTTTACTTGAGTGAAGAATAATCCTGGTACTGGAGGAAGGTAAAGCAAGAGTAAATTACACAATTTAAGCACAATCGTAGTAGGCAGCAGTTTTCTAGATGAAAATGAACATTATCAGATAGGTACTTTTAAAAAATTACATCATTTTCATGTGTAAAGGCATTTTTCTCTTTCAAGATTTAACACATAATTTTAGAACTGGTAAATGAAATATTTCCATTTGAAAATGTCTGTATAAAACTGTTAAAAAATTCTGCACTTTATGAATCCAAATAAATGTTTTCCTAAAAAATAATTTTAGAAATCAAATTTTACAGCAAGAGAAAAAAATGAGAAAAAGTATTCTTTCAGAAAAAAAAAAAAAAAAAAAAAAAAAAAGTCTAAATGTTATTTAATATATAATAAAATATGTTTTATGTAGCTTAAAAATCAGAATATTTACAGTACTTATCAGATTTTATAAGAATATAATTTAGAAAGAAACATCTTTCTTTTCCTTTTTTTTTTTTTTTTTTAATGAAAAAGTTTTTAATTTTCAAATTAAAAAAAGTGGACATTTTATTTATCCAAATAATTATGTATAATCTAATATTTTATGTAGTTTCATAAAACAAAAATTGGATATGCTTACAGATTCAGATTTTTTAGATAAAAGTTTTAAAGAAACAAAATTCTCTAAATATTTGCTTATAAAAAAAAAAATCCTGAATTCTAAATTTTCTAAATATTTCTTGTTTTTAATAAAATGTGTTTTATGTACCTCTATGGAACAAAACCACATACTTGCAGTATTTAATAAAAATTAAACAATTGGGCATGTTTATAATAGACTACTCAACATTTTAAAAGGCATTTAAAAAAAAAAAAAAAAAAAAAAAAAAAAAAAAAAATGCTATTTCATGGTTCCAGAAACAGATTGCACGATACACCTTTTTTCTAAGTAATTTATGGAATTTGCGTTTATTTTTTTGCGGCTGTATGACAGTAACGGCAATCACGAATTTTCAATCCTGTCATTAAACAAACTCTTGGAGTGATGAAATATTTTAATTTTTCATGAAAACTAATCAAATTATGTTTCTTTTGATGCTTAATTTTATTTTCTGGTCACTTCTTATAATCGAAAAATACGAATGTTTTTGTTAAAAAGTATTTGTTGTAAATATTAACCTCCTATAATAAATATTCAATTAAATTATTATGAATTTAAAAATATATATACACTGTTTCAGACATTAATCTCTTTTAAAATATTCGTATTCTTCTCGCCATTATAAATTATAAGAAGTAAACAGAAAATAACTAAGTTTTAAAATTAAATGACTGATTAGTTTTCATTACAAATTAAAATATTTCATCCCTCTATGAGTTTGTGTAATGACAAGATTGAAAATTTCTGAAAGTTGCCGTTTCTGCAATACTGCCGCGATCGCCATGAAAGCAAAACCAATACCTGAACGCGGAGCACCCCGCCCACTATCGAACATTTTAGTTCTAATCGCTACCACTGCAACTCCGGTGGCGCTACTTTGCGCCCTCTTCTAACACGCGAGTGTCTTCTCTTTCTTGTGTATCCATCTTTGGTTTAATCTCACCTAACAGAGGTTAAAGTTGCAGTTTGATGAATTTTGAGTCCAGCATTTCACTTTACTGTAGTGGCAATCATATTTGTTTACCTTTTTAGCACTACTTTGCTACAACTTTACATGATGCAGGTAACACTTAGTAACTACATTTACTTTATATAATACCATAGGTTTTATTTTATAGAAACTTTACTATTTAAGAAAACTATTACAAACTATTAATTTATGAGAATGTATATTAATTTATGAAACTTTAAAACTAGTCAAACAATAACACATATGCAAATTGGTTGGAGAGAGAGCTGGGAAAACTAACTGGGAAAACTTTATAAATATAATAGATTACTTATTTTACATTAACAATAAAAATGAGTTGAAAAATTTTAATATAACCCAACACATGGCCCCCTTTTCCCAGAGTCTCTCCTCAACCAAATAGCCAACTTCTATAAAAAGAAAACTTGTCACCTTGCAAAGCTTTGGTGAAAATATCTGCTACATTGACACTTCCAGATACATATTTTAAAATAAATTTATCCAAATTTTCCTTTACAAAATAATATCTTGTATTGATATACTTTGTTTTACTGTTCTCTATTTGATTCTTGGAAAAACTAATAGTGCTCTGGTTGTCACAATAAAGAGTAGGTTTATTTGAAATTAACTTCAAGAAAGAAAAATTTTGAGTTATCCTTAGTAACCAACATAATTCTTTCACGCAGTCAGATAAAGCAATATACTCTGCCTCCATGCTAGAGAGAGCTGTGCATTTTTGCTTAGTGGAACTCCAGATAATAGGCACGTCATCTAAAAACACAACAAAGCCACTTACAGACTTCCTATCAACAATATCTGAAGCCCAGCTAGCATCTGTATAAACATTTAAATTACAGTTCGATACCCTAGATAATTTTATTGCCAAGTCCTTTGTGTTTATTACATATTGCAAGATTTGTTTTAAATACTTCCAGTGAGTATAAGATGGGTTACCAGAAAACTGAGCCAAAGCTATTACAGCAAATTGAATATCGGGGCGGGATCTGGATGCAAGGAACAATAAACAACCTATCAATTGTCGATAGGGAACATCTTCAGCTTTCTCATCATCATTAGTTGTATTTAACATTACACCAGGAGTTAAGGGTAATTTGCAATGTATTTTTGGCACTTTAAAGATTTCTGAAAGTTTTTCAATATAGTTCTTTTGATGCATGTAGTATTCACCATTTATCTCTTCAAAATTTACACCCAAGAAATGCTTGATTGTTCCCAACACTTTTAATTCAAATTTGGACCCTATTAATTTTATGGCCTCTTCTAGCATATTCCTATTTTCTGCAAAAATCGCAAAATCATCAACGTACACCAATACTATTACTTTTGATTTAAAAATATAGATACAGTTACAATCTTCTATTTTATTAAAACCCAATTCCATAAAAGTGTTGTTTAACTCTAGAAACCACTCTCTTCCTGCTTGATGTAGCCCGTAAAGAGCTCTTTTCAATTTCCAAACAAAATTTTCTTTATCCTTTTTAACAAATCCTTCAGGTTGCTCTACATAAATTAGCTCAGTTAATTTAGCATATAAATATGCCCCCTTGATATCCAAATGTTCACAAATCCAACCTTTAAAAACAACAAGTGTTACAAAGAAAAATCTCACTAAAGAAAATGAAACTACTGGTGAAAACGTGTCAAAGTAGTCTATACCTTCTACTTGTCTAAATCCTTTTGCCACATATCGAGCTTTGAAATTCTTAATTTTTCCTAATGAATCTTTCTTAACTGTATAAACCCACTTTGCTCCCAACACTTTATTCTTTTCAGGTCGTGGCACCAGTTCATATACATCTCTTTCATTAAGGGTTTCTAGTTCAGTTCGCATGGCTTCTACCCATTTCCCTCTTTCTGGCATTTTCTGAGATTCTTTATAGTCATTAGGAATTTTTACTTCAATGCAGTGTGCCTCAGCATCGGACTCTGAACTTTCATCACTACATTCTGCAGTGTCAGTGGGCAATTGTGTATTTTCATGGGGCAATTGTGAATTTTCATGGGTATTTGACGGATTAGAGCTATTTGGCTTAAAATTGAAATTTTCAAGGTTAAACACTAAACCTTTCTTTTTACAATAGGCCTCAACTTCATTTTTGCTTCTTAAGCGGGTGTTATCTTCTGGATAATAATAAACATCAACTTTACCAGCAGTTTTCCCCTTTTGTCTGACTTTTTCTACTCTGTTCCATTTCACTGAAGACGAATCCTTAGCGCCTATTTCAATTTCATTCTCTACAACAGGACTCAATTTAAAAGAAACTTCTCTCTCCTGAGTTTTAACTTTATTATAAAAACATCCCTCAATTATTTTTACATGCTTAGTTTCTTGAACATTATTTGTGCCAGGATACCATATTTTATACCCCATTGTACTTGATGCATACCCAATTAATATGCCCTTCTTAGACCTCTTTTCTAGTTTATTAGTGTACCTTTTGGGTATATGCACAAATGCCACACTACCTATTACTCTTAAGTGACGAATGGAAAACTTTCTTCCTATCCAAACATTTAACGGAGCTTTACCTCCCAATTTTGCATGAGGACATCTATTTCTTAGGTAGTTTTGTGTTTCAAAAAGTTCTGCCCACAAACTAGGAGGGAGTTTTGCCTGTATTAACATAGACCGGACACCTTCCATTAATGTGCGATTGTACCGTTCAGCGACACCGTTCATTTGCGGCGAATACACATTCGTTCTCTCAGGTTTAATACCTTGTTCTGTTAAATAAGATTTAAAATCATCTGAGAGAAATTCTGGCCCACAATCAGTCCTTAATCTTTTAATCTTTCTACCGGTTTGTCTTTCTACATATGCTTTAAAACCTTTAAAGTAATTAAAAACCTGACTCTTGTATTTTAGAATATATACAAAAGCATAGCGGGAATAATCATCTATGATACTTAAAAAGTATCTAGCTCCTCCCAATGAAGGTTCTGGAGAAGGGCCCCAAACATCGAGGTGTAATAGTTCCAAAATTCTCCTCGTTTTTATTTCCTCTAAAGCAGGAAAACTATGCCTTGTGCTTTTAGCAAAATTACAAGTATCACAGACCAAATCTTCTCTTTTAAGTTTGTCGAATCCTACTACATTGTTAGTTTTTGAAAATTGTACAAGATTTTTAAAGTTTAAATGCCCGTATCGCTCATGCCACAATTTCAGTCTATCACAATTTACCATGTTTACTTCATGAGAGGTTACACATTTTGCTCTTACAACGTAAAATTTATTTATTAAGGGTACTTTTAAATATTCTAAATCATTTAAAAATAAAGTTGCACAAGAGTTATCAAACAAAACATTAAAATTCATCTCTGACAAACATCTAACAGATATTAAATTTCTAATCATCAAAGGAGCATAATAAACATTTAAAAGTGTTACCTGCTTAGTTGTAGTGCCGTGTTTTACCTCTAATACAATATCACCTACTCCCTTTATTTCCACTGAGCCTCTCGCAATGCTGGCTTTGCTTTGTATTGACCTAAAATTTGAAAACAAACATTTGTTATTACAAAAAGAGTCTGTTGCCGCTGAATCTAACAAGAACTCTGTACAGGCATCTTCTGTGACCAAAGCCACAACAAAATGGGCACCTCTTGATTCAGATTTGGGAACAAGCCTTGGTTTTTGATGCACTCTACGACGGCTGCCTCTGCGGGAGTAGTTAGGGATATATTGCCGACAGTCTTTCATCAAGTGACCTGCTAATCCACACTTAAAACACTTCCTTGATTCAGACTTGACATGAGGATTTCCACTCGATATCAAGGCTTTGCTTTCAAAATGACCAGGCATTTGAAATGATTTATTAACTTGTCTGTCATATTCAGCCAATAGAAAAGGACGAATACCATTCACTGTGAAGTCGTCATCTGCCAATTGATATAACTGCATAATCAAGTTCTCGTAACTTGCCGGTAAATGTTCAATTATCTGGAAAGCTATTTCATCCTCAGGGACCTTTTTCCCAACTTGTTCTAGATCTTTGACAGTTTCAAGCACTCTATTTATATAAGAGCTCATGGTTTCAGCTTGATCAAATTTCACTTCCATAAACTTTCTTCTAAGTGAGGCTACTCTAGCTCTTGAAGATGGTTCATAAGCAGCTTTCAAGAATTTCCAAGCTTCAAATGGATCTTTAGCTTCATATACTATGCTTTTAACTTCCTCATTCATACTCAAACAAATTAGTGCCAGTGCTTTCTGTGATCTTAATCTATTTTTATCTTCATCTATTGTCTTTCCATCTGTATCAACTTTCACTTCTAATTTTTCATTCTTTGATGTAAATTCATTCAGTCCTTGACTACAAAGCAGCATGTTGACATTAAAAGACCAGGCTTTAAAATTATCTTGACCCAACTTGGGAAAGGACATTGATGGACTTTCACCAGCCATTTTTCAATATTTATATTACTGCAGGTAGACACATAAACCACGCAACTCTGCTACCACTATGTTAGGCCATGGAATCTTTAGTCAATGTGTCTTCCTTATTGTGTGCTTAAAGTAGTGAAATTAAAGTGGTGAAATCATTCCAAAAAGACCTAGCATTAAATGCAACTTTCTTTATTTAAATTAATCAACATGATTAGTATAATTCTTTTAAAATGAAGTAACAAGGATTAGTTAAAATTAAATGAGCCCAGCTCATATCCACCATCTTGGTACAGTAAACAACAAGAAAAATTTTTTATCAATTAACTCCACTAGGATTCTCATTCTAACAAACTCCACAGCATTCAAGTAAGCCTGGAAGCAAAAACATTAGCTAGCCAGCAAAAGTGAACATGTGGTCACCAAGTGTACTACTACATCAGCAGCTGCTCTATAAATACAGAATACCACAGTTAAAGTTACAGATAAGTTGAAGAAACACAACTGCAGTTAACAACAGGTTAATTATGCAAGGGGGAAAAAAAACATACCAACACTTTTCTTAGTGACACAGAAACTGAATCCAGGTGAACTGGTTTAATCTCACCTAACAGAGGTTAAAGTTGCAGTTTGATGAATTTTGAGTCCAGCATTTCACTTTACTGTAGTGGCAATCATATTTGTTTACCTTTTTAGCACTACTTTGCTACAACTTTACATGATGCAGGTAACACTTAGTAACTACATTTACTTTATATAATACCATAGGTTTTATTTTATAGAAACTTTACTATTTAAGAAAACTATTACAAACTATTAATTTATGAGAATGTATATTAATTTATGAAACTTTAAAACTAGTCAAACAATAACACATATGCAAATTGGTTGGAGAGAGAGCTGGGAAAACTAACTGGGAAAACTTTATAAATATAATAGATTACTTATTTTACATTAACAATAAAAATGAGTTGAAAAATTTTAATATAACCCAACAATTTTCACGGGCCTGATCGGCAAATTTTGCGATTTTTATGCGTATGATCGGCAAAATTCGTGATTTATATGCACCCTATCGGCAGAATTCGAGATTTTTACAGGCCTGATCGGCAAAATTCACGATTTTTACGCAAGCGATCGATGGAATTCGCGTTATACGCACCCGATTGGATAATTCGTGATTTATACGTACCCTATCGGTGAAATTCATGATTTTTATGGACCCGATCGGTAGAATTTGCGATTTTTATGTGCCTAATCGGCAAAATTTGCGATTTTTACGCGTTCGATCGGCAAAATTCTCGATTTTTACGCACCCTATCGGCAGAATTTGTGATTTTTACGCACCCCATCGGCAAAATTCACGATTTTTACGCAGGCCAACGGCAAAATTCATGATTTTTACGCAGGCGAACGGCAAAATTTACGATTTATACGCACCCGATCGGTAAAACTCGCGATTTTTACGCACCCGATCGGTGAAATTTGGCAAAATTCGCGATTTCTACACACCTGAACGGCAAAATTTGTGATTTTTTCGCGTCCGATCGGTGAAATTGATCCGCGGGCCACAGGTTATGCACCCCTACTTTAAATGAATGATAAATACTTTGCACTCCCTAAATGCATATCAATTTCATTATGTTTGAAATAGTGTAACATCTTTAAAATATGCCACAATCAATTTTTCCAAATAGAACACTACATAACTGAATTCGTTTGGATGTCCCTGTAACCAAACAATAAATTCCATATACTTCATTTTCAAAATAAATTGCTATTGAAAATCGCAATAACATATATCTATTATGTAGAAATTGAAGTATACTTATGAGAGTTAACGACCAGCCAAACTGGAGTCATAAATATTTTCCAACTATGCTGGAAAGTGTTAAAAAAGATTTTTTGACTGTACAAATATATGAAAGACCCAATGATGGCCTCAGAATATGGGAGTCTCGCTTTAAAAAAAATAAAATCTGGAATACTTGGCAGGTTAATGTACTTACCCTTGCTTCCTCTAAATACATAGGATGATACAGATCAGCAGTTTTTAAAAGAAAAAGCAAGGATTCAAGACTATAATATTCTTTAGATTCTTTAGGTGCTGCATGTTTAACAGATCTAAATGAAAGAGTTAAAAAGATACTTTAATGTCATTTTTAAAATATCAAATCAAAATTATAATTACAAATCTAAAAACAATATTTAGTAAAAAAGTATTAAAAAACTATTAATGTCACTTCTGTCTTATAATTAATTTCACACTAAAAAGAGCTGTGTGACTAAATATTATAAATTAATGTAACATGTGGTAAGCATGTTACACCTGTACAGTGGAATTTAAGAATTTACTCAGATTTGTAGAATCGCTGTTAACACTGTACTGTAATGAAAAAGAAGATAAAGTTTTTAAGAACTTTTTTAGATTTGCCCTGTGAAGAGCAGACATGTAAATACTCACCACCACCTATTGCGGATGAGGCCACAAGATAACTTTATTGAAAATATATTCTTTAGAAATTAACACACCAATAAAAGCTGACAAAAATTAACACTTGATTTAAATAACAATTTTTTTTAAATTAAACATTAAAAATAAAAAAGGGGGACACATGGTGATGCTCAATCAAACTATTCAGGAACTTCCCAAAAATACATCCTATGGACTGAACTGATAACCTACAACTGGCGATTAACTTCCAAAAAATGCAGGCTGTGAAATCGAACCTTACCAAAACATTCACCAGTCACTCAGAACATGCAAAACCCAAATGTTGCACCAAACAAATACAGGTGCTAAATGCTCGCGACTGGCAGCCTGCTTTCACGCACCTATGATCAGCTGAAGGGGAAAGATGAAAGCAGAAGGAAGAATGCAACATCTAAAACTGACACCCAGCCAAAATAGAGTTCAATCGAATGATAAAATGAATGAAAAATACAATTGCGATGATAGGAGTTGAGTTTGAAATTTCGAGAAATGGTCGGAAAATAATGAGAGGGGTATAAAAATAAAGGTAATTAAAAATGCAAAAAAAAATTATGTTGAATTAAATGAATAAGAAATATTTAAAATATGGATTTTTAAGGGGAAATAAACACATGGGATTGAGATAATGTTGCATTTCCATGTGACAATTAATTAAATTATGAAACAGAATTTAAAAGTTTAACAATATACTACAACTCTGTTAGTACAGAAAAAACAGCATCATTTTTCACAATCAATTTAAATTATTTCAAGAGAAGTGAAAACATTATTGGATTTTTAATGACTGTGTTCTTTTTTAAATGTCAGACCAAAAATATAAATAAAAATCTAAAAGCAAGACCCACTAAGAGAAAAGAAAAAAAAGAGACATTGATGACACTCTTGTTTTACAATTAATTAAATCTATAAATCATATTTTATAATTTAACTTAATATACTACAAGCCTTTGTTAGTAAGAGACAGTATCATTTTTCATAATCTAAAATATTTCAAGAAAAGCACAGGATTATTGGATTTTCAATGACTTATTTAAAAATTTAGAACAGATGGGCTTATATTCATGCTACTAGCATCACAGCTGGCAAGAGACTGACCATGAGCTGCTTAGAAATATAAACAAATTAGCAATTGTTGGTACAGGGTCATAGCTAGACGGGGGGAGGGACAAGATAGGAATTGCCTGACTGGTAAAACCTTTTTGCTCGCCTTAGTGTGATTGACCCTCCACCACATTCCTTGATCAAATCTACATTAAATTCCTAATTTTTTCTTTCTCTTTTTAAAAAGGCGTGATCTTTTGTAAAAGGCAAGGCCAGAACATTTTGTTTGTATCTTTAACAATAAAATTACTCCAGGTATTGATAATCAAAGGTGTGACACAGTTACAAAAGAATTTTTATACCTCCATAGAAGAAATTTTCATATTCTAGAGCAGTGGTTCCCAACGGGGGCTGTACGCCCCACACGGGGGCAATTTGAAATTTTTGGGGGGCAATTCCAGATTTATACTAAACCATTCCTTGTGGCTTTATTTTTGTCTTTTTTTTTTTTTTTTTTTTTTTTTTTGATAACTAACGTTGTAGGCTAAAAACGAATGTAATATTCAGATTGTAAAATCAATTTTTGAAGTTTTTCCAACGAAAACTTTTAAAAGAATATGTATCCGAAATAGTCGTATAAGAACTTTAATTATTATTTTTTCTATATTTAAACATCTTCCGGTTATTATTTTATTTTCAGAATTTTTTTTTTACAAATTTTTCGACTAGCATTTATTGGATAAGACTTGTATTTTTATTCGTTCTGCAATATGTCAGTTTCATATGAAGAAATTTTTACACATGTTTACTTAAAAATTGATAAATATGAGAATCCAGAAATGCTTCTTGTATATTGTGTCATTCATAGAGAGATCTTACTGTCCAAAAATTCACCATCTGTTCCTAATGAAATGTTTAAGTCAATTATAAATTGTATGAATACTTTCAAGTTTAATGCAAAACTGTGAGAGTTTCTTCAAGCAATATGGTGAAAATAGTAAAGGAGACCATAAAACAATCTGTTTTCACACTGAGGTAAATTGGCAAAAGACAGCAAAACTCTTTTGCACATGTGTGAAGATGTATGCATGACTTCATTCATTGCATTTATAGAATTAATGTTCAAAACAAATTCAAGAAAGTATTTTACCTGTTTGGTAAGATAACAAATTGTGAAATGACTTGTCATTGTTAATGTTCTTTCAATCTTCGTCCATGTGAATAATAAAATTTCATTTTCTTAAATAAGAATTATATATTTCTTAAATAAGAATGGCGATGGGGGGGGGGGGGGGCATCAGGACTTTTGAGTTGCTTTGGTGGGGCGCGGCCAAAAAAAGGTTGGGAACCACTGTTCTAGAGAATCAAACAGCCTCTATTTCCTTATAAATGGGATGTATTTTTGACTGAAATTGATTTCTAACTGATGACCATGTTTTCATAATTTTCATGTAGCAAAACTCTGCTTAAAACCATTGAGTTTGATTACATTTTCTGATGCTTTATATTTAGTGAAAAATACATTTATGAACTTTTGGCTGCAGTACTCATACTTATGAATCTACTTTTTATATATTGATACACTGACTGCCAGTAATCAGCCTTAAAGATTTTCCGTGATGCATGTTCAAAAAGTATTATGCGAATAGAAATATAATATTGCAACTGTATTTGGAAGTTTTTATGCAATTTGTTTTGTACTCAGCATACATGGTTCACCTTAAAAGGCCTTTTAAAAATGAATTTTTATTTTAAGATCCCTTAAAAGTCCACTATTTTAAGCCTTAAAAATGACTTATACAATTGACTCTTTATAATTTAAGCTTGAATAAATTGAAATATTGGTTAATTCGAATTTATGTTTATTTCTTTCTAAGTTGTATTCAAAAGAATCATACGTATCTCAAAGTTATTTGTTAAAACTGTTCTTAGTTTTGTGGCTTTTCCTCTTCTGTTAAAAATGATCATACACCAAAATTTAAAATAATCGGTCCTTTAGTTTCATCATAGGGACAAAACACTCTAATGTGTCCCTCCCGTCTTTTTTGACCCAAGAATAAAAAGCTGTTTACATAGTTTAATAAAAATACTGTTAATGCTTTATTTGTGAAAGACAGCTGCAGAAAAGATACAGAAATGTGTGTGTGGGGGGGGAGGGGGAGAGCAAAAGAAAGGAATGTAGGGGAAGAGAAGGATTTTATGAGACATTTGGCACCAAGTGATAGCCAAATGATTGTGGAAATTGTTTTTTCTGGTATATTCGATAAATTAGAAGTAGAAAACTATCTTTTAAAATCAGTTTGAATATTTTTTGCTGAGAAGAACAATTGTGTGCTTTTATGCTCCTTGCATGAAAGTTGCATTTCAATATGTTGGAAGTCTATAGTGAAGATGAAAATGGATCTAATATGGATGAAGTTATCAGAAGAAAAGGATCACATACAAAATGGCAATTCTTCTTAATCTGATGAAGAAATAGTGATAGAAGAATTACCTGACATTATGAAGTCAAAAGATGGAAAAATAAATAATTTCCAAATACTGGTAAATTACAATACAATAATATGTTGAATCTTACACCTGACCTTAATCAGTTTTCAACAGCATGAGTAGAAAATGAACATCCGGCTTTTTCTATGATCGTAAATTACATAAATGTAGAAGGTAAACATGTATATGAAAAAAATCAGAGAGAGGTAAACATTGCAGATTTTTATTCACATGTTGGATTTTTGTTGCTAGAAGGTGTTTACAGAATAAACAATGAATCAGTGTCAAGTGTCTGGGAAGAGCTCAAGAGAAGTATGATATAAACCGGCTAAGTATGATATAAACTCTGGATTTTGTGTGATAATGATACTTTCTATGCATGGAATATCCAGCCATATTTAGAAAAACAGCCAGTATCTGCACCAGCAAAGGATCAAAGATTGAAGTAGTTTTTGAGAAATCAATTGAGTATTTTTGAGTAAAAAATTTTGAGTATAAAGTATAGTTTACAAGACCATAATATTATTTGTCACAATTTCTTTATATCCTACGATTTTGGTCAAATACTACTCAGAAATATTACAACGATTGGCATAATATGAAATAATAAACCATCCATCCTTGCAGAAATTTTACAGAAAAAATATTTTGCCTTTGCTAAAGATACAACACTTGTCTCTTGCATTCAAAAAATAAATAAATGTGCTGTTCTCCAAAGTACATTGCATAAGATTGAAAAAATTTAACAAGGTGTTCAAAGAAAACCAGAGAACATCATTGATCATGATAAAACTAAGGGAGATCTTAATACACTAGACAAAATGGTTACTACAAAAAGAAAAACAAATCATTGACAGGCTGTTGTATTTAGCAATACTTTAGATATATCAGCATATGCTTTTGTACTTTATTGTTAATTAAGAAATTGTAGAAGAAAGAGTACCTTTATCAACTTTTTTTAAATTATCAACTTGAGTGAAAAACTTGTAAAAAAACATATATGGAAACAAGAGAATATCTCCTAACAGGGCAAGCAGCAAAAGAAATTATTCAAAGTGCGAAAAGATTCAGCAAGGAAATTGCTAGTTCATCAGGTAACTTGGAAATTAAAAAGAACCAAAGACGATGTCACTTATATAAAAAAAAATGACAATAAGAGTACTTTTAAGTGTGCTAAATGTAACTTTTTTACATGCAAAAACCATTTAAAAACAATAAAAGTTAAAATTTCAGTGCAAATTCACCTTGTTTAATAACTAAAATTCATTAAGATACAACTAAATGTAAATATATTGCTTGAAGGTGCGTAAAAACATACATAAAAACATTTAAAAGCACATTAAAGTCCTTTTAAAAATTCCAAGACATTTTCAACCGAAACCCGGTCATCATCAGTGGAAAAACTAAATTGTTGAGTTGAGTTGTCATCTCTTTGCGTTTTCTTGCTTGCCCGGAATAAACTATTTTTACTTCAAGGGTTTGGAAATAAGGTGGGATGGGAAAGGTAATCAATGATGCATTAATTCCTTCCAGACTGCGTGGATATCAAATGATAATACATCGTTACAGACTATTTCTTTTTTAGACATTATTTCTAGAGACTCTTATGATTGCTTCCAGGTGATTATTTGTGCGGAATATAATTTTGGATCTATTGAAATCAACTTTTATAGGTTCAGTTTGCGCTAATCTTGCTAACGCAGTGTGGAGTCTATTTAATCTCAGATCTGCTTCATGTTATACCATTCAAGAAAGATAATAAAGATTTTATGTACATAGGTATGACAATGAGGAAATTTCGGGACAGAATAAAAGAACATGAAATGCAGAAAGAGGTGGTTAGAAGTCTTTTACATAGTAAGATGAGATCATTTGTTTACAGACCAAACCCTCAACATGAGAAATTTAAGAAAATAGCAAGAAAACTGAGGAAGGATAAGGACATTGTTATTATCCAGACTGATAAAACTAACCGTATTGCTATTTTAAACAGACAGGATTATCTCCTAAAGATGAAAGTTTGCATTGATAATATGGACTGTATGCCGTTAAATAAAGACCCCAATTTGAAAATAGAAAATAAAGTTAAAGAACTTATCGAAAAAGGAGTTTGGCCAGGATTTATGAAAAGTAAACTAAGACTTAACAAGACTGCAACCACTCCTTCCCTCATAGGTAGACTAAAGGATCATAAAACAGACTTACCAATCCGCTCAATTGTTACAAAATGCTCCTCTCCAACATATTTTATGGAAAAAACCTACACGCATCTTTTGAAGCGATATTTACAGCCATCTGATTTTGTTATTGAATCAACTTTGAATTTTATTGAGAAAATTAAATATAAAAAGTTTGAAAATTCCAGTTTTATGGCTAGTTTAGACGTGGTATCTTTATACCCGTCTATTGATATAAAAGAAGTTACTAACACCATAGAGAGTCTGATCGATTCTGATCGTACGTTTACAGAAAATATTAAAAATACAGTCAAGTCGGGTTTAAATTTAATTATCAACAACAACGTTTTTGTTTTCAACAATCAAGTTTACAGACAAGTCAATGGGGCCCCAATGGGTTCCCCCATTTCAGGTTTGCTTGCAGAGTTTAAACTACGTCCTCTTGAAAATATAATCATGGAGACTATAAAACCGGGTCCGGATTGCTGGTTAAGATATGTAGATGATATTTATATTATTTGGAATCACGGAAAAGATGAGTTATACTCCTTTCTAGATAAAATCAATAGCCTAGACAATAAAATAAAATTCCCACTAGAAATAGAACAAAATCAAAAGCTTGCTTTTTTGGATGTACAACTAATCAGAAATATGGATAAACAGAATCTGGATTGCACGGTGTTTAGGAAAATTAACAGATCTAACTCCACCATCCTGTTTAATTGCAGTTCACCTATTAGTTACAAGTTAGCACCTTTCAATTTTTATGTAAAAAGAGCATCTGAAGTTTGTTCGTGCCTTTTCCTTAATGAAGAATTGGATGTAATTAGAAAAATAGCAGCCGAGAATTCAGTTCCATCCTGTTTCATTGAAAAAATCATAAATAAATTTAAAGTGAAAGATGGAGAAAAACGGAATACAGGTACATTTAAAAGTTTGAAGTTTTGTAAAGTTAACTACATCCCATTGTTTTTCGAAAGTATGAGACATTCCGTCTGTAAGTTTGGCATTACATTAATCGCAGTCCCTCACCCAAAGTTGCGGGTTTTGTTAAACAGAAAAATTGACCCAATCCAAGCTATCAATAGATCAGGGGTATATATTATACCATTCAAGAAAGATAACAAAGATTTTATGTACATAGGTATGACAATGAGGAAATTTCGGGACAGAATAAAAGAACATGAAGCAGATCTGAGATTAAATAGACCCCACACTGTGTTAGCAAGATTAGCGCAAACTGAACCTATAAAAGTTGATTTCAATAGATCCAAAATTATATTCCGCACAAATAATCACCTGGAAGCAATCATAAGAGTCTCTAGAAATAATGTCTAAAAAAGAAATAGTCTGTAACGATGTATTATCATATGATATCCACGCAATCTGGAATGAATTAATGCATCATTGATTACCTTTCCCATCCCACCTTATTTCCAAACCCTTGAAGTAAAAATAGTTTATTCCGGGCAAGCAAGAAAACGCAAAGAGATGACAACTCAACTCAACAATTTAGTTTTTCCACTGATGATGACCGGGTTTCGGTTGAAAATGTTTTGGAATTTTAAAAAGGACTTTAATGTGCTTTTAAATGTTTTTATGTATGTTTTTATGCACCTTCAAGCAATATATTTACATTTAGTTGTATCTTAATGAATTTTAGTCATTTAAAAACAGTTTGTGATAATTTTTAAGAATAATAATTTCTTTATATATTTTTAATATTTGTGTGAAATTTTTACAGTACATGGTAAACTTGATTTTGCAAGTACTTTTAACATTTTTAATATCACTTTTAAGGTCACAACAGCTTCTGAAAATACTAAACAGCAAAATAAATTATGACTAGATAGTACCCATTAAGATTTGATGGTGAACAACTTATAAGTTTCATTGGAAAAGTGCTTGAAATTTTATTTAGTTGCTTTTAAATTAATTAAGTATTGAAAACTTGAAGAATTGTTATATAGTGCAAGCTATTCCTATACACAAGGTGTCTATTCCAGATCAGCAATGAATTTCCCTGACTTTTCCAGGTTTTCCATACCAATAAAAACAAAAATTCTAGGTATCAAGATTTTGTGATGTTACACACAAAAAATCTTAAAAGTTGTGAATTTGAGAGTGAAACTTTCACAACTGATTCTGAGGCACAAATTACTGATTTGTTACATCATTTTTTGCAAAATTTACAAATTGTTGAACATTTTACATGCTAAACATTTCGCAGAACACACACTTTTTGCATCAGGTTCTATCCATTTTGTCAAATCAAAATGAAATTCTTTATCACAACAGTCACAGTTAAATTCAGATTGCTTTGACATATTATAATACAAATAATAAATATTCAATAAATTAAGCTAACAAATGTTCAGTTCCCAAACAAAGATAAGTAAGCAGAGTGAAACACCTAAACAATTCTACAACATTCAGTAGAAAGTTCCAGTAAAGCTGGAACTGAAAATCTCTGAGTTACACAGAAGGACTGAAAGGGGGTAAACAAAATGAATTGCATGAGAGGTTGAAATACTCTTTAGAGTACTTATGAAGAGCAAAATTTGATTTTAATGGTGCTGCAATTTCAAATCAAAGTTTTATAAGAAACATTTTCTTATTTTTTCTCTTGAAAGCTCAAAACTTTTTCTCAGAATTTTCAAATTTCCCTGACTTTTCCAGGTTATCCAGGTGGCTAGACACCCTGTATACATATAAGGCGATAGATGGCGCTGTCAGTTCAAGATACTCAATTAACGAAGTGAAAGAATTTTAAACTGGAGTTTAACTAAAAATATTAAGTGAATGAGTAGGAAATTTATTTTTACTTGCTACAATCTCTTTCTTTCTCTCTTTTTTTTTAAAATATCAATATTTAATATTTTGTAATTTTTTTAAATTACGTGACCTTTAAAATTTTTCATTAATTTATTTTTATTAGCCTGACAAAAAACCATGAACTTAAAATTTGCTGTTTGCCGCTAATGATTTATAATATATATTTTTTAATTACTTGAATTTTATTTTACATTTTCATACATTACTTATATATTAAACCATGGATATCAAGGTGATTTCTTTTATAGTTCTTATATTAATATTTTCCTTTCTTTTTCTCATTTATTTATTTTTTCCTTTTACGAAAAATAATCACACACTTTTCTTAGTATATATCTTCTTGATACATTTATATACTATATTATAGTACAGGGTCGGCGAACCTTTTCACATCTGCGTGCCAATATTTGTCAAAAACACTTTTGAAGTGACCATGGCGTGCCAACGACCTCTCCCCCCCCTCCCCCGACTAAAAAAACTCTATAAAAACAATGAATTAAGTTACTATTATTATTATTAGATTAAGATATGGATAACAAACCTGCGTGTAATATCAACATACTTATTAAATTAAATAATGTATAATATTGAAAACTCAAAACAAAACAACTGGTCACAAGAAAAGATTAATTAATGATAGTAATAATTATAGAAAAAAGTGGATATAATTATAAAGAACTAATAAGATATAATTATATTAATCGTAAAAAAAAAAAAAAAAAAAAAAAAAAAATTAAAATCTCAAATCCAGACAGCTTGCCAAATGACTGTAATAATTATGGTAATACATGATGTTGCCCTTGGGATCTGTTGATTTTGACATTTTAAGCAGGGTGGTGGTTTTATAATTGAGGTAATTTTCTTTTAAAATAGACAACTAGAAAATAAACATTGAAAAAAATTATTTACGAATCATATTTTCAAAATATTTGTTTTACACCTGCTATTAAATGGAAAGTTATTATTTTAAAAATATATTACAATGCATAAGAAGAAATTAGGAAATATAAAAAACATTACCTAAAAAGTCTGCCTAAGAAATCTGTTTTCTCTTTTGTTTTTGTTGATTGAATTTTATTTTCTAATTTCTTAAGCATTGCAGCAAAATCTTCTTTTTTCAGAAGAAAGTTTAAAACTTCGTAAGGTACGTAATGCAGCCACAGCATTTTTGAATTTCGACGTTAGTTGCTCTTCACCGAGTTCGTTATCACTGTCATTGTCACAAATGTTTGTTTCTTTTATAAAGTAGCTAACGCTTGTGGAAATAAGGTAGATCCAACAAAGCGTCAAACTTTCGTTTATTTAAAGCCTGTGACGATATGAGATTAACTATTTTTGTGACTACGGCTATAATATCACCAAGAGATTCAAAACCAGCCTATGCACCCAGGACTTGTTGATGTATGACAATGCTGTGAAATCCAAGAATAATATGTCCAATGTGAGTTTGAAATAAACTGAAAAAAAAAAACATTTATTTTACCCATTATACTGATGCCTCCTTCAATTGTAACAAAAACTATTTTATACAAATTTATTTCTTTTTCAGTAAGTGAATTTATAACTGCTGTTCAAATATTTGCACCTTTGATTGTAATTGCTAATAATAATAACGAGAATAATTCCTTCTTAATATCATTTTCAACAGAATATCGTAAAAAACAGCTAAAAGAGCAGATTTAGTTACATCTGTACTTTCATCAAGACAAAATAAAGTGAAAGGAGAAGACGATATCAGACTTTGGTATTACATTTTCAAGATTCTATCTTTGACTGTACTTCTTGATAAAGGAGTATCTTTAATTAGTTAAATAATTTTATCTTTAATTTCAAAATCGTTAAAAAATGATGGAGTGCATGTTAACCAGGATTCCTTCAAAAACTCTCCATCGCAGAAAAATGTACCATTCCGAACAATGACATTCGCAGCCGAGAAACTTGTGACACTAGTTTGAGAATCTTTGCTGATATATGTAATCATAGATGTCAACAGTTTATTTTTTCTTTAATTGCACTGGCAATGGACTCCTTTTGTTCTGCATAACTTTTTGGGGAAAGAGGTTTGTGATTTGTTTCATAAGACTGTTTTACTGCAGACCACTGTACCGGAACATAAAACGCATAGATTTTTAACATCTTTATTAATCATCCCATATTTCTCAGTCCACCACGTTTGAAATTCTCTACTATCTTGCATTTTCTATTTTTTAGCCGAATTGGCTATGTTGAATAAATATTACTTTAATGGTGCAATCTAATCAGTCTTAGATTACCATCGTTGATTATAGGAAGTTAGTTAATAAAAAAGATTATGCATAGTAGAGTTGATGAAAACATCACTATATAGGATAAAAGCAAATCAGAATAATAATAAAATGACTAGCCACTAAATTTACTCAGATTTATATATAACAGAATTGAGTCGGCAGCCTATCGTCAGCTGGATTAATTACCCCCCCTCCCCTCTCTATGAAGCCGATACATAAAAGGACAAAAATATTTCTCGTTATTCAATATTCAACATATTATTATTATCATTTACTATTATCTTGATTTATGCACATTTAATGAATTAAGTAATTAAAAATGATTACAGTAAATTATCTCTAAGGCAGGAAAAATCTAGTAGCTTTTGTTTGATACTTATTTATTGGAGATATCTTTAAATTGTTTACAAATCACATTTTTTCATGTTCTTTCATAATCTGCAGACAACATATTTTTGAAATTATAGTTTTCATTTCATTTTATAACTGTTTTAACAAGCAATGTATTATTATTTTTTTTAACTCTGAAAAAACTGCATATTTTATTAGTTTCATTAATGCTTTTGTCATTTTAACTGATTAAAATTTAATTAACAAATTACAGCAACAGTTAAATAAAGCCTCATATGCAGATCAACAAGCATTAAATGATGCAGAAATTTCAGAAACAATAAAGCAAAAAATAGTTTATTTGCTATATTTCTCTCTCTTTCAATGCGATCATCGGCGCCGGCAGCACAAAACCGAGGAAGAAGGGGAGGGGGGGGAGGGGTCAGAGAGCAGATGTTCTGAGCGGGTAATTCAATGATATGACAAGTACACATGCACTTATTATAACAAACAAAAGCTATTTTCAGTCAAGCTCGTGTATAAATGGGAAAAAATAATGAGGTTCAGAATTTTGGGGAGTTTGACTGAATCTTGATTTAGAATTTAAATCACCGGCGTGCCAAAAATATCCTCTCGCGTGCCAGCTACGGCACGCGTGCCATAGGTTCGCCGACCCTGTTATAGTATATAATAGTCATACAAAATATAGATAAAAGTTTAGATCAATTTATTTAATTGATAACTGCATGAAAAATCTTTTAATTTAAATATTTTTAATATAAGATTAGTAATTTTAAAAAATATTGTCGGCTGTTAAATTTTACTTAATTATAAAGCATTTAAATTAAAAAAAAATACAAATTATATAACTTCTGAAGTAACATATGACATTATTGAAATGAATCAACTTATCGCAATAAATAACAGAAATCATTCTGTCTGGAGTGGGGGATTGAACCAACAATCTCACAGCTGAAACCCAGCATGTTAGACCACTCAGCCATGGTGACCTCATTCTGAGTTACTCTAAAATTAAATATGTTCTAGATTTAATTTCACACATGCACATAAACATTGAATTCACACTGAAAATTAAGATATTTGCTTGTCACTTTAATATAGTATAAGATATTAAATGTATTACTTGTAGAATGCTAAATTTAAATGTGAAACATACAAGTGTCTTTTTAAACTTGAGGGACTAATTCATAGGTACTGCACAAGGAGCATTTGAGGGTTAAGTCAGTTATAAAATTTTAGACTCACCGATAAACTAAATATTTTGTTTTTGTAGTCTTTGGGAATGAATGTTCCCCAAAAATAATTTGATCATCTGTTTCTTCGATTTCTTCAAGTTTTAGATTCACATTGTATTCACGAAGGAGACTAAGAGGATCTTCTTTTCCTAGGCACTGTTCTTTAGCCACAAGTGTTTTGCCTGATAGATAAGAAAAAGATTTTGAACATATTCATACATAAACAAGCACTAATATTATAGCTAAACTTACTAATTTGAGAAACGCAAGTAAGCAAGGGGATACCCCATATCTTTACAAAGAATTGTATATGTTAGTTGAAGATTGCAATGTCTTAAATAAAACAAGACAGTCACGGCCAGGTTAATAATTAAAAAAAAATCATGCATTACACTCAGATTATGAAACACTTTCCAATAATATCATAATATTACAATTTTTTTTTCATTGAAATGAGATATTAAGCTGGAAAAAGCATAACCCAACTGAGTATACTTTTGTGTGGCTTTATATACAAATTTATATGTATTATATTCACACTACAACAAAATTTAGCTAACACTGGAAAGAAATTTATATTATTTTAATGAAGTTATAATAAAGCAATATAAAACTGCCATAAAATTGTTAAATTTAATTTTTGCAACTTTAGACTTTTATTTACATTGAGGTAAATTAAAAGTATTTGCATGAAATTAATTGAAGAAACTGGTAGTTTAGAGCCATAATACTATTATTGGGTAATATTCTGAATACTTCCCTTCGTCTATTACTTATGTTAGGGCCTTCTTAGTATTTATACATTTATTTCTATTCAGTATGATTGATGCAATAGTTGTATATACCATACAAATCACTAAAAACATTCAACTCCCATTCTTTTAAACAGATGTATACATCGGGTTATTAAAGTAAACTGATTTAATATGAAATTTATATTCATATACTTTAGAATTATGGTTCATAGAGGCTGTTAATAAGAACATTGAATGGCTCTTGGTGATGTGATCTTCAAAAAAGTTGTTTTTAAGATGCTGTTTAGTTTAAATCTTTCTATGTAGAACATGCCTTCCACTCTTGTCTCTTGACAAAATAATGATGCTTTGTTTCTCAACTATTTGAACTAAAGTAACTTCTGTCATTCATTTTTATATAATTTTCTTCACATGTAACTTGAATATATCATTAGCTCTGCATATTTTTACCCCTAAAATTTCTTCTTAAACAGAAAAGGAAAAGAGAAAAGCTGTCATAAATTGCAAATACATTAAAACCTGTCAAAACAAAACCTATATATAACATAATCTTATCTTAAATGGAAAAATTTCATGGCTCAGGCAAAAGTACAATGCAATTAAAATAGATGCTGTACCTGCTAAGACAGAAATCTATCTAAAACGGAATTTTATTCTGGTGTCTTGCAATCTATCACAACAGATTGGAAATAATATTTCCAATTACCTTTTAAGAAGTCCTTCTGGTTAGTCTTACTTCTGAACTTCAGAATGATAAAATAAATGTAGAAATGATTAAGGAAGGGAAGGATTTTTTTATGCAATGGAAATTTTGAATCTACTGCGGTAGGAGGAAAAATGTTAGCAGACTGATAAATATTTTGAACCCACAAGAGAAAAAATATAATTGCATACATCAGGGGTGATTGTGGGTTCATGAAAAAATACCTGAAATTTTAGCGAGAAAACGTTTTCGTATGGAGAGAGGTAGAGGGAACACATAACTTATTACAGGGAGGTCAAATTATGAAAAATATGAATTTTAATTATGTTTAGCAATTATATGAAATTGATATTTTAGTCTTATTTAATGGATTTAATAATCAGAAAAACCAGAATTTCTGTAATGAAAATGAAGAAAAATTACCTTAATTCAGGTATATAACCTGAACACAATCACCCCTGATACATATTTGTAAAGTGACACAACTCAAAAAAAGAAAGTTTACTGAAAAGATGAAAAACATCCTAAAAAAAAATTGTTTATTTAAAATGAATTGAATTTTTTTTTTTTTTTTTATATCAAACGTCAAATGCAGCTAATTTATTTCTTATTTCAGTATGATCCATGCAACCACCATTTGATTACCTGAAGATTTGTAGATGGCAAAATTATATAACCCCTTAAGAAAAAAATGATAAAACTGTAAGAATTATATAATCTTTCAAATTGATTTTACAGTAATGTGAATAAAGTAGGCTTATTTTTCTTTGTACTTGCAGAAACTAGTTAAAGATTGTTCTTGAAATGTAGCACAGTATAATATTTACTGCAGCTTGTATGTAGTAAAATTAAATGAAGAAACTCTTCTACATTTTACTTACCCATCATACAAATTGAGATAGAGACTTGAAATTTGGTATGTACTTAGTATGTAATAATGGGAAGAAGCCTATTGAATTTCAGTAACCTCGATTATCTGGAACTATTTTTTTCGGACTCTCGAAATATTCGTTCTGATAAAAGGTATATAAAAATTTTTGAAATTGTTTATTTTAAGGAGTAAATATAAAAGATAATAAAAAAACATAAATTTTGCATAAAGCATGAAGTCGATCGGATAATCAGTTACCGAGATATTTGTAATCCTATTTTCCACATTCTTCGATTTTTCATGACCCTGTATTTCTTCCAAATTTCAATTCAAAGATATATTTTAATTGGAAATGAGACGCTTAATCAGATGCAATAAACCATTAGTTAATAGGATTATTATTTTTGGAGTTATAAGGATGTTTCTTTTAAGCAATTCAGTAATAGAGCCTTCAAAGTTTATGACGTCATCAAGCCACGATTTTATTCAAATTGCAATGCATTTTATAAGTAGTTTACACATTTTTTATTTTAATATTTTACATTATGCATATCCATGATGGGTAAGTATTACGGTGGCCCCAACGACTAGTTTAAATCGATATGTATATTAACTTCATCACAAATATGATAGAATATGCATATTTAAATATGAATAAATATGACATAGAGTTACGATCATCACATACATGAAACCATAACAGAACATTACATTATAAGAACATCGGGGGAGGGGGGGGGGGGGAATAACAACAAAGCCCTTTTCCAGAGATGGAACAGGTATGGCCATCTAGTGACAGAAAGGAAAAGAAAAAGTATACAAGTTGCTAGATTAGCAAATAAATGCATGAAGTATTTATAACATCCTCCCTAATCTAGCGATTCAAAAAAGAAGTTAAATTTAATTTTAATCATAATTTTGAAAATTGGGGTCTGGGAAGAGGCTTTGTTAGGATATCAGCAATCATTTCTTTGGAACTACAGTAATCAACAAGCATTATATTTTGTTCTTGTAAATGTCTAATATAATGATATTTGACATCAAAGTGTTTGGTTCTAGCATTATGTTTCTCAGTTTGTGTCAGTACTATGCAAGACTTGTTGTCTTCATACAGCTTAATGGGTAAAGACTGTTTGAGACCTAAGTCTTCAAGTAAATTCAGCAATCATTGTATTTCTTGTGCAGCATTTGCAGCAGCAATGTATTCCGATTCAGCAAAGGACAGTGCAATACAATTTTGTCTCTTTGAGAACATGACATTATAATATTATATTGTATTGGATTGTCTCCTAGCAGGAAGATGTTAAAGATGTCAGAGTAGCAGGTGAGGATGGGATCATTTTGGCTGTTTAGCACAAGATTTAAGTTATTTGTGGTACTGACATAATAATTTTTTGAACTGCTTTCCAATCTTTTTCCGATGATCGTTCCATCTTTCGGCTTAGTATGTTGACTGCTATAGCAATGTCTAGTTGAGACACGATTGCTAGGTAAAGAAGAGCTCCAATGGCTTGCCTATATTCTTTATTATCATCGAGAAAATTACTGTGATTTTCATTTCTTGAGTATGATGTTTTTATTGGTATGTATGTAGGCTTCTTCTCTTTAAAGTTAAAACTTTTTCAATTTTAATTTTCTGATTCAATTCAAAGGTTCCATCAATATTTCTTTGGATATTGATTCCAAGATAGTGTTTTACTTCACCTAAGTTTTTAACTTCGAAGTTTTCCTTTAGAATATCAATTATTTTATGGATTTTTGTTTTGTCTCTGCAAGATATAAGTAAATCATCGATGTGGAGAATAATTTGTATTCCTTCATTTTCATCTGTTTTTGTAAATAAACATGTATCGGCCTTGTTTTGTTTGAAGTTATTTTTCAATAAAACTTCTCCTAGCTTTTGATTTCATGCATGTGCGGCTTGTTTGAGACCGTATATGGCTTTTCTAAGCTTACAGACGTTCTTCTCATGATCGACTTTACGTTTAATATATCCTATCCTTTAGGTTGTTCCATATAGATTTCCTCCTTAAGGTCTCCAGGCAAAAACGCGGTTTTGATGTCTATATGATTGATATGCATATTTTTCAGAGCTGCAGCAGTTAAGAAAGCTCTTATTACAGTATGCTTGACAACAGGTATGAAGGTTTGATCGTAATAAGTTCCGAACTTTTCATTGAAACCTTTTGCCACAAGTCTGGCCTTATGCCTTTCGATTGTGCCATTTTCATTCAATTTTGCTTTAAATGTCCATTTACAACCTATTGCTTTTTTATCTTTGGGTAGCTTTACGAGATCCCAAGTATGATTCTATTTTAGATCGTGCATCTCTTCTTGGATTGCTTCGAGTCATTTTATCTTTTCTGCAGGATTAAGAGAAACTAGTTCTTTGAAACTTGCAGGTTCTTTCATTGCTTCGCCTGCAAAATAAGTTAATTTTTGTTATGTCATGTATTAAAATTTAAGAATAAAATATGTTCATTTAAATATTTCCCTTTTCACATGACATTTGTTTTTACCATCCCCAAGCCTACGTTAAAGTACAAACAAACTCCATTACTTCACGAGGTTTTCGGATAAACACGCGATTCAACCACGATCTATCGCTGTGCTTTTGGATCGCTGTTAATCACTGTTACTCTTGACCCAGAGCTCTCGTCTGACGATCGTGTCTCTGATTGGTCGTTGTTTGACGTCATAGTCCGTGAAGCCAATGGAGTTTCGTGTACATTTTTTTTTCTTTACAGAAGGGCAGCAACTGTATGCAAATTTTTCCAAAACAGACTGGTATATGTAGCAAGACAAAATGTGTGTATTCGCCTTGCCTTCTTTCTTTTGCCTTGCCTTGCATTTTTCTACGTAGCTCGCTTGGAAGCAGCATTTTGTTTTCTGCCATGTAACTAATTACGACATCGTAGCTTAGCTACGTTTTTTGAAGGCTGCTGGCAGTTATTTAGTTATGTTGATGAAAGTTTAATTTAATTTAATTTTTAAGTTTGTTTGGCAAAAGTAATGCTGACGTTTGATTGTCATTTGTATATTAGTCATCAATAAAATCAGTATGTTTATAACCCTGCTGTAATTCTTAAAGTCTTCCACATTCATGCATTTCCAAAATTAGATTTCACTGCGTACTCTAGCTGAAAATATAGTTAATTTTTTTGAGAAGAGAGAACATGGGTTATGGGCCCAGACTCACAACCGGAATTTAAGTGTTTTTTTAAGGAAATGTTTAAGTGAAGAAACGGTGATATTTTAAGCCTGTGGACTCTCTCTCTGGTTTGTTTTTGAAAAATGAACTTTCGTTTTGTGAATTGTTTTGCATGCTGTTGACCTTCTGAAAGCTTCAAGTTCGAGAGTTGCTGTGATAAAGCGACGGGGGCTAATGGAAAATAATCAAAACGTCACCCTGCTGACCGGCACTAACTGGGAAACTTGGAAGCATGAAGTTAAAGTTCTGTTGCTGCATTATGGAGCGTGGGAGTTCATTGATATAAAAGATGGAGAGGAGACACCCAAGAGTTTATCACCTGCTAAAACTGAAACTACAGAGGCTGCTAAAATGGAAACTACAGAGGCTGCTAAAACAGAAACTACAGAAACAGCTAGTGGAGTTACTGAGAAATCTGTGCTGACATGGAGAGAAAAACAAGATGTGAAATTGAGGAAAAACAGAGCCTACACCATTATTTACCAGTCCCTGAGTTCTGAATTTAAGCCTTTGTTTTCAAGTACTACTGATGGAGCAGAAGCCTGGAAAATTCTTCATGACCATTTTGAGCCGACCACAAGAGCAAGAGTAATACAGCTACTTGATGTTTTCTTTAATACAAAGTATGTTCCTGGTGAAAATTTAGGCCTTTTCCTGTGCAAAGTGAAGCAAGCTGCTGAACGTCTTCGTGACATTGGTCATCAGCTGCAGCCTCTTTATTTAGGCTATCAAATGATTCGGAGCCTTCCAGATGAATTTCAAGCTACTGTTCAAGCAATTTACAGGTGGACTGATGCTGAGTTCTTGCCTGAAAGAATAGAAACTGAACTGTTGCTGGAGGAGAATCGCTTAACGTTGTCTCAAAAGGACTTTTCAAATGTAGCTTTTGCCAGTGAATCATATGTTAAACCAGGTAAATTTAAATCTAGAGGTTTTGATAAAAATAAAAGTAAAATTGGTAATTGTTTTTATTGTAAAATGTATGGTCATTTAATTTCTAATTGTAAATTTAAATTAAGTAAATCTAGTAATGAAGTTTATATTGATAAAAGTAATTTTGATGTTAATCGTAAAAGTAATTTCAATAAATCTGGTTCTGGAAATTTTAAATCTAATGTTAAAAGTAAAAGTAATTTTCAAAGTAAAAATTTTTCAAGACCTTTGGAAAGTAGTAATGTAGAATGTAAACATATGTTTAATTGTACCTTCTCTGAACTAGAATGTAGCTTAATTGAGCTTTCTCCTGAATTATGCGAGGCAAATTCATCAGATCTGGGCTATGGAATTTCCCATTGGGTTTTTGACACTGCCGCTACAGTGCATTTTTGTAGCAATAGAAATTTATTTTTCACTTTTGAGCCAGTATCTGATTTGCACATGTCTCTTGTAGTTGGGGAGAAAGAATGTCCAGTTGAGGGTAAGGGTACAATTCAGTTTTTGGTATGTTGTAAAAATGGTAAATTTAACCGTATTATCTTAAAAGATGTTTTATATAATCCTAACTTAAGAAGAAATTTGCTTTTTGGGGTTAAGCTTGAAAAACTCGGGATAAATTTTGTGGGTAAAAATGGTAAAGTTTTTGTTTATGATAAAAAAGGAAATGAACTTTTTTATGCTTTAAGGAAAAATGACCTGTATTTTTTAAAGCCATCAAAGTATGTTACTAAATGTAAGGGAAATGACAATCCAGTCAATTTGTCAGCAAATCAAGTAGATAAAGTAAATGTTAATGAGTTGTGGCATGAACGTTTTTGCCATATTAACAGTGAATATGTAATTAACACCAGTAAACAAGAAAGTGTTAATGGTCTTCCTATGCTATCAAAATTGACTGAAGATTGTATTTCTTGTAAATTGGCTAAATCAAAAACAGTTTCCTTCAAACCTATTGGTCAAATTCGTTCTAAAGTTCCCCTCCAGCTGCTGCATATGGATTTGTGTGGACCTTTGCCAGTTTCATCTCATGGGGGAAGCAGGTATTTTTTATCTGTAATAGATGATTTTTCTAGAAAAGTTACTGTATATGCCCTTAAAAATAAGTCTGATGTTTTCGAGACATTTCTTAGGTATCAAAAGAGAGCCGAAAGGTTTTTAGATAAGAAAGTAGTCTCTGTTAGAACGGATGGGGGACTTGAATTCTGTAATGATGAATTTGATAACTTTCTGGAAAGTCAGGGCATTGCCCATGAGAAAACGAACCCATATTCTCCCGAGATGAATGGTTGCGCGGAACGTTTCAATTTAACTGGTCTTGACAATGTAACAAGCCTTTTAAATTCTAGTGGCTTATCTCAATAATTTTGGGCTGAAGCTCTTTTATATTTCACGTATGTGTGGAACAGAGTTTGTATTAAAAATATCAATAAAACCCCTTTTGAATTGTATTCTGGGAGAAAGCCTTCTGTTTCTCATCTTAAAAAATTCGGTTGCTTAGCTTATGTTGGTATACCCAAACAAAAAAGAAAGAAGCTTGATATGAGAGCAAAACTTGGCATTATGTGCGGTTATGCACAAATGACTAAAGGGTACTGCATTTGGATAATAGACAAGCAAAGAATATTTGAAACATTTGTTAGATTTGATGAGAATAAAAGGGAGGTTGATGTCATAAATAGTCCAAAACATAATTTTCGTTCTTTTTCCTATTTGAACTTCCCAGAGGAGGGTGATATCTTTCCTATGATAGATGACTTAATTGAGTCAGAAAGTAGAAGTGATATCCCAGCCAAAGTAAAGGAAACTACTGTTAGCCCTGTAAAAACTAGAAGTTCAATTAATCAAAATTCAAAAGACAGCCCAGATTTAATTCCTTGTACATCCATCAATTGGGTACGGAGTGCTGTCCCTAGGAAAAATGAGCCCAGGACAGATATTTATTATGGCATTGAGGGAACTAAAGTTAAATTAAGGTCTTTAAATGATACAATTAAGTACTGTGCAGAGAATAACATAAAATATGATTATGATTTTTTTTATTTCAGGGGGAAAAATAATCAATCTGGTAAAGTCTCAAATTTTTCAAATGAAGCTAATTTAATTGAATTAAAAATCCCTAGAAGTTACAAAGAAGCTATAAAAATACCCGAAGCATCAGAATGGGAAAAAGCAATGAACCAGGAAATGCAGGTCATGTTTGACCGCAAAGTTTGGGATCTTGTCGAACCACCTAAAGATGCACAAATTTTGGGTAACAGATGGGTTTACACAATTAAAAAAAATGAAAATAATGAAATTGTGAGATTTAAAGCACGTCTTGTAGCTCAGGGGTTTAGTCAAATAAAAGGTTTAAGTTATGATGAAGTTTTCAGCCCAGTAGTAAGTTTTTCAATTATAAGATTGTTTTTCACTATTTTTGTATGTCTTTTTAAATGGTTAAATGTTCAAATAGATGTTAACAATACCTATCTATATGCAGATTTAGATAAGATCATATATATGCAGCAGCCGGAGGGTTTCATTAGTGAAACAGGTAAAGTTTGTAAACTAAATAAAGCTTTATATGGCCTCCATCAAAGTGGTCGTCAATGGTTTTTTGAAATAGATGATGTACTTTTAAAACTAAATTTTATTAAACTTAACTGGTGCAACTGTGTTTATACTTATGAAAATAAACTTGTTCTTTTATTGTATGTTGATGACATGGTCATCTTTGGTAAAACAGAAAGTGATTTGGAACTTGGTGTAAGTTTGTTAAATAAGTTTTTCAATCTGAAAGTTTTAGGGAAAACAAGAAAGCTATTAGGTATTAAATTTCAAGAAGTAAATGACAAGCTGTACATTCATCAAAATTCCAACCAATCAATATAACCATTGATAAAGTTTGTAGCTTGTATTCAAAATATAATATTCCTTTGAGTAATGTCCCAATACCTAAGGGGCTAGTTTTGTCAAAAATGGACTCTCCAGTAAATCAGAATGAAATTAATGAGATGTCTGAATTTCCTTACAGAAACTTAATTGGTTAAGTTTTATTGCTGGTCGAACAAGGTCAGACATAATGTATGCTGTAAATCTCTTATCACAGTTCCAATCTAACCCAGGTATGAAACACTGGCACCAGTGGCGTATCCAGGGAGTGGGCTGATGAGGCTGCAGCCGCCCCCCGAAATTTTCAAAAGTAAAATGAAAAAAGAGCTTTTTTCTTTCTTTTTTAGATAAATTTCTAATTTTTTTTCTGTTATACAGCGGATTAGCCATTCTCGTTAGTCCATATTAGTCCGCACTGACATCACAGCATAAACATTGTAAGGGGGCTGATGGGGTTATAGCCCCCCCCCCCGCCCGAAATAGTCGAAAATCTAATGAAAAAAGTGCTGTTTTCTTCTTTTTTTCAGATAAATTTGTAATTTTTTTTTGGTTATACAACAGACTACCCACTCTTTTCTAACTCCATATTAGTTCACATTGACATCAGAGCATATCTAAAAAGAGGAAGGGGGCTGATTGGTTTACAGCCCCCCCCCCCCCTCCTTCCCGAAATAGTCGAACATGTCATGAAAAAAGTGCTGTTTTTTCCTTCTTTGAGATAAATTTGTATATATATATATATTTTTGTCATACAATAGACTACCCATTCTCTTCTTTTTAAGCCTATATTAGTCCACATTGACATCATAGCATACCTAAAAAGAAGGGCTGTTGGGGTTACAGCCCCCTCTTCCCGAAATAGTCGAACATCTCATGAAAATAGTGCTGTTTTTTTCTTGATGGGGTTACGGATGGGGTTACGGTACTTGATGGGGGCTGTTTGTGTTACAGCCCCCCTTCCCGAAATAGTCGAACATCTCATGAAAATAGTGCTGCTTTTTTCCTTCTTTGAGATAAATTTGTATTTTTTTTTTGTCAGAGAAAAGACTATCCACTATCTTCTTTTTAGTCCAATATTAGTCCACATTGCCATGAGAGCATACCTAAAAAGGAAAAGGGGGCTGATGGAGTTACAGTCCCCCCCCTCCCCAAATAGTTGAACATCTCATGAAAATAGTGCTGTTTTTTTCTTCTTTGAGATAAATTTGTATTATTTTTTTTTGTCATACAATAGACTACCCACTCTCTTCTTTTTAACCCCATATTAGTCCACAATGACATCAGAGCATACCTAAAAAGGAGAAGGGGGCTGATGGGTTACTGCCCCCTTCCCGAAATAGTCGAAAATCTCATGAAAAAAGTGCTGTTTTTTTCTTCTTTGAGATGAATTTGTAATTTTTTTTTTAGTTATACAACAGACTACCCACTCTCTTCTTTTTAGCCCCATATTAGTTCACATTCACATCAGAGCGTATTTAAAAAGGGGAAGGGGCTGATGGGGTTACAAAGGGCCCCCTCTTCCCGAAATAATCGAACATCTCATGAAAATAATGCTGTTTTTATCTTCTTTAAGATAAATTTGTATTTTTTTTTGTTATACAACAGATTACCCACTTTCTTCTCTTTACTCCCATATTAGTACAGAGTAACAGCACAGCATATCCAAAGAGGGGGAAAGGGCTGATGGGGCACCTTCCAAAATGGTCAAAAATGGAATGAAAAAAGTGCCAATTTTTCTCTTTATGTTTCAGATAAAATTAGAATTATTTTTTCTGCCATGCAATGGACAACACAATTTATTTTCTTTAGTCCCATATTAGTACACAAGGGGCTGGTGTTTAGGGGGTTATGGGGTAACAGCTCCATTCCCCTTCCAAAGCGGTCACAGTGAAATTTAAAAAAACTGACTTTGTTTCTTTCTTTTTGACATAATTTTTTTTTCTGGCGCGCAATGAATTTGTTTTCTCGTTAGTCCCATATGGCTCTCAGTCCTGCAATCAAAATTACTTGAGACCACAAAATCTATTTTCAAATGACTGAAAAACAGTTCCACACATGTTTTAGTGGATAATTGAATACATATAATATGCTCAATTGGTAAGATCTCGAAGTAGTTTAATTAATTTAAAGAATATTTAACTCTCTTCCACAAATGATGCCAAGACTAAGGAGGTATATTAGTGTGCAGTGACATTAAACATTATCAGCAAATGAATGAACGGATTTTTTTTTTTTTTTTTTGTGAATGGCAATGTCAAGCAAGATTATTGATTTTCGGTTTTGGAAGAGTCTTTTAAAGATGCCCAGTAATAATACTAAACAAAATAATCTCCTGTTGATTTGTTTATTCCTGGTCTTTTTACTAGCGAACTAGTTTTATTTACGTTACGTGCTTTTCCAGATTTAAGGCTGTTCTCAAACACAAACTGTCTACTTTATGACAAATTCATTTTTGCTCGGAAACGCATGAAATTCACAGGTCTTTTTATTCAGAAACTTTGCAGTCGCAACACGTTTTCCCTTTTTTTTTTTTTTTTTTTTTTTTTTTTTTTTTTGTAAAGGTCGAAAATCTTTTAGAAAGCACTGTCCAAGTTGGCGTTTTGAATCGGATTCCCGACGAGGCAGCCAGAAACGCAAAAAACGAGTCGTTAATACGTTAACAGAATCACTTATAACTCGATAAGTAATCTATTTACCAAAAAATTGAAAAACTCATCTCGATTCCAAATCTCTTCCATGGTCAGGCCTGCTAGTTGCCTTTGCGTTTAAAAATGTGTCAGAAAGTTTCCCGTTGATGAGCAAGGAGGAAGATGCCTTTTTCAATATTTCAGTGTACGAGTGATCCATCAAAAGATAAAAATTCTTAATTACTCTTCTATGAAAGTCCAATATTACGAATAGTGTTCTTTTCTAATCGCTCTTATTTTGACACGACACACTTTAGTACCGGCATTTTTACCATTTGGAATATTTAACAAAAGAAGCATAGCATTAAATAAATTCACAGGTTAAAAATAAATTTTCTTACAATTTTACTTACCGTTTTTTTTTAAAGTCCAATAATATTTTTAGCCATAATTCAATAACTTTAACTCTTTTTTAAAAAAGGGAAATCTGATGTTTAGTTTCCAATTAATTCTTAACTTGTCCCTTCCTTCACAAATTTGATGAGTTTTTTTTTTAACATATATTTCTTGAAGGTTAATAGCCATATGTTTGATCAAAATCCCAGGAGCATGTATACGAAGGGAAGGGGGAGATCAAGAAGGAATGCTTCCTACCCGTAAGATTTTGAATTAAATTTTTGTTGGTATTAAAAAAAGAGATTTTGCAAAGAAAGTTTGTTTATCCTGAACAGACCCTGACCATCAAAATTTTGGGCCATGGCAACAGAAAACATTTTTGGCCCTAATCGTAGATTATTACATTTTTACAAATACTGTGAATGAGAAGTGTATGAATATAACAATGTAATGCACCCATTTAAATGAAAGACTGAGAATAAATGTGAACTGAAGTTAGATTATTATTATTATTGTTGAAATTTCTTCGTAAAATTTAACTTGACAGACTCAAATATCATGTTAAATAAACATGAACTAATGTTGCACTAACTTTAAAAACATACGCAACCCAAATAAAATGATATTTTATAAATTAGATAGTCAGAAAATTAAAACATTTTTAAACAAGTTTAAAACACATATGAAGAAGCTGAAATAAATTAGGCGCACTATGAGAAACTTAAATCTTCAAATGAGAAGAAAAATTATAAATATACTTATGATATCACTGACAATTTTAGCTTACATAAGTTGTGTAATGAATCTAGAAATTTTAATTTCTTAATCTATGAAGATTGTTTACAATAAAATTTATTTGAAAGGCCATAAATTTTTGGGCACCTTAAATATGTGGGTTCTGGGAAAGTGCCCCACGTGCCTTGGCAGTAATAGGGAATTGATCCTAAAATAGAAAAAAAATGATGAAAAAAAAAATTGTTTGAGATAGTCCCAAGCAAAATTAATTTATTGTCAAGCAAGGATCGTAGCCCAAATTTAGGGGAGAAGGAGACAACTTTATAGATTATAAGCAACAATGACTTTCTTTTAAATGAAAGTATATGAAAATAATGAAGTATCCAGTATCACTTTTCAACTTATTTCGGCGAGGGGGGGGGGGTGCTCGAGTTCGGCCCCGTGCCTTCCTCTCCCCCCCACCCCCTCCGTTTTTCACTGCCTACGGCCTTATTGTCAAACATGATTTCTGTTTATAACGCAGTTCAACATATTTCGTAAGACTCAGAACATTATCAAAATTTTAGTCAGCCCCCCCCGAAATTAAATCCTGGATACGCCACTGACTGGCACAGTTTACTAAGATTACTCGGCTATTTACAGTACACTAAACATTTTAAATTGGAATTATCTAGAATTAATGAATTAAAAATTTCTTGTTATTCAGACTCGGATTTTGCAGCAAATAGAGATGATCGTGTTTCCATAGGAGGTTTTATTTTTATTTAGATCGGTCACCAATTTCTTGGAAAACCTTTAAGCATAAATGCATCAGCCTTTCAACTATGGAAGCCGAGTATGTAACTCTCACAGAAGCTGCAAAAGAGTTAATGTGGATTAAAAATGTTTTAGAAAATGAAAGTTTAAGTTTAAATCTTAAAGAATGTTCATTATTTTGTGATAATCAGGCAGCTACTGCTTTTTCTAATTCACATGTTGAGAATCAAAAGACAAAACATATTCATATTAAATATTTATTTTTAAGAAATTTAGTTTATGATAAATTGTTTAAATTAAAGTATATTTCAAGTAAATTAAATTTAGCTGATCCTTTTACAAAACCTCAGGTTAAAGAACAATTAATGAAATTTTGTATGCAAATTTTTGAAGTTTAAATTTTTAAATTACATATTTGGCCACTCTTTTCATTGCCATGCCTTTTTGACATGACATTGATGAGACTGTCTTTTTCAGAAGAGTTTAAATATTTTTGAGAGCTAGAAATTGGAGATGAGAGTTAAAGAAAATAAAAGAAGAAAAAAACCTACAATTTTTGGTCATTTTGATCAGTGCCTGGCCGGTGAGTTTTTTGTGGTTTCCCCGACCTGGTTATGATTAGACTGACTGTTTTTGAATTAAGTATAATGTGTATTTTTCATGTTTAAATTTTTGAATATCTTTTTTTGAAGTTGTTGTAAAGACTTGGGGATGCTAAAAAGGGGGCTGATTTTTATGTCATGTATTAAAATTTAAGAATAAAATATGTTCATTTAAATATTTCCCTTTTCACATGACATTTGTTTTTACCATCCCCAAGCCTATGTTAAAGTACAAACAAACTCCATTACTTCACGAGGTTTTCGGATAAACACGCGATTCATCCACGATCTATCGCTGTGCTTTTGGATCGCTGTTAATCACTGTTACTCTCGACCCAGAGCTCTCGTCTGATGATCGCTGCTCTGATTGGTCGTTATTTGACGTCATAGTCTGTGAAGCCAAGGGGTTTCATGTACATTTTTTTTCTCTTTACAGAATGGCAGCAACTATATGCAAATTTTTCCAAAACAGACTGGTATATGTAGCAAGACAAAATGTGTGTATTCGCCTTGCCTTGCATTTTTCTACGTAGCTCGCTTGGAAGCAGCATTTTGTTTTCTGCCATGTAACTAATTACGACGTCGTAGCTTAGCTACGTTTTTTGAAGGCTGCTGGCAGTTATTTAGTTATGTTGATGAAAGTTTAATTTAATTTTATTTTTAAGTTTGTTCGGCAAAAGTAATGCTGACGTTTGATTGTCATTTGTATATTAGTCATCAATAAAATCAGTATGTTTATACCCCTGCTGTAATTCTTAAAGTCTTCCACATTCATGCATTTCCAAAATTAGATTCCACTGCATACTCTAGCTGAAAATATAGTTAATTTTTTTGAGAAGAGAGAACAATTTTTCTGGAAGTTTATCTTTGTTGATTCTTTCAGACCTTCTTGGTTCTACTGGAGATTGCTTCTTCATAATATTAGAATCTTCTTGAGATATCTCTTCATTAAATTCTTCTTCCTCATTCTCTATTTGTGTTGGTGAAACTACTGTAATTTCATTATTTGAAGTTGCATCTTCAATGAATATGACTGTTCTACTTATAATGACTTTATGGTCTGATATTAAAATCTGGCATTCTTTACTTCTGTGATAATAGCCAATCATTATTCCTTCAACGGTCTTATCATCTAATTTTTCTCTTTTACTTTCATGGATGTGTGTGAATGCTTTGGACCCAAAAATCCATATGTTAGTTAAGTCTGGTTTCCGGTCATTTTATAATTCAAATGATGTTTTATTTTTGGCTTTAGTAGGCAATCTATTCTGCAAATAGTTGGCTGTCATTACGGCTTCTGCCAAGAATTTGTGTGGCAGGTTGGATTCAGATAAGAGGCATCTGGTCATTTCCATCAAACTTCTGTTTTTCCTTACCGCCATGCCATTCTATTGTGGCGAATATGACACACTGAATTGATGTTCTATTGCATGATTTTTCATAAATTCTTCCATTTCATGACTTATCTATTCTCCTCCGTTGTCGCTTCTGAATAATTTTAGCATCTTCTCAAATTTATTCTTAGTCATTGCAACATATTCTTTTAGTTTAGAGAGAGCTTCATCTCTGTTCATTATTAGATAAATTTTACGTGAGAAATCGTCAACGAAGGTAAGGAAGTAACGTTTCCCCACTCACACTGTTAGTTTGCATAGGCCCACAGGACCTATGGACTAACTCAAGCAGACTCTTTGCCCTGATCTTGGATTCATTTGGATATGGAAATTTTGAAAGTTTATTTTTAATGCAATGTTTGAATTTCTTTTCTTTTTCACAGCTATCAATTGCTACACCATCAGCAAGATCTTCTCTCACAAGTTGTTTAATATACCATCTGTACTTCGGTGACCAAGGCGTTTGTTTGTGCCATAAATTGATGCAGTTATCATTCCTACAATTCAAAGTGAATGTTTGTTTTTTGTTTCTCCTGTATGTTCATTTAGTATTACCTCATAAAGACTTATTACTCGAAACTGCTTTTAAGTACATTTGCTTTCGTTAAATGTAACTGTAAAACCCTTCACGGTAATTCTTTTTACCGATATTAAATTGTATTCTAATTCAGATAAGAAATATACATTCATTAAATTAATGTCATGATTGGTTCCGTCAGACAGCTTGGTTCTCATGTGAATGTTACCAATCCCTTGTAAAAATAACATTTTCCATCAGCTATAATAATTTTCATAGGTTCTACATTTGAATTAAAATCCATAAACAGATTTATGTCATTAGCAAGATGTTGCCTAGCCCCGCTGTCGATGAAAAATTCTCCTTTAAAATCTTGGGTTAAATAAGAATTCATAGATTGTTTTAAAGTATACTCTTTAACATATTTATTTTTGTTATTTAAGACAGAATTAGCTTCATGACTCATTGGAACATCTTCATTTATCAGGCTCTTATTGCGAGCCCTATCCTGAGTTTTCTTTTCTTTTATCATTTTCATGTTGCCAGAACATCTGGGATTTTGCTCAATGTTTTGCATGCAAACAGAAGTTCTTCCTGATTTTGATTTTTATTTTTGTCATTTGCTGCCGCAGAGTTAAAATTGGATGGTCTCTAATCAAAATTTTATTTCTTATTATTTTTATTTTCTAATGGCGAATAAGATTTATTCCAATTTTGATTTTGAAAAGATTTATTGTTCAGATAACAATTCTCCCTGGTGTGATTTGATCTCTTGCAGTAGCTGCAGAACCTATCATTTTTGCTTCGGTTTTGTTTAAAAACATTCATTTTAAAAACTTGTGAAATCCCTCGATCTGTATTCATTTCAATACGGTGATTATATTTGTCAGTCAGCTTATTTTTTATTAATTCAGGGGTTAATTCTGTGTCCAGTCTAGCTTCCAAAGCAGTTAAGTTATCGTAAGATTTAGGAACAGAATCAAGAAGTAGTGCAGCTATACGATCATCCTTTATTTCCTCACCAATGGCCTTTAACTTATCTATTAATTGTCCATTCATATTACCATCTTCTGACATTTTTGCCATGTACAATTTTTGAAATAAGAACACCTTACTAGAAAAATTCGTTCTTTCATGAATAGCTTTGAGCTTATTCCAAGCGGCTTTTGCAGAAGTTTCATATTCAATATGAATGATTTCAGAATCTTCTATGCATAAATTAATTAATGCTCATGCTTGTCTATCATGTTTTAAATATTTATCTGGAGTTTCATCCTCAATTATATCAAACAAATCCTCTTTTATAAGGATTTATGCATTTTAAATTTCCATATAGAATAATTATCAGTACTCAGTTTCGTCATATTATTATCTTTCAAGGAAGACATTTTGTTTACATTTAATAGAATTTAATTTGTTTTGTTTTGTTTACTACAGCTAAAAATATTTAAAGTTTTATTTTATTTAAAATAATTTTATCAGTATTCATAATATGTAAGAATTATATAATATTTCAAATTGATTTTTCAGTAATGTGAATAAGGTAGGTTTACCTTTATTTTGTACTTGCAGAAACAAATTGAAGATTGTTCTCAGAATGTAGCAGAGTATAATATTTACTGTAGCTTGTAGTAAAATAAAACGAGAAATTAAATGAAGAAACTCTTCTACATTTTAAAATCAATATGTATAGTGACTTCGACTTCATTACAAATATGATAGAAGATGTATATTTAAATATGAGTAAACCATTGAGTTATGATCATCACATACACAAAGCCATAACAAAGCATTACATAATAAGAACGCAGGGTAAAAAAACAACAACAACAAAGCATTTTTCCAGAGATGGAACAGGTACGGTCATCTAGTGACATAAAGGAAAAGAAAAAGCACAAGTCACTAGATTAGCATATAAATGCGTGAAGTATTTATAACTAAATCTGTTCTATCTAGTTTAGTTATATTAAAAGACATCTACTTCTTTTGTGTGCTATTAATGGCACATGGGAAAGTATGTTTGTGATTCCCTCATATTAATATATTAAAATATCACATTATTTGAGTTGTGTTACTTTATAAATAAGTGAACAAAACATTTAATGCAATTCAGAAGCCAAGGAAACTGCTAAATATAACTATCTGCCCCTTCAGATTTTATAGAAAGAAAAAGGGGGGAAGGGGATGTTTAATGAATGATGTTATGACGAAATTACTGAATTATCTTTCTTAAATTTAATAATAATCTAAAATTTTTAAAGTAATTTTGTAAATAATTCTGTATTATAACTTTGCTATTTATATATTGTAATTTTGTATTTTTTGTATTATAATTTTGTAATTTTTTAAAAATAATTTTGTCTAATCTAAATTTTTTCAATTTAATTGTTTAAAGTTTCTTGTTGATTATGAGTTTATTTAACTACATTAAATTCAATATCAGATTTAAAAAGTTTTCCTAAAGATAATATAAATCTTGCATCTAATGAAAATCTTAATGTCTATGTATAATAGAAATCTTATGTAGAATATTTTTATTTTTAATGATGACAACTAGTAGTACTATAAATATTTTGCAAGATTTTTATGCAGTACACATACATTGCTGGATTGGTGTAGCATAGATTTTTTTATGTCCCAGATAGCGCAGCTCACTTTACCACAGATAAACGAGATTTAATGGAATTTATTCTAATACTGTTTCTACCAGTGTCAAAAGACACCTTTCGAAATTTTGATTAAAATCAATTTTACTTTTAATTTTTAAAGCTAATAATCATAGAAATAAGTCTTTAATGCATCAAAAATGATATGAATTTGTGATTGTTTTAATCTAAAAATTACAAATAAAATAATAAAAAAATTTTAAAAGGTGTCATTTGACACTGGTAGAAATAGTGTTAATATAGTAATTTTTTAAACATTAAGATTGATATACAGTAATCCCTTAACATTCGCGAGGGTTACGTTCCAGGAAAACCTTGCGAATGTCAAATCCGCGAATGTTGAATCTATCTCTCTGCACTAAAAACGGAGTTACGTTCTATAAAATTTTAATTAGAGTGGCACAGCATTTCAAAGAACAAAAGAATATGTATACTATTAACAATACGTTATACATAAATATATTTAGAAGGTGAATGTACACACATATTAATAAATACGGAATTTATTTATTGAATATAATTCAAATTAACTGACTGGAGAAATAATTACAGCTAAAAAGAGTATAAGTTTTTGTATAAAGAATTTCTACTCTCTCTATTCGCAAAGATATGATACTGTATTAGTGGGTAATACGATATTAAAACAATGGGTGATACAATGTATGCGATAGAATATTAAAATACGATATTTAAATACAGCTAAATTCTGCAGAAATGCTTTTATTTTCCATCTAAGAGCAGTTTCAGTTACATCTCTACGAGAACCTGCACATTTTAAATTAATAGATTGAAGAGGCCGTTACATTATAGTACCACTTCTAATGTCCCCATTGCAATTGAGTATTCTGCTGTTATTATTTTTCTTTCCTACAACACTCATTCCTTTTTCAGTTGACAACTGAAAATTCGTTTGTAAATAGATACCAAGAAAACACAACGCAAATAATCCTTAACCACTATAAATTCTGAAAAAGAAAGAGATAATAATAATAATATAAAAACATCGCAAATAATCAAGTCAGATTCTCGCGAATGTTACGTTTTTCCGCATTTCCATATTCGCGAATAATCAAAACTCGCGAATGTTAAAACCGCGAATGTTGAGGGATTACTGTACTTAATTATTTAAAATGCAAAACAAAAAATTTTATGCTTGCCCCAGGTGAAAAAAAACCCACTTCTGTTCCTGCAATTGATAATAATAACTATGATCACATTGTATAAGCAGCATCTACTCTATTATCTAATTTTATTAAATCCACAGACACACAAGATGGGAGGGGTGGGGGAAGATTTATCTTTCAAAATAAGTAGGAAAGGATTTATTCATGTATTTTTATTTAAAAGAAAGACATTGTCGCTGAAAATCTATTAACCCTATTATTTTTATTATTATATTAGGAAAAAAATCCTGGCTACAGGTTTAAAGTTTTTAATTCATTTATTGTTTACTAGTCATCTACTTGCAGAACACAACTAAACTATAAGCATTACTATATTTAAACAGTAGCTGAACCGGCCTGGCATTGCCTGATCCCATGTAACAACCTTAAATCTCTTTAAAACAAAACTTTGGCCCGGATCCCCGCTGTCTTTGCACCGTATACAGGGTGAGCTGCATGGAAAATTTCTTAATTCCACCTTCCACCATCAGGAAGCACATTCTGTTCTAAACAAACCTCTTTTTGAACGAACCTCCGACACAGAACAGGTCCTGCTGCTTACAGCACTGTATAGAGATAATAAAGGACGAAGATTATTAAATTTTTAGGCTTTTGAAGTGTTGTGTCTTTATCTCACATCAAAATGAATTCCTCTTTTCTAAAAACACAATTAATTTCATCATCAGATTAAAATATAACTTCTTCCTCAATGCATAATAATTATTTAATTTCTTAGCAAGCATTAAATACTTTTAAAAATTTAATTCATCAAACATTATTATGTTAAAACTCCTAGTTGTATAATTTTCATAATTAAATTAAATAATTCTATTCTTAACTTCACCTTAATTCTTGTACAGTTCAATAATAATTAATTTCTCATTGGTAAAACATTGATTCTTTTCTTCTTATCTTAAAATCAAATTATTTAATTCAATTCACTTTACAAAAATTTTGAATAATTAATATGCATTGTGTTATCAAAATTCAAAATATATCTTATTACAATAAACCAGGTGCTGGGCCTAGAGAATAATTAGAGGTGAATTCGATTTATTTAGACTTAAAAATTAGAGAGTCAATTAATTGTTTATTATGATTCCTTCTTGAAACAAGTTTAAATTCCATGACAGAAACAATTATCTCTAAGGACAAATAAGTCATTAAGAATTTAACAATTTACTCAATTTAATTTTAATATCAATCCCTTACCTTAAAATGTTTTTACTTCTATTACTTATAAATTAGTTTAATTTGAATTATAATTGGTTCTGTCATTCCAAAATTTTGTCCTTTCTTACTGTAGTCATTGAAAATCATCAAATATAAGAAAGGTCAAAATTATTAAAGATTTCACAAAATTTTAATAAAGCAATAATTTACATAAATGTTTAATTAATAAGATTAACCACTTCAACGGCTGCCACGAGTTAAGTCAGGGGTAATAACATTGTTTGCCTATCTATGTGGCCGTTGATGTGGTTAAAGTACTGATGAATAAAAATAATCCTTATGATGATAGAAAATTTGTGTATTTAAGACCTTTCCAATAACTGCCAATTTTCACCAAGAAAAAATATGTACCTAACCCAAATTAAAAATAAAGAGATGCACTGCAGATTTTAAATAAAAACTCATATTGGGGGCCCCGGTCAATGGAAGCAACGGAGTAGTTAGTCAGTTAAATCAGACATCCTCAGCTCTTTGAAGTCAGCAACAGAATGTGTCTCCTACCTTTAGCTCTCCCAAAATTACGGTGACTTGTCTTGAATGCCTCTCTTTTTGAGTCTGTGCACAGGGTAAATAGTTACTATGAAATTTTGATGAAAAACGTGTTTGATGGCGAGATATTGCATTAATTTAAATTAATCAATGCCTTTGAACACCAGATTATTCATTTTGTTCAACTTTTACTTTATTTTAATTCATCTAAAGCCTTGCATATCATTAATTGATGATGTAACCATGCGCAAAACATAAGGTAAAAACATTTTTCTCTTCACTCGCGTTCTCCAAGAGGGAACGTGACGTCAGCAGATCACGTGGGGATGCTAAAGGTTCATTTGCTTTTTGATTACTTTTCCATATGAGGCAGCATCCGGCGATTTTGTAAATAAGGAATAGGGAAAGCAGAATGTATAGAAAAGATATTCAAACACATGCAGGAAAGTAAAAATGAATAAAAATTTATGTTTAATTCAACCAACATCATCCACATGCCTTTAAAAACACCAGCACTCCTTTTATATAATTTTAATAGTATAACCTTTTAATAATATAACCTTTTATTTTAAAATATATTTGTAAAATAATGGTGGAGTAAGATCATTCCAAGATCAGAACATTCCAAAAAATTAACATTAGCCAGATTGAAGTGTGCATTAATCATCAAAGGCCAATTCACAAAAATATTATGTCAATAAACAATTATTCTACACAATTACTACAATTATAAAAATAATTCATTATTTATTTTGCAACTTTGATTATGGTGGACAGTGTGAATCGTTTTGTTTAGTAAAATTCTGTGCCAATTTAATTTACTCAAAACAATTCCCCCGTAACTAATCATCATCGGCACGAACTTTCTCGCCGCATATTCCAAGATATCGAATTCCATGACGATTTTTAAACTTTTGTAGTCAACCAGTCGAATAATTACATGAAGTATCTACCCCCATCTTTTGATGAAACATTTTGGCTTATTCTATGATCAGTAAACTACTAAGAGGCACGTGTTCACTTCGCTTTTGGCGAATCTACTCAATTAAAATATTACCCAAATCTAAATTATTAGCAATTTGTAATGTTTTTCTTTTTTTTCATAGAAGCAGGCGCGTCACTATCCACAAAAAATTGAAGAATCTTTTCCTTTTGTTTCAGAATATCATAAAACAGCTGATTTTCTAATGCTGTTATGTTTCATAAATACTGTTGACAGATGTACCTTGATTGTGTGCTTTTAGCAACGAAATTTTATTCATTATTGACAGAGAAATATGTTTTCTTTTTTTACTAATTGCAGACATTCTTAAAGGGCTTTAACAATGAATTCACCAAACCAGCAATTTTGTGCTTGACGTTTTTTGAGAAACTGAAGTCTCTCATGATTTTTAGCTACCATGTAGACCTCTGATGTTAGGGGCCTCACAACAGATAAAATTTATTATGTCACGGCTGATGATTTATTAGTATATGGAATAAATTTTAACTTTTTTTTTTCTTAGGGCCATATAATAACAATGAAATGTATTTTATGCGACTCAAGTTCTGACTTTTTAATTCATTTACTTGTAAGTTATTTCAATTCAAAAATTTTGCTAAAATAAAATTGCTCAAATCAAGTTTTGTTATTTTAATTAAAAACAATACACATCACAGGTATTTTAAGAGAACCAGGCCCCAGTAATTTATTCCAGCTCTACTCCCCTCTCTGTGGACCTGGTTCCTGATAATACATTAAAAACAGATTACCTGCTACTGGAACTTCTTCAGAGGAATTTCCATCAATATTTTCTAAGGTGCCTTCTCCATTTAAATAAGCTAATAATTTCTAAAGACATACATAAATATAGATAAATAAATGGGAATGATATATATTAAAGATTAAATAACAAAATATTGTTTAAATGTATGAAAACACACTGTATACACACACACATATATATATAATAATAATAATAATGTAAGTCACAAATTAATCAGATTTATTAGCAATAAAGTATAAAATCTCATATTTCCCAATAACTACAAGAATTAGTGATGGGCAATTCTTAAAAATTCCACAATCGATAAAAATCCCCATCGTATAAAATAATTATCGATAAAGATAACAATTGATTCCCAAATTCTACTATCGAGATGGTCTACAATCGAGTGTCACACCAATAAGATAAAAACAGTAATTGCAAAGCTTAAGGATCAACAAGTTGGCTAGTTTTGAATTAAATGTTTCACATCAACTCTTGAAACATTGGAGATCTTTTTCAAGGTTCGAAGAAGAGCTGAAGGTAGCCTCATCTGCCGAAAATGGGACCTGAAGACAATATAAAAGGCAACACAGAAAATTGCAGCACCTCCTGGCAGAGAGATCTAGAACTTTATGCTGGTGGGGGAACATTTTCATGTTTATAGCAGTAATTTCTGTGTTACGTCTTAACAAACTTTTTAATGCTGTTGTCAAAATTTAAGTACAAATATTTCCCCTGCTCTGTTATTCAGAAAAGCAGAACCTACTTACCCTTTTCCATTATAGGGCTGTTTATATGCACATGTGCGATAGATCGATTGATTATTGTGAGTTGATTTTGACCATTGTCATTTTCTATAGGATAAAAAAACCGTGGGATAATATAAATACAACTCCCTATGGCTCCCAGCTATACCATCCCCTATTTCAAGGTGTCAGTCACACATTAGTAATTCACGATAGGGGAATTTTTGGGTCCTCTAGTTAATTATCATCCCCTTTCCCATCCCCATTTCCGTTTTAACCCTAGGTGGCCTCTTTCTTGAGTTATTACTATTTTTTGCTTTAGACAGTATCTCAGTACTTAAAATACTTATTTGCACATACTTGATATTCATGATATCATCTAACTTTGAACTATTAGGTCAAGCCTTATTCTGCGGTCCTTTGGATCCTAGGCGTTTTAGTTTTCATGGTTTAGGGGTTTTCAACTTCAGTTTTTCTGTTTTAGGCACTTTATCGGCCTTTTCAACCTTTTCCAGTGGTCCCTGAAATATGTGTTTAGCTTTTTGCCTTCATGGGCCACTGACACATGTCCACTATTATGCTTGAATCTCTTGGATATTTATTTAAGGTAGAAACAGGCATTTTTTCACATTTTCTCTCCTACATCCTTTCTTTTATCATTGTTATGCTAGGCTTCTTTTAAGTTTCTTCAACGTCTATATAATTTTAGTGAAGATTGGATCATCTTAAATGTTTTTTGAGCATTTTGCCCCATCCACTATGCGGCACTGCTGCATAGTGTGCATTTCTTCTTTATTCGATATCTCAGGTTCAATGGGTCCAATCATCACACAACTTGGACCATTCGTCTTGGTTTGTTTCCCTCCCTCCCCCTCCCCAATTTTAGTTCTGGTTCTCTCTGCCACATGGCGCTACAATTCCCTGTATTGGCTTCTATATTGTCCTCAACTTTCATTTTCGATGTGTTTTCATTGGATGAAGCTTCCCTTGAGATTTTTTTGGCTACCCTCAGCTCCTCTTAGAACCTTAAATAAGGTTGATTTCAAGAGGTGATGTGAAACAGTTAATACAAAACTAGTCAACTTACAGCAAAACTAGTCTTAATTTTTCTTTATGGTGAATCTTGATAAAATCAGATCTGATATCGGATAAGAATAGAAATTTATCGATTGGAGACATCGATAAAAAAATTAATACTATCGATAAAACCGAGTTGTCCGTACAAGAAAACATATCATTACTGCCTATCAGTAACAAGAAGTTTTGAAAAAAAAAAAACTAGTATGTTGTGGCAAACACAAAACTTTCTTCTATATTATTCCAATAAAATAATTTAAATAGAAATGTTACACACTAGCAATTACAAAGTATAATATATTTCTTAGAATTTAACTCTGAGTTAAAGTGATCAGTGAATAAAAAACTGCAATTTAACAGCACCCCCTGCTGGGTATTGAAATACAAAATTGGACCAACATACATATTTATAACTTTAAATAGAAATTTTGTTGTCGTTCTGCTCAATAGAAACTCATGACAAATAATAATAATAATAATAATAATAAATAAAAAATAGCATAGGAGCACCTTCTGTTGAGTGAACAAAGACAAATTGAATCAACATAATTTTTAATAAATATCTTACATATTAAATTTGGCAAAAAGCCCTGCATTGGTTCAGGTAACTAGGTTTTACCTGACCCAACCTGTGGTTGTGTTGGGTCAGATTGATGCTAATTTTCTTCATTTTGGGTCGATTCAGTCTGGGTTGGCTTTAATTGTTTTAGGGTTTTGTTAGGATTTGACTTTTGTAGGTCGAGTTTGGGTTGACCTGATTTTAAGAAAAAAGTCTCGAATATTTTTTTTAGATGAAAAAGACTATAAATTTGAACATTAATGAGTATGTATATGTTCATTTTCCAACATAGACGATAAAATTGATATTAGAGTTATAATTGTAGACTAATTTTCCATAATTGTATTAAAATATGTATTAATTTTGAGTTGATGAATTTTTTTTCTTTAACATGCTCATGTGGACTTTAAATAGAATTTTCATGTTCGAGTCAGGGCACACAATTCTAATTTCATCCCATAGATGTCGAGATATAGCTATCACAGAAATCATGAAAAACATAGTACAGCAGCGCCACCTGTTGTGTAGTATACACATACCCAAACAAAACTAGCACCAATCTATGTTAAGAACAGAATCTAACAGAATAAGAAGTCTGATGAAATTCCATGCATTAGCTCTTGAGATATTTATAGATATAGATAAAGTTATAGCCAGATAGATATTTTCCAAAAATAGTCAAATCATGTTCAGGACATTCTACAACAGGTAAATCGATCAAAAATCAGAAGTCGAAAATTTTCACGATTCCAATATACTTTCTTCTTATATATATATATATTGCTTTTGGGAAGAACAATATTATTCTGAAGAGTAACATGCCTCTTTGTTTGAAAAGAAAGGTGTTTAACCAATGTGTTTTGCCTGCACTAACTTATGGAGCAGAAACTTGGACACTAACAAAACGGATGGTACAAAGATTACAAACAACACAGCGAAGTATGGAAAGATGTATGCTAGGCATAACCAGAAGAGACCGAAAGAGAATAACGTGGATAAGAAGTCAGACGAAAGTTTTTGACATCATCGAGAGAATTAAACGGCTAAAATGGAAATGGGCTGGGCACATTGCAAGAAGACAAGACAATAGATGGAGCACAAACACCCTACAGTGGTATCCCAGAGATGTAAAACGACCAAGAAGACGACCTCAAGTAAGATGGAGTGACGAAATCAGAAAAGTGGCCGGTGTTAATTGGATGACTAAAGCACTAGACAGGCAACAATGGAAAAATCTGGGGGAGACCTACATCCAGCAGTGGATTGAAAACGGTTGATGATGATGATGATGATGATGATGATATATATATATATATATATATATAGAAGAAAGTAGAAAATTGTACCCTTGCACTGTTCTTATATAAATTTTAAAATGCTGTTACAGATTAATTTAAGCGCAGAAGACTTGAATAAAAATAAATTAAAAATTACTTAATAACCTATAGAAAGATCTAAATACTGAAAATTAGATTAATAAAAAAGGTTAATAACATACATATTTATCTCCAACAATAATAATAATTAATTACCCAATGCTCTTAAAAAAACTGGGTATCAATGAGCTTTTGGTCTACTAAAACAAGATGAAAATTTTACATTTAAAAAATGCAAAAGGTTTCTAAATTTTTTGTGATAAATGCATTTTTTGGTAACCATGACAAACCTGGTAGATTACAGCAACCTTTTTTGTCTTAAAATTTTTTTCAGAGGAGTAGAGTAATTTTTTAGAGAACATGTGTAAAATGAAAGGTCTAGAATGTTCCGGTGATCTCATTTCTCAAGAGTATGATAGTGTTCTGTCGTTATTTTGATTTTTTTTGCACATATGAAGGCACTTGCTTACAATTTGAAATCCCTCCAACAAAATATTTTACTCTGAAAATTTTGATTTGCAAGGTTGTTCAACGCTCCTATATTTATATAACAGAAATTTTAAAGTGAGCACCACATTAGTAACTGAAAGAGGTTTTATGTTGGTCAAATTGGCTTAAGTCTGAAATTATATCAGCATGTGTAAAGATATAGTAAAACTTCCATAATGGACACTTCTGATTAGCAGACACTTTTTTCAATCCACAATATAAAGGGGAGATTGGTAAACATTGGACATATGGACACAGTAGACCACACCCTAATATTTTATTTAAAAAAAAAAAAAAAAATTCTCTTCTATCCTAATAGACAACAGCACTGGATTGATTATTTTATAGTCTTCAGAACACGTGTTTAGCTCAGAGTGAACCATTTGTTGGCGCCACTCTTGGCTTCTAATATCGCTTGGCGATAAATGTAACTCAGTTGTTGTTTTGTTCTTGCTTCGTTCGGATGTCTCCATGGGGAGCTCCGAAGTAAATAAATAAAATGGTTCGTTGATAAAAACTAAGTTGAAATTTTATCGATAGTAGTTGAATAATTTACAGTCCACTCTAAAGCCGTAAGCGTCGACATGGTTCCGCTCGCGGAGAATAATCAGCCATCATAGGATTATATTTTGTTTTTGTTTAAAAAAAAAAAAGAAAAAAAAAAAAAGAAAAAAAAAAAAAGAAAGAAATCGGAACAATAACAATGGATATAAAGGTGTTGAATCGAAGGAGGGGCAATATAAAGGCCCAATTTACAAAATTAGCAAACTTTATAGCCGATGGGGCACAAGAAATAGACTCAGTGGATATATTAAACAAAATTGAGAATTTGAACAAGTTAGAAGATAAATTAGACGACTTGAAAAATGAGTTCTATAAAATTTTGAAAGATGAAGAAATGGATAAATGTGATTCTGAATTTGAAGAAATCGAACAAGATCTCCAAAATCTCAAGGTAAGATTTAAAAGGCTTATTGATAATTCTAAAAGTAAAAATGTTGATAATAATATTGAAAATAATGGTGTTAACAAAACAAAAAATTTAAATGTCAAATTACCTGAAATTCCATTGCCGAAATTCGATGGTTCGTATGAAAATTGGAATAACTTTAAGACTCAATTTAATAGTATAATTGATTCGAACGAATTGTTAACTAGTGATCAGAAACTTTTTTATTTGCAATCCTCTCTTGTTGGGACAGCAAAACAAATCCAAAGCACTGATGACACATATGAGTCATTATTTGAAGCACTTAAAAAAAGATTTGACAATAAAAGATTAATAGTTAACAGTCATATTAAATCTTTATTAATGTTAGATAATATTTGTACTGATTCAGCTGAAAAATTAAGAATGCTGCTTGATTGTATTTTAAAGCATGTAAGAGCTTTAAAGGTTTTAAATGTCGAAATGAACAATTTTAGTGAAAATTTATTGATTAATATTATTTTGACAAAATTGGATAGAACAACATGTAAGGAATTCGAAATGACATTAACAACGACAGATCTACCCAGTTGGGATAACTTTATCGAATTCTTGCAAAATCGTGTTCAAATATTGGAAAACCTTCAAGGAACACAAATAAATTCGCAAAAATTTAAAACCCAGAACAAACAAAAAACTTTTATTCTGAATTCTAATTCATGCCCTGTTTGTAAAAAATTACATGCAATTCACCAGTGCCCTGTTTTTCTAAAAATGACTCCAATTCAAAGATTTGATGAAGTAAAAAAGAATAAACTTTGTATAAATTGTTTAAATGATTCGCATATGCTTTCGAAGTGCGGTTCAAAATATAGCTGTCAACGATGTTTTCTCAAACATAACGTGTTACTTCATCGTGATAAAAATAAATCATTTCAAAATAAAACGTCATTAAAAAGCCCCGATTCTGAAATTGAAATGTCTTTGGCGCCAGACCGTCGTTCTGGTACAGAAAATGATGAAACAAATAAACAAAATGTATCGGAAATATCTCAGAGTTTTTCATCGCATAATAATGAAAGTAAAAAAGCAGTTCTTTTGTCTACGTCATATATTTATATTTATAGTCCGTTGCATAAATGTTTCGTGCAGGCCAGGGGAATTCTGGACTGCGGGAGCCAAGCAAACTATATTACGCAAGAGATGGCCTCTTATTTGGGCTTGAAAAAAGAAAAAATAAATGTTTCCGTTAGTGGGTTAGGTGGAAATGTCTTTAATGTGAAAGGGAAGGTTAATACGATAATTCGTAATAAAAATGCTTCATTCTCTTCACCTAGCGAATTTTTTGTTGTTTCGAAAATTACAAATTGTGTACCTTCTTCAAATATTAAAATTGATAAAGCATTGTTACCAAATAGGGTATTGTTAGCTGATCCTACTTTCGACATACCGGGTAAAATTCATTTAATAATTGGCGCAGAACTCTTTTATGAGATAATAAAAGAAGGAAAAAATCGCATTTCACCAAATTTAATGTTTCAAAATTCGGTGTTTGGCCTTATTGCTACTGGAACTGTTAAAATCAAGAGTTCTAATTCATATTGTGGATTGACATTTAATTATGAAATTGAGAACATTGAATCTAATCTTAAAAAATTTTGGGAAATAGAAAATATTTCATCTGACCGTTTTCTAAGTAAAGAAGAAGAATTCTGTGAATCTCATTTTCAAAAAACGCACAAAAGAGATGATACCGGAAGGTTTATTGTTGAAATGCCGATTCAAACTGATCAATTAAATTCATTGGGAAATTCGAGAAAATTAGCAGAAAGGCGTTTACAACAAACAGTAAGGAGATTGGAAAATAATAGTGCTATGAAAAAACTTTATTGCGAATTTTTAAATGAATATGAAACATTGGAGCATATGGAAAGAATTTCAGTCGAAGATTCTCGCTCAGTAGTTTATTACATGCCTCATCATGGCATTTTTAAACCAGATAAATCCTCTACAAAATTAAGGGTTGTCTTTAATGCCTCTGCACCTACCACAACCGGAAAAAGCTTGAATGATATTTTGCTTTCCGGTGAAGTTAAGGAAGATCTTTTTGATATTTTGTTAAGATTTCGAAAATATAAGATTGCTTTAACTGCGGACATTAAAAAAATGTTTTGGCAGATTTTGATAGATCCTTCGCAAAGGGACCTTCTACGCATTCTTTGGAAGGATTACGAAAATAATTCCACAATTGCCTTTAAATTGAACACGGTCACTTATGGAACTAAATGCGCCCCTTTTTTGGCCATAAGGTGCATCAAACAATTGGCTTTAGATGAGAAGGATAAATTTCCTCTTGCGGCAAAAGCTATTCTTTCTGATAGCTATATGGACGATATTGTGACTGGATCCCCAGATTCAGACTCGGCAATAGCCCTGAAAAATCAATTAATTGACATATTTCGTTCTTGTGGAATGGCTTTGCACAAATGGAATTCAAATTTGAATGAGCTTTTAAATCATGACGAAATCGAAGATGTCTCCTTTTGTACTAAGTCTGACACTTCAGCTAAAACTCTAGGTATGGTTTGGCAATCCAACAAAGACCAGTTTGTGTTTAGAGTTTCGGCGAAAGAGCAAGAATCATACACCAAAAGACAGGTTCTTTCTGTCATAGCAAAATTGTATGATCCGCTTGGGCTCATTGGCCCAATTATTTCAAAGGCTAAGTGTTATCTTCAAAAATTGTGGTTGTGTAAACTCGGATGGGACGAGAACATTCCGGAACCTCTTGCTAGTGATTGGTGTAACTTCGTAAGTCAACTAAAAACTATAGAAAATATAACAATTAATCGATACATTTTAACTCCTTCCACAGAAGCAATATTTGTTCTTGGTTTCGCTGACGCTTCCATAACAGCTTATGGTGCTGCAGTTTATATATATTGTTTAAATCCATCCAAATCGACCACATCAAACCTCATTGCAAGCAAATCAAGAGTGTCACCTCTAAAGACCATTTCTGTGCCAAGGTTGGAACTATGTTCCTGTTTGCTTCTTTCTCAACTTGTCGCCAAAATTCTCCCTTCCTTACAACTAGATATTCAAGGAGTAATTTTATTCTCAGACTCAACTATAGCATTGGCATGGATAAAAGCCTCTGCTCATCTATTAAAAACTTTCGTAGCGAATAGAGTCTCAAAGATTCAGTCTCTCACTGAACAATTTTTATGGAAACACATTCCTTCTAGTGATAATCCAGCTGATATAATATCTCGTGGAACATTTCCTCAGGAACTCTCAGATATGGAACTGTGGTGGAAAGGTCCATTATTGACTAATAATATCTTGGACTTGACAGAAAAGGAAAAAACTAACTTTCCAAATGATGATGCTTATTTAAACGAACTTAAAAACTGTCATATTAATTTGCATTTAATTAATCAGGACACTAATGACTTTCTGAACAATTTTTGTGCCTTAAAGTAACAGTTATTTTAAATTAATTTGTATTTTAGTTTATATTTATAGATTTATTTATAATTGCAAGCACAAAGAAAGGATTGTAGGGCCTATTAAAAAGCAGGAATTTTACCAAGCAAAGATTAATTTGATCAGATTGGTTCAGGTAATGTATTTCGACAGAGAAATGAAGGCACTCAAGAAGGGTGAGAAACTAAAGGATAGTCGAGTAAGTAATTTAAATCCTTTTCTTGATAGGAATGAAATTATTAGGGTTGGTGGTCGTTTAGATAAATCAAATTTATCTTATGATAAAAAACATCCGATTCTTTTACCGAAAGATCATAGGCTTACCCTTATAATTTTCCAGTGTTTTCACTTAAAAAATTTGCATGTTGGTGCTCAAACCTTGCTTCATTTTGTGAGACAAGAATTCTGGCCTTTAAATGGCAGAAACATAGCTCGAAAAATCGTGCATAATTGCATTGTTTGTTTTAAAAACAAACCTAAAATTGCAGAACAAATCATGGCCTCGTTACCTAAAGAAAGGGTAAATATCAACCCCCCTTTTACAAATTCAGGGATTGATTTATGTGGCCCATTTTTTATAAAATACAAAAACCAACGTAAAGGAGTTTTTAGTAAAATTTATGTCGCAATTTTCGTCTGTTTTGCTACTCGTGCAATTCACTTAGAAATAATAACAGATTTAACTTCTGAAGCCTTAATAGCTACCTTAAAAAGATTTGTAGCTAGGCGCGGAATTTGTGCCACCATCTTTTCCGATAATGCCTCTAATTTTGTTGGTGCGAATTCAGAATTGAAAAAATTGCATAAAATTGTAAAAAATCGATCCGAGGAATTGGCTGCTGAATTATTGGCTAATTCAATTTCTTGGAAATTCCTTCCTCCTAGATCCCCTAATTTTGGTGGCTTGTGGGAGGCAGGAGTAAAATCCTTTAAGCACCATTTAAAAAGAACTATTGGAGATATAAAACTAACTTTTGAGGAATTTTTAACTGTCGTTAATCAAATCGAAGGTATTTTAAACAGTAGGCCTCTAATACCTTTATCTTCGGATCCAAATGACTATGAAACGTTAACCCCAGGACATTTTTTAATCGGCCGCCCTATAAATAGCATCTGTGAACCAAACTTGACTGACCTTGCCAATAATAAACTTAGTCATTGGCAGCAAATTACAAAAATTAATCAATTAATTTGGAAAAAATGGAGTAGAGATTATTTAAATAATCTTCAACAGCGAACAAAATGGTTATTTGAAAAAGAAAATATTAAAATTGGAACTATGGTCTTATTAAAGGATAGTAATTTGTCCATGTGTACTTGGTCAGTCGGTCGCATTCAAGACGTTGTTTATGGGAGCGATGGTAAAATTAGGGTTGTGCTTGTAAAAACCCCTAATGGTATATTCAAACGTGCAATTTCTAATGTTAGTATTTTGCCCATAAATGATCCTTTATTATAATGTAAATATTTATTTTTCTTGTATTTCTGTGCATTTATATTTGAAAATTTTTTGCAGTAACTTTGTATTTTGATATTATAGTTGAATTGAATTGTATATTTGTATTATTGATTGAATTGAAACTTGTATTATAATTGAAGATTTATTGTTAAAAAGAAAAAATTAATTGTTCACAACGAAGGACATTTAAGATATGTTGCTGAAATAAATATTTCAGTGGTGGCCGGTATGTTGGCGCCACTCTTGGCTTCTAATATCGCTTGGCGATAAATGTAACTCAGTTGTTGTTTTGTTCTTGCTTCGTTCGGATGTCTCCATGGGGAGCTCCGAAGTAAATAAATAAAATGGTTCGTTGATAAAAACTAAGTTGAAATTTTATCGATAGTAGTTGAATAATTTACAGTCCACTCTAAAGTCGTAAGCGTCGACACCATTTTATCCTGATTGATTGTTTTGTGCTTCTAAAAGTAAAATATTTCATCATCATGTTTTTCTTTTTTTTAGTAATTAAAGGTTGTAGATAAATAAGATAAGACAGCTATTTTTCAAAGATAAGATACTTGATTTTATTTAACTTTAAAGTTAATATATTTAAAAAACTATAAACAATATTAATATGATTATTTATTGAACTTCAACATGGGGCACAGTGGTCCACAATCAACTCTACTCCTGTAATGCAGATTGTCCAAAATATTTAATAATTTTTTAAATAAAGAAATATTGTTTTAAAGTAGTTATTTAACAGTAAAATAAAACAAAGAAAAATAACATATTTATTTAACATAGAAAGAAATATCTTGTTTTGTATATACTGTTTTTGAAAAATATAACCGTAGTCTAATTGGTGATGATTCTATTCAAGTAAGATTCATGAGATGCAAATTGAATGGAAATCAGTTTATTTTTCAAGAAACTGTAGATGAATATGTTGTTGATATAATGTTGCTGTCAGTGATTTCGTAATGTTGCTCCCAGACCCAAAAGTATTCCAGGAACATTCCAGGCTCAATCTTACACATAAGTATTTTGAAATTTCACAATAAATTTTTGCACTTTATTTTATTTTTATTTTTTTTTTTGTAGTTAATTAATAACTTCAACTTATTTGCTATCATTCATGTATCTTAATCTGTTATTATTTTCAAAATATAATATTTTTTTGTATGTTTTTTCTTTGAAAATGTTATTTGCAAATTTGTATTATGTTATTTTGGAGTTAAAGGGAAAATAAAGAATTATATTAATGAAAAATAGATTATATTGTATTTCAGATAATAAATAATAGTGGTCCACTGTGCCCCAGTGTGCTTTGCTTTCGGGACACACTGGTCCACTTTACGGGTGGATAAAAATATTATTTTTTTTTAAATTGTATTGAAAAGTATGTTCTGGAAAAATTCTGAGGAATTTAAAAGATTTACATAATATTTAAAAATATTTTCAGGGAGATCAGTTTGTCATTAAAGAGAAAAAAAAAATAACTGAAAAAGTGGTCCATTGTGTACTTGTCTCTCCTAAACCACAAGCACACCTGTTTCCAAAAGTGTAAAGAAAAAAAGTAGATAAATTAGAGAGTATTATTTTAAAAAATGGTGCTTTCCGGTTAGCCGGGCACCAGTGAAATATATATGTACATATACCACATATATATGTACATATACAAAAAAAATCAAAAGTTTAGTAAACTATAAAATTACAACTCACCTTTTTATCATGAAACTTAATTAATGGTACATTTTCTGCCTAAAAATTAAATTTTAATATAAATTAGAAAAATATAAATAGTATATTATATTTTAAATTATTAAAAAATTACTACTTACAATTGCAATTTGCTTATAAAAATTATAAGGCAGGTGTTCATATTTTAAAGCGAAAACCAAGCTCTCAAGAGTATAATAGTCTGCAGCTGTTCCATTTTTTCCAGATCTAAATGAAGCAGTTAAAAGTAATTCTTAATGATATTTTAAAAATTGCAAATCAAAATTATAGCTAAAATCTGAAAAGAAGACACTAAAAATGTATTTAAAAAATTAAGGTTAGTGACACTTATGTTTTATAATTTAATGCTCTCACAAAATATATATTCTAAACTATACTGATTACATTAATTATAAAAGTACCCTCCCTTTTCATGCACACACATGTAGAATTATAAAAAAACAAAATCAGACACAAACAAATATATATGAGTATGGTTGGCAGGATTGTACAAAGAACATGGTAACAAGCAAACCTCAGCATTTTCCCATGATAAGCTAGCTCATCTCAGTGATGTACATAGCGTCATTATTAATGACAGTTATGGGTCATTCCATGTCAAATCAACACACTTTTAAAACAAAATTTACCTGACCATCTCAGATTTTTATGGAATTTGGCACAGGTGTACCATTCATATAGACTTAGTAAAATATCAAAATTTCATTGAGATACAATTAGTTTATGAATTATAACATGTAGCATTTTTGAAATTTCGTCAAAAAAAACCACAAACAGATTTTTTTTTAATGGCTCTAGGAGCTCTTCTAATTGAGCTAGAGAGCTGTGAGAGGTGTCATTGTACAGCATTTTAAATGCTCTTTCTTGTGGTATACAACATGCTATAGGTTGACACTCTTTTTTTTTTGGTTGTTGTTAAAATTAAAAAAAAATTAATTTAAAATTTTTCAAAAAGTACATACTTTAAAATTAATTCCATGAATAGTTTGTATTGTTGTAAATCATTTGGAAAAATATAAATTTGGGATGACAATGGGTTCATTGTTAAAATATTTTAAAACTAAAGCTTGTTTTTCATTAATTCCCTGCATTGAGCTGAATAATTCAAGAATGCTAATATTTAGACTTATGTGAAAATAAATATCAGCGTTAATCTGAGGAAAGAATGCAGTAATGAGTCTAAAACAACTAAATCATAGGCTTGCAATCTGCTGGAAATACTTAGATGCTCATGTTCTAAAAACTTTAAGTTAAGGTGCTCATACATTTTAACTTTACTTTTATAAAAATTAATAAAATAATATTAATAACACTTTAACAAATAACAATGATACTATAAATAAAAGTAGTTTGCAAAAAGTATACATATAGTTCTGGTACAACAGTAATATTTTATGAAATTTGCATTGGTTTTTTGAAGATATTTATGAAAACTGTTTATGCTGGTTGTAACCAGTTCAATCTGGCTCAGACTTGTTCCAGCAGTGATCAGGTTTGCTGGAAGTTACACTGGGGCCCGCAGGCTATATACTCGCGTGTTAATCTTATAATCCTCTCTCACTGAATGATTTTTTCCAGCATGCCAAAATATCAGTTGAGCTTTGAAATCATAACTGCCAACCAATAAAATGAGAGCGTTTCGGAAAACCACTCCCAAACAAAGTCATGATATCACAAAATTATACCGCACATGTAAGAGCTGAGATGTCTTCTAACAAAAGTTATTCGTGAATGGCAACCATGAGCGAAAAAGACACGGATGAGATGCCCACCAAAGCCTGAGTCTTACCTAAGTGCAATTAACCGTGAGCGTCCCTTGACATTCCAAAGCCGAAAATTCGACGAAAACATATCATGTGATCCCGAAAAGCATGTTTTTGAGGAAGAAGGACATGCGAAAAATGGCTAGAATACTAAAACATCAATCGTGCGATGTTTGAATGTAAAAATGGATAATTACTATTCTTAACCATCACTTCAGAAGTTATTTACGGATTTACAAACAAAAACGGAACTGGAAAGTAAATAAATAAATCTATAAAATGAATATGAATTTGAAACCAAATAATTAATAGTTAATAATTTCGAATTTTGCTTTTCTGACTTAGAAATTTTTTTGTTGACGTATCTTTTGATACGCGATAAACGGAAATTTCGCTAAGATAACTTTTACGGAATATTTAATTAGTTAATTATGTGATGAAAGCTTTTAGAATAATATTTATGATTAGTATTTAATAATGAAATAAAAGTAATTTAACGGAATATTTGAATTTTTTAAGAAAAAAATTATTATTAATTTTAGCTAAGTGGGGAATTAAATTAGATTATTGAATTAACATATTAACACAGAAGTAATGTATGGTGACGTAACAGCAGAGCTTGAGAAATGCGTTCGCCAACTTTTTTTTTATCTGGCAACTAAGTTTTTATATCTGACTTTTTTTGTTCATTTGTTACTTTTTTTTTTTTTTTTTTACAAAAATTGAACTAAAAAATGAGCACAAACGACATTTTGTCTAAAGCTTAGTTTAAAAGGCATTTTCCATTTCATGCACATAAAACACTATATTATTTTCTGCTCTAGTCAGCTAGCATGTTACATGATTAGAATGTGGGGAAAGGGAAGAAGTTTAAATAAGAAATATTGTCAATCCAACTTATGTGGCATCTAAAAATTGGATGCAATGATAAAAAAAAGGCTTACACTTTTCTGTAAGTTTCAAATCAGATTTTTGTGTTCAGAATTAAAACTTATTAATCTATCACATTCATTTTAAAGAACAATAACACACAAGTGATTATAAGTAATTAATTCGAAGTAAATCTATAAAACTTAATTAAAATTTCAAGAATAATTCATTTTAATAAAAATATGTATTTTAAAAATATTTCTTCTCCGCTTAAAATGCTTGGCGCCTCACGTCTGTGTGCACCACACATGCTGGACATTAGTTCGGCATCACTCTGTCTTGGCGACAAGTGTCTGGTTTCGAGTTGTTTCTCAATAATATTTTATAATTACATTGTTTGGATTATTATCTGCAGTTAATGGAAATAAAAAATCATTGATTGCACTTCCGAAGAGAAAGGTATGTATATATATTTATTCTTAAATTCTTATCGTAGATCATTAGATCAAAATAAACCTCAGCCGACTGCTGATTTTGATTATACAAACCAGCACAGGAAAATGTTTTTCTTTTCTTTTCTTTTTAGCAAAGAATATTACGTAATAACTCTCGATTTATTTTGCGAACATTACAATGTTGAATTAAATTTCTTATAAGATGTCTCATTATAGATGCTGCAAAGTTAAAAAATATTAAGAAATAAACTTGAAATTATATTCAAACAAAAATAAATAAATAAACTTTTATTTATAATTTGTCAAAACTAAGAGAAGTCATTAAATGCAAATTTTGAAATAATTAAAATCAGAATTATTTGACTTTTTAAATTCGATAGGCTAAATAGGCAAAAAATCGTTTTCGGGCTCTCCTATTTTATAGATGCCCTCTAATCAGATATAGATTTTGTAGCACTCAACTATTTGGACATTTGAAGCATACGGCACGGCAATCAGTATTTCCTGAACATTTCGGTTAATTCAGAGTTTACAATATTTCCTTTATTATTTTTTTCAAAAATACAGTAAACTCCCGACTATCCGGCCTAATGTGGCGGAAGGGTAGGCCGGATAGGCCGAAGTTCCATAAATATTTTCTCACTTCCTGCTTTCCTCTCTCCATAATATTAAAAACACATGTTACACATTTTAAGATACATTTTATATATGCAGTACATACAGTTTCAAAATAAGCAAAACATTAAAGTAAAATGTAAACCTAATTCGGAAAAAAATGAGTAAATGTTATTTTACTGTTTATGGATAAATGATTGCATAAATATGAAAAGTTATGCATAAGATAAAAGAGTCAAAACATACAGTTTTTAGTTTTTGAAAAAGTTTTTGATAGATGACCACTTGCTCCTTCCTGTCATGAGTCAGCACTTCCCACGGACGAGAACCTGTCTGTATCGGTCAGTCGCAACATTCCTCATTTTTTTTACAAGGCAGGATAGTACGGAGGACCGGATAGTCGGGAGTTTACTGTATATAACTTTGATAAGTTTCCTTAGAAAACTTAGTTTTATCTTTTAAAATTATATACTATTCTAAACTATGTAACTAATAATTCTAAACTATGTTTGTAATTATTTTTTCTCACTTAATTCATAAACAAACGTTTGCGCTTTTTGAAAATCAATAATGGGGAGGGGGGGTTACTGCATACTAGAATTTATACCTGACTACCAGATTTTTTCAAATTTGTAAAGCCCTGCTCTCCGGTGTTTGCTGTCTTTCACTTCTAAAATTGACAATTTTTTTGGAGTGATTGTGTATTTCATGTATACAAATGGAGAGTGAAAAAACTTGTTTGAGCCCACCTAAGGAGAGAGTGAAAAGAAAAGCTTTGAGTAAGGCAGAAAAGGATATGATTTTGAATGTATATAAAATGGCACTTGAATTGAATCCTGAACTTTAGATTTCCAACATAGGAGATAATGCTGCTCGTATAACGGGCGTAAGTAAAGCTTCTGTTTTTCGAGTGATGCGAGAGTATAAAAAATGCAGTGTATCAAACTCTCCGAAAAAGACAAAATTACGTAACGTATTTTAAAAAATATAGATGATTTTGACAGGAGTGCTATTAGAAGAAAAGTCCACAAGTTCTTTTTCAGAAATGAATTGCCCACTATAAATAGAGTTTTGAAAGTTGTAAATGATGACTCTGATTTGCCCACTTTTAAAAGGACAACATTTTATCATCTCCTAAAAGAATTAAACTTTACATATTCACGGAGAGGATGGGACAGTAAACTCTGATTGATAAAAATGAAATAATTGTATGGAGAAGAAAATACTTAAGGCAAATTAAATCTTTAAGAGAAGAAGGGCGCAAAATATATTATATGGATGAAACTTGGTTGAATGCAGGGCATACAGTTAGTAAAGTTTGGAAAGATAACCTCAATAAAGTCTTCAAAGCAAGCATTTTTATCTGGTTTTTCTTCAGGATTAACATCTCCTTTCAGGAAAGGAAAATGGATGATTATTACCCTACCCATATTAGTAGCAATTCTGGTTTCGTGGATGGAAGGGTTGACATATTAGAATCCAATAAAAATACAGATTATCATGAAGACATGAATTCCAAATAGTTTGAAAGTGGTTTGCTGATATTTTATTTCGACTCAAAGATAGCTGTGTAATCGTAATGGATAATGCTCCTTATCATTGTAGAAAAAAAAAATATATACCAAATACATTGTGGAGAAACCAAAAAATTATCAATTGGCTTTTAACAAAAAAGATATCGCTTTTGAGGACGGAATTTAAAAGTGGTTGCAGTTAGTGAAGCAAAATAAAAATAAATATGACAAGTACAGTGTGGATGAAATGGCAAAAGCTCAAAATAAAACTGTCTTGTGATTACCCCCCCCCCCCCCCTACCATTGCGAGCTTAATCTTATAGGACTGATTTGGGCACAAATTAAGAACTTTGTAGCGAAAGAAAACAAAACATTTAAAATGCCTTATGTAAAAGATTTGTGCATTCAAAGTATCAGCAGAATTGGCATTGAAGAATGGAAAAAATGCATTAAACATGCAACGAATAAAGTGAAAAAACAAATGTGGGATTTAGACAATGCTATAGATAATATAGTCAATTTCATGGTAATCAATCTACACTTGAATAGTACCGATACTTCAACATAATTTTCTGAAAGTGATTTCTGATGTAGGGGAGACCGGTACACAGTGGACCACTTTTTCAGTTAACATTTTTTTTTCTCTTTAACAGACTGACCGATCTGTATGAATATAATTTTGAATATTCCTTAAACCTTCTTACATCCATCGTAATTTTCAATACATTTTTCAAAAAAAAAAAAAAAAAAAAAAATATATACACTTGTAAAGTGGACCAGTGTACCCCGGAAGCGGGGTACACTGGTCACCACTATTAGGTATTATCTAAAATACAATATAAATTCTTTTTCATTAATCTAATTCTTTTTTGTTGCCCCTTCACCCGCAAAATAACAATATAAATTTTGAAACAAAAACAAAAAATTAATTATATTTTGAAAATAATAACAGATTAATACAAGAACAATTGCAATTTAGCTGAAGTTATTACCTAAGTACAAAAAAATCAGTGCACATTAAAATTTGCAAATGAAATTCCAAAGTACTTATGAGTAAGATTGAGCCTGGAATTTTCAAGAAATAATTTTGGGTCTCAGAGCAAAATTGTTATTTTTCTTCGTTTACTTTATTTTACAGTTAAATAACTACTTTTAAACAATCTTTCTTTATAGAAAATAAGCAATTATTAAATATTTTGAACATTCTGCATTACAGGAGCAGAGTGGATTGTGGACCACTGTGCCCCAGGAGTGGGTGGTCCACTGTACCCCATGTTGAAGTTCAATAAATAATCATATTAATATTGTTTATAGCTTTCTTTTAAACATATTAATTTTAAAGTAAAATAAAACAAGCATCTTAGCTTTGCAAAAAAGTTGTTTTATTTTATTTATCTACAACCTTTAATTACTAAAAAAATAAAAATATAATGATGAAAAATTTTACTTTTAGAAGCTCAAAACAACAAATCAGGATAAAATAGTTCAATCTGAGCTAAACATATTTTCTGAAGGCTATAAATAATCATTGCAGTGCTGTTGTCTATTAAGATAGAAGAGAAGCTTAAAAAAAATTTGAATAAATAAAATATTAGGGGGTGGTCCAAAGTGCCCATAGGTCCAGTGTATACCAGTCTCCCCTAAGTGTTTTAAATGTTATCAAAAGTTTTGTTTTGAAAGATTTTGAAAATAGCTTCGATAATGTAACATATAAATAATTTTTTGTCGTTTTGTATTTAGCAAAATTAAGTCTTGATGATGGTTTTAAAAATTAACCGAAATGTCGAGAATAATTTCTATTTTTGAGATTTAAATTTTTACATTTTTGTCTAAAATCTCGTATTAAAATGTACATTGATTAGCAACTTGTTTTGTTTTCATATAGTTATTAAAATATAATGTACAAAAAAATAACAAATCAAAAGAAAAAAGAAAATTCGCCAAACTAGAGATTTGTGCCAAAAGTGAAGCTCTTTGGAGAAGTTTCTGAAACCCGTTTGTTTACTTTTGTTCTCTCGTTTCCCTGAACAGAGTATAGTTTAGAATCTTTTAATTGATGTCTAGGCCTCGGCTTGCAAGCAAGTCCTGGATTATTAAATGAGCAAAATTCAGCATTTATATTTCTTCATTATGCATCATGATTGTATAATTTTTATCAACCTGATAATTTGAATATATTTTATGATGACCTGCTTTAACTTAATACTGAAAGTATTTGAATTCTCGGGTTAAAATGTGGATTATTATGAAAGAGTAATATATTAATTTTTCGCAAATATTATTATATTACCAATTATAATAAAAATGGAAAAAATACATTGAACATGTAATGAATACAGTGAAAAAACGGAACAGATGCTTTACACTCACGCAAACATATAAACATAAGTTTAGCGACTTTTTGGTTGGCGCAATTTTCAAGACCGCGCCAAACGAATAACTTAATACAATGGCTAGGTTGTCATTAAAGGAAAAAATCCCCTAAATTTGGCAACTTTTTTCTATTTTATAACCGATTTAAAAAAAAGGAACTGATGCTTTACACTCACGCAAACATGTAAACAAAAGTTTGGCGCGATTTTTAAGACTGCGCCAAACGAATAACTTAATACAATGGCTAGGTTGCTATTAAAGGAAAAAATCCCCTAAATTTGGCGACTTTTTTCCTTTTTTTAACCGATTAATTTTTTTTTCTGCGTGAGTGTAAAGCATCTTAGCCAAAAAAAAAAAAAAAAAAAACTGTGCGTGAGTGTAAGACATTATAGCCGAAAAACAAATGTGAGGTTTAGACAATGCTATAGATAATATAGTCGATTCCATGGGTAATCAATTTACATTCGAACTTGAACACCATTTTCTGAAAGTGATTTCTGATGTAAGTGTTTTAAATGTTATCAAAAGTTTTGTTTTGAAAGAGTTTGAAAATAACTTCGATAATGAAACATATAAATAATTGTCTAGCTGAACCACCCGATGTTGTTCGAAATACAAATTTGTGGCTGAAATTAAAACAATGGCCGAAAACATCCCTTTCCGCTTCTGTTGTATGGACTTTCATTTAATTTTAAAGGCTTTCTTTCCCCAGTAGTACGATCAAAATTACGAAATTAGACTCACCCGCGAATTTGATAATTTATTTTGAAAGTTTTCGGAAACGAATATTCACCAAAAATAATTTCATCATTTTTTTCTGTAATTTCTTTTTTACTAATATTATATTCACGAAGAAGACTAAGAAGATCAGCCATTTAAAATAATATACAGTCGCAAGCAGGGAGATAGATTATTTCTATCTCCATGGTCGCAAGACTTAAAAATTTACATTACAAAAACAAACGCGAGAGACGAGATTGTAATGTTTGATAGATTGGTTGGAAGTTTATTGAAAGTGTACAATAGTAGTATGAGATAAAAGTGAATCGGCAATTTTCTTTTTAATATAAAAAAAAGAAATAGGGGAAGAGTAAATATAGGAGGAGAGAAATTTTTCAAAGCCATCTTAAATTTTTTTAAAACGAATTCTGATAAAGTGCGGAAGATGACTTGATATGCTTAAAATTCAACCTTCAACCAACTAACCTTTAACGGCAATGTTTACAAACAAAGTCACTGCCTATATCTCGTTTTACACCGCTGAAATCGTGACGTTCTAATAAGGAGGAGGGCATAAACAGACAGCGGAACTATGAATAAAGTGAAATTTATATTTCCACATGCTTCAATGGTATTTTTTGGAAAGAAATCCCAAGTGTCTGTGACATTTTTTGTCAGTCCTCCACTCTCATTGTAAAAGAAAAAGAACACATGTTTGGACAAAGATAATTTTTTTTTTTAAGAATAACCCGAATTTACGATACAGATGCAATTCACTACAAAATATTTTTTTCTTTATAATATTTATTTAAAATTTTTTAAAGCTTCTCTTCTATCGTAATAGACAACAGCACTGCACTGATTATTTATAGCCTTCAGAAATTATGTTTAGCTCAGATTAAACTATTTTATCCTGATTAGTTGTTTTCAGCTTCTAAAAGTAAAATTTTTCATCATCCTATTTAAATTTTTTTAGTAATTAAAGGTTGTAGATAAAACAGCTTTTTTGCAAAGCTAAGATACTTGTTTTTATTTAACTTTAAAGTTAATATGTTTAAAAGCAAGCTATAAACAATATTAATATGATTATTTATTGAACTTCAACATGGGACACAGTGGACCACGCACTTCTGGGACACAGTGGTCCACAATCTACTCTGCTCCTGTAATGCAGAATGTTCAAAATAGTTTATAATTGCTTATTTACTATAAAGAAATAATGTTTAAAAGTAGTTATTTAACTGTAAAATAAAGTAAACAAAGAAAAATAACAATTTTTTTAACATAGTAAGCAATATTTTGTTTTGTATTTACTGCCTTTGATAAATATAATTGTAGTCTAATTGGTGATGATTCTATTCATGTAAGATTCATAAGACGCAAATTGAATGGAAATCAGTTTATTTTTCCTGAAACTGTAGATGAATCTATTGTTGATGTCAATGATTTCATAATATTGCTCCCAAACCCAAAAGTATTTCAGGAAAATTCTAGGTTCAATCTTACTCATAAGTATTTTGGAATTTCATTTGCAAATTTTAATGTGCGCTGATTTTTTTTGTACTTAAGTAATAACTTCAACTAAATTGCAATTGTTCCTGTATTAATCTGTTATTATTTTCAAAATATGATTAATTTTTTGTTTTTGTTTCAAAATGTTACTTGTAAATTTATATTACTAGTTTATTTTGCGGGTAAAGGGAAAATAAAAAAGAATTAGATTAATGAAAAATAGAATTATATTGTATTTCAGATAATACCTAATAGCGGTCCACTGTGCCCTGGTGGGTGGACCAGTGTGCCCCAGAATTGGGGCATACTGGTCCCCTTTACGGGTGCATATAAAAAATTTTTTTTTGAAAAAAGTATTGAAAAGTATGTTAAGAGAAAATTATGATGAATGTATAAAGGTTTAAGGAATATTCAAAAATATTTTCATGCAGATCGGTTTGTCCATTAAAGAGAAAAAAAAAATTTAACTGAAAAAGTGGTCCACTGTGTACCAGTCTCCCCTACTATTCTCTGCACCAGAATTCAATGCTCGTCTCACACACTCATTCAAATACGCGTTCGCACCAGCTCTGATTACATTAGTTCTCACATCAGTAATACCGGGCTCCCAACACATTTTAGTCCCCCAAAAAGGGGAAAGGGGACCATTTTTATTTAAAAAGGGAACTTTGGGGAACCATTTATACTAAAAAAGGAGACTTCGAGGGACCATTTATATTAAAAAAGGTGACTGAAAACGGACCACATGTCTAAAAAATACTGCACCAAGTTTTCCTAAATATGCAATTTTTTTTAATTACTTCAGAAAATGTTAATTGATTAACAAAGATGTCATTAAACAATGTACATAGCTTTAAATATCCTAGGGCTTAGAACAGCAAAAAATGATTTGGAATAAAATATAAACAATAAAAATTAATGCATCCAAGAAAATATTAAATCAATTAATTGTTAGCAGAGTTACACACTAACAATTACAAAAGTATTGTGCATTCCTTGGAATTTAGTATGTAGTAACAGTAATCCGTGAATAAAAAAAACACAGCATAACAGCGCCTTCCATTAAGTAATAAAATTTTAAATTAGATTAACATATATATTGTTAACTAGCAGAATCACCCAGATTAACATAAATTAAAATACATTAAAATAAAATGACAATAACAATGACGAAGGTGTATTTTCGACCATAAATTGATACAAAAGACAATTAGAAAAAATAGCGTTACTTTGACTCAGCCATAGTAAAATTTCTCAGCTTTATGAATAATAATGTGCGTTTTCTGCGCATACAATAGAAAAATATACGATTTTCCTGACAATGATAAAATATCAACCAAATGTCCTAACATTTTGCGAAATTCGCTTTCATATGGTATAAAAGTTTCATATGGTATCTATATTATAAAACAAAAACATAACCGTGAGTAATGTCGACATCATATTGACGGTAGCAACGACCTAATCATCAAATTTTGCTTGTACTGCATTTTTTTAACTACTAAATATCGCATAATTTCATTTTTTAAACTATCAATTAGAAAAAAAAAAAAAAAAAAAAAAAGCACTTTCAATGTAATTTGAAAAGTTTATCTCAATTTACTGATTTTTTATGGATTTTAAAGTATGTATATTTTTTAATCTGTGTCCAATCCAATTACGAAAGATTAACTTATTTGATCTTTATAAAGTAAAGACATTTACTTCTAAACATAGCACATTCAATGTTTAAGCGGATGAATAACAAAAAATGTACTTTCAATGTTATTTGTTTGAAAAGCGTATCTCAATTTACTGATGTTTTATGGATTTTAAAGTAATTTTCAAGAATGGATATTTTTTAATTTGCATACGACTCAATTACGAAAGATTAACTGGTTTGCTCTTAAAACAATGTACAGCATTTGTTGGTTCACGTGTGATATTCCATAACTAAATTGCCAAATTAAATTAAAACTTAAAGAGATAAAGAAAGAAAATATGGAAGCCTTGCATAATATTAGAAGGAGTGCTCAAAATACATTAATTTCATGGTTTTAAATGTTTTAATATCACTTATTAATTACACCAGAATCAATATCACCAAAGAAAACTTTTTTATTTATTTATTTATTTTAATTATTCTAAAAATAAAAAAAAACCCTATAAAATTGGAAAGTTGCCAGATTTCATGATATAGCGTGCCAATAATTTTAACAGCAAAAATAAAATAAAGTAATGGAAACATGGAGTTAGTAAAAATGACATTAAGGAATATCTTAATATTTACTTTTAAGTTGGGTCTAAATTGCATAACCCAGCCACTACAGTAACATTTAAAAAATTTATTTCGTGTGGCTTAAACGTAATTGTGGGTAAGCCTTTACTTTATTGATAATAATAAATGTTAATTTCGGAAAATCAAGACTTTTCACTGATAATAAAACATTTTAAAATTTAAACATAAATTTTGGGGATTGGTTAAAACCAATACTGAATCAATATTCGTAATCATCTTACATATTAAATTTGGAGAAATTCTATCCCAAACATGCTGAGATCTGGATATCATGGAAATCATTAAAAATGCAACCCAGTTACACCACCTGTTGGGTGAAATACACCAAATTCTAATCAGCATCAATTTATGTTAAGGGTTAACTGAATGTGAAGTTTGATGAAATTTCACCGAAATTGCCTTATTAAAATACCTCATGTAAAATGTAAAAAATGCAGCATAACAGTGTCACCTGTTGGGCCATATATGCCAAAACATAATCAGCACCTCTGTGTGCTAAAGTCTAATTAAATAGGGCATTTGATGAAATTTCATGCTTCAACTTTTGATATAGACAAAATTTGTATCACATACAGAGAGAGATAAAAAAAAAAAAAAAAAAAAATCAAATCGTATTCAGGTCAACCTAAAACGTGTAAATCCATCAAAAAATGGAAATTATTTTCATGATTCTAATACTTTCTTCTGATAAATATATATTAAAGAATATATTAAAAGAAGAAGAAATTGTAATTAAGATTTCCTTTGATAGCTGAGATATACTTCACTGCATCAGAACTGAAAACAAAACTACATCTATGCTAATATAGAAGTTTGTCTATGGGCTGAAGAGACTTGCGCATAGAAGGCAGGAAGGTACCTGTTAATTTTTGGATTTTTTGATTAGATTTTTTTTTTTTTTAAATGAGATTTTTACCCTTTTCTTTCATGTCTCATGGCGATTTTTTCACATTATTAAAAGGAATTCAGTTTCAATTTTTTAGTGGTAGTTTTTTTTTTCTTTTTTCAATAAAGTTTATTTGGAATTTGTATAGTGATTTTTAAATTTTTCGCGAATTTTTTATGGAAATTTCAGTTCTTTTTTGTGACTTGTGGTAATTTTTTGAATGCAAATTTGGTTGCAAACTTTTATATTTTGTTCTTCTGCAATTGTGTTTTTTTATTTGAATTTTTAGTTTTTTTTTCCATGTTCTGTGGAGATTTTGTGTGAAAGAATTCCGGTGACATCGTTAACTATAGTCAATCTTTTCTTTTGCGATTTTTATACTTTTTGCAAAGTAGTAAAAAAAATCCGGTTTCAAATTTTTTTAGCCCAATATAGTAAATGTTGTCCTCTTTTTAATAAAATTTATTCGGAATTCGTGCAATTTTTTTATTTTATGCAATTTATGCGATTTTAAAATTATTTTGTGTTTTGTCGAGTTTTTTTGTCATTCTGAAAAAGAATCTGGTTTCAATCTTTTAGCCCAGTTTATCATAAAATCCTGATTGTAAGCCCCCGCCCCCCTCCCTTTTTCAAAACCAAAAAGGGTTGAATGTGAGAAGAGGGTTTATAATAGGGATATTTAAGAAAAAAAAAAACCTGTTTTATCATTAATTTAGAAGTAAAAAGAGGAGAGAATCTTCTGTATTTCGGCAGATTTTCACTCAAAAATAAATAAATGTATAAAATCTAAACCCCCTTCCTAAAATCTGCCCCCCCCCCCTCAAAAAAAATTTAAAATCTTTAAACACTTTTTTATAAAATATTTCTTTATTTGTTATTTTATTGTAACAATAAATAATCAATCATCTAAATCCCCCTCAAAATTACTGCTTCCCTCTTTACCCTCCCACTAGTACCAAAACCCCATAGTTTAACATTTATAACTCTTTAATTTTAAATTTCTTTTCAGACTTATTTAATACTCTATATTAACAATAAATAAACCTAATATACCACTTAAATCAACCCCTCCTCCTAAAATCTCTGCTTTTCTCCCCTTGCAAATTTATCTCATTAAATTTTAAATCTTTAAAAATCTTAATTTTTGTCTGCTCTATTTGTTATTTTTTGTAACAATCTAAATTATTCCCCTCCTCTCCCCCAAAAGTCCTCTTTATTTTCTTTGCCCCCCCCCCCCCAGTACATACTTTAAAATCTTTAATGTTTTTTCCTACAATAATTAAATAATAATTTTCAACAATAATTAAATAATTATCTAATTAGGTCTCCCCCAGCACACAAATTTTAAAATTATTTTTAAAGATTTTAATGCTTTATTGTTACTTTGTTTTGTAGCAACAATAAATAAATAAATGATCATGTAATTCTCCTTAAATTTCCATCCCCTATCCCCAGAAAAAAGGGGTGAATTTCTAGACATGGGGGGGGGGGGCAATCAAATACCAAATACTCATATCTGTCATGCAAAAGTGATTTTTAAAATCCTTCTTTACCCTAGAATATGCATTAATAAATACTACTAAGGAATAATTATTTTTTTCATAAAATAATAATTATAAAAAACAAATAAAAACATGTCTGAATTATTCTTTGCTCATTAATTCCATTAAATCAACTGTTGCAAATGAAATACTTCCTTTCTTTATCGCCCTAATTCACACATTATTCAACAACAGTGAATATTCATCCACACCGGCAAAATCTGAATATCATAATGAAATGAAAGCATACGCGATATCCCACGCATGCGCTCAGAGTTTAACCTTGCACCGTCAATAGCATAAAAACGATATTTCATCCACTGTTAGTGGTCACTGGCGAAAATCACCCTTCCTCTTTTCAAAAACCTTTTCAGCTGCGAGTCATACACTGTTAGTATTCATGAATACGGTATATCATGGTTTAGGCTGGGGGAACTCACACCGTTCGTATTCATGAATACTTGAAGACGAGGAAGAGCTTTTAATATTGTGGTTTTCATGGTTTTCGTCAAATTTATGATATTTGCGATATACCGTTGGGTAGGATTTTTTTATATCGGTATCACGATATGCATTTTATATCGGTTTTATTGATTTTATCGATATATCGCCCAGCTCTAATGTGAACTTTCAAATAGCTAGGAAATTAAAATTTTGAATATGTAGCTCAGTCATAATATTTCCACATGTTTAAAATTCTGGGGTGAGCACTGGAGCTGCTTGGCACCCTTTAGTTACGTCTTATGGTCCAGCGTGCGAGCCAAATCAGTTTTATTTCATTAAATTAGGGACGGGGATGGGGTTAGTTTTTTATTGCAGACTCATGATCAGGACTTTACAAATTTGAAAAAATCTGGTAGCCAGGTATAAATTCTAGTCGCCAGTAAAAAATTTCACCCATCCTCCCCCCCAATAACAAAAAAAGTCAGATTAAAAAACTTATTTGCCAGATAAAAAAAAGTTGGTCGCCACTGGCGCCTGCATTTATCAAGCACTGCTCATGATGGGCGGACTTGAAACTTCATTCCTTTTCATGTCCAGCCAAGGAAAGAAACCAGGCTCGAATCCTTGCTGTGCTGGTATATTTTTTGTAAAAAAAAATAATGATGTTGTACCTTTGTTTAACAAAATCTCCAAAAGCTTAGTCTTGTTTAAAAAATTATCAAGAAATATCTTTTGGTATTTCTTTGTTATAGTGGCCCCCAAGGCTGAATTGCCAAATGACAGAGATATATCGCCAACTTAGGCTGTAAAATCTTGTCAAATAGTTTATAGTCTTAAAGAAACAGTATGTGTTTATGTTTTGTCAAATTGCTTTTTTCGTTAATGTTCCAGTCTGGAGTGTGACACTCCACGTGTTTTTGTATGGAGAGAAAGGGGCACTCGAAATAACCCCACATTTGTTTGTGAAAGATCACATTACAGACAAGGTGGGTTGATGGTATGAGCTGGAATCAGCATAGATGGACGTACAGATCTGCATATCATTTTGAATGGCACTTTGACAGCCCGAAGGTATGCAGACGAGATACTGGGATCTCATGTTGTACCTTACACTTCACCCATGGTGGTTCCTTTATTTTCGTACATGATAATGCCAGACCGGATACAGCTAGTTTGTTGGAGAACATGATCGAAGCTGAAACAATACAGCGTATGGAATGGCCAACATGCTTTCCTGACCTGAATCCGATCGAGCATGTTTGGGACACACACGGACGAGGCATTGCAGCGAGACAAAGACTTTCTTTTATTGTCTGGGACAAGGAGATTGCAATTCTTAAAGAGTGGAACAGAATTCCTCAAAGTGTTATCAATAACCTCATCGCATCCATGGAAAACAGGTGTGCTGCAGTCTGAGCTGTTCGAGGCGACCACACGGCATATTAAACAACTTGCATCTTTACTAAACAATACATTTTTTTTTGCCATTTACATGTAACCAAATTGTTGCCCTAAACAATCTTCTCATGCCCTTTCCATCCCTTCAATGAATTAAAGCTCCCTTACAATTTTTTTGGTGTCCTTTTTTCTGTATTATGGATGCAATACACATATACTCTTCTTCATTTTATACCCATGCATGGCTGTGTCACACGGTTCTCTTCTCTTATTTGCTTGCTCCCCTAATTTTTTTGAGCAGTATATTTTTTAATAATCTAGTTTTTTCCTTTATAGAGCTTAAAAATTATGATTCTCTTTAACCAAATGTTAATAAATTTTCAGAAGTGTACATGTACATGCCTGTCCGTAGATGGCACCCATGGTACAGATTATACTTTTATTTGTCTTATTCTTCCCTCTACATTGCATAAAATACATTCATTTTAACATTTTTAGAAATTTATCAAATAAAGTTCTGAAAAAGTAGAAATTTCTGTAAGAAAAGTATAAATGTAGCAAATGCATTATGTGCGATCAGCATTAGAAATTATAGTTTTCATGGGTGTACACAGGGAAAGTGGGGGGGGGGCAGGGGACAGCCACACCCCCCTCTTCTAAATTTTAAAAATAATATAAGAATTTAAAAAAATGCTAAGAAATATAAATATCGAAACTATTTGGGATTGTTATTGAACTAATTATTGCAAGTTTGCCATTTTATTGTATTAGATTTTTATTTTAAAGGTTTCCATTGTACTTCTTTGTTATAGCAGCCCCCACAATTAGAATTATGCTAAGGTTGCAGTTACGATTTTGCCAAGCTTATATGCATTACATATACTCCAAACACTCACATATGTACTATATACATCATATTTGGGTCTTATAAGTCATATATAACTATAACTTGGACATATACATCATGAAATGACATTATACATCACATGATTATAATGTTGTATATGTCTTATAATTTGGCGACAGATCTTGGTCGCTTGGCAATTCATCCTTGGGGGCTGCTGTAACAAAGAAGTACCATTTTCATTATATTTCATTACAAGTGTAACTGTTTTTCATGGCCGAAGCTATCAACTATTTTTACTGTCCCCCTTCCCTAACAAAACTCCTGTGTACATCCATGATCTTTCAATTACTAAATTTTGTAGTTCTGAACTTTATCTCCAAGCCTAAATGTTTTTTGTTACGTTGCCCAGATGAAGAATCTTTGCCAGATGTTCTCTGGCTGTAGGGTAGGTCATTTCTTCTCTTCCAAATAAAAGGACAGGAAGAACCGTGCTATTTTTAAATAAAATGACCACCCACGCCTTTCAACTGTGATGACTTTGTCAGAAGACTGCTAAATGAGACTTCCAGAAAGTGTTTATTCCCCATCACCTGTGAAGAAAAAATCCTTCATATATTTAATTTTTTTCTGTTCCCTGATGGCTCCATGCCATAGAACTATTGCCCCTCTGACACATCCGTTATACCACATGCTTACACGTCACATACTCACATATGTGAGAACTGATTTTGAGTTCTCAATTCATTGATATATATATTTGTTTGTATATTGTTGCAACGTTTCAAATAGTTGGATCAGGATATGTAAATTTTGAATTATTACGTTACAATATTCCGTATGAGTTTTAAAATTCTGGAGTGGGAATGGCCCACCCATTAGTTATGCCAAGTGACAGCTTGTGCCCTATTTCATAGGTAGGGCACCTAACATATATGATAACTATGTCAGTGTAGTAGAAGTCAGTAAACTAAACACATAGGCTATATTTTCGACCATAATGTGAATAGTACGTACGTATCTAAAGTAAATAAGATTTTTGCAGCAATGAAACAACTAAATTTTGAAAAAAGAAATATATATAACATACATTACATTTTATCAAAATTACTAAGAGTATATATTTTACGTATTAGATAATTGAAAACCTCTAGTTACCAACATTTCTCACACAATGAAAACTTATAAAGTTATTATTATTGATGATTTTGAAAGTAAAGAGAGAGAAATGGAAGTTTGAGATTTTCTGTTTTGTAGTGAAGTTGTCATTGTCCCATTTATTAAAAAATGTTTTTTTAAACTTTAAAGAATGCTGAAACATCTCAGAGCAGTAATAATGCTGAATGTGTATGTTACAAGAAAAGCACATTTTATTGCTTCTAAAAAATCCAATGTAAAGCTATTGTTCAACTAAAATTACTATTAATAGATATTTAATTAAAATATTAATTTATTTTAAATGCTTAAACTCCAAATCAACATTACCGCATTTTTCCATGTATGCCACACTCTCATGTGAAACGGGCACCCTAATTTTTAATATCTTTAGGGAGAAAATCTGACAAAAAATGAAAGAATTTTTTTAAAACAGATTTTATTCTATTAAACTAAGTTATTTTTAAAGTTATGCTATAGTCATAAATAATTGTTTCGTGGTTGCATAAATTTAAATAGAATAGCAAACATTTGTATGGATATGGGGCTTGCATAAATAGAAAAATATATAATTTAAATATATTATGAAACAAATAATTTTTAATTTACGAAAATTTAGTTTTGTTTGCAGTGAAACACTTTTATTTATCAGAGAAAAAGCTTACTTAGAATAAGTTAATTGTTCTAAAGAGCTCCATAGGCCGCCAGTTAGAAACCTCTGATTTAAAATAAGTAAAACACTGAAGTTAAGTGATGGACTACAATATGTTTAATGTAATATCCATTCTTCTTGGAATTTCAAAGATTATGTTACAATTTATTGTTAATGTTATTGGAGTTAGTTATTTATTAGTGATGAACACTTAGTCATTTTTTCTATGAGCTATAAATGGATATATGTTTAACCCTTTCACGCTCAAGGGAAATATTTTTCCCTTCTACAAAAATCGTTATCGATTGTTCAATTATTATTGAATCGATATTTTTTTACTGAATGTCAAAATAAAACGTATGTCCAAGGTGGCAAATGTGTTTCTGAACGAATAAAAAAAAAAGAACTGTCAAACTTTATTGCGCCAAAACCAAAACATTCGCGGGCTGAACTAATAATATCTTGAAAGTGTTTTGGACTTGAGAAAATTAGAATACCATAACTAACTATTTATTTTACTTTTCTGATAATTTTTATTATGTTTTTTGTATTACAAAGCAATAAATAAAATACCGATATAATAAACCTAACTCTTCGTTTATTTACTTTTATGGTCCATAGGGAAAAATATTTCCCATGAAATTATAGGAAACCTATACACCCTGCTATGTTTTTCTGGTGATATTCTCTTATTTTACACCCACAATAGCTAAAATATTGTGTTGTATTGGCATATTTAGTCTTGGACATCTTATGGTCCTGTAAGGGTTAAAGTAAAAGATTTGTCAGCCAAGTGTATTGATCTTAAATTATTAAAGCACTCTGTAGTACACAGCAGATAGTTATCTATAAATCAACGTGATGAGTGAATTGAAAAAACTAGTATTATTTGTGCAATAAATATGTTAATTAATAAATGCTTGATTATATTATGGTTTGCTGAAAACATTTCATAGTCAGGGTTGGGGAATTTTCAGAAAATCTTACCAGCCAGAAAGATTCAACATATACTTAAAAGTTGTTATGACAAAATATATGTGACTGCAAAAATAGTTAATTACTATTACTACAATGAATTTTCATATTTTTTTGTATAAAATTAAGAAAAATATACAACGGAGGAAAGCATAGTAGGAAAGAACTTAGTATTATGTATACGTAAGCATACATGTGTGTATAGGTGGACGAAGTAGAGGAAAAGGCTTTATAGGCGCATATGGCAATTTTCGCGTTTCATTTGCTTGCACACCTCACCAAATATCTTGGTATTTTTTTTGCAACATTTAGTGAAATTCAGCAAACAGTAAAAATGAGTAACAAACAATGTTTGAATGATGGAATGAGGTGGCGAATGGTGGGGAGAAAGGAAGCATGGCAGTGTCAAGTGCAGATTTCTAGAGACTTCAATATAACACTAAGCGTCGTGTCCAGCTTATGGAAACAGTTTAAGGATACTGGATCCATAGAGAGATAGTCTGAACAAGGTCGTCCAAGAGCCATGACGGCCAATGAAGATCACTATTTGTCCATTACAGCAAGGCACTACAGGAGTGCAATAGCTTCTCAGCTCTCTCGAGACCTTTATGTGGCCACAGAAAGCCAAGCTTCAAGAGTTACTGCTTCCAGAAAGTTACATGACAGAGGGCTGTTTGCAAGAAGACCTGCTGTTTGCATCCCGCTCACTTCTGCACATAGCAAAGCCTGTTTAGTATGGTGCAGAGATCATCGACTTTGGACCAAGGATCAATGGGGGACCGTTCTATTCACTGATAAGTCTTGGTTCAGCCTAAATACTGATTCTCTACAAACTTTCATCTGGAGAGAACCAGGGACCCACTACCTATCCTCCAACTTCCAAGAAAGAGGCAGACATGTTGGATGGGTGCACATCTCTTCACGTGTTCGGCAGAACCTCTGTGACTAGTGTGAGATATTGGGATAAGATCTTGGAGTCCCATGTTCGCCTTTTCAGGGGTGCAGTTGGCCTTGATTTCATTTTAATGGACAAAAATGCACGGCTACATAAAGCTCATCTGGTCGACGAATTTCTGGAAAATGAGGATATTTGCTGGATGGATTGGCCAGCCAGATCTTCAGACCTAAATCCCATAGCGCATGTCTGGGACGCTCTGGGGAAGAAAATTGTAACTCGCATTCTATCTCCCACAAACACCCAGGACCCGAAAACAGCGTTGTTGGAGGAGTGGGACCAACTGGCACAGGGACTTATAAACTGCCTGATTTCAGTATGAATTGTGACATTGTGAGAGAAGAACAAAACTGTCGCCAAAATATAGGATTTAACGCCAAAAGTGTGTTACAGTGGTGTCACATTCAGTTGACATCAGATGCATTACACGTGTTTGTTATGTCATCGAGAGATTTTTATTTGACATTTATCTGTATTTTTAATGATATTTTACCCATTTATTAGTTATTTCATTAATTTAAATAATAATAATGACCTTAAACGGCACTCCATAATATTAAAAGAGAAAAAACATTGATAATATGTTGCTATGCATAGTTACGCACAACAGATCCACTTCAACTGACGTCATAAACACATCCATCAGCCGAGAAGAATAATTAAGAAAAATATTGTAAATAAATAAATATTTAAGATAACTTTTTTTTTTTTCTCTTTTCATTAATGTATTATAAATTTTATTGTTTAAAGTTACTGATAGCTGACACTTTAGTGAGTGGGGCTTTAGATTCCAAGGGCAACATTCTTCCATTGTTTTTTTGGACATTAGAGTTTGGCGATAGTATTTTTTTACAGAAAAGTTGTCAATTGTATAATGGAGAAATACCGAAAATAGTTTTCAGTAAGACATTTTAAATGTATCGTTTTCAATATGACATAATTTACAAAGTTTTCTTCCTATTATTAAACATAAAAATATTTAATTGAAGGGAAATATTATTATTTACGCTGTTTTAAAATTTGCGATAATAGGTAAAATATTTTGTTGAAATAAATTAATTTCTCGTGTAAATATATTCTAATCTGTTTGGAAATATTGTTATTTGAGCATTTTAAATATGATATAAGTTTCCCCATTTAATGCTTTGAACGCTTCATTACCAGGGATTGCATTCGCCCTGTAATTCCTACAATTCCTAAAAATTTCTTATTGCCCTAAAATTCTACTAAAATTTTTCTTGTTTCCCTAAAATTTGCTTCCAATAACTATTTTTGTTTATAAATGACTGATAAACAAAGTTAATTTTGCTTTGTATCGTGATCGCTAAAGCTGATTCTTGTTAGACATTTTCATTGGTTGTTCAAAAGTAAGTGGTAAACAACAACAAAGAAATAAAATATCGTAACTTTTAATTTTAATTAAAACTGCACTTGTTTTACTTCATGGTAATGCTAATCCTAAAAGGGGATTTTCAATAAACAATTGCATGCTACAAGGTGGTTTCAATGAACATACGATAAAAGTTTGAGATTTGTAAATGATGCTGTTAAAAATTATGGAGGAGTGAGTAAAGTACCTATTTCAACTTCTTTGTTAAATGATATTAAGAATTCACACAAAGTTTATCAGCAGTATACATGAAAAACAAAGAAAAAGAAGAGAAGCTCAGAGATTGAAATGGAGAAAGACCAGATTTTAAAGAAAAAAATTAAATGTGAAACTAAATAAAATCAAAATTTATTTTCTATGATGCAATACAGCATTTGTTTTTATTTATTTTTAAACAATTGAATATTCTTTGTGTTTCATTTAACTATGCCTTTGAGATGCTAAAAATTTAGTAAGGAATACATATATCTTCTAAGTAATTGAAATCCAGAAAGCCCAACTTTTGATGAAGAGAATTAAATGTGAAACAAAATAAAATTTCGAAATTTATTTTCTATGGTACAATACAACATATTATGGATATTCCATTGTTTTTTTAACAATTAAATATTTTTTGTATTTTATTTAACTATGCCTTTAAGATGTTAAAAATTTAGCAAGGAATACATTTAGCCTCAGCTAAATTTAAATAATTTTGTTTTTCATTCAAATATACAAAATTCATGTATTTAAAAAAAGTTTTTTGTGAAAATACCGAACAAGATTGCAAGAAATCATATAAGATTTATTAAAGAAACATCTTATAAAGCTGTTAGATATAGAAAAATTAAGGTAACACCATTTCTTTACTTTATTGTTGTTGTTATTATTATTTGCTCTGTATTTGAGACATTTTTAGAACATCTGAATGTGTACTTTAAAATTTTAACCAAGAATTTTCTAAGAATTTATTCGCTGTGTTTCTTAAATTAAATTACTTGTGTTATAATACAAGTGAATTGAAAAATCACCGGGAATGGTGGATGTAAATTAGCCCTAAAATTTCATTGTCTAATCCCTAAAATTCCTCTGTAAAATTCCTAAAATATTTGCTGCATTACTGATAACACAGGAGTGACAAATGTCTCTATTATGGAAGTATATATATATAAAACACGTACAAAATTTTTTTAGATATATTTTTAAAAATTGTTTCCTGAAGTGCATGTAAATGGAATTATGCTTCTTCAAACTCAATTAAATTTTTTGAACTTGTTTAATGCTCTTCTCAAACTTTAAATTTTCCCTGCTTACAACATGCATCATATTTTTTAATATTGTTAATCAGGTTCCTAAGAATCAAATAGCATTTTCTGTTTTCCTATAAATATAATACATATTGTATTATAACTGAGTGCTACCCTTTCATAGTAGTCAAGCTTCAAAAGTCAGTTTAAAACATCGACAAAAATTTAAAAAAGATTTTTTACTTTTATTGGGGAGGGGAAAATATGCAAGTAGAGTTGAAAATTATTTTGTGTTTGTATCAACAAATAGTGAATTTGGATTTGAAAACTGCTTTAAGTGAATTGTAACAACTTTTTCTACTGTAAGCAATAATTCAACTTAAATCAAGTCCTTTCTTTAGCTAATATTTTTTAAGTTTATAAAAGTATAGTATACAGTAAACTCTGTCTAAGATAGAAATCTGTGTAATGCATAAAAAATTTAAAGTCTTGATTTTCCATACAATAAACTGTATCTAAGGCAGAATACTGTTTATGATGGAACATTTTTTTAATTCCGGCTTAGACAGAGTTTACAATATATTGAAAAATCAGCCTTCAAAATGTCTTTGAAATTATAAAGATCATAACTGCTTAGTTATTAGCCAGCTAAAAATTATTTAAAAAAAAATATATAATCAAATCAACAATTTATCAACTTCCTTTTTTATGCCTTAGCTATTTAGAATCTGTCTTCATATAATTTAAGGCTGTTCTCAAATGCTAAACTCACTACTTTTTTACTTCTTTTAACGCTACTTCATGAAAAAAAAAAAAAAGGGTCATTCTGGAAATCACGTGGCCGAAACTGACTTCTTTTGCACAAAATTTGTTCTGCTCAACAATTTGCGAATCTCAGCTGCAGTGTTCAGCTGCAGCAATGCATTTCATGAAGTCATAGATTTTTTTCATTGACTCTTGTTGTTAAAATCAAATACTAACCCACCAAAGAAATGCTATCAATACTTACCTATTTACTTATTATTAGGTCTTCCTGTTTTAACGCCAGGTTTCTTATTATTCGGAATTGCTTTATTTACAGATTTATTTTTTTACATTTTCTGTAATTTTCTAGATTATAACATCTCTCTTAATTTTGCTACGAAATTTGTAATGTGTGTATAAACTAACATTTTGGAGAAGAAACACAAAATATTTCTTGTATGTTATCTTTTTTAATGCCCTCGGTTATATCGCATTTATTTAACTGTATCTCGGCAGATGCGATATAATGATGGGTCGCTTTATTACTATTTAATCCATGTTTTCAACTTCTAGTGTAAATTGAACCCTTTGACAAAAGCTGAAAGTAGTGACTACTTTTGAAAAGTAGTTTGTAGTTGCTACTTTTACTATTTTGTAGTTGTAGTTAACTACATTTTCAATAAAGTAGTTGTAGTTTGCTACAATAAAAAAGTAGTTTTTCCGACACCTGAGTTAATCTTATTAAACCTTTTGTAATGATTTCAAATATGTTACATATCATTTACACAAATATTTAATAACGGATGAGATTGTATTAAATTTTTTCACTATCTGATTTTATAAAAAGAAATTCCTTAAATTTTTCTGCTGAAACATAGGGAGGGGGAAATAGTTTATATAAACAAATCCACGTTTTGTGTTCTTAAAAAATGCAGAGTAATTTAAATGTCTTTTTTTACTTATTTATTTATTTTTCAGCAGGATGGCTGGGAATTTATTATTGTTTATTGAAAGCGAGTTTTTCATATAAGGTAGTCTTGAGTATTAGCTTTATTCTGCCATATAAGATTTTTAGTTTCTCGGAGAAAGTCATGATTGAAAGCAAATTGAGTGAAACTAGAACAGTATTTAGTGATTTTGCAGATTTTGAATCATCTGATACAGATCTAACTGACAGAGAATGTAAAACATGTAACGCTAGATACAATATTGTATGTATTGAGTGCTTTGAAAATTATCACACATCGAAATAATTCTGTTTTTTTGTTTACCATGTTATAGATATAATTTAATAATTTCAAATAAAAGTAAGTATATATTTTAGTTTTTTATCAATGCTAGTTATCGGAGCTTATCTTATAATTTATTAATAAAGTTAAATTGTAATATTTGCAATGCTGTTTATATTGAGAAAAATGTGACTTAAATAATATATGTCAAAACTGTAGCCTTTATATGAACCTTTGATTTTATATGAATTTTTATTTAAAATTAGCAAAAGCATTAATAGCGATAAGCATCTGGGCACAGCTTGACACACTACTGTAGCTAGTGATGGACACTTTTGTTTGCTCTCCCTGGGAGCGAAGGGATTAAATGATTAAACACTTTAATAAAATTTGGTCTGGAAATAACATTTGACTTCAGTTTAAAAAATAGTAAAATTAATTTTACCGGCTAAAGAAACAAACTTACTATTCCTATTATCATCAAAATTTCAAAATTTACTGGAGTCATTCATTGCAAAAATGATGTAAAAAAGTCTGTAATCTTAAAGTAAACTTTAAAAAATGTTTTACATAAATGTATTGTCTTACATCATTCATTGTAAAAGTTAATCAAAAGCAATTAATAGTTTTGCTTTATGGTAATTAGTATAGTTGTTACACAGTTATAATTGTTATTGCTTTCATACTAAATAATATAATAAAACCAATACTTTTAGGCAAACAATAATATATTCTAAAATCATACATTTAAACACTTTTACCAGGTTCTTTTTTTTTTTAACTTACATTTTATTTCACATGTTTGTACTTTTTTAAAAAAATATAAACATTTATCAAGTATGGTTATTAAAGATAGTTTGTTCCATAACAAAATAGAATTCAAAGAAGTTAGACTTAAATTTTAAAAAAAGTTTATTAATATACAATTAAAAATATATATCACAGATATACATAAATTTGATTAATATACAAAATACAGATGATAATTTACAAAATCATCACAGGGTTTGTACACATTTCTTTAAATAAAAATTAAGGCCTGAAATGGAAAAAACAATAAGGACATACAAATTAAATTAGTTAATGAATTATAATGTGCATTTTTGAATACAGGGTTTCATTTTGTAAATGCAACTTTTAAACATTGAAAGAGAGGGGAAAGTTCAAGGGTGTGGCAGTAGAAATTTAGAAGACTGGTTATTTATTTATAGTTACTTCAAAAATAACAAATACGACAGAAAAAAAAAAAAAAAAGGAATTTTAAAGATTGTAAGAGTTAAAACTCTTTAACTTTTAACTTTAAATTTTGTGTGATTGGTAAAAAGAATGAGGCAAATGGCAATTTCCTTTTTTTTTTTTTTAACTTTCAAGAACCGTATGAACCCTGCATTACCTTTTAGAAATAGAAAATGAAAAATATACAATTTTTGTTAAGTAGTTATGATTAATGCTATAATTTTTAATAACACAGAGGAGTCTTATGTATATTTCAAAAATTAATTATAAAAAAAATAACGGCATTATTTATCATCATGATTTATAAATGTAAGTATTAATACTACTAAATAATATTTACATTGGTACTTTTGAAACTGCATTATTAAAATCCCAAACACACAACAATAGATTTAAAAAAATGGTCTCAGAGGTGAAGATATGCACTTTTATATATATTATCTTAACTCATAAAAAGTTATATATATTTTTAGATGACTTTAAATAAAATAGTAAAATATGACATTCTCAAATTATTTACAGATGTATCCTCAGCTTACAGACCTCTAGCTTTGAGTTGTATACAAGAAATATCTTTGTATAACATTCATAATGATATGAAGTATTTTCATTTATTTTATTTTATTTTTTATATTTAATGATGTCATAAAAACCATCAAAGAATGAAAATATTCAACAGCAGTACTTAACTCCATTGGATTATCTGAAAGTTAATTCCAAGGATTCTTTTAAATAAAACAGTATTGATAAATGGATTTGTAATAGGTAATAATGGCTAATCTTCTAATACAATTTCTTAAAAGATGCACTGTAACTCTGATGATTTTTTTCCCATTCTCTAACATCTATAGAAACTTTACAGCCACAAAACATAATGATCATCAAAGGCAGAAAAGAATTAAACCACCTGCAAATTTTTAAGAAAAATAATACAAGATATTTAATAAGAAAATACATAATCTTAAAACTATACAAAATAAATATATTTTAAGCAGATAGAAATTAAATGTTCTCAGAAAATTGTAGTATCACTGGAATTCTCTCATATCAGTATTTGAAAGATAGATAAAAAGCTATTCATTGATAATAATAAAGAAAATATAATAGCTAAATATTTTTAAAAATTTAAGTTGCAGGATTCAAATTTCATTATGCAGATTCATATTATATTCATAAAAACTGAAGCATAAATTGGGAATTTTCTTTTACACACTGTGCAATCTTGATTTAGTAAGACATCTGCTGATAAAGTATACTATAAATTTAACAATTTTTAACAAACTCTTTCCTTTTATAATTTATGAGAAAAATAGTTTAAACTCCATTTTCTCTGTGAATATATCTATATTATAATAGTGCAAGATCCTTGGCTGTCATAAATATATATGGGTTGACCACTTTTTTTTTTCATATGCAAGGCAGATATTTTTACTCAAAATTATTATTTTTTTAATAAAATTGCATAAAACTTATTTTCAGAAAGATTATTAAAAAATTACTGTTTAAGAGATGGGTTGCATTCAAATATGTATATATTCTGAGATGACTTCAGTTGAAATTAGATTGACAACATAATATCTCATTCCATCAAAGTAACCACAAGAGATATCTCTGTGAATGATAAAAATATTAAACCAAGAAAGTAATCCTTCGCAAACCAATTTCTCCAGCGATGAATTTTCTAGCACTGATTGCTTTAAAAACACAAGGTGAAATGCTATACAACTCAACTTCCTTCACGATCAGACAGAAAATGCGGTTTAAAATGAGAGACCATTATTAAATGACTTCCAAAAGTTCACTTTTTCATCAAAACTGTATTATCTAAAATGCTAAAAAAAGATTTTTTACAGTGATTTAATCTACAACAAATGCTAAGGTTTATTCAAAGTTACATAGCCTTTTGTCCCAGATATTCTTTAGCCAATTCTTAGCATTTACCTTGTACAGCAAAAAAAAAAAAAAAAAAAAAAATTATGGGCACATACAATACTACAATATTGAAACTCAGCACTTTTGGCAAAATGTTTTGTCTAAAATTTGTTATTGAAGAAAAGATCATTCTTCATCAAAGGAAAAGTTGAAATATTTATATTTCAACAATAAATCAAATATGATTACATTTTATCTCAATATCTTTGCTATATTACACATTGTTACGCCATAACAGAAACTTTCTTTTAATTTAAATATTTTTAAATTCATATTTTAATTAATCGAAATCTAAATCATTTAGTAATTTAATTTCAATATTAAATTTACAATTTTCTCATTTTAAAATTCCTTTCTTAAATATTATTGCAATCTTAATTATTAATTTCCCCATCTCAATGTAAAATTACTTTTCTTGAATACCGTAAAATCCCGAAAGTAAGCCCCCTCTCTCACATACACAAAATTTTTTATGCACAAAAAATTAATTTAAAAAATCCAAGGGAGGCAATTTTCATTCTTTTGATAATTTTGGCAGATTTCCACTTATGTTTTTATATGATGTTAATGAAATTCCTCCTCTCACATGAAATGTCTGTTTCCCTTCTATACCCTCTCTAACATAAAAAGTTTGAAAACTTGAAAATCTTAAATACTTCTGTACTTCTTTCTGCTCACTAGTAACGTAACAATTAGTAAAAAAATCAATCCTCTACACTACTATCTCCCCTTCCATCCAAAATTTATGTTCCTCCCCTCTCAGCATATAAAGTTTAAAATCTTTAAAACTCTTTATAAAAAAAAAATTATGCTCTATTTGTTGCTCTCTACTAACAATAAATAAATGATCAGCCATTTAAATTATCTCTCAACACCAAGATGTCTGCTTCTGCTCTTTTGCCTCCCCCCCAGCAAAAAAATCTTTAAAACTTCATTTTAAAAATATATTCTGTCTTACATGTTGCTCTCTAGTAAAAATAAGTAAATAATCAATCATATAAATTACCCTCCACTCCACTCCTTTCTCTCTGAAACTTATACTTCTCCTTCCTTCACCCCCCTCTCTTCTCAGGATACAAAGTTTAAAATCTTTATTAAAAAATTTGCTGTCTAGTAACAATAAATAACTAATCAACCATTTCAATTATCTGAAATGTCTGCTTCTCCCACTTAGCTAACCCTTATAAAAAAAAATAATAAAATTAAAAAATTAAACTATTTATAAAAAAAATCTTCTGCCCTCTTTGTTGCTCTCTATTAACAATAAATAAATAATGAATCATCTAAATTATAAACTCCTTCCATCGAAATTCATATTTCCCTTCAACCAAAGAGTACAAAGTTTAAAATTTATAAAACTATTACGTGAAGAAATTTTATGTGAAGACATTTTATGTCCTACTTGTTGCCTTCTAATTTGTCACCTATGTTTTCTCTCTACTCCAAAAGTGTCTGCCCCCCCCCCCCCCCCCACACACACACACACACAAATTTAAAAATCTTTAAAACTCTATTTAAAAAAACTGCTATATTTATTTCTCTTTAGTAACAACATTAATGAATAATCAATCATCTAACTTACCCCCCCCCCCCTTTCTCCCAAAAGTTCCACTTCCCCCTCTGTCTTCTCACCCAGCAAATAGTTTAAAATCTTTAATAATATATATTTTTAAAATGTTGATCTATTTCTTATTTTGTAGTAAGGTAACTCATCTCATTTACATCATCTCATATAAGTATCACTCATCTAAAATCTTCATCCCTTTTGAAATTTTTGCTCTGTCCTATTCTCCCAAAGTAGAGGAGTGGATTTCTAAATATGTGAGAGGAAAGCAAAAATGTTCATATTTTTTTGCAGTTTGGCTGTTCTTCCCTGAATCACATGTATATTTTATGTTTTGAAATAAATATGTTCTCTAAAATAAGTCCCCATCCATTAACAAAATATCAGCTGTGAGAACAGCCAAACTACAAACAGACTAAAATCTTCTCTTTGCCCTTACCCCTCTCCATGTCTAGTTTTCTGGGGATGGAGAATAGAACTTTAAGGGGAGAGTTAGATGATCATTTACTTATTGTTGCTACAAAGTAACAATTCCACATAAAATCTTTAAAAAATAGTTTTATTATTTAGACCTATAGCAATATTATTTAGACCTTTAGAGCAATTTAGATAATTATTTAATTATAGTTGTAAGAAAGCTCTAAATTGATTTAGAAAAAAACTTTTAAAGACTTTAAAGTATGTAGTAGGGGGGGGGGGCAAAGGAAATAAAGAGGACTTTTTGGAAGGAAGGAGGGAATAATGTACATCATTATTTAAATATTGTTGGGAAAAAATGACAAATAGAGCAGAAAAAATTAAGAAGTAAACTATGCATCTCCTAACAACTATGCATTTTTGGTACCAGAGGGGGGCAAAGGGGGGGAAACAGTAATTTTGAGATCAGATTTAGATTATTGATTATTTATTGTTACAATAAAATAAGAAATTAAAAAAAATACTTAAAAAATGATTTAAAAAAATTATTTTATTTATTTTTTATTTTATTTATTTATTGATTTATTTTTGGTGGAGGTGGGGGGGGGGGGGGCAGGATTTTAGGAATGGGAATTTATTTTTATTTATTTATTTATTTTTTAATCTGCTAAAATACGGAAGATTCTCACCCCTTATTTTAAATTTCTGGAGGCACGGCAGTGCCTCCGCCAAGTCGAGAAAGCACGGCCGTAAGCATACTTTTCTGGAAGCAACTCAGGGCACTTTTGACCCCCCCCCCCCCCCCCCCCCCCCCCATATCTCCGCGCTGGAGTATCCCAAAAATTCAAAACTTCGTTTTTCTAGAGTATTTGGCACACAGGACCAAAATTTTAAATTACAACTTTCTGTCTTTTCTAGTTCAGACGATATATGAACTCAAACATTCGATTTTTTGTCACTCACTCACTTACTCGTTCCGCGTCATCAAAAAGATTAGGTAGATCCCGTATCCCTAGAAACTTGACATTTGGAAAAAAAGGTAGTGTTTAGGATACAAAGAGAGGAAAAACTATAAAATCCGGAAAATTCGAAAAAAAAAACATTCAAAAATTCAACAAATTCCATCAAAATTGAGAATTGAAAATAAGACGATCTTGTAGTCTTAGAAACTTAAGATTTGGTGTGAAGGTAGTGTTTAGCATCCAGAAAAAGAAAACATCAAAAACACCAAAAAAATCGAAAGCAAAATCGACAAAAATCAAAATTTTTCAAATAATCCGATTTTGTTGCGCTAGAAACTTGGAATTCGGAATAAAGGTAGTAATTAGGATGCAAAATAAGGAAAAATTAAAAATCCGGAAAATTCGAAAAAATTTTTTCAAAAATTCGAAAAAAATTGAAAAAATTAAAATAATTTGATCTTTTAGCCTTAGAAACTTAAAATTCGCGGTAAAGATAGTGTTTAGGAATCAGAAAATGTTAAAATAAAAAACGCAATAAAATTCGAAAATAAAATCGAAAAATAAGGAAAATTTGAAAATAATTCGATTTTACAGCGCTAGAAACTTGAAATTTGGAATAAAGGTAATATTTAAGATACTAAATAAGGAAAATTCAAAAAATATGGATAATTCAAAAAATACCCATAAATTAGTGCAGACAGTATATGAATTCAAAGTTTCGATTTTTTGTCCCTCACACACTCACTCACTCTCGCGTCATAAAAAAAATTGGGTAGATCCTGTAGCCATAGAAACTTAAAATTTGGAGTAAAGCTAGCGTTTCAGATACAAAGAAAGTAAAAATTATAGAATCCGGAAAATTCCAAAAAAAAAAAAAAACATTCGAAAATTCAACAAATTCGAACAAAATTGAAAATGGAAAATAACACGATCTTGTAGTCTTAAAAACTTAAAATTTGGTGTGAAGGTAGAAAATTAGATTTACAGAAATCATTTTTTTTTTTAGAATTCAGAAAAAGAAAACATCAAAAACACACAAAAAAAAATCGGAAAAAAAAAAATCGAAAAATCGGAAAAAAACGAAAATTTTCAAATAATCCGATTTTGTTGCGCTAGAAACTTGGAATTCGGAATAAAGGTAGTATTTAGGATGCAAAATAAGGAAAAATTAAAAAATACGGAAAATTCGAAAAAAAAAAATTCAAAAATTCGAAAAATTCGAAAAAAATGAAATAATTAAAATAACTTGATCAGCCTTAGAAACCTAAAATTCGCGGTAAAGATAGTGTTTAGGATTAAGAATAAGTTAAAATAAAAACGCAATAAAATTCGAAAATAAAATAAAGAAATCGAAAAATAAAGAAAATTTGAAAATAATTCAATTTCATAGCGCTAGAAACTTGTAATTTGGAATAAAAGTAATATTTAAGATACTAAATAAGGGAACATTAAAAAATATGGATAATTCAAACAAAAAAATCGAAATTTTCAAAAATTAAAAAAAGAAAGAAAAAAAAAGTGAGAAATTGAAAATAATATGATCTCGTAGTCTTAGAAACTGAAAATTTGGTGTAAAGGTAGTGTTTAGAATTCAGAAAAATAAAAAAAATAAAAACACAACAAACATCGAAAATAAAATCAAAAAATCGTAAAAAAACGAAAATTTGAAAATAATTCGATTTTGTGGAGCTAGAAACTTAAAATTTGGAATAAAAGCAGTATTTAGGATACAAAAAATGAAAAAAAAAAAATCTGTAAAATTCGAAAAAACTTATTGTTTAGGATACAGAAAAAGAAAAAATTAAAACACAATAAATTCGAAAATAGAACAAAAAAGCTCGAAAAAGATCGGGAATTTCAAAAGAATTCGATTTTGTAGCGCTAGAAACTTGAAATTTGTAATAAAGGATACAAAATAAGAAAAAATTAAAAAATCCAGAAAATTATAAAATAGAATCGAAAAAATCAAAAATTGAAAATAATTTTATCTTGTATTCTTAGAAACTTAAAACTTGGTGTAAAGGTAGTATTTACTATTCAATAAAAGGAACAATTAAAAAATTCGTTAAATTCGAAAATAAAATTGAAATATCTTTAAAAAATCGAAAATTCGAAAACAATTTGATTTTGTACTGCTACAAACATTAGTTTTAAGATAATTGTCTTATTAGCTAGTACAACGCCCCTAATTGTTTTATGTTATTTCCCCCGGATTATGGTTTTCTTTTCTTTCGTTTACGAATTTCGTTATAGGAAAGTTCCACTATAGACAGGCTACGTTATAGGCGATTTCTTTATAGACAGGTTTGTTTTCTTTCACAGGTTCTCTATTTACTTCGCATATGAAATATGGATTGTTAAATGATGTTAGCCCCACAAAAATTTTCACAGCTCCCCTACCCTCCCGACATTACTGGCTAGTTATGGTTTGATAGTTCTTTCTAAATAAAATCATGGTGACTCTAACATTCACTTGATTTACCTCTAACTTGAACCTAAATGATCCTAAGAAGACGGATCAAAAAATTACTATATTGGCATGACAATCAGGTAACTTAGAAGTAAAATCGAAAAATCAATAAATTTATAAAAAGTCAAAAATTTGAAAATAATCTGATTTTGTAGTCTTAGAAGCTTGACATTTGGTAGGATTTAGTACACAAAGTAAGAAAAAATTAAAAAATCCATAAATGTACAAAAAAGCCCCCCTCCCCCCCCCACCCCCAAAAAAAAAAAAAAAAAAAAAAAAAAAAAAAAAAAAAAAAAAAAAAAAAACGAAAAAAAAACCATCGAAAAAATGAATATAGTTTGATTTATTAAAAATTTCCGGAAATTTTAATTTTGGCTTTCTTTTTATACTAAAAAGTTCTTTTATGCTAAATATCAAGTATCTAGGACTGCGAGTAATATCTCAGATAGATAGCACCTACCCTGGAAGCAACTGAGAGTACTTTTGACACTCCCCCTCCCATAACTTAGTGCTGGCCTAGGAACCTGAAATCTTTTTATCTACAGTACTTTGCAAACGAAACTAAAGCTTCAAATTTTTTATACCTGTAAATAATAGGGACAGAGTGTGGGCTTAGCGAAAATCAGTGGATGATCTCCAAAAAGAACCCAAAATCAAGAAAAGGAGGATTACTTACAAAAAGAAGTGAAATCTCATTAAAAACGTCACCTGTAAAAAATGCAGCCAAGTCTCGTGACTCTTTTTTCCGTAAAAAGTTCTGAGATCGTGTAAAGCCAAGTTTAGCTATCTTATTAACTCTGAAATTTTTATTCACAAATCACTCCTAGTCTCTACATCTTTAGTTAAATATTATTTTGTGACTTGGCAATTACGTAGCACAAGAATGTGATGTATATAATTAGTCTTAATCAAATAATACCATGCCATCCCATAACATATTAAGGTATAATAACTTCCCTGTGCGTATATAATTAGCCTTAATCATATTATCTCATCCCTTCCCACATAACATAGTAAGGCGTAATAACTTCCCTGTGCTGTGTAATTGCCAAGTCACAAAATAATATTTAACTAAAGATGTAGAGACTAGGAGTGATTTGTGAATGAAAATTTCAGAGTTAATAAGATAGCTAAACTTGGCTTTACACGATCTCAGAACTTTTTATGGAAAAAAGAGTCACGAGACTTGGCTGCATTTTTTACAGGTGACGTTTTTAATGAGATTACAATTTACGAGATGCATTTGGAAGGGGAGGACTTTATGAGATAAGGTTGGATAAGGAGGAGAGAAGCAGAGATTTTAGGAGGAGGGGTTAATTTAGGTGGTAGGTTGGAATTCTTTATTTTTAATATAGAGTAGTTAATAAGTCTGAAAAGAAGTTTAAAATTAAAAAGTTATAAAGGTTAAACTATGCATTTTTGGTACCAGAAAGGGGAAACAGTAATTTTGAGAGCAGATTTAGGTGATTTTATTTATTGTTACAATAAAATAAGAAATCTGCCGAAATACGGAAGATTCTCACCCTTTCTTTACTTCTAAATTAATGATAAAAACAGGTTTTTAAATGATTTTTTTTTAAAATCCCGATTATAAGCTCCCCTGCCAAATTTAACCTTTTTTTATTTTGAAAAAGGGGGGGTTTACAATCGGATTTTACGGTAATATTTAAATCCTAAATATTAATTTTCATATTCCCTCCTCAATTAGGAATTCCCACTCTTATTCATAACACTAGTCTATTCAAATATTTTCTTTTTTCCTCTCCAAAATGATTCCCTATTAAATGTAAAAACAGTGTCACTAACGAGGTCAAATGTGCTTCACTCGTCTTCCTAACTTCAAATAAGTGATGAAAAATTCTTTCATCGTTGCCAATTCACAATTTCAGTATATTTGCGCGGTTTTTCGTTCTTGTTTCTGGAGTTGGGAGTTGGTGAATTACACATCGCAATCGACAATGGAGTTTTTTGATTGGCCAAAGAAGAGCGTTTATGGGTTCGAGATTGCAAGCCATGCTCGGAATTTCGAGGCGTCCCTAGCTCTCTTACTTGAGCGGACGTTAGTGCATAAACAAGCATGTGCCAATGCTCCAGAAATTTCTTTTTTTAAATGGAAAAACCGTTGAACAAACTGGGTTCACGGTTCCTCAGCAACCTTCAACTATATATTTTATTAAAGAATATATAAAAGTTTAATAGGAAATTTAATTATATTAATATGAAATGAATAACAATAACAGTGTACAATTATAGAAAGAAAGTATCGTTATGAAGACTACAGTACAGTTGTACCAACTTATATTGATACTTAAGATGTCCTTTGAATAATGGTTACAGAAGCACTGAGCTTTAGAAAATGTGCAACATTGATGAATCTCCAGGGTGATATTTTGAGTTTTATTCGCCTTCTACTCCTCCTTCATATATTCTTAAATGTTGTGGGTAAGAAGTTCATATTTTACATTTTATCTATACTCTCAAAAAAGAATCAATTGTGTTGTCAAGCTACGTATTAAGATCTTTTATGATGACATCAGCCATTTTGTGTCAACAAGTGTTTCAACTTCAATATATATACATTTTCTTAAGACTTTTCTTTGAGAATATTCATCATGCCTGGAAACGTTATTTTAATGATTTTTAACTTCTTAAATGGTGAACATTTCGAAAATCTTAAATGCTTATTGAAATAAGCAATGTTCAAATGCCAAGGTCTTCATATCGCGATCATGTGGTAAAGGTGAAAATAAGCACTCGCCAGTCGCCACTCGGTGATTAAACTTGAAAAACTGGCGATTACAAATATGAACAGAACCGGCCAAATGTCAGATTTTTCTGATTTCCTTTTTCCCTAAAATTATTTTAAAATTTAAAATAGATTGGAAATTAATATCTCAAGTTTATTCAAAACAATATAAATTAAAATATTTTTATTTAGTACATAAATTACTTGTTTACTGTAAAGTTATTATATTTTTTTTAATTAAATATTCAATGACATAAATGTATTTACTGGCTACTAAAGAAATTATTCTCACTAGCCAATAACTGGCTACTAAAAGAAAATCAACCTACCTACTGGCCAGTGGCTACTAAGCAAAATTCCTTATTTTCACCTTTATCTTGTGGTTTCAACTTTATTAATCTTACCATAAACAATATTTGTAATAAATAAATAATATAAATTCATGTTAAAATTTTCATACAAATCTACATTTAAATTGTACAATACTCAATATGTTAATGGCAATATCTGATAAATTTTAGAAAAATCTGTATAAGGGGGTCTGTGCAGTTCACTCTTTTATTTCATTTACTAATATAATAAAGAGAATTTATTTATAATATATTTATTTTATCTATTTGTTATTTATGTAATATTTTATATTCTGTCTTTTGTTTTATTTACAAGTGCCTTTAAAAAAAATAATGAAATTAATTTGGAGAATTATTATAGTAAAAAATATAATATATATTAAAATAAGAAAAACAAATAATACTTCATCTTTGGAATAATATACTCTAAATAGTAAAACAGAATATCATTAATTAATATTCCTCTATCACTAATATATGTTTATATTGAATTCATATTGAATATAATGATTTTCCCAGATAAAAGATTTGAATATTTTACAATAGAATTTTGGGCACAACTTGTATATATGAATATTTTCAGAGTCATTATGTTTATTTCAGGTGAGTGATAATTTTTATTTATATTTTTCACCACAACCAAATTATTTATAATTATCAATTATTATACAATGCTTTTCCCTCTTTGTACTTCCACTATTATTCATATTTAGATCGGTGGCAAAAATTCATATTTCTCTCTTATTCTGGAATTCTTAAAATTTAAATATCCATTAATGTATATTCAAAATTATCCTTTCAACACTATTTCTGATTTTGATATTTTTCCCTTTCCCCTTTCTTCTCTTTCCCCCCTTTTTACAATATTTATTAAAAAAATAATTATTTTAAATCCTATTTATTTTCAATATGCAACACACAAAATACCTTAATGTTAGTTTTCTTAAACAATTTTATTTATATTTTGATTGTTTGCATTGAAGAAAAGTAGTAGTATTACACATTTCAGATTTTTGGGTCATACATATAAGTCAACCCCCACTTTGTATCTTGTTGTTTTAGCCAAAATTTCTCTACTTATACGCGAATATATATGGTAATTAGTTTTGGATTTTAATAGCCAATTTTTAGCAAATGTCTATATTATCACTTATTTTTTAAAAAACTTGTTTTGGGATGAGTTTAAAAAAATATATTTTTTTTACTTTAAATTACAGAAACATTGTCATTGTTTGATCATTAAGATGTACTTAGTAATTGGTAAAAGTCATTCATGCAATTTTTATATTTTAAATGGTTATAATTGCCTATTTTCAAAAAGTGTAACCAATTCACACTTTCTCTCCTACTTTTAAATTAAGAAATACAACTTACTTAAAATCATTCTTCTGAATAGTAAAACTCCGATTTCATAATTTGAGAGGAAGAACGTGCAAGATATGCACATCATTATAAAATGGGGTGTGGTCCAAACAGCATAATATTTCTTCTGATGTATAAATGAAGGAATGTATCTCTGCAAAATCAAAAACTTAACATATAGATATTCAAATACATTGAAATTATATCTTAATTATAATTTATACAAAGAAAATAATAAACAAAGATATTTGTAATATGCATAATGATCTGTTGAATAATATGTAAAATGATTTAGTTGAAAAGAAAAAAAGTACTTAAAATGTGGTTAAATGATATAAATAAGGTGAGCAGACATCCTGATTTAGACTCAACATCCTGGCATACTGACACTTTTCTTAAAAGTCCTGGTTTTTAACAAAATCATTAAATTAACCCATTTTACACAAATTAAACAATAAAATGAAAAAGTTATGATTCTTTGAAAGGAATCACAGACAGAAATCAAATTATACTTTTCTATTAACAAACTATATAAAACTCCACTTTGTGTAAAAAATACATTTAGTAGAAATGTACAAATAAATGAAAGTGTAAAATTCAATCCCAAATCTTTGTCTCTATTTATATATCTCATGAATGAATGAGCAGCAAGTTTAGTGAAAATGTTTATGGAAATTGTTGATGTACATTCGAAATTTGTATCAACAATCAAAACTGCAAAAAGAAAAAAAAACCTTTTTTTTTTTTCGAGGGGAAGGAAGTTATACCTGTGTGTGGGGAGAGGCAACATCCTTATATATGAATATCATTAATGATGCATTTTGTAAAACAAAAAATACAAAACTATTAACTAAAATAGGTAAAGAAAGCATATAGATGCCAAGTGTTCTGATGTTTTACTAGTTACAGGTAACACTTGTACTGCATATCATAAAATCACTATTTTCAAAATGATCATAGAAGTATAAATGCTAAACCAATTTGCTTAATGTAACTTCATTTTTATACAGACAATGGGATTTTTCCTATACTGAAAGTAGGCAATTATATTATAATCATTCTAAACTGGGTAAAAAATAATAATATAAAATACAGTAAAACCTCTATAATAGGCACTTCTGAATAACTGACACCTCTATTTAACAGACACTTTTTCAATCCCCACTCCCAAATGTATATATTTGTATGCTTTTACCTCTGAATAGCGGATAGTAATTTTGACCACAAAAGAAGAAAAATGATTTTTTTTCAAAAGAAATGAAAATTTAAAGAAAAATACATAATAACTAAGAGACCAGTGTGAGTTCTGTTATCTGCTTGAAGGGCAATGTGTAACAAATTTTGTGATACAAATTGCAATGAGTGCATAGTGATTGTTGAATATTTCCAAAATAAGTTGCAAGAGGGATCCAACATGGATATGCAGGCATGCAACTGTAATATAGCTTTAAAAAAAAAACAAAAAAAAAAAAAACAGAAAAATGACTAAAACATGCCAAAAAAATGACTAAAACATGACAAAAAGTGACAAATAATACACGACATATGGATTTTTTTAATTAAAAATATTTTTCTTAAGCAAAATAGTTTGTAATATGCATTTTTAATAAAGGATGCATGCTTATTGTCAGCAATAGAAATTTTTATATTTATCAATAATGACTCTGTTTTTAAGCACAAAAGAAAAAAAAATCATGAGTGCATACTAGAGATGAGTTTAGACTCTTTTTTTTTTTTTTTTAACCTGACCCCTGAAATATGAGATGAAAAAAATTCTGCCATCATAATCTGAGCCTGATACTGAAAGTATGCAGTAGGAAATTCTTAATAACATTTTAAAATCATTTCAAGATAAATATTCACATTTAAATATATCTTCTTACATAGAAATAAGTATTAATCCTAAATATTCCCTTGCAACAACATTTCATGATTTTCATGACTCTAAAAATCAGTTTAAAATAGCAGTTTTGTCATTATACCCAACCACTGGCAGAGATTTTCAAAAATCAGAATTCTTATTGTTTTAAAATATTGTACAACTATGTCAGAAAGACACGAGTTCTCGTTTCCATTAATTCTGAAAAAGGACTTCAAACAGCAAGCCAGGATAGACAACAAGAGATATCCTACAGCTTCTTTATTTTACTAACACTGACTGTAAGATGGCTTCAGAATAAAAATATTTCTTATATCTTTTCAAGAACAATTCCATTCCCTTCCAAACAGATATTTAAAGGCTTGTAAAATATTTTAAGAAACTTAAGAATACAATGTTGTTTCTCTCAAATAGTAAGTTTTTTTCCCCCTTTTTTTGATTTGTGAAAATTTTGCTTTGAGCCTGAAGGTTGGTATAAAAATTGAGTTTGAGCCTGTGCTTTCTTTTTACCTTTGATTTTCACGTTAAAATTTTGAAAAACATCTTTTTTTTTTTAAGGTATTATGGCCAGTGAAGATAATTTAACCATTTTTCTGGTTTTCTCAGTAAATCCATTTCTACTAAGTTTTACTTCACTTAAGTAAACAGGTCAATGAAAAAAAGACAATGATAAATGTTAAAACTTCATTATGTTTATGAAAATTTTTATTTTTATTTGAAGTGAATTGAATGAAATAATATAATTACCAAATATCAAATTAAACATTCCAGTATGTTGACAAAAAATCAAAAAGATTGAAACCAAAACCTAAATTCTGTCCTGAATGTTCAAAATTTGCAATAATGGCATTTAAAAATAGTTTTGCCTTGCATTCTTTGTGGTGGCCATTTTTCTCTGCAGCTATGTTTCTGAAAAACTTGCGATTCCTACACAAACCATAACTAATTTGAAAACAAAATCATAATGCATCATTGAAGAACATTAAAAAACATTACTTCAACAGGGCATTGCATTTTTCCAATTCAGTAACTACACGAGAAAAAAAAAAGTAAACTTACTAGATCAAAATAACAACGACCGCTTTAGAACCCAAGCAAATACAGACCACACATTCACAGGAAAGTTTATTCAACAAATCCCACTTGGCAAGCAGCTGTCGTTTCTTTTTAGCTTCCTTTTTAAAGCAGTGGACCCATTTATTCTGAAATGTCAAAACTACGACTAAAACCATCAAATGGCTATATTAGTAATCCTGGCTGTATTACCCTCAGGTACCTTACATATAAACCCAGAAATGAATTGAAATTTAAAGTTAACCATTTTAAAAAGATTTTGGTTTACGGATAAATCTATATAATATTTATATGGACTTTTGTGAAATTCTGTTAAGTTCATATATATAATTTTAAATAATTATCCATACATATTTGTTAAAAGTAATAATTAATAAGATATAAAAATCATCATAAAATACTTTTAAAGAGTCTTTTTAAAGAGAGCACGATTGTGAAAAAAGGAAATAACTGAAATAATATTATTACATTGGCAAATTAAAAGAAAAAAAGTAATCTATTTTATAACTGAACTTTGCTGTAAGATAATCAATGCATAAATTTAGTATCTAACTCACACGAAACACATACATAAAAATAGGCAATATATGAAAATTAAATCAAAAGAGTTTGACAGTTACAACACAATATTTAAAAAAATAATAATAAATGTTAAATTGAAATTAATAAACCTACAAATATATATAATTTTGTTTAGCTGCATTGTTAAAAAAGAAAAGTATCTAATGCCTTGATTAAAAAAATTAATTATTATTACTATTATTGTTTTTTACAAATGGTATCGCAAAATATCTATAATAACAATAATTTAAAATAATGGAGTAAAAGAAAGTTAATTAAAATTTTACTTTTAATTTGTTTGAAGATAAAATTGCCATTGTCAAAACTTCAGTGGCTACAAGAATGAAATTTAAAAACGTCCAAATACAAATTGCCTTATCAATGTTATGCCATAAGCAAACAAAGAGGAATGAAACAGCTAGTGCACAAAGTTTTTTGCTGATGGCATGTCTTCCTTGCATCAATGGATGATACAAATATCTATAAATATAAAATATGTATTAAGTTTCACTTGCAATAAATAAATATAGATTTAAAATAAATAAATGTAATATAATTCCAGATTAAAAAAATACTGATAATCTAACATATAGCTCGTTGGATGTGCCAATCCCAAAACTTTCTTCTATCTCACACAGATTTTGCATATACTAAATAGAATCAGAACAGATTTATATCAAGGTCTAACTGAATCTAAAGTTTTATTAAATTCCGTGCATTAGTTCTTGAGATATCACTATTGCTGAAATCGTGTAAATCCTGCAATATGAAGCATAGCAGCGCCACCTGTTTGGAGATTTAGACCAAAACCTAATTAACAACAACTTATGTCAATGTCTAAATGAATCTGAAGTCTGATGAAAATCCGTGCATATGTTCTTGAGATTTAGTTCCTGTGATAATAATGAAAAAAGCAGCATAGCAGCGCCACCTGTTGGGCTATTTACACCAAAACATAAGAAGCATCTATTTATGTCAAGGTCTAACAGAATCTGAAGTTTGATGAAATTCTGTGCATTAGTTCTTGAGATATAGTTACCGTAAAAATTGAGAAAAAAGTGGTATAGCAGCGTCACCTGTTGGGATATCTACACCAAAACGTAATCAGCATCTATTTATGTCAAGGTCTAACAGAATCTGAAGTTTGATGAAATTCCGTGCATTAGTTCTTGAGATATAGCTATCATAAAAATAATGAAAAAAGTGGTATAGCAGCGCCACCTGTTGGGATATCTACACCAAAACGTAATCAGCATCTATTTATGTCAAGGTTTAACTGAACCTGAAGTTTTATGAAAATAAGGACATTAGTTCTTGAGATATAGTTATCGTAAAAATTGAGAAAAAAGTGGTATAGCAGCGTCACTTGTTGGGATATCTACACCAAAACGTAATCAGCATCTATTTATGTCAAGGTCTAACAGAATCTGAAGTTTGATGAAATTCCGTGCATTAGTTCTTGAGATATAGCTATCATAAAAATAATGAAAAAAGTGGTATAGCAGCGCCACCTGTTGGGATATCTACACCAACATAATCAGCATCTATTTATGTCAAGGTCTAACTGAACCTGAAGTTTTATGAAAATAAGGACATTAGTTCTTGAGATAGGGCTATTGCGGAAATCGCGAAAAATTCAGCATAGCAGCACCACCTGTTGGGCAATTTTCACCAAAAACTAATCAGCACCAATTTATATCAGGGTTTAATTGAATATAAAGTTTTATTAAATTTCGTACATTAGTTCTTGAGATAGAGCGCCCATTAAATTTTTGTCACATAAAGACAGAGTCACAGACAAACATTTTCTAAAAATGGTCAAATCGTGTTCAGGACCTTCTAAAATGTATAAATCCGTCGAAAACCGGAAGTCGAAAATTTTCATGAATCCAATACTTTCTTCTTGTAAAGATAGAAGAAAGTAAAAATAAAATAAAAATGCATGTTTTAAGAACCTAACCTAATAATGTTTCTTTCAAAATAAGGAAAAAATGAAAATTTGGCTGTTTTGAAACACAACTATAATGATTATTGTTAAAATATTTATGAATTCTTTTATACTCAACTCAATTTTAGAAGATTTTTTATTTTATTTTATTATTTTTGAGGTGCTTAATGCCTATTTATATTTTAGGTAAAATACCCTGACTCAAAAGCACAGTTGAACATTAATCATTATTGATATAGGATTACATTTTGTCAATTATTTTGGTACAAGTAGATCTAATAATAATAAATGAAATGTTGATTGTAAGCTGTACTGGATTATGAATCCACTGAATGTAAAATATATGACAGAAATGTGTATATTTTGTAATGCATGTGCATAGCTTCACTCTTGAACAGTAACTAAAATCATGCAGTTAGAACTATTGACTAATCTAACACATAAGTTTAATTTCAAACACCCCTTTGCTTAATTTTAAAATAGATATTTTTAACAATTATCTACTTAAATAATCCAAGAAACTTTTAAACGTAATGCATATGAATGGAAAAGTGTTGCATATACCAAGACTAAATTTTATTGACATTTTCCCTAAAGTATTAAAAAAATCTGATTTTAAAAAGCCAATTTTCCAATTTTATTTTTCAGAATTAAAGAGGAAAATGATAAAAGTGGTACTTTAATATTTGTTAATAAAAGATAGCACTTCAGATGATATATTCTAATATAAAAATTTAGTAAATAGCTACATAATAAACTGAAAAAAATTACAAACCTCAAGATCCACAAATACAGCCCTCTATCAAAATGTCTGCAATAAAAAAGAAGTTTAAAGAAGTTAGGATAATTAATATGCATCTGCAATTTCTTCTTAGTACATAACAATACTATATGAAAGGCAGCATTACACTTTTGCAAAAGATTTTAGCAAAGCCGATTTTGATATTAGATTACATGGTACTGATAACGAAACTGTCAGTCAGTTCGTACAGCAATGGGAAGTAAAGAAATTAATAGTAATCGTATTACTGCTCTTAAGTCAGGATAACATCCATAATTGGGTTGCCATTCACTTCATTTTGCAGCAGGATGTGCAATGTTGCTGTAGTAACACCTTCCACTGGTGTACAAACTGACTGGCAGTTTTTTATCTGTACCTTCTCATCTACCATACATACAAAATCAGAGATACTAAAATTACTCGCAAAAAATGTGATGTTGCCTCCCACACTAATACTCACCGCCATAAATAAGATGATAAATGAATACAAGAGATGCATTTAGGAGGTGGGGGTAGTTCTATATTTTCAAATGATGATATACTGCCAGCCATAGAATAAATGATGAAATATTTTAAGTAAAACATTACTGACAATGAATATGCCAATCCACACCAAGACCAGCTATCAAATTCTTGTGCTACATCAGGATAATATTGTATACAAGATGAATAGAGAAAATGTAACATAATTTCATATAAAGCATATAATACAAGGATGTAGCAGAAACGCTTGACTTTTTGTATGGAGACTCTTAAAGATGAACAACTAATTGTCTGTTCCATCTGTACAAGAATAAAAATAAAACAGGAAAGCAAGCATTAATGATGAAAATAAAAATTGTAGAAACAGTACTGTATTTTTTGTTACTTAATAAAATTTAGATATACAGTAAAACTTTCCATTAAGAGACACCCATAGGATCAGATATTTTGTTCCTTAAATAGAGGTATCCTTTAATAGGAGGTATGGTTAAAAAAAATAAATAATATCCTAGTATACACAATAAATACTTAATGTAATTTAAATTTGATCTAGATATCAAAGATAAAAGAAGGATGATAATAACAATAATTCAAAAGTCTGTACCTTATTTAATTTAAAAATGTGAATTTGTTTAAAATTGATAATTAGTATTAGTTTAATACAATAACTAATTTGACATTAAAATATTTCAAAGAATATAAAAATGTGTGTACTTACATTGGCTTATTTAAAGTGTTCAGTTAAAACACTTTGTCTTGTACATTTCATTTGACAAGCATTATATATATTAAGTTTACTCTAACTAAATTTAATTCTTTACTATCTTTTATACATAAAAACATCTAAACTTAAAAAGGGGATTTTCATCTTTTTAAAAGTGATTCTTTGTCTTTGTAAAAGATGATTACAGTTACATTAAAGAATTTCTTTAAAAAATGATTTATGAAACTTTTTATTTATTTGAACAAGGTGTCATACCATCAACCCTGTAACCTTTGTTTTACAGAAGTGAAGGAAGATGAGTGTGTGTGTGTGTGTGGGGGGGGGGGGATCAGTTAGAGGTGGCTTCTGATGAGGGTAGGATGTCTGAAAGATATCTAAGAAAATATTATCTAAGAAAATTTTGATTTTAAGTAACCAGGAAAGAATGGTTTATGTGGAGGTATTATTTAGCTTTCTAAGTAACCGCAAAAGAGTGAATTGTATAATTTGTATGTAGTTTTATAAAAAGTAGTTAGTTTTTTTCCAATAAACATTATAATTAAAATTATATATTGGATCCCTTCATCGACTGTCTAGACATCACTCAAGGTAGTCTTAAATAAAGCTTTTCTTGAAAATAATAATAGAAATTTATCCTTTTTGTTGTATTTATTTATCAGTACAAAAACCCTTAACGGGTTAAAAGTTGTGACGCAGCACTTTCTTTTGGCTTTATGAATTTTAAATATGGGTCTTAAAAGCAATGATATCAAATTTAAGTGACGCTATGTTAATAATTATTTTTTTAAATCATAATTTTCTTTTTAGTTTTATTTATATTCACAGGTGCAATTATTATCTTAATATGAAAAAATATATAAAATTTATTCGCTGATGCTTTTTCATTCACATCTCTCATGAATTCAAAATATGGGTTTTAAAAGAAATGATATCAAAATTTGAGTGACACCTTGGCGTTAATTTAATAGGACTCTTTTAAAATTCAATTTAAATTATTTTTGGTTTGTCTTCTAAAGTATATTTACACATACAAACAATACTTTTAATTTTTCAATACACTTTTAAATATATTACTTTCACTGAGCCTATATTATGAAGTGAAATGTATTTATTTCAATAAATTGATTTATCTTCTGTGCCACGCTATCCAAAATCATAAGTAAAATTTATGTAAATGATTATTTTGCGTCATATTATCCACTTGAATACATTTCCCTTTGTTTGGATACTATGACGCAAAATAATCATTTACATAAATTTTACTTATGATTTTGGATAGCGTGGCACAGAAGATAAATCAATTTATTGAAATAAATACATTTCAATACATAATATAGGCTCAGTGAAAGTAATATATTTAAAAGTGTATTGAAAAATTAAAAGTATTGTTTGTATGTGTAAATATACTTTAGAAGACAAACCAAAAATAATTTAAATTGAATTTTAAAAGAGTCCTATTAAATTAACGCCAAGGTGTCACTCAAATTTTGATATCATTTCTTTTAAAACCCATATTTTGAATTCATGAGAGATGTGAATGAAAAAGCATCAGCGAATAAATTTTATATATTTTTTCATATTAAGATAATAATTGCACCTGTGAATATAAATAAAACTAAAAAGAAAATTATGATTTAAAAAAATAATTATTAACATAGCGTCACTTAAATTTGATATCATTGCTTTTAAGACCCATATTTAAAATTCATAAAGCCAAAAGAAAGTGCTGCGTCACAACTTTTAACCCGTTAAGGGTTTTTGTACTGATATCATTACTTTTTTAAGGTTATTGATGAGAATGTCAATTAGTCGAAATTAAGCATAGGGTATAAATTAATCATTAAAATAAAATTTTAAAGAAATGCTAAAAAAGACCCCTTGGACCCCAATAAAATATGAGGGTGGTGGCCCAGGGAGAGGAATCCAAGACTCAACTTTTAAATTATACAGCGAGAGAGTAACACAATTAGAAGGATGAAAATGCATGGCAAAACCCGTTTGTTCCATCTTCCTCCGCCAAAGGACGCAACCTTTTCTATACAAACATAGCTGAAAATTTTTGGGCCGTCGATTCCGAGTCAAATGAGCCATACGTCGTCGTGATCGGTCCCATAGAACCCGATAGGAAAGTGCCCCTGGTGGTGAAACTTGGAACTAAAATTGATATATCCTGTCGATGTCGAGTCGAATGAATCACACTGCATTGTGATGGGACCCATAGAACTCGAGATAGCTGCAAAATCCGTTAGTTCCATCTTCCACCACCAGGGGGCGGACTCTGTTCCATACAAACATAGCTGAAATCTTTGAGGCTGTCGATTTCGAGTCGAATGAGCCATACCTCGTCGTGATGGGGCACATAGAACACAAGATAGGAAAGCACACTCTGGTGGTGAAACTTGTAACTAAAATCGATATATCCTGCCGATGTCGAGTCGAACGAACCAAACTGCATTGTGATGGGACACATAGAACTCGAGTTAGATGCAAAATCCGTTAGTTCCATATTCCACCACCAGGGAGCGCACTCTGTTCCATACAAACATGGCTGAAATCTTTGAGGCTGTCGATTTCGAGTCGAATGAGCCATACCGCGTCGTGATGGGGCGCATATGACCCGAGATAGGAAAGCGCCCCCTGGTGGTGAAACTTGTAACTAAAATCTATATATCCTGTCGATGTCCAGTTTAATAAATCAAACTGCATTGTGATGGGACCCATAGAACTCGAGTTAGCTGCAAAATCCATTAGTTCCATCTTCCACCACCAGGGGACGCACTCTGTTCTATACAAACATAGCTGAAATCCTTCAGGCTGTCGATTTCGAATCGAATGAGCCATACCTCACCGTAATCGGGCCCATAGAACACGAGATAGGATAGCGCCCCTGGTGGTGAAACTTGGAACTAAAATCGATGTATCCTATCGATGTCGAGCCAAATGAATCAAACTGCATTGTGATGGGACCCATAGAACTCAAGTTAGCTGCAAAATCTGTTAGTTCCATGTTCCACCACCAGGGGGCGCACTCTGTTCTATACAAACAGCTGAAATTTTTGAGGCTGTCGATTTCGAGTTGAGTGAGCCATACCTTGTCATGATCGGGGCCATAGAACCTAAGATGGGAATGCGCCCCCTGGTGGTCAAACTTGAAACAAGTTGAATGAATCAAACCATGTTGTGATGGGACCCATAGAACTTGAGTTAGCTCCAAAATCCATTAATTTCCCCTTCCACTGCCAGGGGCGCTCTCTGTTCTATATGAACATAACTGCCCCTGGTGGTGAAACTAAAATCAGTAAGTTCTATCGATGTCGAGTCGAATGAGCCAAACTGCATCATGATTAGGAATGCACAACCTGTGGCCCGTGATGGATAACTGGTGGCCCGCAGAGACCATACATGCCAACCTATCCAAAAATTTCGAATTTCCTTAATAATTCGTGAGAAAAATTTGCAAATTTTGTCCATAAATCGTAGGAAAATATGAATTTCATCGATCAGGCGCATAAAATCATGAATTGCATCGACTGGATGCGAATTTTGTCAAATGGGCATGGAAAAATCACAAATTTCGCCATTTTGTCGCTAGAAAAAAAAATGCAAATTTCAATAATCGGTCAACAGAAACCAGAGATGCCAAAATCAGTAATTCCGGAGTTGCAAATTTCGTCAATCACTCTAAAAAAAAAAAAATCTTGAATTTTGTAAATCAATTGAAAAAACCTGCGAATTTTGTCGATAAGGCACTTAAAATCGTGAATTTCATGGATCGAGCAGCGAATTTCCTCGAATGGCGTGGAAAGATCGAGAATTTCAACGAACAGTTGCAGGAAAAATTTGCAAATTGTCCATAGATCATAGGAAAACATTATGAATTTTGTCTATCGGTTCTGCAAAATTATGAATTTTGTCGATAGGCATGGAAAATCGCAAATTTCGACAACTGGGCTTGGAAAAATCAAGAATTCCATCGAATGTTTGTGAAAAAATTGTAAATTTCAACGAACGGTAAAAAAAAAAAAATAATAATTTGCGAATTTCGCCATTGTCTAGAGAAGAAAAATTGTGAATTTCATTAATTGGCCGATGGAAAGCATATCAGTTGAAAATCATGAATTTTGTCAATCAGGCACAGTAAAAACATGAATTTTGTGGATCGGGAGAAGGGAAATCATAAATTTTGTTGAACACATGCATAAAAATCATGAATTTTGTTTATCAGGCATGTAAAAATCATTAATTTCGTCAAACGGATGCATAAAAATCAAGAAAGTCATCAATTGGGTGCGTAAAAATCTTGAATTTCATCGATCAGGCGTGTAAAAAATCATGAATTTCATCGATAAAGTGCATAAAAATATAGGACAAAATTGCCATTCGCCAATCGGCGAGTAATACTGAAAATTTGCCGACTGACTTTACTGCCACCACTGGTCAAACTTAATAGTTCCAATTGCGATGATTCAATGGAAAAAGATTTTTTCCCCACTGTCGCTCGACAAATTTCAAAACCATTTGGCGAATTTCACGATTTTTTCAAAGAAATTATTTGACGGATTGTGATTTTTTTTCTTCTCGAAGCCATTCGACGATATTCGAAATTTTTTTCCCCTGAAACCAGTTGATAAATTTTGTGATTTTTCCACTATCAATGAATTTTGTGATTTTTCTGCTATCGATTGATGAATTTCGTGATTTATCGACTATCGATTAATGAATTTCACGACTTTTTCCATAAACGAACAAATTGTGCACTTTTTTTCCACTGCCATTTGACGAATTTTGCAATTCTGTTCCGCGATTGTTAGACAAATTTCACTATTTTTCTCCCGAGATCATTTGACGAATTTTGTGATTTTTAATTTTACTGACTGATTGATTTATATTTAATAATAAAAGTTAAAATGTTTTGATTTAAAAACAAGATGGCTAACTGAGGGTGAATCCCAAAACTTAGCCGCATCATCAATGAGTTAGCTAATCAAGCATTTAGCTCTTACAGTTTGTTTAAAAGGTGCACACAAAAGCAAAAAATATGAATTTTTTTTTAATCCTTACCATCACTGTTGAAATCCTGAACCAATTAGAATCTAATTGTGACAGTGTATTTATCTTGCAAATATCATTGAGGAGTTTTTTATACAGGGACATCATGATAACATTCAAATTACTAAGCCAATTCAAACCTAATTATGCCAAAGTATCAATCGATGAATTCATTAATCAAATATGTTGGGCAAAATCCTAGAACAAGCAAAACATCCGATTTGGCTATTTTTTTTACGCACGTCAACCAAAAAAACGGCAACTTCCAAATTCTACCCAATCAGAACGCATGCTTTTTAAGCTTAAGCAAGCAGATACTTACACACTGCTTACGGCAAGCTTTTTCACAAAATAAACAAATTTTATTTCGTTTTACAATTATTTACAAAGTTTCAGCAAGTTTTTCTTCACGATTTTTCTATTTTTACAAACTGTTAGCAATATTTCGTCTGGATATTTCAATTTTTACATACAAGCATTTAGCAATTTTTTCCTCCAGATTTTTCTATTTTTAATAATTTTTAGCTATTTTTTCCTCCTTGCTAAAACTTTGTAAATTGTCATAAAACGGAATAAAATCAATGTTTACTTCGTGAAAAAATTTTCATAGAAACTGTGTAAGTAGTGAATTCTCTGCTACAAAGAACACAGGTTATGATTGGGGAGAATCTAGAGAATTCTGATTTTTCAAATGCACGAAACTCATTCAAGCACCAGTTAGTAACATGTATATGTACTCTTTGCGTACATTAACAGAAAAAAAAATCCTGGATGCATGAAACTCCCTGTGCAGAAAATCTCTAGAATGCATGAAATTCATCCAAACAGCGGTTAATAATTGATATATATATATATGTGTGAGTACGCTTCGCGTACATTAACTGAAAAAAAAAATCCTGGATGCACAAAACTTGCATTTCTCTGACTTCGGTTTTTCGAAATAGATAAAATGGTTCAGGGATTCAATCCAGCATCACTGAAATGTTACATAATCACAGAAGATCACTAATTATAATTAAAATATAGATAAAATGCTGAAGTGATTACAAATTAATCACTGAAGCATTTTATCTATACTTCAAAACATATTTGTTTTGTTTCTCATTTCCAAAATAATTTTCATTCATATTTACTTATTATAAGCATGTTATTTAATTTTACTGACTGATTGATTTATATTTAATAATAAAAGTTAAAATGTTTTGATTTAAAAACAAGATGGCTAACTGAGGATGAATCCCTAAACTTAGCCGCATCATCAATGAGTTAGCTAATCAAGCATTTAGCTCTTACAGTTTGTTTAAAAGGTACACACAAAAGCAAAAAATATGAATTTTTTTTTAATCCTTACTATCACTGTTGAAATGCTGAACCAATTTGAATCTAATTGTGACAGTGTATTTATCTTGCAAATATCATTGAGGAGTTTTTTATACAGGGACATGCAAAATCAAAACGTCATCATGATAAGATTCAAATTACTAAGCCAATTCAAACCTAATTAAGCCAAAGTATCAATCGATGAATTCATTAATCAAATATATTGGGCAAAATCCTAGAACAAGCAAAACATCCGATTTGGCTATTTTTTTTACGCACGTCAACCAAAAAATCGGCAACCTCCAAATTCTACCCAATCAGAACGAATGCTTTTTAAGCTTAAGCAAGCAGATACTTACACACTGCTTACGGCAAGCTTTATTATACAATTTTAACATAAATTTTATTTCGTTTTACAATTATTTACAAAGTTTCAGCAAGTTTTTCTTCACGATTTTCTATTTTTACAAACTTTTAGCAATATTTCGTCTGGATATTTCAATTTTTACATACAAACATTTAGCAATTTTTTCCTCCAGATTTTTCTATTTTTAATAATTTTTAGCTATTTTTTCCTCCTTGCTAAAACTTTGTAAATTGTCACAAAACGGAATAAAATCAATGTTTACTTCGTGAAAAAATTTTCATAGAAACTGTGTAAGTAGTGAATTCTCTGCTACAAAGAACACAGGTTACGATTGGGGAGAATCTAGAGATTTCTGATTTTTCAAAAGCACGAAACTCATTCAAGCACCAGTTAGTAACATATATATGTACACTTTGTGTACATAACAGAAAAAAAAAATCCTGGATGCATGAAACTCCCTGTGCAGCAATCTCTAGAATGCATGAAATTCATTAAAACAGCAGTTAATAATTTATATATATATATGTATATATGTGTATGCTTCGCGTACATTAACTGAAAAAAAAAAAATCCTGGATGCACAAAAATTGCTATATTCCGCACTCCCTAGAATGCATGAAATCCATTCAAGCTGCGGTCAGTAATGTTCGCACAAAAATCGGTTTACAGCAATCTCTAAAGTGCTTAAAATACATCTTATCATATAAAATCAACAAAAATGCACTTACCGTTATTTCTCATCCTTCGTTTTTTTTTAATATTTCACAGGATTTATCCTTTATGACATAAAACACATTTCATAAACATAATTCAACAAATCTGACACACAACAAACCAACCCACAGACAATAGAACTCTATTATAGAATATTCTAATCTGTCAATCAACCAATCAAATCTAATTCCCTCAAAAACCAGCTCAATTTTCAGAACCATGCATTCTGCTCATGCTAGAACCAAGCACAGAAGGCGTGGAAAAAACGTAAGAAATAAACCGGTAACAAGAAAACTCATTTATTGCTTCGCTAAATTCGATGACGCCAAGCGTCTCGCTTGTTCTAGGATTTAACCTATTTTTCTTAATTATCTGTCTTAGTTTGTGAATAAATTTTTGTAATGTCAGTTGAAACTGATCTCTCGTACATAACGATGCATCACATTTTTTTAATGTTTTTTTTTTCTACACCATGATGTTGCTATTTAACAACATTATTTTAATTTTAAAAAGAAAACAAACAACTAATAAATCAGTAAATATGAACGTTTTGCACTCCTGAAACCCCCCCCCCCAAAAAAAAAAAAAATATATATATATATATATATATATATTGTTTTAATTTCAGGGTAACTGAAGAAAAAAAAAATCCTTCTATAGCGTTTCTATTTTTCCATGCGCTGTGAAGATTTTTTAACGGGTTCAAAAACAAATTTCACAAATACTTCTAACTTAATTAACAAATATTTCAAAAATATATTTTTAATTCCATGTTGTTTATGTATGAAGAAAGAAACAAAAGTTTGGTAAACTTCTATCTCTGTTTAAATAGTCTATTTCAAGAATAAAAACATTCGGTAGAATGCATAGCTTTGACAATACATAAACGAAAATGAAGAATACAGTACCTTTTTTTTTTTTTTTTCAATTTCTTATATTTGGTGCAAGATACTACTGAATACTTTGCTACAAGATTTGTTTAAAGATATTACCCTCTCTCATGATTTTTAGGTTTCCAATGCCACGTCTACCATTGCCCCGAGAACTGACGACTGATTTCGTGATTTATTAAGTAAAATCTATATTTAACATTTGAAAATAAACTTTCACTAGAAAAAAAAAAACAAAAAAAAACAATGGTAGAACTTTGCATTTCTCTGACTTAGGAAAATAAATATTAGAAGATAAATACATATTTCTTTATTATTTGTTTTTAAAATGCAAATTTAAGAAATGAAATTGAAAAAAAAAAGGTACTGTATTCTTCATTTGTTTATATTAGCTGATCAAATATACGCATTTCACTGAATGTTTGGATTCTTATACTATGAAACAGAAGCTTACAAACGTGTTTTTTATCGTACATAAACAACATGGAATTAAAAATATATTCATGAAGTATTTGTTAATAGAAGTTAGAAGTATTTGTGAAATTTGATTTTCAACACTTCAAAAAATGTTCATAGCAGCGAATCGCATCGCACACGAAGAAAACAAACTGATGATTGATTCATTTTGAATGATTCCTTGTTACGCAAATTAATTGATAAAAAAAAATCTTAATCTTTTTTTTCCTTTAAAAAATCACAAATTAAATGTAAATAACAATTAAATTGTATATGTATAATTATAAAATATTTCAATATTTTAATCAAGGAATCTAAATATTTTTCGACTTAATGAAGATTTTGATATAAGAAATTCTTTATTATAACAAAAAAGAAAAATATACAAACAATAATTTAATTTAATACATATATATTACATATTAAAAATTGCATTAAAAACTGTTTTCGTATTAAAAAAAAAAAAATCTAAATAGTTCTTCAGCCAGATATGATTGCGAAATCGCCTTTAACTATAACCGTGATACCCATGAATATCCTGACCGCGCAGGAATAAAAAAGGGTGAAAAGGCCGAAAATCTTTAATGTTAGTCTACCAGAAAAAGCATAAGAAAAGAGTCCGATTTTGAAGCTGGATTATATAAAAAACAAGAGTTTTCCTACGTTAGCTCAAAATCTTACTCTCTTCATCTAAAAGCGATTAATATAATATATTAATTTAAAAAAAATCGTTCGATCCATTTTCGAGATAACACCTCTGTGCCCATTACACCATTACATTTTCCATTTTCGCTTAAAAATTGGTTTCCAGATCTCAAAATCTACTGCATGTAGAAATCTATAAATTTCAGGATAGAGTTAGGCCATAGATATAAGACTAATGTGAAAAAATCGAAACGGTATGCCTCATATTTACTGAGATATTAAATGTCGGCGTTTCGATTTTCCTTTGATGTCCTGCTAGCTGTATATATGAGAGTGACGGAATCTTCGGTTTTGGGCTTACGGTTTTCGGTTTTTCGCTGCGTCACTCAAGAGACTACCGTCTCTTATGATTGAAACAAACACTTTTCGAACAATTATTACTGTTCCTTAAATGAAGGGTCCCTTATTTTGAGGTTAAATTAATGACATGCCCTATTTGAAGGGACTGGGACCTAGGAAATTGTCCCCTAATAAAATAAAGTTTCGCTCTGTGTGTGTGTCTGTCTGTGTGTGTGTCTGTCTGTGTGTGTGTGTGTCTGTTGGCGATGGCTAGGAAAATTTAGCGCACCTAGAAGTCTGTAAATTTAGATTTAGGTAGTCCAAACCCTCTCTTGGTGCACCTGACCCTTAGAATTTTAATATTTTGATAATTAGACTAGATATTAATTAGATTCTCATTAACCATCGCTTCTAAAATGACATCTTTTAAATCAAAATGGTGAAAGAAACGAACCAGCGCATTGGATTTGCAAGCAGAAATGAACGAATTCGAAATTATTTTACTAATTAGCGAATTTTAAGAAAACTAATTGAGATATCAATTTGAAAATTTCTGAGCATATGTAAAAAAATATTCTGCATCTGACTATGTGATTTTTTAAATATTTGGTCGGTAATTTTTTTAAATTTATGCAAAAAACTGCCAAAAATCTGCAGCGCCAGTGAAAACAATCCAAGAAAGTTTCAGTCAGGGATCTACTTTCATTAAAAACTGAACTACAAAGAGATCTGTTTCTCTGTCCGATCCCTGCATTTAGTTTGCAAAAATGAAAAGAAATAACTGAAAATTTTTACTAATGAACAAAAATTTAGGTAACTTATTAAGATCTAGATTTGAAATTGAGGTCGGGAAGGGGTGTCATCTGCCGGCTATTTTAGCGTAGCGTCTTCGTTATGTTCTAATTATCAGAAAAATGTAATTATTTTTTTAATGATCGCATTAATGTAGGTGACGGTGGTTCTCTTGAACAAATTATTCATTATATTTGCGGGTATGGGGAGGGAGGGAGTTAACGCCTTTCTCTGAGATTGTAATTATCTCGGGCCCGGGCAACGCCGGGCGGGTTAGCTAGTTACATATATTTGATTATGATAGAGCAATTATTGAACTGAATGGTAAATTTCAAGAAGAGTGCATCTCTGAAAATTCAAACTTTTCTGGAAATGAAAAAGATGGTCTGCATTTTTCCTTTGACAAACCACAAAAAATTCTTTTTTTTTTACACATCATTCATGGATTTTTATTTATTTACTTATCTATTTGTAAGAGTAAGTGTTTAACAAAATGCAAATAATGAAAAAGTTTAGAACTCGTCAAAACTCAGTTAAAATACACAGAAGATTGTAAGTACTTGGAAGAAAAAGAAAGAAAACATAAACTCTTGTTAGATATACATTAATTTATAGCTGCAAAAACAAAATCAACCTTTACTTTTTATCAAACTTTGCATTAAAATGAATTTTTTAATGTATTAATTGTTTAATTTTGAACATAAATGCAACATAAGCATCCTAAATCTACTACTTCCGAAATATAAAAAGAACCTTAAGTCATACATTATTTCTTACATTTTTAAAATTTATGATTTTAAGAATGTGTAACTCTATTTATGATTTACTTGCAAGGTGAAGCAATTTTTGAAAAAAAGGCAATAATAAACACCAAGAAAAAATACTTCCATTCTTAAAGTTTCAGCTTTATTTTTCTAAAATTTAGAATCATAGTATTTAAACAGCTTTACACAATTAATTATACAATAATAATTAATAACTTCAATTACAATAGACAAAATAATTATAATTGCAATTATGATTATTCTTGTACAATAACAATAATAATATAATTACAATAAAATTATAATTACAATAATAATAAAGCATATTTAGAACAAAATTTTTAAACTTTATTTCATTACATATGTAAAAAAAATATTAAAGATTGTTTTTTAATTTAAAATACATGTATTTAAATATGTAGTATTTCGGAAGAATCTTTGCAAAGGAGTATTCTCTTGTGTTATATCATTGTTTATTGCCTTATTAAAAAAAAAAAAAAAAAAAAAAAAATCTAGGGTTTGTTACCATGTATTCAACAGACATTCATTTTTTTTAAATTTTACTTAAGTTGAATTTTTAAATTTACTGCCTTTTTAAAAAATGTTTAAAATTTAGGAAACTAACTTTTGAAAATATATGTCAGTGTCAAGCATAAAATTTTTAATGGTAAAAACCAAATTTTGGAAATTCTATTAATTATGAATAATTATGTTTTGAAATTTCTCAATAAAATTATTAGTTATTATTGTATAATTATGCTGTAATTAACACATTGCTGATGGCAATATGGACAATTTGGTGTTTTTTTAAATTCAAAATACAGACCAGAATTTTTTAACAGTAATTTTCATTTTAATAAAATAAAAATGTCTATTCCAATTGTGGTAAATGTTTTAAATAAAAAAAAAGTACTAAACTTCACTGATCAACAAAATGTTAACCACAAACTAAAACTTATCCAAACTATGTCAATATCATTTTAAAAGGCACCTTTAAAAAGTAAGAAGCATAAAAAGCTAAATTTAATTAATATATTATAACAATTTATTAATTCAGACCATATTATACTAGCCTTACCTGCATAACAAAAAACTCGTATGATAAAATTGGCCCAGTAAAAACAGCAGGTAAGTATAAACAATAAGAGATTATTGCAGAAAAATCATGAAGGGAGATGCGCTTGTGAATACCAAGATTAATTCTATCACACATAAAACTTAAGCTCTTGGCCATAATCCAGGTGAGAGCAATATCAAATAGAAATGATTCACTTTCCCCTTTAATAAATGAACTCTGAAAATACATATATAAAATAAATAGCACATTTTTTTAATATATAATTAAAAATTATGGTATACTGTAAAATTACATTATTTTGATTAACCAAGTCACAGCTATTTAACAAATATGGGCCAAATCTGAGTAGGAAATGTTACTCTGACAAAGATAGGGTAAATATAACTATGAAATATTGATAAACATATGATTTATGGGAATTTTAAATAATAGAAAAAAGTATAAAACACAAAATAATTTAATTAAACATTATGGAAAAAAATAAGTATTTCAAAATAGCACACTTTCTTATACCTAAAAATATACACACAATAAAAACAATATAACTAATATTCCAAAGCTTTATAAAAATTTTCAAAACATGCATCAGTGCAGAGTCCCACATTTAATTTATAATATAAACCAGATTCAATGATAAATTTCAATGATCTGGATTCACCTATATGTACTTCTGTGTTAAATGACCCCCCCCCCCATTTTAACAACAATTTTCCACTATTTAATAAAAATTCTGATTAATTAAAAATATTTTAAACATTTTTTAAGTTATCTGAATTGTTAATTTTTTCTGCCAAAATTACCCAATAAGGGTCTTAAATTATTCCAATTAGTTTATCAACACATTTGTCAGATTTTTTAAATTTATGTGTATAACTTTTGATGAAATTTCATATATCTGTTCGAAAAATAAAAAACATTTCGTTTTATCACTTTACATATTTGTCAACATACATGTTTCAGTTTTTCCTTTATCAGTTCCAGCAACTGTATTTCATAGCATATAAATAAATCATTAAAATAATCCCAATTATGAAAGATTAAGCAGAAAGTATGGATTAGGGTAATAAAAGGTTAGCCAATCTTTCGTAATTGGGTCTACAACGTATGTTTACACCAAATATGAATGATGATAGTAACATTATAGTTTAAATCAGTGTTTCTCAACCTTTTGTAGTTGACGGCACACTAAAAATATCTGAAATTATTTGCGGCACACCTGAATATAAAAAATGGGTACTTTTCGGTTAGCCGGGCGCCAGTGTTATATATATCGATAGATATTTATGTATATATAACACCGGCTAACCAAAAAGTACCAAAAAATGTATAAGTTGTATGACACACACACAAAAGAAAAAATAAATAAAAATATTTACTTACAAAATTTATTCAATGAGAGGACTGAGCCTGTTTTCTAGAACAAATTAAATCAAAACGAGGTTCCAAAGTCAACAGACAAGTTCGCATTTCATCGTCAATTTTTAAAAGTCTTTTTCGTTTTTTGGACTTTATTTCTGTCAATGCTGAAAATCCAAATTCTCAGAGCCACGAAGATGCAAAAGGCAGAAGAATTTTAATAGCTTTCAAACTGATTGCAGGATACAAATTTTTGACAGAAAGCCAAAACTCATCTAAATTTTTCTCGAAGAATATCTAGCGGTAAAACTTATCGTTTCTCAAATCAATTAGCTGCTCTTTTTTCCATTGTTGTCAAATTTGGTGTCTTGCAAATTACAAATGGGTTGATTAACCATTCATATTCGTCAACTGAAAGCGAAGGAAAATAGTTTTTAAGTGAGCGTTTAGAGTTCGTCAATGGTGCTTATCATTTCATCTGCAATTTTTCTTTTCGACTGAGATTCATTGACACCCGGAAAACAGTCAAAATTTCCTTTTGATATTTCAGATTTCACACAGTGTTAATTTTTTTTCAAATGATTTCAGTTTTGATGTTGATGTGACGATATTCTGAGATGGATCTTGAAGACTTAAATTCAGAGCGTTCAGCTTTTCAAACAAGCCCGAGAGAAACTGAACTTTAAGCCATCAAATCTAGTTGTGAAGAGAAAATTCAAAGCATGTTTTTTCTGCTTCCAAGAACAAAATCACCTCGGCTTTCAGGTGTACGAGTCATTTCAAAACCTTTCCTTTTGAAAGCCAATGCACTTCGGTGTGATATAAAAGAGTTTTGTATTCGGAATCCATTGCGTCACAAAGCTGAGAGAAAATTCGAGATTTCAGAGGTTGACTCTTGATGAAATTGACCACTTGGATAATTTCGTTCATAACTATCAACATATCTGGAATTAAAGATTTTGAAATGAGAGTTTCTCTGTGAATCATACAGTGGGCGTTTATAATATTTTGATTATCTTGATAAATCCTTTTTTGTTTCCCAACATTGATGGACATCTGCCTGTACAAACACCCACGCAGTTTTTCCATAGCAAACAAAAGCATGAAATATTTTCTTTTACAAGCTCAAATATGTCTTTTCCTGTTGTCGTACTTACGAATTCTTTACAGAAAAGATACTCATTCAAGAATTTTTCATCTTTAATAATAAATCGAATGAAAGCAAGGAGCTGAGCTTTACCACTGATATCTGTCGATTCATTAATTTGAAGTGACCAGAGTTCACTGTCGCGTGATTGGAAATGCTCGACAATTTGTTTTTTTAAGTCTGAAGATAAATCTTCGATTTGGCGTGATATTGTGTCATTGGATAATGGTATTTTCTTGACCTTCTATAATGCTTCTTTTCCCAGCATTGTTTCGACAATGATACCTAATGCTGGTACAATGATAGACTCGGCATTGGTGTGTGCTTTATTGCATTATGCAATTAATTGGGCAACTTTGTAGCTGGCAATTAATTGCTTTTCTGGCATCTTTATATAGTTTACAATTTTTTTTAATGTTTTATTTTCCCGCACTGCCAGGTTTTCAAAATATTCTCTTGGTTTGTTTTTTATCTGTGGATGTGAAGTTTCCAAATGCCTTTTCAGTTTACTAGGAACGAGAGCTTCATTCGCAAGTTTCTTTTTACAGATTACACAGAATGGCATTTGAGAGCCTTCTGTTTCAATTGCGCTGAATCCGAATTCGATGTACTCATCTTTATACTTCTGTTTTTTTCTTTCTTTATCTTCCGTTTGTGAAGCACCCGATTTTATTTCAATATATTTGTCCATCATGCTTTCCTATGCTTCTATTTTTTTGCATTTTAACCAATTCACAGATGCGAAAATCAAGTGACAAGTCAAAAAGAACTTTAACTTTTTTTAACAGTAATACGCACTCTTTTCTCGAACGAAAACAAGAGTAGAATAAAATGCACGGCGTCCAGCAACAAAGTCCAAAACAGATTCCAATTGAGAGTTGAGAAGGCCTGCTTCCCCAATTGAAAAAAAAAAAAAAAATCTGAATCGGCTGGGCGGGGACAAGGGAGGAGTAGTGCGCTGGAAACACTACAGGGAAAGAAGTGAAGAGGGAAGGTAGCACATGATAAATAGAAAATGCATCGTTGATCAGACATCATGCAATTTTAATTATTTGTCAAAAACCCTCTTAGCACATTTGACAATCTCTCGTGGCACGCAGGTTGAGAAACACTGGTTTAAATTGAATGTGGATACTATTAAAAGGCAGTCACTTAAACAAATTTATAACACAAATCTTTTTAGAATAAAATAGTCAATTGGCAATGGACACAATTACGGATGATTACTCAATAAGTTTAAAAGTTTCCAAACATGCATATTTTTGGGGTGATTTTAGTATGCTATTGCTATTGAAAAAAAATTAAGATGTATTTAGATAAGATATTACTTTTAAATATTATAGAATGACCATTAAAACTGTTTTTACCAAACAAAAACTGTAAAATCATTAAATTCCTAAATTAGATATAGGTACAGTAAATTCACTTTACATTTCCATAAGTTCCTTTCTTACATGAGATTTCATTCAACTTCTCCATCAGATGCAGATTTTTTTGTGGTTGGCAGGTAAGTAAGTATTGCTATTTAGATATTAGGATAACACAAAATCCCTGTCCAAATTGATTCTTATCCTAATAAAATCAGAGTGTAAAACAGAATCCAAGATATACTACAATCACGATATGGCACAATCAACAGGAAATTGCAAATGTAAATCTATAAGGGGGCAAATGTAAATCTAAAGGAAATTATAAATGTAAATCTAATGACTATAGAGGGAGGGGGGCAGAACCCTGCTGAAAAATGGGCATTTTATTCTAAAAAATTTACAAGAATATGCAGTTCAAGAACATCATTTTATGAAATTGTGTTTAATCTACTATATATATATAAAACACAAATGGAAATTTCGTTCCGTTCCTTTATAACTCGAGTTCCGCTGAATGGTTTTTGATGGAATTTGCACTGTTCAATAGATAATTTTTCAGGGAAGGTTTTAGTATATAACACAACATTCTACATAGATTAGTTATAGAATTATGATGGAAAGTTCTGTTATTTTGGACGAAAAGTTTACCACTGGTTATTTTTTGGGTGACTATTATCATTGGTGAAAGAATTGGAACGGCTATATCATTTAGCAAATAATACAAACATCTCAAAAATGAAATAAAAACTTTTATTTCATTAAATTTTATTTAAATTAATTATTAAAATTTATATTTATTAAATTAAAATTAATTAAAAATTTTATTAAATTTTATTTAAAATAAAATAAGAAAAACAATTTTGATGAAAAATAATGTTATAAAACGAAAATATTTAATTTATATGTGAAAGGGAATGTTCGCAATGCTTAAAAAATTATTCAATGTGAAATATTGTAATTAAAACCATATTTGGCAATTTATCGTTTGCGTCAGGTTAAGAAAAATGCATCTGCAAATTTTATTAGATAAAATCTGAGTAACAATTTTATTTTTGAGTTGTTCTTTATTTTTTAATTTAATTTTTATTTTTATCTAACTTCTGCATCATGTGACTTACAGAAGAAACTGGCAGATGTAATTATAAAAATGACTGTAATTCTGAGTCACATGTTATTTGTTTATTTACGATTTTGATTTTACTTTTGTCGCCAAACAACTTGATTTTAAGCCAAAAAAGGCATAAGCATGACATCGGACACAATAATGGCACAATAATGCACGTACATAATAATGGTGTTTTTTCAAGTGTACGACAACATTTTTGGAGTATGTTTTTATATTCAAATGTAAATTATATAAATAACAGTTAATGTTATAAAAATAGCGTCAAATATTTAAATTTGTGTGTAAATTTGTACAACATACTAATTATTATCACGCATTTAAAAAATTGTTCACCATTCATTTCTTTTTCTTTGCATATCTTTTCTTCTTTTTGAAAGTTTTTAAACATATTGCACTAATCTTCTGTAATCGGATCATCTGCCAATTGGCGTATTTACTACATTGTTGGAAATTTCTTTTATATTTGAAGGGGGCTCTTGATGCTGAATCCGACTGCAGTGAATTTGTACACAGCTATTTGTAAATTTATGAATTTTCATTATGAAGCAAACTGACAAAAGAATATTTACTGTTACATATTTTCCATCTACAGTTATTTTACTATCACCGAAAAAGAAATACTTGCAATGTATGATAAATACTTTGAAACGCCAATGGTGGCCAAGGAGCTGATTTTGATTTGCTGATTTATCATTTTAATCTAGATAAGGAAAAATAACATGGAAATCAGATTATATTTTTGATTATTATAAAGCAATTTCGGCTAGCACAGAGCCCTAGCTGCTAAATTTAGTGACAAATTAATGGATTATATACATTATGGGGTTTATTTATATTAGGCAATGGCAGCATGAGTTAAAGCCAAGGTCCTAAATAACACTTATTAAAGAAGCAGATAACGCAATGTAGCGATATGCTGAAATTTATGCCTTATATTATGAGGTAAAATGGCTGAATAATTCTGAAGCAGAATGAAGCCTTTGCAGATTAAATGGTGTTCAAATTCAAAATCAATAGACGATGTGTGAAGACAAAAGTTTATAATCCAGCTTAATTTATTCAATAAATTACTTTCAACAAACGATGAACAGATGCAAGTCCAGCTTTAACATTATCCATTGAGCAATACAGACACTTGACTATTTAAACTTATAAGATTAGACAATACATAATTAAAAATAAACCAAAACATACTTTGAACACTAAGCTGCCGGCATTTTACAGACACAATCTCGCCTAAATATACAGCACACGATCCATCACTACAGCCATCCTAAGACGACTGTTAATGAGATGATTAGTTAATCAAAACAAAACCCGAATTGAACAGCGAAGTAATGCGTATATATACCTAGCCAAACATCTACCTGCCAATGAAAACACAATTCTAGAACAATCACGGAAGTGACGCGGGGCTAAAAACATGAATAATCACGAGATCAGCAAATCAGACAACAACTTGTCTGGCACCATCTCTTGGAATGCAAGCGTACTACGCCAATCGATTATCGTCTCAATCGAATATCGCCGTATACCGTAAGTGAGAACAATTGGAGCATGACGTTTAAATGTTTATGAAATAAATTTAATTTAACAACTGTAGTAAAGTAAAATATACAGCATTTAAAGAGTGAACTGTAAATATTGAAGAGATAACTAAAGAAATATGGGTAAGTTGAATATATATTAACTACAGGAATTACGTTTTTATAATAAAAATATATTGATATGTATTGTTTATGAGCTTTATACTAAGATCAAATGAGTGTAAATAAAAGTGAAATATGAATGAAAGTTAATGAATGCATGTGTTTAAAAGTGTATCTGAGGCAGTAAGACTAAAACATTAAATGAAGGCTTGTTTTTCACAACAATTTAGACAACAGACGGGAAAATAATGTAATCTAAAAAATAAAAGAAATAGCAAGCCTATTTATTTCTCCGAGTTATTATGCTCATTAGAGAAAGGCACAAAAATCTTCGGTTCAAGAATTTTCAAAAAAGATTATTACTAAACATTTTACATAACTAACTTTATTTATCTTTCTCAAGGAGTTTTATTGGTGAAAGATCTATAATTCAGTAGACACCAATTTGACATTATTTAATGGAACGTAGTTTGGCACGTAATTAACTTCGTTTTTTAGGTATCTCTGGTACATTTGTAACTACATCGTTGCAAAAACTTCTAATGTTTGACTTTAAACTTGGCTGTGGACCCGATTAAGGAAGATTAGAAATATTTTATTGATGCATATTAGAGGATTATTATTTTTTTTTTTTTACCAGAATCAGTTATCGAGTTTTTTTTTCCAGGTTAATGGTCCCATGATTGCAATTGGTATATAAAATGAAAAGGCAGTGGAAATAACGTTATTGTTATTTTATTCAAACAATTCAGCTTTAAAAACCCACATTTTATGATTCACATCTCTTTTAAATATGAAAGTTAAACAGCGTTCTTTGTGTCCAAATAATTTATTACATTTTTCACTGTATTTATCTGCTGGAATCCAAAGATAGAAAACTGTAGTAGACCTGCCAGAACAGAAGATGGGTACATTACGAAATATAATGTACCTAAAGCTAGATTGTATTTAAGCTACCAGAACCACACATAGCTCAAAACTGAGAGGGCCGGAGTTCAAGAACTAGCAAACGATAACTGAATAACCCGAACATTATTTAAGTTCAATGGTCAATCTGCAATGATTGTAATGCTCTCTTTTTTAGTAGCGTGGTGAATCAGAGAACATTTTAATTTCTCTTGGTCGTAACGGCCACATTTCTCTACCAAATTCTATTATAAATCATTTGTTGGAATAATATTCCATACATGTCCACATTTTTTAGTCTTGTCACTTCTTTTAAGCATTCATATAAAGTCATTCATTTAACCTCCATGTTAAGTTCTTAAGTTACTATCAGTCTTATATTTATTTCTAAGTTCTGGCTTTATCATACATATATTAGGTTTATGATTTATTTATTTCAATAGTTAAATATCGTATTTAATATTTCATTTAGTTTGCTTACCTTTTAATATCTTTATAATTATCCTGGCATATTCATTTCTACTCCTACACGGCATTTCTAGAGCACACGTATCTTTGTTTCTTTGTTTACAATCTACCGGCTTCTTTTCCCGTACGCATTCTAGTGCTACGATGTTCCGAAGCGATTCCGGCAGTCGTCAATAGATGGCGTGACCATCTGTTTCCTCCTTCATCGCTCTCTCTCCACTGCTGAGCACGTTTCGTTTTCTCTATCTTTCGGGATGCCGGCAGTGACGTAATCCTCATTAAATATGCAAAGCCGTGTAATTGGAAGCTCATTTGGAACGGTACCTTTATATATCGACTCTTGGTCAGTTCTCATCAGCTTCGCTTCATTTTGTTTCATTTTGTCTTTGTGTCAGTGTGCTGTGGAAAGGCAACATTCATAATGCCGCCTCTAAGTCACGGCTAGTAACGATGATGATATGTTTTTAAAAGATGTCCTGTTCTATTTTAATGGTGCTTTTCAGTTCTTTATAAAAGTAAAGACTTTATGGTTAATAAGTGTGATGGCCAGATAAAGTTTAAGTAAAAAGGTATCTGACAGTTTAAGTGTTTTATATTCCAAAAGTGTTTTAGCTATGCCATTGAAACAAGTTGGATAGCTGGGAATAAAAATGGTGGTATGTCGATACTCTGCATCTGAAAAACTTGGCCGATAAAGCAACACGTTCAGTATGTGATAGTTTTGAGTTCAGCACGTAATAGTTTGAGTTCAGCTTGTAGCATTTTTTTTAGTTCAGCTGTTAATATTTTTTTTAGTTCAATAGTTAATAGTTTTAAATTTAAATGGTCAATAGTTTTAATTTATTGAGTTTAATTTTATCAACGTTGTTTTCCCTCTTCTTGTATCCTGTTTAAACCGACTTGTCATTCATTCTCTGAATAGTATCAGATGGATTTCAGAAAGTCGTGTTGGTATATTTATATAGTGTTAAGAGAGGAGATATACACGCTGAAGTTTTAGTAAGTTTTATTTCCAATTAATTTGTTTTTATATTCATACAACTTTATTTAATTGATGGTTTAAGTTTATTTAAATAAAGTTTTTAGTTTACGTTTCTTTCCTCATATGGTTTTTAACATCTAGTTAAGTCTCTCGTTTCATTTTCTCGCTTTAAAGAATCTGACAGATAATCATGGTGTTACGGAACTCATCATGTTCTCTGGCTTTAGGTGAAGTTCCGTATGGTTCGCCATGTTTGGTCAGCTTTGTTAATTTCGGCATGCTAATGACGGTTACTGCGTGGTATGTCGGAAAGGCAGATGTTAAGTAGAAACAGAGATCAACGATCTTTTAAATTGGATCGTAGTTTGATAGAGGGGGAGATGTTTAAAGTTTATTTAATCTTGTTTTAAGTTAAAGTTAAGTGGTTTAAAGTTATAATTTGATTATTGAAGTTTAATTTGAAGTATAAAGTTTTATTAATCATTAAAGTATATAAAGTTTAAAAGTAATTTCCTTTATGAAAAATATATTGTTTCTTAAGCTTCAGTTCATATTAAGTATATTTTTCATTTGTTTAATTTGTTGAAATTGTATTTGTTTTTTTTAGTTTTTATTTCTGTTTTTATTTTAATAAACGTTAGTTACTTTTTAAAAACAGTTGTATTTATTTCAAGACACAGTTCACCTAGTTTATTTTCCAGCTTTTCTCTCATGCATAAATTAGGCAACTTATCGCCAGCATATACGCTCCATTTGCGTTTGCTAATCTGCTCCTTTTAAATTACTAGTAATTACACTAGTAATTACTTATTATAACATCATTAAATTAAAGAATTGCTTTTTAATATCCCGAATTTTGCATAACACATAAAATGAGATAATAGCGCAATGGCATTCGCATTGTATTTAGCAATGCGGAAGGACTTTCTAGGCGAAACTCCATATTATTTGAGTTTGAAATTGCATGGTCGAATTCACCATTTCGTTTGATTCAAGGTTCATTTGGACGATTGACCAGCACAGCGGGCATAGCCTGCTAGTAATATTATAAATCCGATTGTGTGTAAATGTTTGGCTGAAGCCAGCGTCAAAATGGAGAATTTATTGACCCTGTATCTTTGCATATAGGTTAATTATAACCAGTAAATGAACAAAGGCTGGTTTTTATTTATTTTATTCAAATACTTTTCTTAATAAATCAAAATTTCATTATTTTCATCATTCATTATTTCCATTTTTTCGTATGAAAATTTAAAATGGTTAAATTTATTTTACCGTTGCTAATGCTTTATCATTGCCAATACAAAACAAAACCCAGAATAATAATTTTTACTCAACAATTTAGTTTCAATTATAAAAATTTTATGTGAAAAATGAAAGTGAAATAAAAAAATTTAAGAATTTAAAAAAAAAAAAGATTAAATAACATTATTAGAAATAATACATAGTTTTGTTTAGTTTTTAATAATAATACAAGGTTTTAATATGCGTAACTATGGGAAACAGGCGAATATGATGTCATACATCGAAAATAACGCAGATATGCTTTGATGTTGAAATAAATTGATCTTGGTTTTTTTCTTTATTTGTATGGTAACAATACTTGTCGTTTAACCGTCTGCGCAAGGCTAATATAACTATACCGTATTTGTAATTTAAATTTTAAAAAAGTAAAAATAAGTTTGAAAAGAAAATGGATAGCAAATGTCAATAATATGCTCCGGAAAATTATCCATGTCGAAAATGACGTTATGGATAGTAGGAAATAGTTATTTTCATTCTTAAAACTAAAAGAAATAACTCGATTACCTGAAAAAAAAAGGACGAATGTTAATAGTTCCATTTTTGTTGATAAAACCTAAAGATTTAATATTATTTCGTTAAAGTAACATAATTTCCCCTATGCCAGTATTGAAATTAAGGCTCCAGAGCGTGAAGTATATTGCTACAATCAAGGCACATTGTAAATCGTGGTTTGGCAACAAGGATTTTATTTTCACTTTTCTTTTAGTTTTAAAAGAATAAATGTTTGTTGTAGCTTTAAAAGATAACTTTTTTGAATGTTCATCCTAATCCTAATAATATTATAAATCTGATTGTGTGTGTAAATGTTTGGCAGAAGTATTTGTCAAAACGGAGGATTTAATGGCCCTGTATCTTTACATATAGATGGATTATAACCCAAAAATGAATATAGGCTAGATTTTTTTTTTTTTTTTTTTCTTAATAATTAAAAATTTCATTATTTTCATAGAGAATCAATGAATATTTTTCCTTTAAAATTTAATTAACCATTTTACATTGCTAAGCATTACCGTTGCCAATAAATATAAAACCTAGAATAATAATTTTTCCTCAACAATTATTTTTCAATTGAACGATTTCCATGTAAAAAATGAAAATAAAAAAGAATTCAAAAGCTGATGAATTGCCATGATATTTGAAAGCAAATATGGAGTATTTGTTGTTATACATGAAGTATGAATATCGGTTACGTTTTGAGTAGACATTTTCTGTCAAAGACGGCGATATAATTTGATAGAAAAATGAATAATAATTATATTATTAAGAAAAGATTTTGCTTGGACCATGGAACTATGAAAAGGATCCTCCTTGCCTTGGACAAATGTGATGTCATAAATAAAACCATGTACTTTCAAATATTCCTAATAATACAAGGAGCATGAATATCAGTATATATAATGAAAGTAGATAGATAATGGACGTCATATTTAAGATAAAAAACTGAAATATTTTTTATTGATACTGATTAATAATAAGCTTGAGTATCAGTTACATACAGATGTGAGTTTTCTACTAAAATTTACGTCATGATTGCCAGGAAAAAAAAAATTAACAAGAATTATATCAATACAAAGGATGTGAATTACCCCTTTACTGCACAGCGTACAATCACAAATTTTAGAATTCTATCATTAAAAAGAGATTTTTCTGGGAATAAAATAGCATCATATTTGAAATAAAATGTGAATTTTCAAATATGTTTTAAAAGGAGCGTGAATCAATTCCGTATATTAATAATTCAAGGATCAGTAAGTATAGAAAGTAGATGAGTTTCACTCCATATTTAAAACAAAAAATTGAATTTTTTTAAATTTATACTGATTATTAAGCATGATTATCAGTTATATACAGATGACAGTTTTCTGCTAAAATCACATCATAATTTTAAGAAAAGAAAAATGAACATGAATCTATTGTTTTAAAATCTGACCGTCTGTTTGCATTTCGCAACTACTCCTCTTAGACTATCAAACTCAATGCGATTTACTTAACATCGGTTGTCATTGATCCGAGGATGTCACACAAACTCTCAGAATTTAAAAAAATTGAATTAGATTCCAAGATATTATTATTTTTTTTATTCTTGTTGTAAATTTTAACGAAGTTTCTCTAAAAACGGCAAGTAAATTACTCCATATTTATGGATAAAAAAAGGAGAAATAAAATAGATCAATATATTTTTTTCGCCATTTTCTCATTAAAACTGAAAACAGAATTTATTTTCAATTTGAATAGATGGTGAAAACAAAATCTTGATTTCAGTAAATTATCTGAAAAATAAAAACATATTTTCACATATTCAAACTTCATGAATAATTTTTTTTCTGCACAACAAAAATTGTCTGTCAACATATTGTCATTTAGAGAACAAGATTTGTTTCAGCTATACATTAAATTAAGGAGGCAGAATTGAATTTAAAGAAAAAGCATATACTACTTCCAATTAATTATTTTTGAAGGACGGCTGTTAAAACGTTTCATAAAGGCGTTAAAAGTAAAATGGTTTATCAGGTAAAATTGACATTTGTTTTTATACCCAATTATCATAGATTTCCACGATTTTATTTGGCCCTCCTTTTTTCATTGGTTGCAATTTCATTTTCGTGATTATTTGGCACAAAATTTCACTTTTTTAAGACTGTGTTATGTCAAGGCCCTAACACATGGGCTGATAAGTTCCTTGTCTGGCACACAGATGGCGTTGCAATTGCCAAACCAATGTTTTTTTTTAGTAAATACTAACCTTTAAAAGGTGGCAGATAAAATGTCATGACGATTCGCCGTGTGGATAAAACGTTAGAGTGGTTTCAGTTGAATGACTTTGTTGATAAACAAAAAAATGGATAAACAAGAATTTCAAGAATTGTTATTTGATGGGAAAAAACACCGTTCAAACAAAAGCTTGGCTTGATAAGCGTTATCTGGACACTGCACCAGGTAAATCAACCATTATTGACTGGTTTGCTGAATTTAAACGTGGTCGTACGGACACCAGTGATGCACTATGCAATTTGTTTAAATATCTCATCAATTGATGCCGAATAAATGAAGGCATGCATGCACAAAATATTTAATTAATTTTGCATGATAAATAATTATTAGAAAATTCGTATATACATATTAATTAAAAAAAATAATTTACATATTTAAAATAACATGAAAATATGCATGATGGTGCACTAAAATAGAGAGAAAATTAAAACCTGTTACTGAAAATGTCTATAACATAGTACTTTTCAATACCGTGGTTCTTAATGTTATTCACAAGCAGATGGAATTTTTCTCATCCTTAAACGCAAAGGAAGAATAGAATAGAGATTGTTGTTATAAAAGTCCGAGAGGTAGTCACAATTTAAACCTAACCATTTTATACAAGCTGGTTTTCAAGTTGTAATTGATTTTACTTATCAATCCCGAAAACAGTCGTCGCAACAGCTGTGTATGAGGCCATGATAATCGAAAAATGTCCCATTAAAATGTTAAAAGCATGGCAACCCAATTACTGATTTACCAATATTTTTAAAATAAAGCACGCTGTCATGTTTTTAGAGGCCTCGAAGTCTGAGCGGGGGTTGGCGAGCGTAGCTCGCAGGGGGTAGGCCCAATAGTATATATATATTCATTTTGCACGGATCAAGACATTTTTCTGATTAAGACACATTTTATTTCACAGTTTTTACTGTACTTTAATTTTTTTGCTTAGAAATATATGAACTATTTTTTAAAATAATTTTAATTGTAGAATAATACCCATTTCAAAATCTATGCATTTTTTACAAACATTTTTAACAATTTTACTGATTGTTACATGGGTTGGGTCAGTACCGGGCCTGAAAATTTTGGTCAGTGCAGACCTCTCTGAAGAATGAAGTCCAGGCCCAGTTTGGCCCAGAAAAAAAATTCTAGACCGAGTCTTCAGAAAAAAAAAGTTAGTCCTGTCCCCGGCCCAGAAAGAGCGGTGACTAGGCCCAGCTATGCAATCAATTAAGCTAAGAGATATCAGTACTTTAACATAATACAGTAGAGCGCTGATAACCCGCGAACCTGTAATCCGCAAAGGCCTCTAATCCGCAATCAATTTATGAATGTAAACAAAGAAATTTAATTCTTGAAAAATGCTTCAATGGTGACAAAATTTTGAAAATTTTTTTCACCAATTTTAACATTTTTCTTATATTTATATATAGTATTATATATCATATAACATTCTTCTTTATAGTTTAAAATGAAAGCACATTTAATTAGCACATTTAATTCATTAATTAATTAGTATTCATTTAAAGTATTCATTCAAAGTTTATGTATTCATTTCTTCATACAATACTTGTAAAATACAATTTAAGCTTTTGTGAATTTTTTTTTTTTTAATGATAAAAAAAATCCTTACTTAGACAATATATTTTATAATTTATTTATTTTTTCATTAAATCGTAATTATAAAATCGAAAAACACAAAAAAATACATATATATTGCTTTTGAACTCTTACTTAAAGATAAAATTCAACACTATAAACCAAATTTCTTAAAACAGACAACAATTGATGCCATATTTAAGAAATTTAAAAAATAATAAATTATTTTTTACATAACTAGGGGGCTCTGCCCCCTACGAGCTACGCTCGCCAACCCCCGTTCTGACACCGCATGATTTAAAAAGACTGATTTGATCAACTCTAAAACGATTACAGAAGATTGTATTATGATTAAACGACCAGTGGCGATCTGCTGTAACCGGGTTTCCATTCATTTTACTTTGAATGAGGGATTTTAAGTTCGAATCATCTGCTCTCGAAACAGCTAACAACTGTTTTCCTGATTTATTAAATAAGATGAAATAAACATTTAAAAATCAACTTGTGAGAAATGGTTAAGTAAACTATGTCGCTGCATTGGAGAATTTTATAATGATGCTATAGAAAATTGGTTACTTCTCCATTATCCCGTCGACTACTTTCTATAAAAAGAAAAGAACTGTTGCCAGAATGTATCATTTAACACCAAAAGTGCATGGTCGTGGCGTCGCGTTGCATTCAGTTGGCATCAGATGCGTTACACTCATTAGTTATTTCATTGAGGGATTTTTAATTCAAGGTTTATTTGTCTTTTTGATACTTCTCCATTATCCCGTCGATCAATTTTCATAAAAAAAAAAAAAAAAAAAAAAAAAAAACTATCACCAAACTGTAACGCCAAATAAACAAATAGAAGAATTTTGGGCACAGGTGTCATATATGCACCACGTTGGCGCAATTTTTTTCAACCGCCAATTTGGCGATAACTTTGTTTTTGAATAAATTGTTGCCTATTTACTTTTATTTTTTATTTTAATTCTATAAATTATTTTTATTATGTATACTAATATTTATTTATATCAAACTATCATTTATTTATTTCCCTTTTTAAAATAATAGAAGCTATTTCATTTATTACGTTATTCTGTTTTTATATTCAAATAAAAAATCAAGTGTTATTATTGCATGCTATTTTAAACTAATATTGAAAAACAAAGATTTCGCCAAATTGGCGGTTGAAAAAAATCTTGCCAACATGGTGCGTATATGACATTTGTGCCGAATTTTGCCATAGGAATCTCAAAAAAATAAAAATAAAATAAATAAATAAACAAACAAATAAATAAAATACAAGAAATTTGGAAAACCCCACTCACCAAAGTGTCAACTATCAGTAAGTTTAAACAATAAAATTTACAATATATTAATGAAAACAGAAAAAAATAGTCTTGGATCTTTATTTACATTATTTTTCTTAATTATCTCTCTCGGCTAGTGAATAAATGTTTGTGACGTCAGTTGAAACTGATCTATTGTATGTAACTGTTCATCGCAACATTTTCAATGCCTTTTCTTTTTTAATATCAGGTCACTGCCATTTAAGAATGCAATTGTTATTTTAATTAATGAAATAATTAATAAATCAGTGCAACATAATGAAAAATATATGTATATGTCGAATTAAAAACCACTTGATGCTATAACAAACATATGTATTGCCTCTGACGTCAAGTGAATGGTGACGCCACATTCATGCATTTTTGGTGTTAAATCCTATAGTTTGGCGATAGTTTTTTTGTTATGAAAAGTGGTTGTCGGGATAAAGGAGGGGTAGCATATTGTTAATGATATTTTAACAATTTATTAGTTATTTCGGCATTTTAAAGGTAATTATTACACTTAAAAATATACTTTTTAATTGAGAGGAAATATTATTTATGCTGTTTTAAAATTTGCAATAACAGGTAAAATATTTGTCGAAACAAATTAATCTCTTGTGTAAATATAATTTTTAATTGAAATTGTTTGGAAATATTGCTATTTGAGCATTTTAAATATGACGTAAGTTTCCCTACTTAATGCTTTGAAAACGCTTAATAATTTAATTGTTTCTCGTTTTAACATTCATGCGCAAGTATATTTTTTATTACGTAATTTTCTACATTTACTGCTTTTATCACGTGATCATTTAATTATTATTTGAAAGTTTTATTTCTGTTTTTAATAGTCACATGTAAATAAATACATTTCTTAATTGAAAGGGAATATTATTATATGCGCTATTTTACAAATTGGCAACAATTCAAATAATGGATTTTATAAAATATGAAATAAATCTTCATAAAAATAATGAAAATGTTGAATAAAAAATTGAAATATAACCTCAAAAAATGGGTCAAATTGAAAAAATAATTGCAGTCTGCACACCGCAACTTTGTCAACTATATCCTTACAAATTATGGTTAAATTCTTGTGTATAGTTTTCGTTTCTATAAAACTTTTATAAGAAAATTATTTTGACCAACTTTAATATTAAATATCTCTTAAAATAATTCTTCGATTTAAAAACTGTCTACTTCAGCGTATTTATCGAACATTTCTTTATAAAACCACCAATTTTTTAATTTTTATTTGCAATAGTTTTCTGGCTATTAGTCAAGAAATACTTCAAGGCACAAAATCTTTATTGACAGCGGCTGCTGCTGCGGTGGTTACTTTTTTTTTTAATACAGAGAGATTATTACTTATATACATATATATTAAAATATGTAATTTATTTATTTTTTAGTATTAGCAATCTAAATTTGTCCAAAATATGAATTTAAAAAAATGTAAACAAAGATTAAATAGACATGGCCTTTAATCTGCAAAAAGCCTCCAATCCGCACAACACTGGGAACCAAGCTATGCGGATTAGTGGCTCTCTATTGTATAAAAATTTTCCTGGATAGTTTTCTTCATACAGATTAACTATCACAACAATTTTACAACAGACTTTTTAGTTTCGACACATAAACAATTCCTTAAAAAAAATATTAGTTAACAATTAAATCTTCATTAACATTAGATCAAAGATTAAATAAATTTGTTTGGCTGGAAAAACAAACTGAAGTGGGCATAGCATGCTTGAGGGGTGCTGCCAAAGGCAGGAAGGCTACCTCTAACTCTAGGTTTATTTGGATAAATTTTCATTTAAAAATATAAAATCATAAGAATTCAAGGGTGTAAGCTAGCCCCACCAGTGGCTGAGAGGTTCTGCTCTCGAAGCTGGTAGACGGGAAGTGCTGGGTTCGATCCCAATCGTGCCCGTCGGCCTAATCGTTCGGAGTTTTCATGGTTTTCTTCGAGCCGTGGATTTATCCATGCGTAAATATGGGTTAGGTTCCCTTAGAAAGACCCCCACGAAGGGCACTCCCCCCGGGCCTATATCCCAAGTGTAGATAATTGGCCGTCAATAATCAACCAACCAACCAACCAACCAACCAAGGGTGTAAGCTGCCAAAGGCAGTGAGGCCCCTAACTTTAGGTTCGTTCGAAAAAAGATTTTCATTTAAAAATAGAAAATCATTCAACACTGATTTTAGGTATATTTAAGGTTATTGTCATGAGCCCGGGCAATGCCGGGCAGGTCAACTAGTAAACAAATAAATTGAAATCCTACCTTTATCTCTGATATGGAGCTGTTTTTAAATAGTAAGGCACACAAAGTAAGGAAATAGCAAATTGATTTTCTCCCCAGCATTTGTGCTGCAAACATAGTGATTATGTAAAACAGAAAACACAAGGTAGCTTTATCCCCAAGAATAACTGTTAGACAAAGGATTGAGTAGCATGAATAAAACAATGGTAAAACCTGAAATAAATAAAGAGCAAATATATATAAAAAAAGAATTGATGTAAACAAATATAAAGTTGCATTGTTTATCAAAATAGCCTTTTTTTTTTTTTTTTTTTTTTTTTTTTTAAACAATTTGTATAGATAACTACTGATTTTATAATTTAAAAACAATATTTTCATATAAAATTAACTTGATATAAGTGGATCCAATTATTACAAAAGATTAATCAAATGAAAAATAAAATAATTATAATTATAAAAAATATATAAATAAAAATGGTAATGGTGGAAATCTGCATGTGGTTTTTGTGTACTTTGGGATTTCTACACAAAACATTATTTCATATTTTTTTGTATTGAAATAAGTTTTCTAAAATAAATTTAAAAGGGTAAAAAAATAGTAATAAAGTACATCAGCTAAGATTTTACACATACAATACAATAGTATTGCTAATAAATCAATTGTATTTAGTTTTTTATTATAAGTGAAAATTAAAAAAATTCATAAAACAGGAAATTAAAATAGTGCTATATATGGCAATAATAATGTATGGCATAATAATAATATATGGCATCTGACATGTTGTGGCATAGTGTCAAGTAAGCTTGGTACCACCTCTTACAAAAAGATGCGATAATATGCAGATGTTAGAGGTGCTCCAATGCTATTGTGAACAACACCACCTAACGGGGAAGAAAGCCGTTTCCGACCATGAGTTGCTATGCAAATCTGAATCCTTGTGATGTCCCCTACCTCCCCTTAAAGTTTGTCCCAATAATCCTGGGACACCCTGTATTTTAAGAAAAATTCTATCTAAGCTTGGATTTGGTATCATTAAGATATTTGTAAATTCCCCTTTGCTCTCTTTTTTTTCATAGATGGGCTTTAATAAATGTTTTTAGAAAGGTAAGTACTCTCCATACACTAATTAAATGACATCACTATCATAATTCTTGAATTTAAAAAAAAAAAAAAAAAAATCTTGTGCAGTGGTGTAGCCAGAATTTTTTTCAGTAAGCATCCAAAACTTTCTATTTGAATGAAATTGATTTTTATTTTATTATGAAAAGGATGTTAAAGAAATACAATTTAGGAGTATTTAGAATCTTTAATAAGATAATTTAGAAGACTAAATTAGAAGAATTAGAAGACGACTAAATTAGAAGAATAAGACAATTTAGAAATCACATGCTAAAAATACTATCAGAAAAAAGCTAAAGAAAACTTTTCTGCACTAAAAAATGCTTAATTATTTTATTTTAAAAAATATTTTATGATAGGAAAAAATAAATAAGATTTTTCTTTTAACCATCACAAGTCTTTTAATAACCTCTTCTCATGTGACAATTTCCTGGTTACTCTAAATAGGTTTTTACTCTTTTAAAGTAGAAAAAAAATCTTTATCAACTGAAGATATTGTAATAAGAACAGTTCAAAATTTTAAATAAATAGTTAATAACTGAATAGAAATTTGCCATCACACAACACCAACAAATCAAAATAATTCATAAGTTATGATTCTTCTTAGGCCCATTTGTTACACCACAGTATCTTTTCATCTTTTTAATCATATTCATAAAAATTCATAATCATAAAAATTCTAGAATTATAAGGTTCTGAATATTTGTTTGATTTGATTTGACAGGCAGTAGCAGTTTCAAACTTAAAATGATTACAGGCAAGTTTTGCAGTAACGATGAAAGATATAATGGCTAGGCATAAGAATTAAATGAGTGTAGTATAAAAAGATTTAATTAGTGCCAACAGCATACAATGCTGTACAGCACTAGTTTCCATCAGAACACTGAAATTACCACTTTCACAGCAGCCCCGGGATAAGTTGGTGGTAATAACATTGTTTACCTATCTCTGTGGCCGTTGAAGAGGTTAAGTACTTTTGATGGTGATTCCTGGGTACCTGAGTGTTATTGTGCTGCTGTTGGTACCATGTCAATGCCAGACTGGCACAAAAAATAGTAACATGGAAAATTCTCTTGTTGGGAGGTTTGTAGGTGGTAGAGAGGTACCAAGCAGGGGGATTTCTTCCCTTCACATAAGAATAAAAATTGTGGGAAAACATTAAAGCCAATCTTTTGCACCTGTATCAAATGGAAGCTACCCCTCTTTCATCCTGTGCCTTCGGAACTTGATCTTACATTGAGTTAGTCAGAGAGCTTTAGTAACAACAGATTCAATACATATATATATGCACAAATAAACAAAATAATTTTATATAAATTTTAATTAAGAGTGCAATTCTTTTTCTTTGTTTTCCTTTTATTTTGGAGGGTGTCTCGACTATGTCACAGTTGTTATGGTCTTTCTCCTTAAGAAATCTAATTGTATTAAGGCTAATACAAACTAGTCGTTGGGGGCCACCGTAATACTTACTTATCATGGATATGCATAATATAAAATATGAAAATAAAACATGTGTAAACTATTTATAAAATGCATTGCAATTCAAATAAAATTGTGGCTTGATGACATCATAAACTTTAAAGGCTCGATTACTGAATTGCTTGAAAGAGGTTTTTCCTTATAACTCCAAAAATAATACTCCTATTAACTAGCGGTTTATTGCATATGATTAAGCGTCAAATTTCCAATTAAAATATATCTTTAAAGTGAAATTTGGACGAAGTACAGGGTCATGAAAAATCGAAGAGTGTGGAAAATAGGATTCCAAATATCTCGGCAACTAATTATCCGATCGACTTCATGCTTTATGCAAAATTTATGTTTTTTTATTGTCTTTTATATTCATTTCTTAAAATAAACAATTTCGAACAATTACTTTTTCGAGAGTTCGAAAAAAATAGTTCTGGTTAATCGAGGTTATTGAAATGAAATAGGCTTCTTCCCATTATTACATACTAAGTACATACCAAATTGAAAGTCTCTATCTCAATTTTTTCGGGAGATAGAGCGTTTACAGACACACAGACACACAGACGGACGGCAAATTTTTTTTTCTAAAAATATGTTTTTCGGAATCTCCAGTGTCTGAAACGTGTAAATCCGTCAAAAATTTTTTTCCGATTTTCAAAACGATTACAAGACTTACCCTATACTACGTATGATGGGTAAGTAAAAGAAACAAAATCATGTTAAAATCATAAATATCAATAAAGATACACACATACACTTTTAACAGTTCTCTGAAGTAGTTTAGAAAATATAACTTGGAAGAATAGCATGGGCCAATACTTTTTAAATGCCGAGGTCAAGACAGTCCATTCAAAATCTGAAACATCCTAAGACATAAAAGTAAATAATATGATTAAAAGAAAAACACATAGGAAAATCATTTTCCAGTATAAAGTAAAAATTTATATATTAATAAATATAAATTATAGATTACTGTTTTAGATTAAAAAAAAAAAAAAAAAAAAATCCCTGACGGCTCGGCCTACAGGCACAGGTAGATTCCGAAGACGGAGACCGTGGGGCACCTGTTTGTTGGGAATTGTGGAAGAAATGACCTTTTTGCCATGATACAGCAGTTGGAACCGCCCACTTTGAAATCTAACTTGTTTGCAGGCGGAGCCGGCAGGGATTTTTTTTTTTTGCTATAAGGCTTGGTTCTATAAAAAACTTGTCAATATAAAAGTTTTAGATAATATTAAGACAATTTATAATAAATTTAAGTGGATTTGATATCTTGTGAATTGACGAAGTTATGAATTTTTTCTTCTAAAACCCCCCCTTTCCCACCCCCTTGGGGCCATTTTTAATTATATCAAAAATCTGTCATACATAAATTTTCGGCCTTTTTCCTAGAAATAATAATAACTTTAAAACAGATTCGATACATATCATAATTAAGATATTATGGGGTTTTTTTCTGTTTTCACAAAAAGCCCCCATTCCCCCCCCCCCCCCCCTTGGTTCAATTTTGCCCATTAATGAACTTGACCAAGATTTTATGCCCCTTGATTTTATGTATCAGTTTGGAAGAGATTTGTGCAGAATTATTAACGTTATCATATCCATAAAAAAGTGACATAGATAGATAGATAAAGTTTTGGGTTCTGGGAGTCATGATCGCCGTACATCTGCAAAAATTTTTCAAAAATTCCAACTTAGGGGAGAATGTAATAGGTAGTATTTCTTACAAAATCTACCTAAAACAAATGCAGGCTGACTGAGAATGAAGGATAGCTGGTGTTGTAAACCCAGGGCTGAAACTAGGAGGGGGGGAGCAAGGCATATGTCCTGGGTGCCAGAGTAAAAAGGGGATCCAAAATAAGATTTGGTTTGTCATTCAATACAAAAAACAATGCAATTTAGGCAAAAAGGCCATGAAATCGGACAACCCAAAGTAAAGATTATTGTTAATTTCATATTCTTTGCTTTGAACAGAATCAGTTTTTCCAGTAAGTTGTTGCCTATGAATACCAGAACAATATTTGATTAACGACTTTATCAAAGATCAATACACAGTCTCAATTAGATTTGAATGGATTCAATATTTCGTATATTATCATGATGACTATTTTTACATGTTTTGCTTTTGTAAGTCTCTGTAAACGTAAACCAATTATAAGATCTACATACTTTATTAACGAACAAACGAACTGATCCAAGAAATTGGCAAAGATTGATAGTCTGTCCCAATTATGTTTCAATTGATTCAGTATTTTGGACTTTATCATAATGACAAGATCTGCATTATATATTAGATAGATAGATAGATATAAAAATGAAGAGATTCAATTTCTAAATAAATCAATCTAAAAATTTTAAGATTAATAAACTTCCTAACAATTACTTAATATTTAAAATGAAAATTTAGGGAAACAATTGAAAACTTTTCTTTATAAATTTATATTGGAAAAGGAGGAGGATGTCAAAATTCAGGAAATTTAGGGAGGGGAAGGGGGGGGGGGAATCATAGTTTCGGCCCTGTATAAACCTTGGAAGAGACTTTACAAGAAGAACAGGGGCCAAAAGTAGTAAAACAAGCTGGAAATTGTACGTCAAACGTGACAAATGAGGTGCATTCATACTATAACCAGTTACAGTGAAATGAATTATATCGTCTGTTATTATGATAGGATTAATTTCCGTAATAAAACAAGTACATTTTAAGTTGGCAACATTTTATCTTTTGTTGACATTTACTGAAAATTGCAATGGGAAACTTAAGCCTAGCTTTGAAAACTTCAGAACTTGAAATCCATATTTAGACTCTTTTCTATTTCATATCTATTTCTCCGGACACATCTTTCCAAAAACCTGTCAGTAGAATATATGATTGTTATAATTAAACAATTTCAGTATAAAAATTTGATTTTTAAATTCAGTAATACGGATTCAACATTTAAGTTATATTTGTTTATCATTTATGAAAATAAATAATATGCAACAATGTAATTAATGTGACACTTGATGCTGTTTTTCGCGTGATAATCTAATATCAAGCAACAGGTTGGAAATTAGCCATCTAAATGACAATTATTCCAAAGATTTCTTAGCTTGCTCATAGTGTGTCTCATATTTTTAAATAAAGTTGTTTGCATACGTAAGTACTATAAAATATTATCGCCATTGTTTTCACACAAAATTGTGATACATATTGGCTTCAAGATGTCTCATGTAGAAGAGCTTAAATGCTTTTAACTACTTTACGTCAGCACCTGTGACGGCTCGTGGATTATTTAAATGGGGGTTCACAATGCATAAATTGTAAAAATCAAATCAATAAGTACAACTTGATGCACAGGTTAAAATACATATGAGTTTTCAAAAGTTAAATGAAAAAATGCAACTAAAAGAAATAACAAGACTTATAGAGAGAAAAATGTAACATTTCAGCTTCCATGACAAAAGATCATACAATCAAACAAATATAAACTAACTGAATATAGGAAACCAAGAGAGATTTCAGATAAACAACAATCAAGAAAGAGGATGCAGTGAAATATGCGAAGCAAGCTGCCGCACACTGAAAGTTGTGAGAATGGAAAGACAGGAACGGTGCCTTTGCCTTACACCCCCTTGCCACTTTCGTGCACATAAGCTGGTTTTGAAGGGTATTTCTTTGATTGCATGTGCGATCCTAGAAAAAAACAGGTGCTACCTATTGATAATTTTCGAAAATTAGATTATTAGAGCAACATTTTGCCATGGAAATATTTAAAAGTGATGATGGGAAGAGGAGGGGGGATCATTAAAATTCATCCTGAAAATTGTCAAAAATCTGGAAATGTGTTTAATAATTATATTTCTTTGGGCTTGTGCATCAATAGAGGAACCACCATTGATCAGCACTAGTGTTAGGCAAGTTGTTCAAAAAAGCTAATAGAGCTCTTTTTATTGAATATTGAGATAAAGATTTAGATCAAGAAGAAACTTATCGACAAAAAACAATTTTTCAAAAGTAAAAAAAAAAGCCAAGCTTGAAAAAAAAAAACGAAAGTTGTGGTTAAAAAATGGTGTGATATCAAATTTCCAAGCTTTTATTATGGTACTTATTTAACTTCTTTCATTTAAATAAGTTATCATGTATGTATGTGGAGTGCCTACGTATATGTTAATAGAAATCGTTTTCTCCTGTACTAAATATATCCTAATGTGTTTCTGAAAATTCAATTTTTTTTTCAAATTACGCATGATGGACTTGGCGGCCATTTTCCATATTATACACAAATTTCTAAGCACCCAAATCCGTAGTTAAAATCCGAAGCTCGAAATTGTAACCTAAGCAAATACTTTAAGCTTTTCATTTATGGACTTGTATGTTTTGAAATTTGTGTCTTAAGATAATGATGACTTATCTTAAGGATTCATCTTATGATTTATTTTTCAGAGTAATTAATCATTTCAAAGTAGTAAATATCAGTTTCTCAAAGTATCAGTCTTCCTCAATTTATCTGTTCGTAGTTAAAATCAGAAGTTCAACATTGTTATAAACATATTACATTGCAAACATTGGAAACATATTACGCTTTTACTTTAGAACTTTGGGTGCTTAGAAATATGGAAAGATGGCCGCCAAGCCCATCATGCATAATTTGAAAAAAGAAAATTGAATTTTCAGAAACACGTTAGGATGTATTTAGTACAGGAGAAAACGATTTCTATTAACATATACGTAGGCACTCCACATACATACATGATAACTTATTTAATGGAAAGAAGTTAAATAAGTACCATAATAAAAGCTTGGAAATTTGATACACACCATTTTTTAGCCACAACTTTCTTTTTTTTTTTTTTTTTAGCCACCCTCAGGGAGGCTTATTCTTTCAATCTCTATCATTTTTCATGTTTATGAAAAGTCACAGCAATCCATCGTTGCCACAGGTTAATCTCAGAAAATGAAACATTTGAAGTTACTGAAAAAATTAATAGCTCAAAAAGTATTTGTCACAAAATTGTTAGACAAACTGCGTTAGAAAGGAAAAAAATTGTTTTTTTCTTGATTTAAATTTCAAATCGAATGATTATGCCGTTTTCCAAATAATGAATTTCAAAAATTACCAAACTTCACAATGAAGTACCATAACGAAACCTTCACGCGTAAAAAGATAATGATAACGGTTGTTGCTTTCGGTCGAGAATGGACCAAACGATGTTCGCATTTTACTATTTTAACCATTTTTAACGAAATTCTGTAACTTTAGAAGACTTTTTCTTTGAATAAGCAATAGAAATGCATAAAATCGTTACAAAAATGTTAAAATTACAAAAAAGGATAGATGCAAATTATCAGATATGAAAAATAAAAAAGAAATTTGGTACTTTCGTGTTATAGCAGCCACCAAGCATGAAATATTTTTGTTTCTGTTTTCATTAATATATTGTAAATTTGGTACTTTCGTGTTATAGCGGCTTCCAAGGATGAACTGCCAAGCGGCCAAGATTTATCGCCAAATTATAAAGCATGTATGTCATTATAATAATAATATATATATATATATATATATATATATATATATATATATATATAACATTTCTGTACAAATGTGGCCAAGTTATAGCCATATATGATGCATATATGATGTATATATATGACATGTGTATATGATGTATATACGACATATAAAACATAAATAATATGTGTATAATGATGTATATGGCACATATAGGAGTGTTTGGAATATATATATGCGTATATAGGATGCCAATATAAGCTTTGCGATAATCTTGGCGAAATCATAACTCCAACCTTGACATAATCATGGGAAAGGTTCAGTAAGACCTTTTTGGTGCTCCCCGCAAATATAAACCCCATGTAAACCCCTTCATGTAACATATCAATCGATAGGTCTCGTCAAGCACTATGGTCTGGTCCTACTCTCCGCCTCTCACTCCCCCCTCCCTTAAGAAACATAGTTCTCTGTTTCAACGCTTTTTTAATTTTAGTTTTTCCCATCTTTCTCAGCCCCTTTAAGCCCCACAGCGGACGTAGGCCTCTTCTAAAGGATCCAACGAAGTTAAAATCGTTGAGGCCGACATTTTTAAGAGGGTCCCGAGGCCCTATCTCCCATAGGACCGGAGTTACCCACCCCCCACGGGGGAGACATTCAATGTTTTCAAACCCCGTCATGTACCATATCAAAAGTTTGATCTCATCAAGCACTTTTGTCTGGTTCTACTCTCCCCCTCCTTCTCTCTCGTCTCCTGTAAGGAGCACTTTTCTTATTTATTTATTTCAATTTCTCATATTTATTTTAGTTTTTTCCATTTTTCTCTGTTCCTATGGGCCGGACAGCTCCAAAATTTCACCAAAATTAGCTGCAAACCGCCTAAAGGTTCCCCCCCCCCGTTTATTTTGGCGCCCTTGGTTTTTACATATCTCTCTTGGGGGGGGGGGGCGTCAGAGGGGCGAAAAGGGGATCCCTTTTAAAGTTCCATCTCTCAATTGCAAGTGAGGATTCATTTTAAATCGGGTCTCGTAGAGCACTTGTGTTTTGCATAGCTCCCCCCTCAGCCCCACCACTTTCCAAGATCCCGTCAATTAATGCTAACTCATCATTTGTTAAACAACTTCTCTTAGCTATATCCATCATAGAACTTTTCATTACCTTTTTTAGGTTATCTATTAAGTGCTAAAATGCCTTGAACCATTAAAAACAGTTTAAAGGGTGTCATTAAGCCAGCATATTTGTAAACAACAACTACCACGCCATGTCTCAGCCCATTGGAGCCACATCTTTTTACTATTATATTTATTAAAAATACTTCTAGTCACCGAATCTTTTTAAAACTTGGTGTGTTCGTGCCTAATATGTTCCACCAGCCTCACAAAAAATCTTAGAACGCTAACTAAATTCTAAAGTGGAAAAGCTGGCTTATGCTAACAATTTTTTTTTTTTTTTGACGAGTTAGACTTGGCTGAAAAAATCTCAACGATAAAAGCTGTGGGTGGCCAATCTATATTCTGTCGTAAGGTACAATTTTTCCCGCTTGTTTTTTTTTTTTTTTTTTTTTTTTTTTTTGTCAAAAATAAGTTGACACACATGAAGCCAACTTGGCAATATCTGACTAATTTGGCAACAGTCTCATTCAAATTCAATATTGACGAGAACTGGGAATGTATCTTCAGTAATCAGGTTCCACGCATTTTAGCTTCGTGTTTTATAGTAAAATTAGCTAAACTTAAATAACCAAGGAACACGACAACCATCGTTTCCTTCCAGTAAGGGCCAGAAGGACTTTTCGATGTTGTGTTTTACATCGGCTGCTCGTGCAACGAAGGGTACAACGTTTCCAGGTAACCCAACGATTTGCAAGCAGCTGACTTACGACAGAATTACGAGAAATATTGATTTTATTGGCAATGTGATAGTGAATTTTGAAGTATTAACATATATGAGATAGAAGAAAGTTTTGGGATTGCAACATCCAACTAGTTTAAATATTTATTTCTTTTTAGAAACCATCTATTCTTTTCAGGCCAATGTCATCCTGAACAGTATTGCATAAATTGCAATTTTAAACTTTTTTACGCCTGCATCCATTTAAATTTCGAATTTTTAAGAAACTGTTCTGTATGAACTTTTATGCCTTAGAAGTAAATAGCCTGTCAAATTTCAAATTTATAGCACTAACAATTTCAAATAAATCTTAATTTAGACTGTTCATAGAATGCTTTTCTCTCGTTTCAAAATTAAAAATTTCTCCATTTTTAGAAACCGTTCTTAGGGAGTATTAAATCTTAAATGTAATCACCATGCCAAAATTCAAGTTCCTATTCCTAACGGTATGACATAAATTTGAATTTTATAAAAATTTTTTCTCCTTCACTCTTTTAAATTTTGAATTTATTAGAAAATGATCGCTGTGAGTATTTACATATTAAAAGTAATAATCATATCAAATTTCAAGTTCATGCACTAACAATCCCATTAAAACAGTAATGTAGAAGGTTTTTAGAAAGTTTTCCAATTGTTTCACATATTTAAATTAAATTTTTTTTTTTTTTAGAAACAGTTCTTAGCGAGCATTAACATCTCTAAAGTAACCACCATGCCAAAATTCAGGCTTCTATCCCGAATGGTATTTCAGAAATTGCAATTTTAGAACTCTTTTACGCTTTTATCCATTTAAATCTCGAAATTTTTAGCAACTTTTCAGTATGGCATTTATGCCTTGTACAGCTAGTTCCACAAGAGTGCTCGATCTGTTTCTCTGAAAAAACACACAAACTGGTTAAAAATAAATTTGAATACAGTAGTTGTTGGCGTGTCAGAGAAAGTGCCAAGGCACTTCCCTGAAAGAAGGGGTGCCAGAGCCTCAAAAGAGGTTGGACTTCTAGAGCTGGTCTCATAATTTTGAACCAATTCTAGATGAGAGACCTGCACCTGGATTGGCACCCCCAGAGGTAACACTTATACTAAACTTGGAGGACATTGGAGCCACGAACAGATTTTACATGCACCAGCTCCCATTAACGTACACGGTCCCACAGCAGCGGCAGTCGAGAGAGGTTGTCACCCTCCCAAGCACTGACCTTGGTCGATGCTGCTTAGCTTTCGATGATCTTACGAGAACCGAGCTTAAACATCCGCACCACTGCGGGACAAACTAAAATCAACAAATCAAGTAACAATCATGTCAAATTTCAAGTCCTCGCCATAACAATTCCATTCACATCATAATTTAGAACATGTTCAGAAAGGTTTCTGTTCATTTCACCATTTTATATTTCAATTAAAAAAATAAAATAAATAAACGGTTCTTAGGAAGCATTTACATCGTAAAAGTAACCACTATGCCAAATTTCAGGTTTCTATGCCCAACAGTATCATACTAATAGTAATTTTAGTACATTTTCTATTACTGATACACCTTTGTAAATTTCGCACTTTTTTTTAACTCATCTCTGCCAGCATTTACATTTTAAAAATCACAACCTTATCAAATTTCAATTTCCTAGCCCTAAAACTTCCAAATAAATCATAATTTAGAACGTTTTCCACTTGCTTCACTCTTTTTAATTTTTATTTTTAGAAACAGTTCTTAGCTATCATTTATATCTTGAAAGTAATAAATATATCAAATTTCAAGTTTTTTCCTCCAAAGGTATCGCACTAATTGTAATTTGAGAACGTTTTTTGCTGACGCAGACGCTTGAGGGTGGCGGTACCGACATAAAATAGAAAGTATATTGGAGCAGAATCGGTCGCAACAATTTTGACACCATTACTTTTCAAATCATTTCGGTAGTTCTGGAGATTACCCTCTAAAAACGAATAAACATTTCACGCTAAAACCATATTTCATCAATTCATTGGCAAATGACGTCAAATATATTTTCTGATTAGATTCATTGCTCGCAAAAAGCTATGTTTCGTTTAAATCGTTTTTTTTTTTAAATATAAAAATCATATTTAATTCAATTCGTTTTCAAAAATTTTGCTTACATTAGGAATGGAATTTTAAATGCCGATAACTCTTAATGTATACATTTTAGAACGTTCCTCTTCACTCAAAACTTAATTTATTTTTAAAGACCTTTCTAAAAATGCAAATTTTATAAAGTTTTATTAAAAAAAATATCTTCAGAAAAAATGGCTGACTTGCAGTTGAAATTTGATGTGGTTAACCCATAACTGATTTGTGCTATTATAATATAGATGGTACACGGTCGTTGGCGGGTGTTATCTCTGTTTGGGCATAATTTTTTAATTGTCAAGTTAATTAAGAGTTTTTTGCTAATTAAGGATAGAAATTCATTTTTTTTTACACTGGATTTTATAAAAGCACGTAGATTACATAATTGCTTGTCCAAAAATGCAATCCTTTTTTTTTTCTGTCCAATATTTAGGTCTGTAGGTTGTATGAAAAAAAAAGTTTGACGAAGAAAAAAGTGATCATTTTAAGTAACTCGACGTTTTAAAAAAAAAAAAAACTATATCTGTTTATAAAACACTTATGAAGATTAGTTTGATCTTAAATTGAAGAATTTGTTCATTAGATTCTTCTAGTTTTCGTTTTTTTTTTTTTTTTTTTTTTTTTTCTGTGACGCTTGGTTCATTTGATATCTGATATTTTAATCTGGCATGTTTGGTCGATTTAACATTGCAAAGTTGTTTACTGTAAGTAAGTAGTAGCAGCCTGTAGTCTTGTTCTTGGCATTGTTTGTTTGGCAGTCTTTTTTTTTTTTTTTAATAGCTTGGCTTGGCAGAACGACCGCCCTGCTTGATAAAAAGAAAAGGGAAAATAAGTTTTCAGGCTGGATTCATATAATATTGTTCTAGAGCATCTCAAGCCAGATAGTTTCTAGTCGTGGGGCATACGTTTCCAACCCCTGTTCTAAGATATATTTTTTCCTTCAGCTCAATGTAATGTTATCACAGTAACCCCTTGTTATATCGTGCCTCAGTATATCATGCATCAGCTATTTCGTTCTTTTTTAGTTGTCCCCGATAAATTTCTAGCTTGCTGATAAAAGAATATATGAAATAATCAGCAGTATTTCTCCCCCTTCAGAATTTGAATGGAATAACCCAGCGTCTAGCCATTCAACATTCCAATCAAAGAAAAGGAGTTGACCTTGTAATAAAACTGGTTTGCAGACTGATGGGAACACATGTACAGTTGTTTGTGGTCACTTGATTTCTCCCAAACTGCAATCCTGTGTTCTTGCTATTCATTCAGACATTTGTTCGAAATGACAATCCAAAACTCATGTCAGTGTGTCTGTTAAAGAAAAATTGGAAGCTATTGATGAAATTAAACAAGAACAAAAAATTATGTGTCAAGCATAGATTATGAAACAGTTTCCAACACATCCAGAAAACTGTAACAAAACTTCACTGCTAAATAAGGTGAAAAAAAGATATGTAAGTAAACAATGTAGGAAACATATAACACATTAAAAAGTCCAGTTTTAGCAATTACCTTCCATAGTAAAAAATGTAGTTGAATAATTTTGTGCAGCCCTGTATATGATCTATAGATTTGAATATATAGTACATAACATGATAAAATTTAGTTCATTTAGGAAATTCACATTTAGCAATTTTCGCCAATCGATGGAAATGCACTCGAAATCTTTTGTACAACCCTGTATATTATCTAAAGACTTTTGTACACACCCCATATTAAGCTAAAATTTAATTCAGGTAAAAAACACATAAGGCAACTTAAAACAAACTTCTAGCAATTACCAACCATAAACGACAATGCACCTTGTAATTTACGTAGCCCTGTATAGGAATTTATTTATTTTAAACAAACTTCTATAAGTCTACTAACTATAGTTCAGTAGGAAAATGCATAACACAATTAAAAACTACCCTAAGCAATTCACTCCCATAGTCTATAATACTTACGAATTCCCTTGTGTAGCCCTGTATATGATCAACCGAATTTATACATACCCCATACTATACAAAAATTTAGTTAAACTTAAAAATGCAAATTAACGTTGAAAATGTACTTATCACACATAGACTGTAATTATTGCACATATACTGTAACCGATATATTTTGTGTGTCCCTGTAAATGAACGATAAATGCAATGCATGCTATACTTTTAAGAGAGCAATTTATAATGCACCCCAGTAATGCATATAAATTTCATTATGTTTGAAATAGTGAAACATCATTAAATTACACTGCAAATGATTTCCCCCCGTAGAACAATGTGCAACAGAATTCTTTTGTTTGAACCTGTAAATGAATAATAAATGCTTTAAACCCCATATTCTACAAAAAACATGTTTTAATGCGCTTCATAATTATAGATCAATTTCATCATGTTTCAAATGACGTAAGCATCATAAAAATGCACTTGAAACGATTATTTCCCATTGACTGTAATGTAACGGAATACTTTTGACTGTCCCTGTAAATAAACTATAAGTGCTACACACTTCATTTTCAATAGGGATCATGCTATAGTAAACGACAATAGCATACAAAAATTTCAAGGCAATCCAAGTATATTTACATGAGTTAGAGCATGGACAGATGGCAGACAGACAGACAAACTGAAGTCATAAACACTTTTCAACTAGGTTGGAAAGTGTTAAAAAGGATTGAAACAATGTAGTGAAAGAACTCGGTGTGGATTCAGCAACTGTTCATGGATGGCTAAAAGATAAAGCAAAACTACGAAATTTCCTGCAAGCTGTGAATGAAATGCCTGGATTAAAGAGAAAAAGAAAGAGACTCAGTGATGAAGAAGAAATTGGCTAAGTTTGTTTTTGTGGTTGATGGAAGAAAGAGCCATTGGAGTTCCTTTATCTGGAACTATCATCAAAACTAAGCTAAACTTTTGGCTAAAATGATAAAAGATGATCCAAACTACAAATTTACAGCAAGCGATGGATGGTTTTGGAGATGGCAGAAACAGCATGAAATAGGACAACTTTCAATAAACGGAGAAAAACGATCTGCTGATTATGATTCTGTAGAAAAATTTTCTGTTGATTTTAGAAGCATTATAAATAAAGAAGTCTACATAGATAAACGTATAATGCTGATGAAGCAGTATTATTTTGGAAATGTTTGCCAAAGAAAACACAGGAAGTGAAAAGCGCACCTGGAACTTCATGTTACAAAGAAATAAAGGACAGATTTACTCTCTTATTTACTGAAAATAAGACTGGAACTCACAAACTAAAATTACTTTTAACTGGCAAAAGTAAGACACCAAGAATTTTGAAAAACGTGAATCAGAAGACCTTACCAGTTTTGTATAACTTCTCACAAAACTGTTGGATGATGCAAAAAATATTTAAGCGGTGGTTCGATTATGTGTTTGCTCCTTCAGTTTGTTTACACCTTAGAAACAAGGGATTAGAATCTTTCTGGACAATTGCAAAGCCCATCCTGACGAAAAAGGGCTCATTTCCAGGGATAAAAAATTCTGTGCTATTTTCTTACCAGTGGACACAACAAGCATTTTACAACTACTAGATCAAGGTGTCATTTCAGTTTTCAAAAGAAATTATCGCCGAGAGTTATTAACTAAGATAGTTTTAGAAGATTAAGAAAAGCTTTTTTATATTATATGCTCAAAAATCTCACTATTAAAAATGCAATATTTTTTGTTATGAAAGCATGGTCTGAAATTCCATCAAACATCATAAAAAAATGCTGGTTGAAAGGTTAAAATCAGTTTTTATCCCAAAAGATAAGCCCAAGAAAATAAAGAATGATGAAATGGACACTGAAACACAAAGTGACTCAAATGAGGAAAATTTACAAGACATCCTTGAAGCTGCCAATCAATTAGGCATGGAAATTTCTGTAAACGATGCGAATGAATGGATACATTTTTATGGTAATGAACCAATCAAAATTTGACTGACGCAGAAATTATTTCTGCAGTTCAAGGAGATAATAGTTCTATGGCCCAAGAAGAGAACAATGAAAAGGAAGTATCTGAGGATGATTTAGTAGCTCTGATGACTGAAGCTGTTTAGTTTCTTGAAAAAGCATATAAAACTTTTGAAACGTCGAAATCTAAGCATATAACTGAAATGCCATTAGTTCATTTTCATTCTTTAATTTCCAGTTGCAAGCAGACAATCAAAGAAAAACAAAAACAAACAACTCTGGATTCTTATTTTCAGAAAATACCATAAAATATAAGTAAAAATGTATACTGTATATGTACGGTTTTGATGTTTTTAACATTTTATCATATCTTTTGTGTTGATAAAACATCTTTTTATCATATCTTTTGTGTTGTGTTGTTTTGAATAAGTGTTAAATCGAAAACCTCGTAGCTTAATTTAGGGCTGTTTATTTTTCATTTATAAACACTCTTCTCGCCCCCCCCCCCCCCCCCCCCCCCCGCTCCTGTTATATTACACTTTTTTCTTATATTCCAAGTAGTGCAATATATCGAGGGCTTAGTGTACATAAGTTTTTTTAAACAATTATTATTATTATTATTATTTTCATTTTGAAAACCACTGAAAAAGATCTGTTAAACTAAACAATACAAGTTGCATAAAAAACTTGGACTTACTTTAGGTCTATTAATTACAGCCCATCCATCATCAAAATCACTGTAACTCAAGGAAAAGAAATGTTCTGGAATAAAAAGAAATTTCATATATCTAAAAATATTGCTTAAAGAGATAGGAATATCTACCTAGAAGTAGGAGAAAAAAATTACAACATATATGTAAAATGCTGTAATACATTGATATAGAAAATATAATTCATTTACTCATATATATAGAGATGGGAATGCTCGGAAAAAACCCCCGGAAACTTTGGGAAAAAAACTGGTTTTTTTCCGAAGGGGTATTTTTTAATTTTGAAATTGAAATATAATTTATAAAATAATATATTTAAAATGTTATTATGGCTGCATTCTAATATTTTTTCATGTTCAATGTCTCCCATGAAAATGTTAACATAGAAAATATGATCTGTAAGCAGTTTAGGAAAAACGTGAGTCCTTTAAAGGATCCTTTACAATTTTTTCACCTTAAAACATAGAACCCTTCAAAAATTTCAGAATTTTTTTCAATCTTTTTTCTGAATCCTCCAGAAATGTGAACAAAACATGTCACATAACAGCTGAAATCGCCAATGAATCTCTTATCTAGCTGTATATACAGTAGTGGCCAAAATTATGGAAACCTTTTAGGAAAAATGCTTTTTTGAAGTTTGATGGCTCATAACACCTAATATTTCTTTGTTATACCATAAAAGCTATATACCATTGTGATTTTTCCAGACCTGCCAACTTTTGAAAATGAGAAATAGTAGCACACCAAATTCAAATTTATCTGAAGGTTGGTTGGTTGGTAGCTGTTTTTTACACTGCAAATTTTAAGCGAGCAAATACTAATCAATTAAACGCATGTGTATATCCATAAGCACACAAAGTAGGAGACGCTTGTTTTTACTAATTTTTTTGTTGTGGGTGGGATTGATTGAACATAATTTTTCCCATTCAATTAATGCTCTGTCCACTCCTAATTTGTTTTCACGTTTTGCGGCAAGTTTTCTATATTAGTAAAAGGAATCCGGTTTCAATCTTTTAACCCAATGCAGTAAATTTTGAAGAAATTTGTTTCTAAATTTACTGCATTGGGTTAAAAGATTGAAACCGGATTCCTTTTACTTAAACAAATTTTTCATCAATCCTTTGAAGAATTTCGTGTTTTTTCAGCAATCCTTTGGCGATTTTTGTATTTTTTACATAATCCTTAACGAAATTCGCATTTTCACGTAATTCTTTGACAAAATTCGCATTTTTTCAGTGATTTTTTGACAAAATTCGCGTTTTTTCAGCAATCCTTTGCCGAAATTTGGGTTTTTTTCAACGATTCTTTGATGAAATTCACATGATTCTCTGAAGGATTTCGCGTTTTTTCTACGATCCCTTGACGAAATTCGCTTTTTTTTTTTTCGGCGATCCTTCGACGAAATTTGCTTCTTTTTTTTGGTGATATTTTGACGAAATTCGCGTTTTTTCAACGATCCTTTGACGAAATTAACTTTTTTTCGGCAATCCTTTGGCGAAATTTGTTTTTTCCCCGGCAATTCTTTGACGAAAATTACGTTTTTTCAGCGATTTTTTGACAAAATTCGCCTTTTTTCAGTGATCCTTTGACGAAATTTGCGTTTTTTCAGCGATCCCTTGATGAAATTAGTTTTTTTTCGGCGATCCTTCGACGAAATTTGCTTTTTTCGGCGATCCTTCGACGAAATTCGCTTTTTTGTGGCGATCTTTTGACGAAATTTGCATTTTTCAACGATCTTTAGACAAATTTGCATTTTTTCAACGATCCTTTGATGAAATTCGCGTTTTTTCAACAATCGGTTGACGAAATTCACGTTTTTTCGGCGATCCTTTGGTGATATTTGCTTTTTCCCGCCAATCTTTTGACGAAATTCGCATTTTTTCACACGATCCTGTGACGTAATTCGCGTATTTTCACGCGATCATGTGACGAAATTCGCGTTTTTTCGAGTGATACTGTGACGAAATTCGCATGTTTTTTTTCAGAAAATCGTAGTTTTAGACAGATTTTCATAGCATCGTAGTTTGTGGCTCAAAATCGTAGCAACTACGATTTTTTCATAGCAGTTGGCAGCTCTGTTTTTCATGTAATCAGATAATAATCGCCAGAAATACTTAACTATTGATAGAAATAAATTCTTTTTTAATAACATGCAATTGAAATTATTTAGTCTTTTCAAGTTTTTTTTTCTCTTATCTCCTTTTTCCTTAAATATAGATTTTAAGACTTGTCTAACTGTATATATTTTTTAATATAAATGCATACAAATGCGCTTTGCAAAGAAAATGTAAATTTTCTGATAAAAATTGTTTTCAACTAAATATTTCAAAGTATTAAAAAATCCACCTGTTTTATAAATTTCATTAAAGAAATATACATACATATATATATTACTTTCATATTAAGAATCTAAAACCAAAACATCTGGTTGGTTTAGGTTTAGACTGGAAAGCTATACAAAAACTAAATACACAAGAAATGAAAATTCTAATTGTACGAAAAACAAATTGTAATATTGTAAATTATTATCAATTTTTATGCAATAGATGATATAAAAATTATAATATTTATAATGTCACAACTACAGTAATTTGTTTATTTAAAATGATGTCATTTATATACAAAGCAAGGAGATTTAGATTTGCTTTCAAACTGCAGTGATATTGGTTGAAACTCATAACATTTATTTTGTTGTTATTTTTTTAATTATCTCTACTGGTAATTGAACAAATGCAACTGTAAAATCATTTCAACAGAGACATGATATATTACAAACAATGGTGTTAAATTAAGCAAGCTAAGCTACTGTGAAAATTCTGAGACTGAAAGGTTAACTTTTAAAAGCTGACTCTTTTTTTTTCTTTTTTGTGATATATTCATGTAAAGTGAAAAAAAATATTTTCTTTAGTATGCAGAAATTTAAAAAATGTTTATTATTTTATATTTCTTAAGAAAATGTAACTTATTTTTGAGAAACATTTGTAAGAAATCAATTTTTCCAGAAAAAAACTGGTTTTTTCTGCCACTTCAAAATTTCCGGAAATTTTACATCTCTACTCATATAATTTAAACCTCCACACACATTTTATCCATCTTAAAAATTAAAAACATGTATTTTCTTGGACTTCTCATATTTTGTTTCTATATTGTAGCCAATTAAGCACCAAACTCTAGCAAACTTCTGCTTTCTCATCAAAGTTCTCTTTTTTGCATTCCAAGAGTTTATTTAGAGAATAAAAAATATATTACTTTTTGTTGTCATATAGGATTTTTAATATGGTAATATTTTAAGTCATTTTTTCATATATGCTATTTTTTTTTTTTTTAATATCATAATGCCTACTTTTATGCTCAATTCTTTTTCCTAGAAAATTTTTCATTTAAATTTTATTGATTTTTAATAGTTGTTTACTTTTTTACAGGTAGGAAATATTTTGAGGCAACACAATTTTCACAGCAACCTTTTATTTGACTTAGGAGAAGAGAATCTATTCCTCACTAAGTTTTAAGCCCACCAAGAACGTACATCAAATATATAGAGATACCAAAAAATACTTTTTACTGAAAAGAAAGAAGTCTGCTTTATTTTAATGTGAAGAAAACTTTAAAAAAATATATATATAATTTTGTAAGCAATCCCTAAATGATCCTCGATTCCATTTTAAAATCTTCTTTAAAACCAAGTTTGAGTTTCAATCTATGCATGATAAAGGAGATATTAACATTTTTTTTTTTTTTAATCTCTCTATTTCTGTACTTAGCCAAAATATAGTGAAAGCGATTATGCTACATTGAAAATATTTTTTATGTGATGTAACAGTAAGAGTGGTTCTAGAGAGGTAGTCTGTAAGGAATAAAGATAGTTACTTTTTTCTGATGATGGGAATCATATCTCATGATTTATATATTTTTCTATATACAAACTGAAAACAAAAACAAAACAAAAAGAATATCCCCCCCCCCCCTGGAATTTCAAAAATTTGGTTGAGTAATTAATCCCTTCACCCCGCTCCTGTAAAACAGTCAATGTGTAAAAGTTCTCTTGGTTGAAATTTTATCTGCATAGAATAGTTAACAAAAAAATTTTTTTTGTGTGTGTGTGTTCTAGATGCACATTGTTTGGCAATAATCATTCTAACATTGAAGACGATGATTGTAAAGGATAGCCATTGACTTCAATAATGAAGAGTAATATCATGATAATTAAAACCACATTTTAAGCACCAAAAATTAATCAAGTTTACAAAAAAAAAAAAAAAAAAAAAATGTAAATAGGCATATAACATGCCTATTTACATTTTTTTTTTTTTTCAGATGAGATTGATTTGAATTGCACATTTCACATGGAACTGGAATACTACACAAAGTTGCAGTTTTAATGCTACAACAATGTTGGATTATCAAATAAACAGAGAGAAAGCAACTGCCTATGAGCTAGTGCTCCCTATTAAACGTTTATACGAGTATACGTATTATACGGGGTGCAGAATTTGGATACGTATGATACGACCAAGGAAGTTATACATATTATAGGAAACAGCATATACGGTACATCGTACATACGGATCTTACACCAACGGTTAAATGTATAAACGGTTTTCGTTCATTACCTAAAAAATCATGCCTTTCTCCTGCTGGTCTGATGATCAGAGACTTTGAAAAACAGTCGTTGTGTCCTGTGCAGTCGGTACTTGCAAAAAAAGAAAAAAAAATATCTTTTCCTCAGTTTAGATTTTGTTCCCCCCTCCCCTCAAATCTAAACTATTAATTATGAAATGATTTACTATGAAATGATTTACCTTTCGCATATCTGTAACACACGCACATAGCTTATTTTGATTTATAGCGTGGACATTTTGCCCGAAACATTAGTAGGGGAGACTGGGGTACAATGGACCACCCCCTATTATTCATATTATTTCTGTTTTTGAATGCTTCATATTTTGGCATATAGATGATAGCACTACAGTGGTGAATCAAAGTGTAAAATTATGTGTCCAACTGACAAATTAGCCATTTTATTCTAGAAAGATGGTTTGTGGCAGGTAGAAGTAAATATTTTCAGCGAAACACGTCTTCTTTTCTGCATTAAAGAATTATGATTTGAAAGACATTGCTGAGCACAATTAAAAGCTAAGATAATCTATTCTTATATTAAATGTAGCTAAAATAATTGAATATAAAATTTGTTATTTTTTTTTACTTTTTTCTGTCAAACTTCCATATGGGGAACAATGGACCACCCAAAACTGGGGTACAATGGTCCATGGTCCATTGTATCCCAGTTCTGTATCCGGGCATTATATATGAAATTAAGATTAATAAATTGTTTTATTTTTAGTGAGTAATTTAACCATGATTCATGTAGTTTACATTTTTTAAGTATTTTACTTATTCATTTATTTATTTATGGTTTCTTTATTTTTTATAAACATTCAGTTAATTTTAAATTTCTATATTTTTACAAACCTGCAATTATATTAAACAAGTACATTAAAAAATTAATATACCTATTAGTCTGTATCTATTTATATTAGTATAGATAAATTATAGGTGTTAAATAAAATAAAACAGTGTCTTTTTTTTTTTTTTTTTTTTTTTGGATGGTTTGGTAACAGGATTATGATTTGTCAGATTCATGCAGTGAAAACCTAATCAAAATGTGTTCATTTTACCTGATCTTGTTGATGAATCTCTTGTAAATGTTCAAGATATTGCAATGAGTTTGCCAAACTCTACATATTTACAAGAAAACAGCATACCTTCAGCGACACAAAAATGTTTTAGTATTTGCTAACTTTAATATTTATTAATCTTATATGTTTGAACTGAAGCCACCAATAAACAAGTATAATACATTCTATGTTTGTGTCATTAAAGAATGTACTACATAAATGTTTTTTTTTTTCTTAATTTACTTGTGGTCCATTGAGCCCCATGCTGCGGACCATTGTACCCAGACTTTGGGGTACAATGGTCCACTTTGTTACTTGCTATTTTAAAAAATATAGTAAAAAAAGTAAACATAATTATTGATTTTGAGTGAGTGCAACTTAAACCCTAATATATACATAATATGCACACATTTTTTCAAACACAAAAAACCAGTATTTTGAGAGTAAACAGAAATTTACAAAAGTGGTCCATTGTACCCCGGTCTCCCCTATTGCAGAACACAAACTTACATTGACTTCATATTTTATACTGACATTGATCAATCAAAACTCCTTGGAAGTTTCATAATATCTTATTTTTATTTTAAAGCACCCCACGAAGGGCACTCCCCCCCCCCTCCCCCCCACACCGGCCTATATCCCTAGTACAGATAATCGGCCATAACAAATAACTAACTAAACATTCTTTTATTTTATTTAAGAATACTTTTCCTTCTATATTAAAAAAAAGTAATCTGGAACTGAGCCAAAAACGAAATGGACCAATCAAATTCTGTGTAGATATTCCGGGTTATTCTCATCGCTTTTTTACTAAGGACTTTTTTGAGGAGCTATTACTTTTTTTCTAGCCGTCCTACGGATTCGAAAATCATACCACCAGACACGAAATATAACAAGCTTTCAGAAATTAAAAAAATTATCACGGTCGGACAATAGAAACTCAAAAAATCCTTAAAAATCGAGTAAAAAATCTTTTATTGAAAAAGTCATTTTTTTATATTGTTGTCAATTTCTAAATAAGCGCAAAGGATTATGTTTTATCTTAAATAAAAAATGTATTTGTGCGAGATTATTAAAAACAATAATGAAAGTTTAAAATAATAATTAAATGATCACGTGTTGAAAGCAGGAAATAAAGAAAATTACGTCATAAAAATTGTGTTTACACATGTATATTAAAAATAAAAAAGATGAATTAAATGAAAAAACATTATAACCAGTTAAATGAAAAAGCATTATAACCTGATTACAGAAGAAAGTCGCTGTTCGTGATATCATCATCATCATCTTTTTAAAACAGGATACATTACCAGGTTTTAAGAAGCTGTGAAATCAGAACGGGGGTTGGTGAACGTAGCGAGCAGGGGGCAGAGCCCCCTAGTTTCTATTTTTAAAATATTTTGAAAATTCGTTTTACAGCAAAAAAGAAAAGAGAAGGCAAGTCATTTTAAGCTTGTGTGATTGCGTTCTGAAACCTGCACTGACTATTATTTGTCAGGCTATAAGTAATCGACATTTTTAGGTACTAACACAAAAAAAGAAATTTGTCAAGATTAACAACAATTCTTAAAAAGCAATATCTTGTATTGCACATACACTTTGTATAAAACATACCACGAGTGTCATGGTTAAAAAAATGAAATTGCGTTATACATTAACACAGAGTAGAAAACATTAGCACTGTTTAAAGAACAACATTTAACTTTCCGGGCACAATTTGAGTATACGCACACAAAAATAATTTTTTTTTTTTTTTTTAAATTACGAAAGAATATACTTAATAAGGATTAACAATAAATCTGAAACGTGTATATTCTCCTTATTTGAACAAAAAGTATTTTTACGTTCGTTATATATTTACAATAATCGTTTATAGGGGAAAATAACAAGATTCTATGTATGAAACATATTATACAGATTGCTAAAGTAACGCCACCGATTGCCAACTTGTTCTCCGTTCAGTGACGTAACACTGATGAGATCTATTGGCATTAAAAGTAAATACGATGCTTGAAATATACGTATACTTGAATTATACGTTTAACCGATATATGCTTATACGTATCCGGATACGTTTAAACATATATTTTAAGGTATACGTATTTCTTAAATACGTATTATACGTATATCGGTTAAACGTATAACTGAAATACGTATCGCATCGGGAGCGCTACCATGAACCCCATAGCCTGAGAAATTTAAAAAGCATAATTCCTGCACAGGTTCTGTTTTAAAAGAAAAATATTCTAATCCTGAAGTATTGTTATAAAGCTAAGAAATCAAAATATAATGTTTATCATACCTAAATGTCTTGAAGTCCAAGAATAAAAACTGAAATGTTCTCTGTCTTTATAATGACTCGCAATTAAATTGATATACCTTTTTTTTTTTTTTTGTTCTAATATAAATTGCTTGAGAACTTGATAAGTAAAAATTAAATTAAAATCATTACAGATTAAAATCTATTTTTGAAAATGTGGAATGGAAAAAGGGTGTGTAGACGGCTTAATCTGGCACTGATGCCATATTTTTCAATGATTCAAAGCGGACTTACCATTGCGTTAAAAACAAGCATTTTACCAATGTTCCCACCAAGTTTTGCTATAAAATGTTTCACAAAAATACAAAGTTATTGTCAATTGAAAATATTTTTTTTCATTTATGTATTATTATAAACTTATACTAACTTTCAGCAGATTTTTTAAGCTTGAATAGCGAGTACAGCACAGATACTGTCCAAACAAACCAATGGTATTGTTTTAGCCATTTCTTTAATAACATTTCTGTAGATAACTTTTGAAATCAAGTCCAAAGATAATTACCTAAAAAAGAAATTAAATTATTATTACAAGCAACAAAATATAAGTTATTTAATAGTATATATATAAAAAAAAATTAATGTGATTTAAAACTATAATAAAATCTGAGAAAATGGAATAGCTAGAAACCAGAAAAACATCCATTTTAGACAAGTTTCCATCTTAGCAGGATAATTATATGGTAATCTCTTTGACAAAAGTGTGAAATTTTTCCATTACAGACAGGTTCTGTTTTCACAGGTTTTACAGTATTAATAAACAATGCAAGCGCTAGTATTCATTCTAAAACGAACTAGTAGTATGCTGTGACCATCACAAAGCTTTTTTCTATTTCATTCTAATAAATTAATTTATAATAGTTTCAATGATTTTGAATGTAAAGCATAGTGCATTTCAACGAATTTAACATGGATTTACAATGTACCATTTATTTCAAGCCTGACTATGCAAAGGATTTTTATTGTAAACCATCCCAAACATTATGACTCGCTATTTATTGAACGCGAATCTTTTTTTTATTATTTAATCATACGAAAAATTTGCTATTTTTTTAATTGAAAATATTTTTTATTTAATTATGAATTACATTTTTCACTGATGTCAAGTTGGATTTTACTATTTAGCAGTCACCTGATGTTCAGGAAACTGCAATAAAATTGTTTCAGGGCTATGGAATTATACATAAAGTTTTTTTTTTTCAAGATGCTATTTATGAACATTTCACATTAAATCACAAATACAATTTTGTTAACCTCAACACTGGATGTCATACCCAATCTGTTGTGAGATTATAGGGCATCACAAAATGGCATGATAAAAGACGGCACTACACTCTTCATCATTATTCACAATCCTATTTCATAGAGTTCATGTGACATTTTTAATTCAAAAAATGAAATGTTTGCTGCAATTCTAAGAGACATTTACAATTTCATGCCTGCAGTTTAAATTGAATTTTATTTTATTGTATAATACTTATTTTTTTTAAAGTATATATTTGTATTGATATAATAAAATGGTTTGTGAAAGTATTTATTGTCTATTATGTCATTTACGAACAAAACATGATATATTCCATTGGGGATATGCACAGATATTATGGAGCAAAGAACAGATATATATATATATATATATATATATATGCCCTTTATATTATAATAATATATTTAATATGAGATGGGCCCCTCTTGGGGCCATATTCAGCTTAAGACCTAGTATAACAGTATCCCTTGTCCACTCCCTTCAGTGTAAGTCCCTGTATTTTATCAATGCAGTGCTCACATCACAGTGGTGTGCTATAGTGTACCATTGACCCCAGTTTTAATGAGAGGGACATAATAATTTCCTCATCTCAGGTCTCAAGGCCATGAATTTTTCTGTGACAGAGGTAATAGTACATGTCACTAGCAATGAAGATGTCAATCATGGTGCAACAGATTTTTATAATTTTAGAGTGTAAATTTAAATATTAGATTATATATGTAACTTTGTTTTGAAAGAAAAATGCCAAATTTCATCAAAATGAGCTATTTATTCTTCCAAGGATACTTTTCAGATAGAAAACTGTTAGAAAAATACTTCTGCTTATTTATTTTAAAGCATCATCAAAATAAAATTCATATTAAAAAAAAATACTTATCTTGTACCATGCAGTTCCTATTCTTAGTAAAAAGAAGAAAAAAATTGTCATTGAATTATTTTAACATTTGAATAGGATAGTTCATTATTACTTTATTTAGATCTTAAATTTTACCACAGTAGGATCAAAACTAGTGATGGGCAATAACAATATGTTTTATGGGCAACTCGATTTTATCGATAGTATAAATTATTTTATCTATGTCTCTAGTTAATAAATTTTTATTTTTATCTGATATCAGATCCGATTTTATTAAGAATTGCCATAAAAAAAATTAAGACTAGTTTTGCTGTAAGTTTACTAGTTTCACACCACCTCTTGAAATGTTGGAGATCTTGTTTAAGGTCGTCCCAATAAGAGCTGAGGGTAGCCAAAACATTCAAGGGAAGCTTCATCTACCAATAACACTTCGAAAATGGGAGCTAAAGGCAATATAGAAGCCAATAAAAGAAATTGTAGTGCTCCCTAGTGGAAGAAAATAATATCTATGATATCGCTTAACTCTGAACTATTCAGTTAAGCCTTATTCTGGGGTCCTTTGGGCCCTAGGCCATTTGGTTTCTGCACTATGGGGATTTGACTTTAGCTTTTCCATTTTAGGCAGTTTTTTGGCCTTTTCAACGCCTTCTAGTGGCCCCTGAAATATGTTTTTAGATTTTTTACCCAAATAGGCTTCTGACACATGTCCACTATTTCTCTTTAATCTATCAGATATTTAATTAAAGGTAGCAAGAGGAATTTTTTTATATGCTCCATTAGGGATGCACCGAATATTCGGTATCTATTCGTATTCGGCCATATTACCAAATATTCGGTTAGGCCGAATATCAAACTATTCGGTCTGCCGAATATAAACCAAACCGAATACTTAAAAAAACTTTTTAAAAATATTTTTTAAAACACACAATTTCTACTTTTAACTGTCAATTAATAAAGATATTCAAAATAATTAGAAATAGAATCATATTTCAATGAAAGAGAATGGTTTTACATCGTTTATTCGCTGTTTGAAAAGTGTCACTTAAGAAAATGAACCATTAATGATGACCTTCATAGGAATTAATGATGTACAAATAAATGCAAGTTCTTGAATATTGTCTAGTAAATAATCTGTTTCTTGCTTTTTCGCAAACATCATGTTTCTAAACAAAATGAAAAAAAAACTTTCACAGATGATAATAGACATCAAGATAGACAATTTTTGTCCAGGAAACCAGGATCACAACACACTTATTCAATCAAAAATAAAGTGAATCTCACTGCAGGTCAAATTAGAATTTCCGTTTGTTACTTTAATAATATTGAAGATATTGTAACTATTTTTCAACATGGTTATTTTGTTTTCTGTGAATCACAAGTACTGGAAAATGCCACCATTCATATCTAGAAATTGCGAATTCTAAGTGAGGCGTCAAATAATGCCTGCAATTTTTTTCCTAGGTGTCAAACTGCATTTCATGGTTGCTATTTTATGTTATATCACATTTTCTCATTTCTTTTCGAACCCATGTTAACAATAATATTGTGATTATCTTTATGTGTTAAGAACGAGCATATTAAACATTTTATCTTTGTGTTAATCACTAAAACAAAATAAAAATTGGCTTTTTATAAAATTTCAAAACAGCGTATTTGGGATTCTAGAAAAATGTTTAAATTCTTTTTATAAAGCTAATGTGCATACAAAACAGACATTAACAAGCAATTATATCCATAGAAAGAAAATTTGAACTGTTAGATACAACCAGGTATAGGCTTAATTAAAAAAAAAAAAAAAAAAATCTTATGACTGAAAGTACATCAGAAAATGAAAAAAAAAAAAAAAAAAAAAGAAGCAAATAAATGAACTTTTGGATACCAATTAATGTATAATTTGTATGGCATTGAAAAATATTGATTTCTATATAAATACTTTTTTTTTTTTTTTTTTTGAGGGAAAACACTGAAATTTTAAAACATTCTTTATACAGTATCTTATTTTAGGAGCAAATAAGGAAAGAGAAATATTAAATAATAAAAAAAAATCATATAATAAACAACACGAAAATAGAATTTTATCATCCATTATTTACTTTAGATAATCTTATAACAATTATTTTGAAAATTAAAATCATGATATTTAGTTTTTAAAATCAGGTCTCTTAACTCGACCATGTGTTACATCGGAGTACCATAAATTAATGGCCTTTTCAGCATTGAAATCTTTCAATTGGGGTCCATATAATTTTATTATAAGTGTATCATTGACCAAGTCCAATGCTAAACGGATTTCTGATATTTGTCTAATAAGATTAAGTTAGCTGAAACCCCCTTTCACATTCTGCTATGCTCAAAGGAAGTACCATGATAAATTCCAAAATTTTGCTGATATTGCAAAAACTAGAATTAGATTTTGATTCAACGATTAGTTGCTGCCAAGCATCTTTGCATGGGATATTTCATTTATTGAAAATTTTTACTTTTTGATAGTATATCATTCCTGGCCAAATGTTCTGTCATAATAATAATGAACAATAGCTACTGCTTGATGATCAGATAAAGGATATTTTATAAAGTAAACTTCCTCTAATCTTCATTTACTGTTTTCAATCGTTTATTAAATGGTAAAGAAAAAAGCGAAGATATATCTCGTTTTGCCATTTTGAGTTGCTCGTGCTCCAAGCTATCTAAATGTGCACTGCATTGAATTGAAACTTCAATTTTTAACTACGAACAAGAATTTTAGGGATGTGGTTCTAAGGCAAAAGATCTATACCATCTTTGTCTAATGTCAGTTTTATTAGTCATAGGTTAAAGGGTGAAATCAGTTTAGAGGGGTGGTTGATAGGTGCAATTGTATCTTAAGAGCCTACACTAGTCACGCGAAGAAACGCTCACGCTAATGTTAAGTCTATGGGAAGGTTATCCCGCAATTTCTCGCTCGCATTTTAATATTTTTAAATGATTTTTTTGCGTAGGATAGCTGAGGTCAATCTTCAATGTTGTTAGTTTTTACTTTTTTGATTTTGGTTAAACTTTTTTTATAAGCGGACATTTTAAATTTTGAAACCGGTTCTGAAAATGAAAGTACCCTTATATAAGAAAACTGGAGCCAAACTCAAAAAAGTAAAAACTAACAACGATAGATATCGACGTCAGCTATCCTATGCAAAAAAAATCATTTAAAAATATTAAAATGCGAGCGAGAAATCGCGGGATAACCTTCCCATAGACTTAACATTAGCGTGAGCGTTTCTTCGCGTGACTAGTGTAGGCTCTTAAACATGTGCGACTCTCAAAGGTCACAGGTCAGTTTTACCGTCATTGGTTAAAGTGAAGTGCTTAGTGGCATAGATAGGACACTAAGCTATTATCCTTCTGTGTGTGCAAGTGTGTCTAAAACACGTGCTAATGTCCGATCTTTTATCGAAAACAGGTGTTTCCAGTGCCGGCAGTGGATGGAAACTTATGCTAAAGTAGGAATAAGAGCATCTGTAAAACGAACAACAACAACAACAAAAAAAACCCTAGGCGTCAAATTTGAAGACCAGGTATAATTTTTTGGTCGTCAAATGCAATAATTTAGTTGCATTTGGCGACTAACGACAGCTAATTTCTAACCCTGTTCATATCTAAACAACACTGAGCTAGATATTCTTTTATTCAGAGTGCAGCTGACAGTACTACTTATAACTGAGTAATTGGCCAAAATTCAGCCACCACTTTCAATAATATCATCATTATATTTGCTACAAGCAAAATTAATACAATGCAAATCTCTCTAAAATATCTTCATTGTTGTTTAAGATATGGGCGAAAATTCAGTTTCAGCTTGCAGTTGAATGTAGTATTTTTGATGGAACAAGTGGATTGTGGATAATGTTTCTTGCTCAAAAAATGTTTGCCTTGACTACATTATCTACGTAGAAAGTTTGTTCCAAGATGTATGAACACCTTGTATGTTTACAACCTCTAAATATATTCGCTCATTCCAGACACTTGCTCTTTGGTTCATTTAAAAACTTTCTTGCCAAATTAAAAGGAGCAGGAAAGTTATTCTTCCTGATTTGCCACCATTTTAATAAATTGTATTGTTTTACTTTAGTCCCTTCCTGACAAATAAACACCATATCACTGTAAAATGTTTCGTCTAATTCATTCAAAATTTTTCGTTGATTTTAAAGTATTTGTTTCAGAATATAAGAACATTTTATAAATTTATTTTAATTGACAGAAGAAGCTACGAAGTTTAAAGCTTTATTTAAAAAGTTTTAAGACTATCTTTTTAAGTTATAACTCAAAGCACAATTTTTTTTTTTTTTTGGTGTGTAATGGTTTTTTGTAAAAAGGTCTAGTTCGTAAAAAAGTAGTATCTGTGTTAAATATTATGTAAAATTGTTTTATAATTTAACTTGTAATACTTTTAAACTCTGAAATATAAGAATATTCGGCCAGCCGAATATTTGGTATATTTGGTTTACCTGTAGGCCGAATATTCGGTATTCGGCCAAAATCACTATTCGGTGCATAACTATATCTCCATTCTCTCCCCCCATATGCCCCATCTTTTCTTTTATCATTGCTAGGCTTCTTTTATGTTTCTTTAACTTCTAAATAACTTTAGTGAAGATCTGATCATTTTAAATGTTTCTTGAGCATATTGCCGAGTATTTTCATAAACCATGGATAAGAACACAGAGCAAACAAACAAAAAGAAAAAAAAAAGAAAGAAAAGAAAGGAGAAAAAAAGAAACAAAGAAAAGAAACAAAAAATTAAAAAATTGATGCTGCAATACTTTGAATGATTGCATCAGCTTTCTGGTTAACCCAAATATCTACCTGCCTTCTAATAGTATAAACAGAAAGCAACTAAGCCAAAAGGGAAGATAAACAAGCCCAGTTTACTTTTACAAATATATTGATGATTCATTTTATACATCAGAATATATTGAATTAATCCATTTTAAACAGTAATGATTTTACTGTATAATTAAGCAAATTAATTTGTTCAAAACCACTTAATTTTTTAAATATATTTAATTTAGTTTTTAATTCAATAGGAATTATTCTTAGTTAAAAACCCTAATTTTGTAATTAATTAGCATAAACACTTAATATAATATGTGTTCTAAAGACCCATATAATCACATTTGATATTTAATTAGATCACACCTAAATATTATATCTATATTTTCCTTGAAAATTTCATTTTGTCATTTTCATTTGAAAAGCCAAGTAATGAAAAAAAAAAAAAAAAATCATACAGAGCATGTTTAATTATTGTTTTGTGAATGCAAGGTTTAATTCCTCTTTCATCAAAAAATTATAAAAAAGTAATACAATTTTAAATAACATATATAAATGTTTTTTAGCTTAGTTACATTATATAAAATAACTTTCTTAAAAATTAACAGAAATGTGATATTAAATTATATTCATGATGTTGCCATTTTATTGATGACATTGGATGATTATTATTATTATTTTTTTTTTTTTCAGAGGAAATTAAAAAACCACCAATTTTATTCCAGAATAAGATAGAACATATATTTAGGCTCATTTAAAAAAAAAAAAAAAATGCATCAAGATTATACCTGTCCCTTTTCCTGATAGGGCATTTTTAGAAAAATCATGTTTTTTCTAATAAAAATAAAAAATGATTTATTATTTTTTAGGGGACCAAAAATATTTACAGCCCTCTATTTTCTGTGTTTATTATATTTTTGTTGGTAAGTAAATAAATTTTGAAAGCAATTGAAAGGTTTGGGAACCACATAGAATTTATTTTATAACCAAGTGCAGCTTGTTTAGCGCTTCTCCTCGGATATATCAAAAAGGTGAATTTGAAGAGATTTTGAATGGTTGTAAATAAAAAAGGTATTGAAGCCACAGATAAAAAAAATTAGGGGATTATTTGATACCATATGTTTATTGAATATACCAAGTTTCATCAAAATCGGTTACCATGGGTGTACTGGTACTGGTGTGGTTGAATTGACATGGAATGACCCATGTCTGGTATTTGATTTATTTCTTAATTTTCCAGAATATCCTTATTTGGGTGATTCTCTGCAAGTAGGCCATAATGATGAAACTGAATAATATTTTAATATTTTCAACAGAAAAGTTAATATATATATTTTTAACATGTAGTTTAGACTTGGTTTTATTATATTAGCTTTTAAAATTCAAGCATTAATTAAAATAATATACAAAAAATATTATTTCTTACTGAAATACTTATACTTTTGTTTTCTGACTTTTGCCTTTTAAAATAAACACACGAAGTATCATTTCTATGTATTAAATTATTTTTTTGGTCTTCACATGCAATTTTTATTTGGCAAAAAAATTTTCAACTCATATTTCAAATCATTCCCTCCCTTATTAGTAATTCGGGATGTTTCAGCTAGTTGGCACTACTGTAGATAGAAACAGTGCACATGTACTGAGCACATGTTCTTACCTGCCTGTAAAACAATTTTCAGCCATCTTGGAGAAATACTTCTGTATATAAGGAAGAATTGAATAAACAGATTGGGTAAGTGTTAAGATGATATTATTCCCTCACTTAAATTTATAAAGTTAATTTATTTCTTAAAAATGTATTAATGGGTAGTTTAATTTTCCCTAAAGGAATAATTTGAGAATATGTATTGCTTTTTTCATTTTATTTATGAGTAAAAATTTTAGAAGCTAATAATGTTAATTTTATCAGTCCCTCACTGGTCATTCCCTCACATGAGGGAATGATTCCATTATTTTTAAAAACTAATAGAAAAGATATTTTTGTTATTTTTTAAAGCAATGAGTGATTGATTTATAGTAGAATAATTAAACTAAGTTCTCAAATGAATAAAAGTATATTTGGGCCAAATGTTAAAATAAAAAAAACTTTGGAATAAAGGATTATTAGTAACAACTACAAATTTCAATGGATGGAGATTTTGTTTAATTTCACAATTTAATGCTTAAATTATATAAATTTTAAGTAAGAAACATACTAATTATAATAAATAAAAAATAAGATTTATAAGTTTGGTCAATTTCATATTGTTTTTTTATTTTCTTACAGTTATCATGGCTAAAAAGAAAGTTGATGTAAAGTTGAAAAAAAGAAAAGAAATATGACATACTTAATATATTCAGTGAATTCCTAATGTAGGGGAGACCGGTACACACTGGACCTATGGGCACAGTAGACCACCCCCTAATATTTTATTTATTTAAAAAAATTTTAAGCTTCTCTTCTATCCTAATAGACAACAGCACTGCAATGATTTATTTATAGCCTTCAGAAAATATATTTAGCTCAGATTGAACTATTTTATCCTGATTGGTTGTTTTGAGCTTCTAAAAGTAAAATTTTTCATCATCATATTTTTATTTTTTTAGTAATTAAAGGTTGTAGATAAATAAAATAAAACAGCTTTTTTGCAAAGCTAAGATACTTGTTTTTATTTTACTTTAAAGTTAATATGTTTAAAAGAAAGCTATAAACAATATTAATATGATTATTTATTGAACTTTAATATGGGGTACAGTGAACCACCCACTCCTGGGGCACAGTGGTCCACAATCCACTCTGCTCCTGTAATGCAGAATGTTCAAAATATTTAATAATTGCTTATTTTCTATAAAGAAAGATTGTTAGGTAGCTTTCAATACAAAAAAGTATAAAGCTACCTATTGCAGCCGTTCGGAGGAAAGCAGTTCCAGAAAATTTCGATATATTTTCACCGATCATGACCCCCAGACCCCAAAACCACCCTCCGTTCAAATGTTGATTTATATATATATATATATATATCCATATATATATCTGACCTATGTCAAACGATAATGCTCGTGTTTATAAATCAATTTGGATGAAATTAATTGTGTGTATTAAGCTCACCAATGTCTCGACCGAGTTTGTTGGCCAGCTTGGTCCGCCATCTTGTTTCAAGATGGCAGCCACTTAAAGATTTAAAACTAAAATAAATATACAAAAAAGTTAAAAATTCAAATTTATTTTTTAATTAATTGTTAGGCCTTGATACGAGGATTCCAGAGCATTTTTTGGTTTATCTCTATCTTAAAAAATAGCTGAGATAGAGCAGTTTGAAATTCTAGGGTGGCTGATATTTTGAAACAAAACAGCACATTAACGCGATTACTCGAAAATTATTTTCTTTCATTGTTGTAATAATTTTCCCAATCATATGCATAAAACTATATATTCATATCTGTTAGTGCCAAATTCTCGCCAAAATTGGTGATATTTGGCGAAATATAGCCAAATTTGGCGACCAAAATAAGTCTCCATAAATGAAGCCAATTTGGCTATTGCTCAATAATTTGGCGAATTTCTTATTCAAATTCAGTATTAACGAATCTTTTGTAAACATTTCTTTGCATTTTAACTTGCTGTTTTCGTGTAACATTAGCTAAAATTTTAAAATGAAGATATAGGAAAGCTACCTTTTCCTCCCGGTATAGGCCGGAAGGACTTTTTAAAAGTAGATTTAGCTGTAAAATAAAGTAAACAAATAAAAATAACAATTTATTTAACATAGTAAGAAGTATTTTGTTTTGTATTTACTGCCTTTGATAAATATAACTGTAGTCTAATTGTTGATGATTCTATTCAAGTAAGATTCATGAGACGCAAATTGAATGGAAATCAGTTTATTTCTCCCGAAACTGTAGATGAATCTGCTGTTGATGTCAATGATTTCATAATGTTGCTCTCAGACCCAAAATTATTTCTTGAAAATCCCAGGTTCAATCTTACTCATAAGTATTTTGGAATTTCATTTGCAAATTTTAATGTGTGCTGATTTTTTTGTACTTAAGTAATAACTTCAACTAAATTGCAATTGTTCCTTTATTAATCTGTTATTATTTTCAAAATATAATTAATTTTTTGTTTTTGTTTCAAAATTTATATTACTATGTTATTTTGCGGGTGAAAGGACAACAAAAAAGAATTAGATTAATGAAAAATAGATTATATAGATTTATATTGTATTTTAGATAATACCTAATAGTGGTCCACTGTACCCCGGTGGGTGGACCAGTGTATATAATTTTTTTGAAAAATGTATTGAAAACTATGTTGTGAGAAAATTGCGATGGATGTAAGAAGGTTTAAGGAATATTCAAAAATATTTTCATACAGATCGGTCAGTCTGTTAAAGAGAAAAAGGTTAACTGAAAAAGTGGTCCACTGTGTACTGGTCTCCCCTATATATGACACATATTTATGATATGTATATATATATATGTGGTAAATATGACATATATGGCGTATGGAATATAAATATATGATGTATTTACAATGAAATATAAGTTTGGCGACGACTAATACATAAAAGAATTAAAAATAAAGTTACAATATAAATAAATAAAAAAAAAATTAGGAACAGATGTGGGCTATGATGTCATACACTCATGCATAGTTTTTTTTTTTTTTTTAATCGGTTATAAAAAGGGAAAAAGTCGTCAAATTTAGGGGATTTTTTCCTTTAATGGCAACCTAGCAATTGTATTAAGTTATTGGTCTGGCGCGGGCTTGAAAATCGCGCCAACCAACGGTGCGTGAGTGTAAAACATCTGTTCCCAGATGTGTTACACTCTCGTGCCGATGTTTGGCGACACTTTGATTGGCGCGCTTTCCAAGCCCGCGTCAAACCAATAACTTAATACAAGAATAATAACCAGGTTATTATTAAAGGGAAAAAAATTTCCTAAGTTCGGCGACTTTTTTCCTTTTTATAACAGATTTTTTGAAAAAAAACCGAGCGTGAGTGTAAGACATAATAGCCAAAATGTATAAAGCAGATTGGACGTGAATACATAGCTTAACAATCTAACCGTCACCCACTCACTTCAAATCAATTCGTCACTCCAAGAGTATTGTTTTGTGCTGTTAAAAATACATTTGGGATACATCCAATCTTTTTTTTCTACTTTTAACACTAGTTATGTTGACTTAAGTCATTTAATTCCTATTCTATTTATTATTAACATTTTGTTAATTTTATTTATCCTATGGTTGAAAATCACACGTTCACCAAGTTATCAAATAAATGTTACAAACAGTGGAATGCAGATTTATTTAATTTTTCTTTTAAAAAATATACTGAGTACGATTTACTGTCTGAAGTAAACAAATAATCCCATTTTGATTTTGAATGCTCCCCGCTAAAATCTCACAAACGATAGTGGAAAAATCAAAACAAACAAAACTCTCCCTCGTGTTGCCATTTATCAAAACAGAAAAGTGAGCCGAGGCAAAAGAAAAAAATAGACGCTTTCAGTGTGACGTCAGTCATGACGTTTTGCTTGGATACTGACTACAAACAAACGGTTGCTATGTGTCATTTCTTACTGAATATAAATCGTAGAAAATATTACCACTGCATATAATGTATTAAAACGCTTTGCCGTGAGATATAATCATAAGATTTAGGTATAATATACAAACATAATAGAAAATACAACATAGCAACTATTTGTTTGGAGTCAGTTTCCAAGCAAAACGTCATCATTGACGTCACGAACATCATGGAGTTTAAAAATTTCAGAAAAACAGTTCAGATTGGCGCCAAGAGGTTCACGCAAAGACATTTAAGATACATCTTAAGTGTCTTTGGGTTCACGTGGTGGAGCGTAGAAATCATGAACTAGGGTGACACTATTCCAAAGTGTTTGCCTTGCAAAAACGAATCCCCAAGCTTCTTGGCGAGTCAACTTGTCTCATTTGTCCAAGCGAGGATCTTCAAATTATGAATGTATGTTTGCCATAGTTTGGACAAAACCTTCTTCCTGAGCACAGTCTGCTACGCATGTTGCCACTAGGCACGCTAGGTTGATTAGCACTTAAATTTGATTACTAGAGACAATTTTGAACAATAACTTGGCTACAGCGCCTAGAATACATAGTGTGGAAACCGGCTATCCTTGTAATACTTTAAAAAATGCTAAAAAGTTGTAGCCTATAAATGTGCAACGGTGCTCCTACGCTAAATAGGGATAGTTTACTGTTCTTGTATCGAGTATTGCAACCAGAGACAAAACAATGCGTATCACGTTTTTAAGCCATGCTTTCATAATTTTAAAGAAGCTTATAAAAATCACTAAGTCAGAGGAGAAAAGAATATAATTTAAGAAGTATTTAAAATACTTTACCACCAGCCAAAACATTTAATACAATGTTTACGTTGAGAAGAGCTAGTAGATGGCGCTGCGGTCCCATCGTTATCTTTTCAGCAACGTTGTACATTTATTGGATTCAATTTTTTAGTACTATTTTGTAGCAGATTTCCACACTATGTATTCTAGCCTTCTAGGCGCTGTAACTTGGCCAAGCTGGCTTGCCTCTATATGAGAGTGACGGCAAATGGGATAAAACTATCCTGCGCCGTCAGGAGCCCACGGGGGTCGCCGACGCGCGTAAACGACCATCGCACCCAAGCCTCTGAAGGGCTTTTAACGCACCAGGGCTTTGTCTCGCCCGGCGCTGCGATCGGCCTGAGGCCGCTCCCCAGGTCATTTTACCAAGGTATGGTGACGTAGTCGTCGCGGCAGTAACCCCACATCTCGGAGGAAACTTCCGCAGAGACGGAACCGCCGTGGAACCCCCGACGACTTCGTTCGCGAGACCCCATAGGGGGAGACGGTCGCTAGGTCATATGTCGAGCTACCACGACGGCTCTTGCTTTACCACGGCTCGAGGGGTGTGGGCAACCTACAGAGGTTGTCACGTTCCCTTTTGCCGTGGATGACGGCAAATGGGATATAAAATTTGATTGATTTAAAGCATTTTGGACAAAAACGAACCGCCAAGTATCTTGTCGAGCTCGAGCCTGCCATTACCGGCAAGCTAATTTTTATTAACTTGTTTCACACATCTAATCGATCGTTTCTTGGCAAGTATCGCTTTAGGTTTGGAATGGAGGTTTGCCATATTTTGGACAAAAACATCTGTCTGAACATTCGCCTCGTGAGCATATCGTCACTCTGAGATAAATGCACTCTAATGTCCTAAAATAATAGGGACGCTTAAAATTTGCTGTACATTTTTGTTCTTGTATAAAAAAAATTTTTAGCTGATCCAGTGTGTTTGATTCGCATGCTTAAACATTACACGGTCATTCAGCTGGAATAGTAAAAATAGCCAGCGTTTATACACATAATTTTATCATTAGCCTAAAATGACCAGGCATGATTATTTCTAGAGAACAGTGCTCAGTTTGAAGGCACTTACTCAGATTGTTAAAACTGAGTTTAGGAGCATAAGCTGGCAAAATAATAAACTCATCCTAACAAGCTATTCTACTTTACATAATGCCTTAAGAAAGAACACTGTCCTCTAAAAGAGTGGAGGTCTTCTGGTAATGTTGCCAGATGTCTAAATGCTCAGGCTCTCTAAGATCCGTTCATCGGAAACCTTGATGTCTCGATTTTTCATGCATAAATTCTTTTAATCAGGCTATTCGTTAGTGTGTATCGAGTCGAACGTAATGCAGTAAAATTTGTGAAAACAGAACCTGTCTGTAACGGAACATTTTTATAACTCTGCTGAAAGGAACACCATACACATCTACTTGCCGAGAAAGAATATTCTTTTGTTCCCCAGCTATTCTGTTTTTACTGTACTTTGTTTAGCAAAACCAGTACCTGTATATAACAGAATCCTGTCTGAAACGAAAAAAATTTCAGTCCCCATGAAAGCAATACCATGCAATTTTAACTGCCCAACCAAAAACTAAATTATGTTTCACTCCCTCGCGATTATGATTTTCCAGTATAAGAATATTGTGTTTAATATGGAAAAAAGTTCTCAGACGGAATCTCAAGTGACCAAATAGACCGGGAGGCGGCAGCACAGACAATCACCTCACCGAGTTCACGGCTGAAATTCCAGAATTAGTTAAAACTTGATTCGCATATTAAAACGCAATCGGTCTGCCAAGTCATATCTTGGTGGAAAACACCCGAAAACCCGATTTTAGCGGTAGGCTCGTAGGTTTACCATTGTGTGTTCCTGCTCCCAGTCCTCCATGTTTTCATACCTTTGGGTGCAGGAAAACACAATGGTAAACTTACGAGTCAACCGCTAAAATCTGGTTTTAAGGTATTTTCCACCAAGATATGACTTGGCAGAATGATTGCATTTTAATATGTGAATCGAATTTTAACTAATTCTGGAATTTCAGCCGTGAACTCGATGAGGTGATTGTCCGTGCTGCCGCCTCCCGGTCTAAAAGAAATTTCAGATGGGTTTCCGTCTCAGCAGGCATATTTTGTATGATATTCCTTCTGTAGGGGGATAACCATACAGATTTATTTACCGCATATTTTCCATTTATGACGGGATTCCATTATACGCAGGTACCCTTTTCATAGAGTTTACAGTATTTTTATGTTCTGATTTAGAAGCCACTGCCTCATTTTTTTTTTGTCTTTCTGTCCTGCTTCTTGAGACAGTGGACCTGCCAATATTACATTCTGGTCACCTTATACTAGCCTAGTTTTCTTAGTTGAACAGACCAGTTGGTATTCTGAAGACATGGTTCTGGAATTTGGGTGAAAAACTGTCTGCTGATTGGCATATTGGGCTTTTAAAAAATAATTGATATTTAAATGTTTGATTGGTTATTTAGTTACATTCTAGAATTATAGTATATCTTATTAATTTTGTTTATATTCCAGATTTTTTTTACAGTTAAATTGATAATAAATGTTATTTAATATTATTTACATTTAAAAGGTAATATTCATCTGAAAAGTAGTCAATTTTGTGTTTATTCAAGTTTTTTTTCCAAGTGAAATTAATACAATTTGCATTTTTTTTAAAGTTTATTTTTTGAGCTTTCTACTTTTGATAGCAAAGAAAGAGAAAAGCAGAAAGAAAAATATTACATGAGTAATCAGAATAAAATACTGCTTACATGAATTAAAAAAAAAATGGTGCAGATAAGAAATAAGTACTAATGAAATTTTTTAAAAAATAAATAATATGATAAAATTAATTTCATAAGAATCTAATACTACTTATTTATTATTGAACTTATGGAATTTTGTTTACACTTTTTTTCCCCTCCACCAAGATAGCAACTTTTATTCTTTATTAGAATTCCTCTGTTTTTACGGTTTCTATGACAATGGCTGCTATTCGGCAAATGTAGCTTTGTCAGTACTCCCAATTTAAGGTCAAGGTGAAACAGATTATAATTGGCATGAAGGATACCTTGAATTGAACTAAAGACTAGATATCTGCATGTTTCAGTTTGAAGACAATGTACATACATCTGTATAAGTTTTTCTTTTAGCGACAGTCTTATTTCTTTAACTGCAAACTTTTCTGATGTCTCCAAAAAATCATAATTTACTTTTGGGATGACTGCCAAACAACACTAGAATTTTTAAAAATGGTGGTAATGACCAACACTAGTTACCAGGCTCATTCATTCTCATGACGTCACAAATAGTGGCTGGCCAATCGCGACAAGTGATCGGTACAAAGCAATGTGCCCACCGTTTTATGCCGTTTGTCTTTCGCCGCAGCCAGCCACCATTTGTGATGTTATCATAATGAATGAGCAAGCCCGGTATCTAGTGTAGCCCTGCCAACACTTACGCTCGTATTCACGAATAACTTCGACCTCGAGTTAAGCCGAAAACCCGGGTCGAAAGCTAAAATGGTATTCATCGTCTACCTGACTGGACCGGTTTGAAGACGAAATCTAACGCTGGGTTCAGTTACTGTCAGTTACTGGACCTGGCTTTACAGAGGGTTGAAGTTCAAGTTTTTCAACCGAGCATGCGTAGTTAACAAAAAACAAGACGAGAGAGCAAGTCTAGTCACATTTTACAATAATGGCGGCTTACGAGCTTACGTACTGAATCAAGTGTCTGTGTATAAGATATAATAGAAATTTATTACTATTATAAAACAAAAGAACAATATGCAAAGGTATGTGATCTCATATATATGTATTAGCTTCAATTTTTTTTATCTGGTTTGTTTATATTTATATATAAATCCTCTATATTTTATGTTCAATTGTTTGTTTATATAAATAAGCATGGTCGCGAAGAATTTTATTTGCCATAAAAAATAGTCAACATTACGTTAATGGTAGATAAATTGCTATTAAAATAAAAATTGTTGCATTTAAGGTTATTTGTTTTTGCAATTTTGATCTTAAAAAGAATTTATGAATGTATTTTAATAGTAGCGAAATAAATGTCGTACGTAAGTTCTAATTAAAATTTGAGACATCAGACTAATTTGCATTTTTCTTTAAGTAAAAAATACTTAGATTATGTTCAAGTATCCATCGACTCAATGTAGGTTTTCGATTTTGGTACTCGTAGAATATGGGTAAAAGTTAAATTTTGGGTCTTGTGTGAAAGATACACTATTATTATTTATGTACGATCTGTTATATAAATATAAGATTAGCTCTATAAATTAGATATTGTGGTTTTAAACTAAACAATATATCATCCGAGTTGTATTTATCTATTGAAGATTTTTAGTAGGTTTATTCTTTGTTTAAATCACGAATATGTTTATATTAATTAAACAACTCTATCATTGATTAACACTATACTATTGTTATTTCTGTTTTTGAGCTTTACGTTATATTTCCCAATTTTTGAGAAATTTGAAATATTTATTTAATTACATTTAAGTTTCAACTGTGTTTTAATTTCAAAATTATATATAATTTAAAATATTGCAATAGAAGTAAAGGGCTGAAATACATTGATAAAAAATTGTTCATTTTTAAAATAACACCAGGCAAAAAATCCAGAAACACCTTTGTTTTAAAATAATGCTTCTCTTCAAATAAACGTTTTGTCACTTCCAATTTTGTCTATCATGACAGGATTGATATGACCTAAACCATTTATTGTACGGTATATAAAAAGTTATAACAGCTGTACATAATAAACTTACAGAACCAAACTTATCCCCTCCCCCTTTTCCCATCATGTTTTCACATATACACATACTAAGGATCAATACAGACAAAATTTGGGGCCTATTTAGGGTCCCTTCACAAAAATCCATGTCATAAAACAGGGCCCTTCATAAAATTGCTTTTAATAAAACAGGGCCCTTCATAAAATTGCTTTTAATAAAACAAGCCCTTCACAAAACTCCTTTTAATAAAATAGGACCCTTCACAAAATTCAATTCCACAAAAACATACTCTTCATTAATTATTTTTATTGTGTTAGCTTTTAAAATGTGTAATCTACTAACAAAACAAATTCACCAAAAAGTAAAACTTTAGCAGGACTTAAAGAAGTTATTTTTAATAAATGCTTGGTTGAATTTGAATAACTGAATTTCCTCTTTTGTTACAAAATGTTTTTTTCGCAAAAATATAATACATTTCACAAAAATAACTTCTTTTACTTTTCACAAAAATGTCCCCCCCCCCCCCCCAAAAAAAAAAAAAAAAAAAAAAAAAAAAAACTTGAATTTTTTTTACTTTAGTTGGTAAATCAAAAATACTAATTAGTTTGATATCTGAAATTTCATTTACGTAAACAGGAGTCATTTCGCTACTGTTAAAATACATTCGTTATTCCTAATTTTTTTTAAAATGAAAATTTGAAAAAAATAAATAACCTTAAATGCAAAATATGTTATTTTAGTAATGTTTTATTAGCCCTTTAGGTAATGTTGACAATTTTTTAAGGCAAATAAACTCTACTCTTCATGATCTTGAATATTTATGTAAGCAAATAATTAAACATATAATATATGAGTTGTATGTATAAATATAAACAAACCAGCTAAAAAGTTTGCAGATAATATATATATATGAGATTACATAATTCTATTTTTAATACTTTAAACTTTCTTTTTATTTCTATATCTTACATAGAATCTTGAGTCACGTTTTAATTTACTTTAATTAACTTATAACACTGACAAAAAAATAAAAGAAAAAGAAAGAAAGATAGAGTGATGCATGGGTAGGGTGGGGCAAATGGGGCACTTATTCTTCTCCACTAAATCACATTCAAAAAAATTATATTCCTTAAAATTCAGTACTATAAAATTATCTGAAATTATCGTTAATAAATTCAGATTGTTTTATCAGATTACGAACTATCATTATTTTCCCTATCTAGTCTAGAAATCTATCGCCATTCATTCATAAAAAAAATATTTAAAAATCTTTTTTTCTCTCTCTCTCTCTCTCTCTCATAAATAAAATTGTAATTGAATCTATGAAGTGACATCTAAATGAGTGAAAAAAATAAAATTTAAGAACTAGAAAGAATATAGAAAATGAAGTATAATTTTCTATATAAATACATCTTTTTCAATGATGCACTGGATCTAAAAATAGATGTCTATGCATGTAAAAATATTTTGTAATTACTTAGGCTGATTTATTAAAAAATATTCAAAGGCAGTCAAGTGAATACCTTTGAACTTGTAAATCTGATAATGGAAAAATTCTTATACAAAAAGGGGTAAAGGGGCTTTTAAAAGCTACAATTTAAAAAAAAAAAAAATCAACTTTTTGTAATATTTCAGTTTTATGCCCAGATAGTATACAGAATTCATTTATCATTATTTAGAAAAGAGTTTACTCGATTCTGTGTTGAATGAAACTTTTTTTTGGAGCCTTAAAAGGTTTAAAATATTAGTGTTCATTAAAATAACATCTAATAAAATAGCAATATATCCATGGTTGATAGTTTAAACTAAAAACAAGTTTGAAGTTTATTATTTAGCGACTAGTTAAAATAAAATGTTTGTTAACCGATCGGAAGCAATAATTGAATGCACCGTTGGAGCTCCTGAAAAACTTGGGTGCCTGGTGCCAGGGCACTGTTAGAACCACAAACACCACCTTTTAAGCACTCTTTGAAGCTCTGTTGATATTATTTCCACTCTTTTGTTGTTTTTGTTTTTGTCAATGTGCATATTAATTACTATCTAATTGTATTAGAATTAATCATTTTAATTAGATTGCTGAAAATAAAAAAAATCAAATCAATACATCTGGATATCATTTAATATATAAATTGATTCGACAAAATAAAAATAGTACTAGAGGCTACTTTCTGGAATTTTTTCCTTTTTCTCCATTTTAATATTTTCTTAATTAGAAATTATTTAATTAATTACTAATTATAGCTATTAATAATAGAAATCAGCATAATTGCTGTTGAAATAAAATTTTCGTTTTGATCAAATCAAGTTTTCGTTTAGCTACTAAGACAAATTTTATTTGAAAAATAAACTTATAAAATTTACTTTAGCAATTAACACATTTCATATCCCTTTCTTAACTCACATATATGTTTAAAAGTAATAATAATAATACATAAAATTTGAATAAATTGTTAAAAAAAATATTAAACTTTGTAAGAAATTAAAATAAGTTATCTCCATATTTAGTAATTACAAGTTTTTATTTTGTGCATATATTTTGTAAAAAATAAAATAAGTACTACATTTAATTTCCTTTTTTTTTCCGGCACTTTTCTTCCATAATATAAACAAACAAAGCTTCAACGCGAAACCGAAAACGTCATCTGATTTTTTTAACCAATTGGCACGCTTTATTCAACCGGGGTCGAGTAACTCTGAGTTGGGTAACTTTTCGTCCGAAGTAGACGGTGAATACGAGTTTTCAACTCTCGGTTGAAAACCTCAACCTGGGGTTACTGGACCCTCGGTTCAACTCTCGGTCGAAGTTATTCGTGAATACGAGCGTTATAGCTTTCAATTCTATTGCTCTTCCAACACTTCTAAATATCTGTTTTGGCATAATGAGAGTCCTCTTGATTTACAATCATTTATTGTTTATAATTTGATTCCCATCATAATCAAGCCATAGCATGGAAAACCCAGTTGTTTATGCTATGAAAATGATGCAATTATTGATTATGATGGGAAATATATAATGTAATTACATTCTTGGTGTCACATCTCCTATGAACTGAAGTGAAATGACATGCACACGTCAGAAAAGAAATTTATGTTTATTTATCGTCTGATGAATTCTGTGTATTTTGTTATGTGCTGTGTGTTCGTCTTTTGTGATCATTTTGTATAAAGTTATGTTTAAAATGTGTAAAATGATTGCAGTTTAGTATAATCAACGGTCATCCCGGTGGAACAAGGTTTAGTTCAACACAACAGAAAGGGTAAGTGATTACCTTTATTATATATTAAGTAAAATATAACTTTTAAATCTTTCGAATTCTGGAGTTAATATTATGGCGCCTGTGAACAAGGACGTCGGTTTATAAAAAGACCATGATTGTATTTTGAAACATTGAACTATTATTGTTAGTAATATATATATAATGGAAAATTTAACTAAAGTTAGAACTCCATTACGTACCAATTTTACAAAAACTGCAAATAGGTTTGAGGAAGCTTTAAAAGCTAATAGAAATTTCTTTCATGCTTGAGCAATAAATACAAGAATCTGCAGACTGCAAATAATGAGATATTAGATTTACTTTCTAAAGACGATGGAATAAATCAAAGAGCTTATGATAAAGAATATGAAAATATAACTTCGTATATGGATAAGTACATTATTTTTAAAATAAAGACGGAACGAATACAGAATTCATTTAATAATTCACATATTGAAGTGGTAAATAAAAAAACTCAAGGACTACCAAAATTAGAATTTTAAAAAATTTGACGGTTCGATAAAAATTGGCTGAAATTCTGGTCTATTTTTAAAAAAGATACATGAAGATCCAGAATTATCTGATGAAGATAAATTTATCTTATTCAAAGTACTACAGAAAAATCTAGGGCACATGGTCTTGTTGAGAGATTTCCACCAACAACAGAAAATTACCCTTTAGTGTGATTGATTGTCTTAAATCCTGCTTTGGTAAAGAGGAGCTTTTGATTGAAGTATACATATGAGAGTTGTTAAATTTGGTATTGAATCAAAATAAGAGTAATATAGTAAAATTATACGATAAGATTGAATCATATTTAACACATTTGGGTACATTGGGTGTTACTTCAAATGCTTTTGGAGCAATGTTATATCTTCTTGTTGAGCGTTGTTTGCCAGAGGAAATTTTAAAAATATGGGAAAGGCATATTAATTCTCTTTTGGTAAAAGAAAAACAAGAAATTAATAAATTAAGTTGTTCAATGGACTTTTTGAAGTCAGAGGTTGAAGTAGAATAAAAAGATTGGCGACTGCCAGAAATACTTTTGATGATAGGAAAGATTCACATAAGAAATCGAATAAAATGGACCACGTTGCCAAACAGTGTCACAGTAAAATATAATGTTTCATGTGTGATAAATTTCACTGCACAACCATGGAATTCTTCACTTGAATCTAAAATAGAGACTCCTAAACCTGTAGGCTTGATTGATACTGGTAGTTAGCAATCGTATATAATTTCCAAAGCTGTTAGATTGTTAAAGTATGAAAGTTTAGGAGAAATCCCAGTGATTCATAGTTTATTTGGCAGTCTTGAATCTCCCCCAACAGAAACATTGTCGTTTTAAGATATATTTAACTAGCTTAGATGAAGAATATAATTGTAATTTTGAAGTTCTAGAACTAGAGAAAATATGTGGTGAAATATCCAAGACGCCTCGAGGAGCGTGGATGAAAGATCTCAGTAAAAGAGATATAAAACTGACTGATTGTGATAATCACATCTCACAGACATATGAATCAGAAATTCATCTATTAATAGGAGCAGATGTAGCAGAAAAATTGTTAAATGGGAAGATTCAATATTTACCACGTGGATCTGTTGCAGTTGGCACACATTTGGGATGGACATGGGGCAAATTTCACAGGTAACTGAATCTTATCTTTTAATCATATCTTTACTAGTGATAATAATCTTCCTGATATATGAGTTTAGATCATATAAGAATTTTAGATCCTGTTGAAAGCCAAAATAAGATGGAAATACGTGAAATTGAGTATGAGCATTTTCAACGTAACCAGAAAATTAACGAGGGAAGATATGAAATAATATTACCTTAGCTCAAGTTACATCCTGTACTTCCCGAAGGAAGAGACTTAGCCGAAAGAAGATTACGAACTACCATTAAGAAATTGGAAGCAGCTGACATTTTTGAAGCTTATCAAGATATTTTACAAAAATGGTTGAAAGATGAAATAATCGAAGAGGTGCAGAAAGATGACTTAGAAAAACCTGGACACTATTTGCCGCATAAAGCAGTAGAGAAGAGCTCAGTCACTACAAAAATCAGACCAATTTTTAGTGCTTCCACACACACGAAAAATTACCCTTTCTTAAATGAATGTCTAGTTAAAAGGCCCAAATCTTTTTTAACTTATTCCAGCAATTTTAACTTGATTTCATTTAAAAGAATTTGCTGTTACATTCGATATTAAACAAGCATTCTTGCAAATTAGTGTCTGTGAACGTGATAGAAACTACCTCAAATTTCTTTGGATGGAAGATGATGATGACGATAAATAAAAAGTTTTTCGACATTGTCGTGTTGTCTTTGGGCTTACGTCCAGTCCATTTTTACTGAGTGCTACTCTAAAACACCATTTAAGTAGTGCTCCTCCTTCATTTAGAAATATTGCTTCAGTATTACAAGATTCCTTTTATGTTGACAATTGTCTTGCTAGATTTGACAGTATTGAAGAGTGCGATACATTTGTTGAACAGGCAAAGAAATTAGTACTTTAGGGAAAATTTGACTTAAGAGGCTGGAAAAGTTATTATTTAAATTTAGGTACTTCTCAAGAATCAAATATAACAAGTACTGAAGGAGAGAAACAAGATGAAGTGATATCTGTCTTAGGACTGATGTGTGACATGCAAAGAGATACATTGTCCTGCAATTTCACCTACCAAGAACCATCAGACATCTTTCCGATTGCAAAAAGGAAAATACTAGCTGTTGCACAACAAATTTATAATCCATTGGGAATTATTTGTGCATTTACATTACTACCAAAGATATTGCTTTAAGAATGTTGGAAACAAAAAATACCATGGGATAAAGAATTGCCTGAAGACATAACGAAAAGATTTCTGAACTGGAGAAAACAATCAATCTTCTGAAAGATGTTTACATACCTAGATGGATGATGGCAAGCACTTCTCTCTTGAAACATTATAGTTTACTGATGCCAGTAAGTACGCCTATAGAGTTTGTATTTTTATCAGAATTGAGCTTGAACGACTCGTGTCTTGCACATATGTTAGAGCTAAAAATAGAATAACCCCATTGAAGACAATTAAGATTCCCAGACTGGGATTCCTGGCGTGTTTGATTGCTGCTCGACTAGCTGCTAACATCAAGAAAGACACGAAGAGACCAGATATTGAAACACATTATTGGACTGATTCCAGTAATGCTCTTAGTTAGATAAAAAAAGATGAACAATGGGCAACATTAATTTCCAATAGAGTAAAAAAAATCAGATTGCTGTCTAATCCTGATTCTTGGCACCATGTCCCAGGAAGCCTCAATCCAGCTGACACTCCCTCCAGAAGAAGTTCTGTTTGACATTTACTTGAAACAAAATGGTTACAAGGTCCTGAATGGTTGAAGTCGCCTATGTCAGAATGGCCAAAATCCATGTATACAGCTGATGAAGAAGTTTTAAATCAAGAAAGAAGGAAAACAGTAATGATTGATACAGAAATGAATACACCATGGTACTGCAACAGATCTTCTTATTTGAAATTAATATAAGTTATTGCTTGGATGAGACGTTTCGTAACAAATGCTAAGAAAACTAAATTAGAACGCTATTATTCTAACTTAACTGTTGAAAAAATTAAAAGAGCTGAATTGATATTGCTTAAAAGTATACAATGCGAAGTCTTTGTTTCAATCAATAATCCTATCTTAAAAACTTTACGTCCTCAACTTGATGAAGAAGGTTTAATTGATATGACGTCACATCTAATACAAAGAGAAGATACTGATAGCTTCAAACGCCCAATAGTGCTGCCTAATAAACATCCTGTTGTTCATTCACTTATTTTGGAACATCATAAACTTTCAAACTATGCAGGAGTTCATACTTTAACACCTCAACTGAGGGATAACTTCTGGATCTTGCAATGTAGAACCATTAGACAAGTTTTGAAAAACTATTAAATTACAGAAGATTTAAGGCGAGTAAAGCCTAAGTTTTACCTGCGCCTTTGCCAGAAAAACAAATTAGGAATGCTGCAGTATTTGAGATAACTGGTGTAGATTTAGGAGGAATCATTATACTTAAGAAATGAAGAGAAGACTTGGTTTGTCCTTTTTACTTGTGCTGTGATTAGAGCAGTCCATCTTGAGTTAGTTCAGTCACTGACAATCAAAAAATTTTGTTTAGCATTCAGAAGATTTGTTTCATGAAGAGGAAGACCTATATATGTATATTCTGACAATGGAAAAAATCTAGTCGGAACAAGTAACATCCTACACAATACAGACTGGCAAAAGATAGAAGAAATAGCTTCAGTTAAACAAATCCAACGGATTTTCAACTCTTCTACAGCTGCCTGGTGGGGTGGATGGTGGGAGCGGCTGATTGGAATGACAAAGAGGATTCTAAGAAGAGTATTATGAAGAGATCGACTTAATTATGAAGAATTGACTATCATTTTATGCGAAGCTGAGAATATCATCAATAGCCGTACCTTGACATATCTTTCAGAGGATATCGAAGACTTACAATCATTAACACCATCTTTATTTCTGCAAGAGATACGAACAGGATCTATACCCGAATTAGATGTATTCAATTCAACTCATTTAAACAAAAGATTTTGTTATCGACAGAAACTTAAGTGAAACCTCATGGAAAGATTTTGTATAGAATACATCAGACAACTCAAAACCTCTAAACAAACTCCCCACTATTCTTAGTATAGGTCAAACTTTTCTTGTTGGCAGTGATAATACAAAACGCATAGAATTGCCCATGGCCAAAATACTTGAACAATACCCTGGGAAGATAACACCACCAGAGTAGCTCGCGTAAACTCTATGAATGGCAAACTTCTAAGACCATACCAAAGATTTTACCCCCTTGAAGTTCCAGATGAACAGAGAATTTTACTACCTGAGAAATTCATTCCTGATGAACCTGACAGTTCACCTCTACTCTCGAATGATCATGACACTGAATATAAAAAAGATTGTACTGATTCTACCAAATTATCAGACTGTCCAAAAACTGAGAAAGATTGTTCAGACAAGTCAGTTTATAGAACCAGATGTGGCTGAGTAATGAGACCTGTTAAAAGACTAGACCTTTAATATATATGTGACTTTAATTGCATCCTTTCCAAGAATGCAAGGTGGGAGGATGTCACATCTCCTATGAACTGAAGTGAAATGACATGTGCATGTCAGAAAAGGAATTTACGTTTATTTATCATCTGATGAATTCTGTGTATTTTGTTATGCGCTGTGTTCGTCTTTTGTGATTGTTTTCGAATAAAGTTATGTTTAAAATGTGTAAAATGATTGCAGTTTAATATAATCAATGGTCATCCCGGCAGAACAAGGTTTAGTTCAACACAACAGAAAGGGTAAGCAATTACCTTTATTATGTATTAAGTAAAATACTACTTTTAGATCTTTTGAATTCTGGAGTTAACATTAGGCTCATAATAGAGAGTTATTACTGTTATAATGATTTTAAGATAATTTAATATATTTTATGATATGGCAATAAGTGCATTATGTTGCAATTTTGTTTATGATGTTGTTTGTTTTTAAATATGAACCTTCATGAAAAGTTTTTAATCTTGTCCCAGTTCTTTATAGAGAAAGATGTTTTAATTGATCATGGAAAGTTCAGCTATTTGAAGCTGAATAATTACAATGCTTTCTCATAATAGTTTGTGAATTCTCAATTCTTTTTGTTATTTAATAAACATTTTAATTCTATATGCTCTCCCATCTCCTGAATTTGATTTATTCTTTGAAAGTGTAACGTGATCTAGAATAACACTGCATAATTTCAATATTTACACCATCCAATATGGAAAAAAACATACTTTTGAATGAAATTTATTTGAAAATTGAAACTCAATTTAATAACTTAAAAAATCTATCTCAGCAATGAATATTTGTTTGCTACGATAATATAAAGTAACTAGTGACAGATGAGTTGCTACAATTGGCAATTGATTTCCCAAAGTACATTAGAAAAGCATTTTTTTAAAATTCTGCCATTAAATAAAGCGAAGATTAAAAATTAATGGTACCCAAAATCTTTGCACAGCAGAGCAAGCAAACTCTTCTTACTCATACAGTAAATGGGCAAAACTGTTACAACACTTTTATGTCAACCCACATATGCTCAAATATGCCATGTATGAACTAGATATGCACTCAATTGCAAAATATTAAACATAAAATACAGCACTTTACTGCTAAACTGAAATCTATCAACAAAAAAGCAGATTTTAAATAATGTGATATCAGCGCTTCATTGAGTGTTATGCAAATAATATACATATTTTTTTTTATACAGTGAAGAATGGAAAAGATGAGTACATCAGTATAAAGTGCTTAAGAGGTTAAAATATATTTATCGTAAATGAATTACACTAAAAATGTGTCAGTATTAAAGTATTAAAATTTATGTTAATTGAATTGTTATCCAAAAATTCTAAGATATGCAATTATTTTTTCATATCTACAAAACTTAGTATATTCCTAACAAAGTAAGCTATAGATCAGTTTACCTGGTGGGCATTTTGTTTGCTGACCTGGTTTTGTCGATTTTGATTGGTTGGGTAATAATAAAAATTAACGATTTTGGTTGCAAATTGGAGGATTGTGGCCATGTAGCTAAAACTGATCTATTACCTTCATTTTTTATTGACTTCAAGCAGAGTTTCACTGAGCGTAGAGACATATTAACAAGTGGATAAGTGTGATCAAAGATCGCACAAAGGGTTTCGTTTAATATTCCTTTCAAAACACTTTATCCTTTAATTAATAAATCCAAATAATTTCATTTTTTTTTTAAAAAAGTCAAGTTTTTATAGACTAAAAATTTACTGGTCTAGTTTTTCATTTTTTGAATATTTGTCATCCTGCTCTGTCATAACATCTATCATGTAGACTTCCTGCAACATTAAAAAAAAAAAAAAAAAAAAATCTCCCCCCTTTTTTAATTAATAATCCCTATTCGCATTATTAATTACATCATTGTCTATTAGCTTTTATTTCTTTTTTCTATATAAAAATCAGCATTTTGTCATAAAATATTAATTTGGTTCTAATAATATGATTTTTATAAAAATTAGATTTCTGAATTCACCGTAAAAAAATATGCAAAAATGCAAATTATCCTAATTTGTAAATGCAACATTAAAAAAAAATTAATAGATCTTACTACCCTCAAAATCTGTGTTTTTAAAAATTTTTCTCCCTTCAGCAGTTGAGACGGAAAGCGAAAAGCCAGGATGTCTCGCTGATAAATGGCATAAGTTTCAGATTTCACAACCAGCTGTGCAAATGTTCTTTTGATTTGGATAAAAATTATTTTCACTAACGCAAAATTAATTAATAATTTCTGTTCTAATTACACCATCTTTATAAAAATTAGATTTCTGTGTTCTTCGTAAAAAGAATATGCATAGATGTGTTAATGTCAAATTGATAAATTCAATAATAATAAAAACAATCTATAGAGCCTGAAAAATGCTTAGTCTGCCATCTTTGACCTTGGGAACAGGTGTAGTTTTTCAATGAAAGGAAATTAAACAAATTTATTCAAATCGATTTTTAATTGATAATTACACTTCTAGTGGGAGTAAATCAAAAATTTCTAGAAATTATGAAAGCTATTTTTATTTATTTATTTATTTTTTTTTTTTTTTTGCGTGTGTGTCTGAAATTTTACGTTCCTACGTGGAATAGTTTATGAGATAGGGGTGTCTTTGAAAATGCCCAATCTGTTATCGCCACTGCAGTGCTGTGATTATGGCAACCTTTCCCCTCTTCTGGAGTTTCAGAATGAATTTTCTTTGTGGTTTGATTAAATTCTATGTTTTGGTCGAATATTTTTTTCCATTAATGAGTAGGTTTTTAGGGTTTTAATTAATATCTTACGTTAATGAAAACATTTTCAAAGTGTTATCATTTCCAATGTGACAGTAGGTATTCAGCTGTAGATACACAACATTTCAAGTCTCTAATTTATACAGTTTCCAAGAACGGACTCTGTGATGGACAGACAGAGAAGCGAGGCGAATAGGGTTTCGTAAGAGGAACGAAACCCTAAAAATGAATCTAATTTTCAAAAGTGGCATAATTTAATAAATAGTATTTTTTTTTTCAATTTAATAACAGTAGCATAATTTTAAAAAAAATTGAAATAGTATTAAATACTTTATTAAATACTGAAACTCAGACTGAAGAAAAGAAACAAAATAAGGAAGTACAAATTTTCATCATTATTTAATTAGTGAAATATAAATTAATGAAAACTGAAGCAATTAAAGTTAAAGAGAAACATCGATTATTTAGGCATGATGCTAAAATAATATTTATTTCATCGCTGTTTCTTTTACATAATATTTTGTAAAAGCTCAAACATAATATGCACTCATCTTTTGTATGAAACCTTATTTTAAAATATTAATTATTAAAAGTTCAATTATATTATATCTTTTTGGTCACTGTTAAAATCTAAACGACTAAAAATCCTCCAAAACAAAATTTCTTTATGTTTTGACTATTTTTGGCACATTATGAGTAAATATATATAAATGGCAGCAGTGAGGGTTCATGTGCTATTAGCAACCAATAATATATTAATCGATTTGAAATTAAGTAACTGCACAGTATTTGTTTCAAATTTAAAATTATGTATCTCAATATTGATAGAGGCTAGAGGTTTACATGGGCCTGGTCAGAAACCTAAGCTTAGCTTGGCCTGGATTCAAGCCAATTTTCTATAATTAAGACTTGGACCAGGCCTAGTTTTCATTATTTCTGGCTCAGGCCTTCTTTTTTTAGAAAACTATGATCAATTTGGACCAGATTTTTTTTTTCTCCATCTGAGCAAAGCCTGGACTTCATTCTATTCCCTACAAGACTGTGTTGGACTGGCATTTTATTTATTCACTTTTATAAAAATTAATAATGATGTTGTCCATTTGTTTAATGAATTCAAGAAATTTAATTTGGTTTAATAAATTACAGAGAAATATTTTTTAATCTACTTTTTTTTTTTCTTTGTAGAGTTTTAAAAATATGGGTTTCTTTAACCATCTTTTTCTTACATTCAAAATTACATTGATTTTCTTAATGAATCTTCATTTGAATGTAATAGACTAAGTCAATTTTTTTTTAATGAGTGTAAAAGATGTCAGTGCCTAAGTGGTCATTAATACTATTGTTATTAGAGATCGACCAAAACCGAATTTCGGTGATCTTCCCACTTTCGGCCAAAACCGTCAAAAAAGTTAAAATACTTATTAATGCATACATAAATGCATATAGTTATTAATTAATTAATGACAAATAATTAATAATTACTTAATAATAACTAATTATGTTAGTAATTAACTTATTAATTATACGTGTATTGAACCACATTTCTAACAAACAAACGTATATATATATATATTAGAGTTGAGACGGGCTTGCTCGATTTTTATATCAGGGGGGGGGGGGGGGGGGGAAACGGAAGACCATTTTTTGAAATATAAAATAAATCGCTACTATTGAGATAATAAAATTTTTAATAAAATATTGAAAAAGACAAATTTAGAAAATGATTGGACACTGTACACAGCAATCTAGTTACTTATGTGCATGCAAAAGATGATTAAATTTCTATAAATAGGTTTTGAAGCTATAAAACTTTTTTAACTGAACTATTTTGACCAATTTTGACATTAAATGGTGCTTAAAATAACTCTTTGATTTAAAAACTGACACATTAGTATGTTTATAATACACTTCTCTTATTTATACATTAAACTACCAGTTTTCATATTTTTATATGCAACAGTTTTTTTTAATATAACCCAAGGAAGAGCCAAGGTCACAATAAATTCAATTACAGCAACGGCAGCATTAGTTACTTTTTTTTAGAATAGAGATATATTTAACTTGTATATTTGTATTTTACCTGTCTTTCTTATGTATGTTTAACTTGTCTTTCTGTTTGCTATTCTGGTTAATCTAAATTTTAATTACCCAAGGTTGTCATGGTGCACATTATTTGGATAATAAGAACTCTGGTACTCATTTCACATAAAATCAGGGTTTGCATTATTCAGGCACTCTAAAGCACTTTTCTAAATTAACCTTTTGTACTCCAGAGACTCTGTTGGAAGGGGATATTAAATATATGTCTTTTACAAATCCTGGAGTTCAAAGTGTTAAATCTGAGTGTAAAAAGAAGATAAATATAATATGAAAAATGAAATTATGATAAATTAAATGAAAATATATTTTACTTGAAAAGCAAGATAACACAACCATTCAGAATAGATACTGCTTTATTTGGTAAAAAATGAAATGCTGTTAGAAACTCATGTATTTGATGAATTCTTAAATTATAGTTCTAGATTAAAAACACCCAGAAAATACAGACAATTAATAATTTTAATAGAACTATTAGAATTTCATTTCAGTGCATACTTTTAATAAGCATAAAGCATGCTTGTAAAAACCAAACTTCAAACCATTTAATGTCAAAAGTAAGAATGTCATACAAAATGTATAAATACGTGTTGAGAAAGTTATTAACTCTGATGATTTTCTTAAATTATAAGAAAACAATTCACAGATTTTAGGGATGATCCATCAATTACATCACACTTCAAGAGGAAGAGAAAGGGAACCACAAAATTTGATATAGTGTGACAGGTGGAGGTGTGGGTTAACACACTGTGACATCATAATGTGTGTGGCATGCCATTGATAAATGATGTCAGAGACTGATATGAAGTCCATCAACTCAATATGATTCATGCATTACCGCTAGTGAAAATCTATATATTTTTAAAGGTTGATTTTAATTTGTCACACATTCATAATAAAAAAAAAAGATAATAATCAGAATATTGTGTTAATCAAAATTATTTCTAGGATAATAATTGCAAAATATATATACATATATATATATATATATACGATGTCAGAACAAGAGAGGGGGATGTGACAACCAAGGAGACAAGGATGAAAAAAATTCCATGATGCAATTAATGGTGGCCCCTTATCAGAAACAGCATAAACTTTCTTCCACATATAGTCTTTCCTCACAGTAGTGTATTTTCAACTCCTTGTAACTTTTTCCAAACAATCTATAACCGGGTATATGAAGCCCTAATGGAATGCAAAATACAATGGAGGCTAAAGTTTTTAGCCAAGTTTCAATAAATATTTAGAAATTATATACTACAAAATCACTTTAAAAACTAAAGCTGTGATTGATGTCTTTGTTGGTGAGCAATCAGTCTAATATCCCATGGCAATTGAAATATTCTTGCAGGAAGTTGAACACAATGAGTTGAATCAAAATCTAGCATATATTTGTCAGCCTGGAATAAAATATAATGCATCAGTACACAAAATAAATCATAAACATGCTCATTCAGGATGGCTACAGAAATTGCGAAAAAAAAGTTCCCTGATTTTCCTGACTACCTTTATCAGATTTCCTGGATTTCCATTATTAACAATAGACATATGGTATTTTTTAATGTATGCTGCTTCCTCGTCCTCTTATAACAGACTTATCCAGCTTGCTAATACCTCATTTGGGAGAAAAAACAAGAGAAAAACGTAAAATTGCACAATATTGATGAAGCACTCATTCACGGTTTCATAAATCCGAACTCAAAATTTAGTCCAACTACTTCATATAGTGGCCAATGAATTATATGGTGACCAGAAAATTTCCTCATTTTCTGAAGAATGTTCAGTTCTAAGACAAATATATATCTGACGGGATAACTAATTGGATTAAGCTGGCCACCTGGTCAGCTTATGCTAATGTATCATAATTTTTTTTTTAAATGGGTAAATTGTCTTCAATATAAGCACTATCCACAGAAAAAGAGGACATCTGGCCACCTAAATTTGTGTTAAATACCAAGAACTCATATGTGCATCTTTTAAAAAATATATAAACATTTTATTTTTCTTTATTGTGTATCATTATTGGCATATATATCACCTGTTTGTCAACAAATCAGTCTCATGCAAAAACACAAATATTTTCACATATAGACGAATTTCCTTGAATTTTAAGTAATTTTATGAAATTCCTTGACTTTTTCTAGAATGATAAACCTCTCTAATTTCCAGAATCTGTAGCCACCCTGTCATTAACCTCATGTAAACTGTTCAATTTGACCTGTTAAATAAACCCCTTTGAAGCAGAAAATTTACTTAAAAAATGTTTCTTAAGTAGAGTTATTTGATTTTTTTTTTTTTAAATAAATAAAATTTGCGGCTAAAAACATATTTATTTGACTTTGGTCAAACTTAACAGTTTATGAGGTTGTCATAAAAATATTATCATGCATACCCTACAATTACATTTGCTATTGTAACAAAATTTTGACGGTAGACATAGGGTTCCAAAATATATACCTCCACCAAATTTTATCTGCATTCATTACTTTGAGGCAGAGATACTGAGGTTAAAATATGTCATCTTAAAGCATGTTTGAAGGAAAAAAAAAGTAGAATGTTTTACACCATTCTAGACATTTCAAATTAGTTTTTTTCCCCCTTAAAAATTTTGTTCGAGAGAATCCCCTAATAGCACGTCTACCTGCATGTCAAATTAAAAATGTCTAACCCTGATAGTTTCTCAGTAATCATGATTATAGAGTGTTTTCTATTCATTTCATACTTTTAAATCTTGAATATTTTAACAGAATATATCTCGAATATTTCTATGAGGAGATTGTCATCATTATTATCCTGAGAGAAGATTTGAAATCTGTTCAGTAGTTGTAAAGTATCATTATTTTAGAAGTGTTCTACTCATTTCACTATTTTAAATTTCGAAATTTTAGAAACTGTTCTGGGTGAGAAGAAACGTTTTAAAAGTAACAGCCTTATCAAATTTTAAGTTTCTAGCCTTAACAATCCCAAATAAATCCTAGTTTAGAATGTTTTTTAGAAGGTTTTTCGTTCTTTTCACCTTTTTTAAATTTAGATTTTTTTTAGAAACTATTCATTGCAAGTATTTACATCTAAAAGTTATCACCATCAGGGCTGCCACTGGCGACTATTTTTTAATTATATCTCGCACCACTTTCTGAAAACAACATTTTTTCACATACAATTTGACAACATGTGCAAGAAAATTATACTAAAAAATTTATTTTTTTTTAAATAGTGGTGCGAATAGAATATAAAAATAGTCGCCAGTGGCAGCCCTGCACCATGGCAAATTTTAAGTTTCTAGCTTCAACAATATCATATAAATCACAATTTCAGAATTTTTTTTTGCGTCTGCAGTGCTTTAAATTTCGAATTATTTTAAAAGCTGTTCTGTGCGAGCATTTACTTCTTACAAAAAAAAACAGCCATGTTAAAATTCAAGTTTCCAAATTAAGCGTAACTTAGAATATTTTCCACTCATTTCTTCCTTTTAAATTTCAATTTTTTTAGAAGCCATTCTTAGCAAGCATCTTATATGTAACCACCATGTCGAATTTCAAGTTTCAATTTCCAACAGTATCAGATAAATCACAATTTTAGAATTTTTTTTCTTGTACATCCTTTTAAATTTCATATTTTTTAAAAACATTCTTAGTGAGCATTTACATCTTAAAAGTAACCACCATGCCAAATTTAAAGTTTCTAGTCCCTTCAGTACCACAAAAGTTGCCATTTTAGAATGCTTTTTGCTCTTGAAGGTAGTGGTACCGACATAATATATAGCCTATGTTGGACAAGAGACTTACCAACATTTTGCCATCATTACTTTTGGTGCAGTAGTTTCAGAGATTACCCCATAGAAACAAACAAATTCACAAACGTACGTTTCTCCTTTATAATATCAGTATAGATTGAGATTGATAAGAAAATTACATGTCAATTTTTATTTAGAAGGGAGATTTACTAAAACAAGAATGTATGACAATTATGACAGTTAAAAATTAGATATAAATAAGAGATTCTAAAGTTTGACTAAATAAATTTAATAGGTGGATAGTGCATGCATAAACACACACATACAAAAAAAGGAAGTTATTTTTAAAAATAAATGCACTAAAAAGAAAAGTTATGATCTATTGCATAAAAGGTTAAGAAAATTTAAATGAGGCTAAAACATGTTCAATAAGATGGCCACCCATGTCTGCCGCAATCTTAAACTTTAATATATACTTAGACTAATATAGACTTTAAGACTGGGCAGAGATTTTATGGGATCATGGTAGAGTCTTTGAGATATCCCCAGAGCTAAAAATCACTCTGGAAAAAATTGCCACTCTCTCTAAATTTCAAGATTTTCTGATGTATAGTTTTTGCTGTAGCTTTCTCGGAAATGTGTAGTTTAATTGGGGACACCTTTTACTTCATAAATAGGAAAAGTAGGGAAAATAGAAATTATTTAACTTTAATGTGCAATACAAAGTCTAAAAGCATGCATCAATTTATAATAAAATTTAACATAATAAATGGTATAATCGTCAAAACATTTTTTTATTCTATTTATTTACTTTATTTTATTTTATTTATTTATTTTATTGATTTACTTTATTTTATTTAAAATTTTTTTTTTTTATTATTCATTTTATTTTAAAGTAAATGAATCAAAAATATTTCAAGAACACAAAATCTAAGAGTATATAAAAAAAAGAACAATTCTTACAAGATATAATATTAACTGCCTTTTCATATCTGCAGGAAGCCCTTCACCTAATAAATGTGAGAATATACATGGTATAAAATAAGAAATAACATTTAAAAACATATATTAACATTTCTTACACTATCAACAGAAGCTAATACAGAAATATCTAACTTTTACATTTTATGACAAATAATATAATTATATTAATATTAAGTAACACTCATAACATTTTCAAAATTCTATATAATTAATATCATATATTCTAATACGAGCAAATCTTGTGTGTGGTTATATATATATATGCAAATTTTATCTTATAAACAGCTCTAACGATTTTGACGAAATTTTGTATCCTACCGTTTTGGGGCACCAGAAAACCATTGAGCTAGGTCACGTGTTCGGGAAAATTCGATTAGTGGGTCCTTTTGGGCCATCAAGAGTCAGGGTCAAGCTAATTCTATCTAAAAAATGGCTCAAACAATTTTGACTAAATTTTATATCTTACCATTTTCGAGCACAAGAAGACTGTTAGGCTGGGTCACATTTATGGGCATATTTAAGCAAACATAGTTTTGCATAAATTTAATATAACCTGTTATTTTTTTTTTTGTTTGTGTGAGCAGAAAACATTTACACCTGAATTTAAACATTTTCCTCTATGTCTATATAAATGCTATTTTTATATGTTAACCCCCTCTCCCTATTGTGAGCTGGATTTGAAGCACAGTTTAATCAGCAGTGTTCAGACTGAAAGTCTTAAATTTTTTACACACACAAAAAAAAAAAAAAAAAAAAAAAAAAAAAAAAAACAGGCAAATTACTTAGACACATCTTTACATAAATCCAACTTTGATTTTCAGCACAGCATATTAAATAGCATCTACTACTCACATATGCATGAAAAATTAAAAAAAATCCTATGTATATCGAATTGCCAAAACTCTACTTAGAAATTTAAGGGGAAAAAACAAAAAAACAATTTGTCGAGTCATTGACCTAGCAAGCAGTGATGGTGGAAAGTATAGAGAGGTGTTGGGGAACCTTAGAGCTGAGACTACCGCGAAGTCACTGTTTTGTGTCAATCGACGGAGACATTAAAGGGATTACCATATGCTAGGAATTTATCTGTGAATCTGGGGGTCTGTTCGGGGAAAGGGACCTCCGTGGTATACGAAAAACATAGCAACATACAAGTCAAAAGGGATTATGTAAGTGCGGAAAGGATGTTTTGATATTTGGAGTCTGGCTTTGACTTTTGAGGTACAAATGATATAACAAGGCGTGTAAAAAGGAGAGCTAGGATTTAGTGTTTGGCCAATAAGAATGGTAAAAATTTTTGATTAGAGAACTTTTTCCCCTCGGGGGAAAGGGAAAGGAAAATGGGAGATGCGAGGAAGAAAAAGGCGAGGACGGCCGGAGAGAGGGTTCACTCGGAAAAAAGTAACGGACACTCTTGGAACTTAGTCTGAATGGGTGAATTTTCTTAGAGAAGTTGGAGAAGAAGATGATGTGCGGAAAATAAGATGAGTGGAAGCTGGGAAGCCGCGTCGATGAAGGAATGAGATGACAGCAGAAAAGGAGAGAGAGAGCCTCTCCCCCTCTTTTGTCTCAGCAAATATCGTCTGGAGTAGAGTTAGGTGAGTGGGAAAACTTTGATAAATGATCCTTGCAATCCTGAATACGTAAATTGTTAGGACGCGTTTGGGCATCCTCGATAAAAGTAATTTTGGAGTTTTAATTTTTAATTTTGTTTAATGTTGCAATTTATTGTTGATATTTTTTTCCTATTGCCTAAAATGAATATTTGATTCTAAATAAACTATGATTCAAATTTATTATACTAATGGCCTGTTTATTTTTCATACATTTTATTTTACGATCCGACAACAAGACGGATCTGGGTACTTATTGTCATAATAGCTATACATCACACACTCTCTTTAAAAACACCTAAAGTTGTTGGAACTATTTAAATACTAATAAGCTCTAAATAAAAGACAACAAGTTGTCGGACAAATTGGCCAAACATCAATCACATAGTAACATCAAACTGTAACAAAAAGACAGTATGATTTGATAGTCTTTTCAACATTTGTGCTATGATGTCATATCGTTGTTTTACAATAATAAAGTTACTATAATTTTTTTTAGCTTTGGTACATTACCAATACAACTCAACTCTTTATTTATGTGTAAGTGAAATTGGAAAAATTATTGAACCAGCTGAATTAATGCAATGAAATGCGAAAGAAAAATTAACTTTTAAAGATGTGATCACCTCATGTAAGTTATTTTAAATTCCGATAACATCTAAAGAAAAAGGTATATATATATATATATATATATATATATGATAAACTTAATGATTTTTCTTTCAATGTCATTAATTTCACTAACTTTCATTCATGTTTACATATTTCTGTTTACAGAAATATTCTTCTAAACCACTGCTATCACATTAAAAGTCTATGTTCCTCCCCTTTTATAAAGCCTAATTTATTAAAATTAAAACATACATCTCTGTCTTATAAATACAGAACGCTTTATTTTCATGCTCATGCTTTTATTTCATTCATTTCATGCTCATGCTTTTATTTTATTCATTTCATGCTCATGCTTTTACTTCATCATGGATTAATCATTAAAATATTCTTCTATTTTACCAGTATGAGCAATTAATATGTATAAAAATTATAAACAAAACCACCATCGATATGCCGTCAGCATTACCCATGGACATGTTTTTGCTTTATACTATAGATCTGCATGAAAATGACAATATAGTGAAGAATAACTTTCTTAAAACTGAACTATATGCAAATTTCATTGGTATTAATTTTTAAACATTAGCACAATGCTAATTTAAGTTTTGATTTATGATGAATATTTTTAAATTTAATTTACAACTAGTTATAATCTCTGGTTGAGGTATAAAATGCAAATGAAATCATCTACAGTTATACTGAATAAAAATATTTTATAAATAAATACTTTGTTTAAGCTAATTCAATTATTTTTATATTATACTTCTCCAACCACCTAGTGTTTTCATTAATGTATAGCTTAAAATCGTAAATGCTCTTTTAATATTTGCATTTGATTGTTTTTTTTCTTTAGCAAAAGTTATTACTTTAATGCACAATATATGAAATACATAAAAATTCTTAAAAACATGTAAGTTCTTTTGAAAGTGAATAATTAATGATAGCAATGTAATATTAAATTTGTTCTATGGGGTTGTTTCTTAATCATGATCTTCTCTGTTTACATCCGAAAATGAACAGCAGATTTTAAAGAATGGTGGGTTATACAATAGCGGATTTGAGAGAGTCAACTGTATTTTTCATTGCAGGGGGAAAATACGTTTAAAAAGTGCATAAAACACCTAAAATATTTTATATCATTTAAATATGTAGTTTTTTATACTTAAAACCATTTCCTTATACATAAAAAAAAGAAACAAAATTTTACCTATTTCTAAAGGATAACTAAAACCTTTTTCTTCTATATAAGATGATATAGATGCTTCACATAGCTCATCTTCTACTCCTTGTTGAGTCCATAACACAGCTAAAAACATTGAAAGTAATATGTAAGGAAGTAATACACCTGGAGTTAGATTATGACAAAAACAAATATACATAAAACATACAACACAAAAGACCTTTGTTTTAAATAAAATAAGTAAGAGGTTAAATCATAAAATACACATACAGATAATTTCATAAATTTTTATCATCAAAAAGTTTAATTTAAGTTCAAATAATAACACTGGTATTTTTAGAAATTATTATTAAAGCAAGATTTACAAGAAAAACATACTGTGACAAAGAAAAAATATATGAATACAAACACACATACTTGATTATATATTTTTTAAACTTATAATAATGAGATCTTAAAAACTTACTTTGATGAGATTTATCACCAGACACCCAATCTTTAAGAACCCATAATGTTTCATCATTGACTAAATTTGGATATCTAACAAAACAAACATGTAGAAATGTTACTTTTATTGTTAAATAATAAACAAATAAGATATAAACTATCATGGCATAGAAATGAAATTTCTTAGACTATTTTCAAAATAAGTAGATATTAATATAAGTAAAGTTCTTTTACATACAACAGGAAAACAGACTGAAAATTTGCTTTTAACTTACTAAATTATTCTATTACTAGCAAGCTACGCCCGCTACGCTGGTCAATTTCTCTTAACGAACCTTTAATCAAACAAAATATTGACATTTCATAATTCACTTTTATATTTTTACAGAATAATAAGGATACTATAATTTGTGACTCATGCTATAGTCAATATACACGTCAGGACACGTCGCCCTTATCATTATCTTTTTACGCGTGAAGGTTTCGCTATGGTACTCTATTGTGAAATTTGGTAATTTTAGAAATTCAATAGTTGAAAAATCGCAGAATCATTAGATCATTTTTCTTTAGAAATTGTTCTTAGAGCGCATTTAGATCTTATAAATAACAATCATGCCGAACTTGAAGTTTCTAGCTCCTTCAGCATCGCAAAAATCGCAATTTTAGAACGTTTTTCGCTTCTGCACCCCCCTCGGGGTAGTGGCACCGACATAAAATATAGCCTATGTTGGAGCAGGGATTGTCACCATCCATTTGCCACCATCACTTTTGAAATCGCTTTAGTAGTTCCAGACATTCCATACAAATTGTAATTTAGAATGTTTTTAGAAATTTTTTTGCTTATTTCAGCCTTTTAAATTTCGAATTTTTTTAGATTTTGTTCTTATAGAGCATTTAAATCTTGTAAGTAACGACCATACAAAATGTCAAGTTCCTAACTCCTTCATTATTGAAAATATCATAATTTTGGAACGTTTTTCGCTCCTGCACCCTCTGCGGGCAGTGGCACCGACAAAAAATTTAGCATATGTTGGAGCAGGGACTGTCACCATCCATTTGCCACCATCACTTTTGAAATCGGTTCTGTAGTTTCAGAGATTCCATAGAAATTGTAATTTAGAATGTTTTTAGAACGCTTCTTCCTCATCTCACCCTTTTAAATTGCGAATGTTTTTATAATTTGTTCTTAGAGAGCATTTACATCTTATAAGTAACTACCATACCAAATTTGATACTTCTATCTCCTTCAGTACACAAAAAATCGAAATTTTAGAACGTTTTTCGCTCCTGCACCCCCCTGGGGGTGGTGGCACCGACATAAAATATAGCCTATGTTGGAGCAGGGATTGTCACCATTAATTTGCCACCATCACTTTTAAAATCGCTTCAGTGGTTCCAGAGATTACCCCCTACAAACAAACAATCTTTACTACTTTATATATTAGTATAGATAAGGGGGAATTAGCCCCTTGTTCCACCCCTTTATACTTAACCAATCAATCCCGAAAAATAATCAGAGATGCGCCTTAACACAGTGAACCTATAAATAAAATTTGAAGGAAATGGGATAATTCTGCATGAAAAACCCATTTACATAAATTAAGGGGGTATTAGCCCCCCGTTCCCCCCCTTTATACTTAATCAATCAATCCCAAAAACTAATCAGGGAAGCGTTTTAACCCAATGAATCTATAAACAAATTTTGAAGCAAATAGAATAATTCTGCATGAAAAACCCATTTATATAAATTAAGGGGGGATTATCCCCCCGTTCCCCCCCCTTTATACTTAACCAATCAATCCCGAAAACTAATCAGGGAAGCGCCTTAACACAGTGAACCTATAAACAAAATTTGAAGGAAAACGGAATAATTCTGCATTAAAAACCCATTTATATAAATTAAAGGGGGATTAGCCCCCCGATCCCCCCCCCCTTTATACTTAACTAATCAATCCCGAAAACTAATCAGGGAAGCGCCTTAACTCAGTGAACCTATAAACAAAATTTGAAGGAAAACGGAATAATTCTGCATGAAAAACCCATTTATATAAATTAACGGGGGGGATTAGCCCCCCGTTCCCCCCTTTATACTTAACCAATCAATCCCGAAAAGTAATCAGGGAAGCGTCTTAACCCAATGAACCTATAAACAAAATTTGAAGGAAAACGGAATAATTCTGCATGAAAAACCCATTTATATAAATTAAGGGGGGGAATTAGCCCCCCGATCCCCCCCTTTATATTAACTAATCAATCCCGAAAACTAATCAGGGGAAGCGCCTTAACACAGTGAACCTATAAACAAAATTTGAAGGAAAACGGAATAATTCTGCATGAAAAACCCATTTATATAAATTAAGGGGGGGGGGGGGAATTAGCCCCTTGTTCCTCCCCTTTATACTTAACCAATCAATCCCGAAAAGTAATCAGGGAAGCGTCTTAACCCAATGAACCTATAAACAAAATTTGAAGGAAAATGGAATAATTCTGCATGAAAAACCTATTTATATAAATTAAGGGGGGGATTAGCCCCCCCCCCGATATACTTAACTAATCAAACCCGTAAACTAATCAGGGAAGCGCCTTAACTCAGTGAACCTATAAACAAAATTTGAAGGGAAACGGAATAATTCTGCATGAAAAACCCATTTATATAAATTAAGGGGGGGGAATTAGACCCTTGTTCCCCCCCTTTATACTTGACCAATCAATCCCGAAAACTAATCAGGGAAGCGCCTTAACTCAGTGAACCTATAAACAAAATTTGAAGGAAAACGGAATAATTCTGCATGAAAAACCCATTTATATAAATTAAGGGGGGGGGGGGGGGGGGGGGGGGGAATTAGCCCCTTGTTCCCCCCCTTTTATACTTAACCAATCAATCCCGAAAACTAATCAGGGAAGCGCCTTAACACAGTGAACCTATAAACAAAATTTGAAGGAAAACGGATATTTCTATGAAGAGTTATCGCATTACGTACGTACATACATACATACAGAACCGGCTGCCAAGCTCTCAGGGCTTGACAGCCAGTGTGATAACTGAAAAATCGCAATTTTAGAACGTTTTTTGCTCCTGCACCCCCTGGGGTTAGTGGCACCGACATAAAATATAGCCTATGTTGGAGCAGGGGTTGTCACCATCAATTTGCCACCATCACTTTTGAAATCGGTTCGGTAGTTCCAGAGATTACCCCCTACAAACAAACAAACAAGATTTACTCCTTTATAATATTAGTATAGATTTATAAAATGAATTAAGTATAAAAGCTAGATTTTTTTAAAACACTGTTTTATAAGCATTCAATATTTACCTTGAAAATCACGTCTAATTTCATGACCTCAATTTATATTTTTCCCCCAAAAATTTCCATTACAGTACATTAACTTGCCGTGGTGACTGAACTCGATTATGGAAAATTTACTGCTTTTTTTACTCTTAGTAAAAAGCATGAGCTAGTGAAGTTATTCAAAAAATTATAATTCATGCTCTGTTTTTTTTTAAAGATATGGCAACAGGAAAGAAAAAAATGAAACATTATTTAAACTATCATTTTAGGAATTTTAAACTGAATTGGCACATTATTAAATCCATTGTTGTTGTAACTCATACATAATTGTAATCATAAAGAATATTTGGTGATTTATCACCTGTGACCGGCTAACATAAAAATGCCTAAAAATTAATTTATTAACTTTTATCAAGAAGTGAACGAAAAATCGATTGTTACAAAATCCCATCTTTATAGACAAAAGACAAGTTAATAAATAAAAGAATGTGAAAAAAAAAATTGATAACTGCACTAAACTGTACTATTAATTGAAGGAAAATGTATAGTTAAATAAAACATATTTCAATACTCATTGCAACATAGAAATGTGACATTCTCTCGATCACATGTTTTAATTGAGCCCAAAATTCCATATTTTTAATAGTTTCCCTTTATTATTTAGTTAATTTGCCATTCCCATATTTTAGTATATTTATTCCCCTTAATTTGATATATCATTCATCATTTCCTGAAATCGACCTTTTATCATGCTGATGTTTTGAATATTTTTACCAGCGAACAGCAACAAGTTTGGCTGGATGCCATTTTCAACTGTTTGTTCTTCCCTCTTCTCCATTTGGTTGCAACTAGGTGGAATGTGGCAACAAGTGGTATGCGTTTATCACTCGCATTCACTTACCGTGATTGCCAGCTTCACGTACACCGATTGACATTGAATGTTTTGGTGACATTCCGAGCTGATACCCTCAATTTTTGAGTGTGAAGTTGAGGTTGAATGAGACTGAAATTAAGCTAAAATAACTTCGTTTTACACTACTTTCCCCCTACATAATAAAACTATGTATTTGGTGCCTTCAAATATAAATTAATCTCAGTTACAATACTACAAAAATCAAACAGAAAATACACATATGTGTTTCTAATATGAAATTTAACAAGAATCTTTCCAGTTCCTATTGTATTAATAAAAGAAAGATCTTTGTGTACCTATTTGTTGGCAGAGACTAGAGAAATCACTCACATGTAGGTCTGAATACATCCGAGGCTCAGTTTTATTTCAATTTTTGATAATTAAGTAATCCACACTTACTTATTAATATTTCCCACTTACTTATTAAAACACATAAAAACCAAAACCAATTAAAATCAAGACAGAAACCAATAAACAACAAAACATGAAACAAAACAAAAAATAATAAGGGTTGGTAGTTTGAAACTTCACATATACTTAAATCTTCAGTTTTCACATGGAATTCACATTTAAAAATAACACTAATCTTTCCAATTCTTGTTGTATTAATAAAAGAAAGATGGCTAGGGAAATCTATCACATGTATATCCAAAAATTCTGATAAGGAGAGATGAAGACAGGTCTGAATGCACCCGAGGCTCAGTTTTTAAAATTGTTGATAATTAGCCATGATATTAATTGTAAAACCCTCATTAAATGCTAATGAACAAGATTTTATTGTCCCGGAGATCACTTCGGCACGCATCCAGGAAGTCCTCGGTTTTTTAAGCAGACAAAGGGAAAAAGGTTCCATTTTTTCTGCATTTTTAAATTGCAATCACCTGGTCCTCTTTAAAATTAAAGATTTTGCATTTTTTCCCGATTGTAATGATTAAAAAAAAAAAAAAAAATTTTTTTATGCATTTTTGTTTTTTGAATTTTTACTGCAGTTATTAACCAACATCTCCGCTTCTCAGATGGAAATACTAAAAATAAAAAAATACCAACTTATTTAAGGTACTTTACTGGTTGTAATAGTATATATTGTTAAAAAAAATATTAATATTTACTATTTTAAAAAAAAAAAAATCTGTAATTTCCATTTCATATTTGTTTACATGTTTTCTTTTTTCTGCAGTTTAAACTGCCATCCCTATTTCCTGTATTTAATACAAAACAACTTATTTATGGTACTTTCCCCCAAAAAAATTAATATTTACTATTTCAAAGGAAAAAAAATAATATTTACTATTTCAAAAAATAAAATTTTACTATTTCAAAATAATATATACTATAAAAAATATATATACTATATATACATATAAATATATATATAAATATATATACATAATATTTACTATAAAGAAAAAAAATCTGGAAGTTATTTATTACAATCACAGCAGACTTTTTTTTTCTTTTCCTAATTGACTTCAAATAAATATATTTCACATTTTAAGAGAATTGCACCAAGGTTCCCCCCCCCCTCCCCCTTTTTTTTGCATTCTTACTTTTCCATTTTCAACACTCAGATGTATCATTTCACATTTTAAAAGATAGAAAGAAATTTAGTGGTGGGATTTTTTTTTTTTTTTTTTTTTTTCTGTGTTAAAAATGCCAAATCATACAAATCTGAGGCTTATCGCAAAAACAGATCAGAGCATGCATAGCATGTCTGAGTGTGTTCTGCTGAGTCACTGGAACTCCGACTAAAGGTTTGTTTGAATGGATTTTCATTTACAAATATTAAATTATACAAACTGAATGGTTTAAACTGTCCAAGGCAGTGGAGCCCCCAACACTAAATTTTTTCTCTGGAAAAATTTCTGAATTCAACACTAATTTTAGGTATATTTAAGGTTATTGTAATAGGCAACGCAGCAGATCAGCTAGTATATTAATAAAAGAAAGATGTTTGTACATATGTGACTGCTTGTTTGTTTGTTAGCACGCTAGGGGAATCTATCGTACACAGAGGTCTGCAAATTTGGTTCTGGATAGACAAAGACAGGACCGAATGCACCGGAGACTTAAATTTTAGATATTTTTTCCTGAACAGAAAAATTGCGTATTTTCCAAGTTTTCTGGCAATTTTGAGCCATTTCTAAAAGCAATCCAAATTCAGTCTTTTTGCCCAATATAGTAAATTTTGTCATGTTTTTGATAGTTTATTCAGAATTCGTACAGCAATTTTTATTTTTTATTTTTTTAAATCTTCATTAAAAATGAGATTTTTTTTTTTTTTTTAAATCTACTATTATCTATATGGTACCTTATTCATTCCATCTTATATTTTAAAACCCAGTATGGAGCAGGCTTTCAGGAATCAATTAATCAATTAGAGTAAAAATTATTAGTAACTAGCAGAACCACCCGGCTTTGCCCGGGTTAACATAAATTAACATACAATAATACGACAATAACAATGACGACAATATGATTTGTGCATACTCAACCATAAATCGATAAAAAAGACAATTAGAAAAAATAGGTGTTACTTTACCTCAACCATAGTAAAATTTCTCAGCTTTATAAATGAGAATGCGTGTTTCCTTTGCGCATACAACATAAAAATATAACGATTTTCCTGACAGTGAAAACATAATTACCAAATGTCGTAACATTTTGCGAAATTCACTTTCATATGGCTTCTATCTATATTATAAAACAAAAACATATCCGTGAGTAATGTCGACATCATATTGACAGTAGCAACGACCTAACCATTAAATTTTGTTTGTTAGTGCATATTTGTAACTACGAAATATCGCCTAATTTCATTTTTTAAACTATCAATTAGAAAAAAAAATGCACTTTCAAATGTAGTTTGAAAAGTTTATCTCAATTTACTGATATTTTTTATGGATTTTAAAGTAATTTTAAAGCATGTATATTTTAAAATCTGTGTCCAATCCAATTACGAAAGATTAACTTATTTGATCTTTATAAAGTAAAGACATTTATTTCTAAACATAGCACATTCAATTTTTTTGCGGTCGAATAAAATAAATGTACTCTCAATGTTATTCGTTTGAAAAGCGTATCTCAATTTACTGATGTTTTTTGGATTTTAAAGTAATTTTAAAGTAATTTAATATTCTGGAAAATTGTACGGTAAAAGGCTGTTAAACTTATACTTTGGCGACCAATACATTCTGTGGAAGTTCGCTACTTTGTGTAAATTGCTATAAAATACTAATATTTTGTGAATGAAAACCGGCACATGATTTAAAATATGACGACACTTTCACCGGGGTAGATTTTCCTCTGAGCCGATACGTGTCTAGTTAAAACCAATTCTTTTGCTTCATGAATCATGTACAAATATGCATTTATATTAATAGAGAATGTGCATGTTTGTCAACTTAACGTAGGTAAAACGTTGAGCTAAATTACTTGAAGTTTCGCCAAGTTTCTCGTAATTTTCAAATAGTTAAAATACATTATATTATGTGTAGGAAATAATAAATTATGAATTACTAACTCCGCAAGAATTGTTACTATACTGATTATAGTTGGAAGTATATATATTATATTGATTATATTATAAACTTATAAAGCCTGAGCAATGGTGGGCAGGTCAGCTAGTATATAAATAAATCACGTTTTGATTAAAGGGTGATTTTGAGGTCTGGGAACCATGATCAGCAAAAATCTATGAAAAGTTTCTAGAATTGCTTTTATCTGGATGGTTGCAATAGGTAACTTTTCATTTTTTGTAAGGAAGCTACCTAAAATGCACATTCTCAAAAATCATTTAAAAAAAAAAAATCTAACGACCTTTTATTAAAGAAAAATATTTTGATATATTTAAGAAAATCAGAGTACTAATCTCACCTCCCTCCCTTAATAAAAGCGTTATTTCTTTCAAAAGTATACATAAACAATGAATACAACTTTAAGACAAATATAAAAAATAACATATTGCAATATTTACTAAATCTGATTTATTAACAATTAAACTAAAGAATTACCTAGATTGCATCACTTTTATGAGCAAATCATTGCCTCTATTAGTCTGCACCGATCTCATGGGACTAAAGAAATATTATAAACAAAATCAACCATATAATACATACATAAAAATAATTCTTTGTGTCATATAATTACAAATTTCAAAACAATCAAGACAAAATATGCAATAGAATTAACAAAAATATATTTTAAAATATTGTTTATCAAATAAAGCAATAAGTAAATTTTTAGATGTATTACAAATATCAGAAAATCCAGTATAAAACAAAAAAACAAGTGGATAAGTGTGATTGAAGATCACACAAAGGGTTTTGTTTAATATTCCTTTCAAAACACTTTATCCTTTCTTTAATAAATCCAAATAAATTTCCTTTTCCAAAAAAAAAAAAAAAAAAAAGTCATTTTTTTATAAACCAAAAATTTACTGGTCTATTTATTCGTTTTTTTGAATATCTGAACTGGCCTGATAGCGGACGAAGCCTGCTATTCTACTCTGTCATAATAATATCTGTCATGTGGACTAAATGCAATGTTAAAAAAAAATTGTTTCCCCAACTCTCCCCTTCTTTATTAACAATCCCTATTCACATTATTAATTACATCATTGTCTATTAGCATTTTATTTCTTTTTTCTACTAGGGGGCCCTACGAGAGACGCTTGCCAACCCCTGTTCTGACACTGCAAACTCTAAAAACACACTAATTTGATTAACTCTAAAGTGATTACGGAAGATTGAATTATAATTAAGCGACCAGTGGTAATCTGCTGTAATTGGGTTTCCATTCATTTTCCTTTCACTGAGGCATTTTAAGATCGAATCAACTGCTGTCGAAAGAGCTAACAACTGTTTTCACGATTGATTAAATAACATCAATTAAACATTTGAAAATCAACTTGTGTAAAATGGCTAAGTAAACAATGTCGCTGCATCGAGGAATTTTATAATGATGTTATAAAAAATTGGGTATTTATCCACTATCTTGTCGACCACTATCCAAAAAAGAAAAAAACTGTTGCCAAAATATAGGAAACAAAAAGTGTGTTACCGTGGCATCACATTCAATTAACATCAGATGCGTTATACATGTTTGTTATGTCATTGAGAGATTTTTATTCGAAATTTATCTATATTTTAAATTATATTTTACCCATTTATTAGTTATTTCATTAATTTAAAAAATAATAATGACTTTAAACTGCGTGCCATGATATTAAAAGAGAAAAATTGTTGAAAAAATATTGCTATGCACAGTTATGCACAACAGATCTGTTTCAAATGACATCATAAACACTTATCTATGAGCCGAGGGGGATAATTAAGAAAAATATTGTAAATAAATAAATATTTAAGATTACTTTTTTTTTCTCTTTTCATTAATGCATAATAAATTTTGTTGTTTAAAGTTACTGATAGTTGACACTGTAGTGCGTGGGGCTTTAGATTCCATTCGCAACATTCTGCTATTGGTATTTTGGGCATTAGAGTTTGGTGACTAATTTGGCGATAGTTTTTTTTTTACTGGAAAGTTATCAACGGTATAATGGAGAAGTATAGAAAATTATTTTCAGTAAGATGTTTTAAATGTATCGTTTTCAATATGACGTAATTTTCAAAGTTTTCTTCCTATTATTAAACTTTAAAATACTTAATTGAAGGGAAATATTATTATGTACACTGTTTTAAAATTTGCAATAATAGGTAAAATATTTTGTCAAAATAAATTAATACCTTCTGTAAATATATTTTTATATTGAAACTGTTTGGAAATATTGTTATTTGAGCATTTTAAATATGATGTAAGTTTCCCTATTTAATGCTTTGAACACGTAATAATTTAATTATATCTCTTTTTAATATTCATGTGCAAGTATATTTTTTATTACATGATTTTCTACAATTACTGCTTTTAACACGTGATCATTTAATTATTTTTTTAAATTTTATTTCTGTTTTTGATAGTCACGTGTAAATACATTTTTTAATTGAAAGGGAATATTATTATGTGTGCTATTTTACAAATTGGCAACAATTCAAATAAATTCAGCGCTTTAGTTGAATATTTTTATCCATTAATGAGTGGGTTTTTATGGTTTTAATTAATATCTTGCGTTAATGAAGATATTTTCAAAATTTTATGATTTTCAGCATGACAGTAAGTATTCAGCTGTAAGTACACAAAATTATAAGTCTCTAACTTATACAGTTTCTGAGAACAGATTCTGTGACGGACAGAAAGAGAAATGAGATGAATAGGGTTTCGTGAGATGAATGAAACCCTAAAAATCATGCTGGAAATGTGGAAAACAAAACAAAGATAAATACATTAAAAGGAACAAGCATATGCAAAATGCAGAAAATATCTACACTGATATTTAACTATTTTCATTGAAAAAGGCTTTGAATTCTTGAAGTTATTTTTAAGTTTTTGTATTGATATATTTTTTTTTGTATTGTTAAATATATATATACTAGCCGCCACTGGCGACCAGTTTGGTCGCCCTTAAATGTATGTTAAGCATTGTAACAAATTATTTTTATTCATAATTTATTTTTTCCCTTAATCCTTCGCCAAATCGGAAAAATCATATAGACAAATCAAGAACTTTTGCGATCGTGGTAGCATTTCGCATATTTTTTGTTGTTATGTATTTCATCTTTCTTGACAAAAACCGCTTAACCCACTTTATAATAAATTAATCATTGTGTGTGTTTTATAATAAAATTGTATGTGTTTTTAATATAAAATAAACTATTTCATAATAAAATAAAAGTACATGCTGTTTTAGTAATCTCTAATAAGTACCTGAAAATGGGATTTTCTCGCCAAAATGGCGCAAAACAAAAATCGCGCCAACCCCGGTGCGTCCGTGACAGCTCTTCCAATTTAAAATACATGATGTTCACATTTTTACAACATTAAAGAAGTGAATATTATACATCACATATTTTTACTGAATGGTGTATACAAATTTAAAATATTATACATACATTAATATTAAAAATATCGACGTTTCGACCACCATCTATGGTCATCTTCAGGAAAATTTTCTTATATTGCTTTTAAAATTTTCAATGCGAAAAACAATCCGCCCGTTGCCACAATATTATTGCCGTCCACAAATTAAAAATTAACAAGGGTAACATTCAACCATCGTAACCATCACATTTTTCTTTAAAATAGAAAAAAGATAAATAAGAAATAATATCCTAAATCAAAACATTTGATTTCAAAATTAAAGTATCGTTTCTAATTTGCACACTCGATAAAATAAAAGCTGACAATTAGTTTGGAAATTTGATCCATTAAATATTATTACATGAGTTCAACTTACGTCAAGAAAAGATCGGAAGGAAGTTGAGTTGTATAGAACAGAATTATGGTAAACTTTGACTATCTCACTGGTGCGGATTATTTTTTTTACACCAGGCAGCGGTCCAAAAATTCATGGTTTAATAATTTAAACGTTCACAACGAATGAATCTTTTTTTTTTTTTTGTTTGTTTACTTTCATGGATAGAGAATTTAAACTGCGAACCTAATTTAAACTGAAGTTATTGCAGAATGTATACATAATTGAACGTAAGTCATCTCTCAAATATTAATTTATTTTTAACGATCTTTCTAAAAATGTAACTTTTATGCAGTTTTATTCGAAAAAATAATTTTGAATAAAAATGGACGCCTGGCATATGAAAAAGTGAAGCAGACATCCCGGAACTGTTGATGACAGTCACATGACTTAGGCTTTTATTATAGAGATATGAAAGGTATTAATATTATTAAAATCAAAATTTAAATTAATTTCCAATTAAATATTTTCCAACTCTTAATGTCTAATTCTGAAACTTTGCTCATTAAATTTGTTTCTCAGCTCAACATTTATTACTTTCAGGTATTAAATTGTAACTAAATTTAAGATTGAAAATGCAAAAGTTAATGCAATTTGCAAGTGTTTCTGGTTAGTGATGCAAAGGGGCTTGGCCAGTCCTTGCTCACGTCACAAACCTGGGCATTAATCAAAAGCTACCAATAAAGTTTAAGTTCCTTCCAATACCCCCTGCTGGAAAATATTACAAGTGCATGGAAGAATATATAATTAGGGATTTCACAAGAAGCCACATTAATGAAGTGCTGTAACCATTGATATTAAAATATTTAATTCCTATAGAAACTTACAAAATATAATGTTGCACAAAAAGAATTTATTAGGGTTCATGATATAATGTATCTTACTAAAACAATTAAAAAAAAAATAAGAATAAGAAAAAATTCCGCTAAATTAAATTTTAAATATATTTATGACTTACTACTATATTTTACATTATTATAAACCTTTGAATTTAAAAATTAATTAGTTATATTTATATAAGATAACTTTTTTTAAAAATGGATTTTATTTTTATCAACTTATGATGTTTATATTTAAAACTTATGCATTGTATCCAAATCTGACTGCGTCTCCACAAAATACCTCTGCTGTTTTTTTTTTTTTTCACAATTAGTCATTACTGTAATACATATATAGGCAGAAAGGAGAAGGTAGCACCGTACCCTTATAGCATTTTTTTTGTTATTTAAATCACTTTATCTAAATAATTTTCTATTTAAATTACTTTATCTAAACTCTTGTTATCAATCTTTATCATTTTTTTAACAATTCAATTTAATCATCTCACTAGCCATTCACTGCACAAACATTGTATTTATGAATCTTTGTGGATTTCCCTACATACAATTTCACATCCCTAAATGAAAGGTTGAAATGCCTCCAACTGTAACACTCTTGATTGTAACTTCTGGTGATTTCAATTTATTAAAAGAAATTATGGGGGGGATACTGAACAGGATATTATTATCATTATTTGAAAGTAATAAAAATTATAAACTTATGGAACATAGTTTTACAGAAATATTTATATTGACAAATAATAAAAACACAGTAAAACTTCTAAATACTGGTTACCTTTGAACCACAGAATTTGTCCACTATTTGGAGACGTCTATTATTCAGAGATAAAGGTCTATAAATAAATAGGTGTTGTGGATTGGAAAAGTTTTCGCTAAATAGACATGTCCACCATTTGGGAATGTATGTCATGGAAGTTTTACTATATTTAACAAAAAATATTTACTACATTGCAATTTAATGCAATGTAGAATGAAAAATTTTTGCATCCTGATTCTGTCATTAATCTTTATTAATTAAATTTACCACAAAATGAGATGTATAGAGTTGCCAAGTCTCCGGCTTTTTGAATACCAGTAATTTTTTTTTTGAGAAAATGTTGTTCTTTTAAATCGCAAAATGCTCCGATTCAACAAAACAAAATTTTCTGTACTAAATTACTGGTATCCAAAAAGCCGGAGACTTGGCAGGTCTATGTATCGTATAATTTCTTAATAAAAAAAATGTAATTCAATTATAAGAGTTTTTTAATTATTTTCTTAATTTTATTAGTTTATTCTTAATTTAGCATAATTATTATTAAACATACATATTTCATTTATTTATTTGTACAGGAAATAAACACAGAAAAGAAAAAATAAAATGTGAACCAAAGTTTTATTGTAATAGACCAAATAATCAATATGACATTTTAAATGTTTCATTAAGTATAAAATAAAATTGCTACTTTTAAAGAAATTACTAATGACATACTGTGTAGCTATAATTTCATCCCTAGTTCTTCGAATTAACAATACTGGACCACTGTACCTAAAAAAAGAAACATATACATAAATTACAAGAATAAAACTAATTAATGAAAGAAACTTATGCAATAACAGAAATACCTTACATGTTTAGTTGCTCGGTATTATTAAGATCCATATAATCTCGAATTGTTCTGACAACAAGAGGCTCTAGAAATACCAAAATTAAGAGCAATAGAAAATGACATTAAAAATAAGCTTATGCATGAGAGAAAAAAATGTAACAATATTTATTATTTAAAAAGAAAGACTAATCCTTTGAAAATCAATATGTTATTTGCATTTGACAAAAGCATCTTTATACAGCTTGCAAAATTCAGGTTTAGAATTTATTATACTTTTAACACACAATCAATCGCAAAAACAATTGTTAGCTATTTTGACAGCAGTTGATTCGGCCTTAAAATCCCTCAGCCAAAGGACATTCTTTTTTTATATCGATCCTACCTGCCAGGTTTCCCTAACATAAACGGGTTTAGTGCCTGGTACTGGGGCACGTAACGCCACTGAATGGATGCCGCGTAGCAGCTGGCCATTGCTGTCAGGACGGCTATGTGGGTCTTTCTTTTGTTTTGCTGCTAACTGAAGTTATTCTTTTTGTATGGCCCTGGGCTTGGCATCACACCCATATGTCATGCCATCGCTATGCGAGTTGGTCCAGTAATTTAGAATCTTGATCAGGTAATGAGACCTTCACCTGATTAGGCACCTCCAGAGGTATAATTCACAGGGAACTTGGAGGACTTTGCACCCACGACAGATAGCTAGGGAAATCTGGCAGGGGGCCTGGTCACCAGTCTAAAAAAAAAAAAAAAAAAGGAAACCAGATTACAGAAGATTGCCAGTGGTCATTTAATTATAATTCAATCTTCTGTAATTGTTTTAGAGCTGTTCAAATTAGCGTGTTTTTAAAGTTTGCAGCATTAGAACAGGGGTTGGCGAGCGTAGCTCGTAAGGGGCAGAGCCCCCTAGTGGAATAAAAAATATTTATAAAATTTTTATTCTCCAAATTTTAGTAACACAATGGCATTATTTCTTCACACAGTGGTCATAGTATTGTCAACAATAAAATGTAGTATTGTGTCATCATTTTAAGCTAGCAATCATTTTTGAAAGTTTTTTAATTGCCAACTGAAAAATTATAAGCTTATCTCATCTGCAAATTTTACTAACATACCAGACAGTCAAAATATATCTTTTACAATAAAAAATAAAAAATATATATTAATCTTAAAAACTCTGGTGCTAAATCTGTCATTAATCTATTCACTTCTAGGTCTTTTCATGTCTATGCCTATGAATCAATTAAAAACAAAAAGTCATAAAAATGTTTTGACTGAACAAATATTTATTAAACTTTGCAATACGGTAGAATATAGTACAATATACTATACCAATCACATTCAGGTACTTCATTTGGACAAGTAATACAGGCAATGCCACCCATTGTCAAGAAAATGTCCCAGTGTACAGCTAAGTAAAACAGTTCAGACAATGATCTCTCTCTCTCTCTATTTCATTATCATAACAGACCTGCCAACCTATGAAAATGAGAAATAGTAGCACACCAAATTCAAATTTATCTGAAGGTTGGTTGGTTGGTAGCTGTTTTTTACACTGCAAATTTTAAGCGAGCAAATCAGGGGTGATTCTGAGTAAAAAAAAAAATTCTGAAATTCACAGCAAATTTTCTGAAAAGTTACAACAGAGGGGGGGGGGGGGGGGGGGGGGGATCCACTCCCGCCACTTTTTTTTGCATCCCTTTGACGAAATTTGCGTTTTTTCACGATCTTTTGGCGAAATTTGCAGTTTTTTCAAGATCTTTTGGCGAAATTTGCAGTTTTTTCAAGATCTGTTTATAAAATTTGCTTTTTTTTTTTCGCATTTTTTTTGACGAAACTTGCCATTTTAGGCAATTTGTTGACAAAATTTGCCGTTTTTTCGCGATCTTTTGACGAAATTTGACGTTTTTCGCAATCTTTTTGACGAAATTTGCCGTTTTTTCGCGATTTTTTGACGAAAGTCACGTTTTTCCGGCGATCTGTTGACAAAATTTGTTGTTTTTTTTTGCGATCTTTTGACGAAATTTGCCGTTTTTCGCAATGCTTATGACGAAATTTGCCGTTTATTCGCGATCTTTTGGCGAAATTTTCCGTTTTTCGCAATGTTTTTGACGAAATTTGCCGTTTTTTAACGATTTTCTGACGAAAGCAGAGATGAGATTGACAGAAAAGCTGACAACTGCGCGAACGACATTTGAGCAATAATTATGAATTTCAAGCACAACGAATATTATAATTGTTATTAAAAAATATATATTTTAAATAAAATAAATAAATATAATATAAAAAATCTCGTTTCTACCGCGAACTTTCGGTTAAAATCGCGTTTTTACGGCGATTTTCGGCTAAATTCGCGTTTTTACGGCGATCTTTCGGCTAAATTCGCGTTCTTACGGTGATCTTTCGACGAAATGCGCGTTTTACATCAATTTAGCTGTGAGTACATTAAAAATAAATTATCAACAAGAATTAGGTAGAAATTATTTGCTTACTCTAATTAAAAGTCTATTTTACCAAGATGCAGCACATTAATAAAATCCTTCAATGGAATGAACATTTCTTTTAATTGAAATTTTGAAAAATAGTAAGATACTTTTCTTGAAAGAGCAAATCAAGTATGTGCTAATAATTGCAACCACCTTAAATAAATGATAGAACAGAGTTCCCACCCTTTTTTTAAATAAAAAATAGTTTTTAAGGAATTAAAGAGATTTTTTAAGGACATTATCAGTGGCACCAACTAGTCAGTGCTGTGGTTATTCCAGATTCCAGGTCATTTTTACCAGACAGCTTGAAGCTAGTTTTTAGGTTATTTGAATAGATTTTTTAAATTTTAATTTGTTTTCGCATTTCATAGCAAAATTTCTACATTACGAAAAGAAATTTGGTTTCAATCTTTTAACCCAATGCAGTAAAATCTGACGAAATTCGCTTATTTTCAGCGATCTTTCGACGAAATACGCATTTTTACGGCGATCTTTCGGCTAAAATCGCGTTTTTACGGCGATCTTTCGGCTAAAATCACGTTTTTACGGCGATCTTTCGACTAAATTCGTGTTTTTTCAGTGATCTTTCGGCTAAATTCGCGCGATCCTGTGATGAAATCCGTCCTTTTTCGCGCGATCCTGCGACAAATTTCGCATTTTTCTCGAGTAATCCTGTGACGAAATTTGCGTTTTTTTTTTTTTTTTTTTTTTTTTTTTGCAGAAAATCGTAGTTTTAGACAGATTTTCGTAGCATCGTAGTTTGTGGTTCAAAATCGTAGCAACTACGATTTTTTCGTAGCAGTTGGCAGCTCTGTCATAATTTTATTTTTTAAATTAAATATAGCAACAGATATAAGAGGCAAAAATCACACAATAAACATTTTGTTATGTACTAATTAATTTTTCAGTAGAACTGAAATGATGCTGAAAATTAATGAAATACAAAGGATGTGAATTATCACTTTTTACTAAACAGCGTACAACCAATAGAGTGAAAAAATGTCCAGACCGGGGTTCGATCCCGGATCCCTTAGTATAGCGCATCAAGTGCTTTACCATTCACATCCTTTGTATTTCATTAATTTACAGCATAATTTCAGCTCTGCTGAAAAATTAATTAGTATATAAAAATTCACCGATACTGGGTCTAGCTTGTCTCATGTATGCCACTGGAGTTGTGCTCAGGATTGACGTTCCATCTTGTGCTGCAAGGTTGCAGTCTAGCCATATAAGAGTGAGAGAATGCTAGACCGGATGGCTTAAATGGTAAAGCACTTGGTGTGTTATACCAAGGGATCCAGGATCAAACCCCGGTCTGGACATTTTTTACTCTATTGGTTGTTGTACTCTCTTTAGTAAAAAGTGGTAATTCACATCCTTTGTATTTCATTTTGTTATGGTTAAACTATCATGCTAAAAATTTTCATTCCAACACACAAGTGGACATATGCTTAACTATAGCATTTTCATAAAACATACTTTTAACATAAACAAATATTTTAGAGATTTACTGAGTTTATTTACCGAGTCTGTAGACTATTTTCAATGAGTTTATTTTATTATTTTTTTTAAAATTTGTATATTATATTTTTAATTGGTGACTAAAACTTGTTTACATATCATAAATTCTTAAGATGCATTATATTTTACTATTTAATTATAACAACAATATTCTAAAAAGTATAATTTAAAAACTTCATACAAAATAGCAAAAGCCTTAAAAAAAAATATATTTATAAAGTAGTATGTAGCTTCAAGTTTTATGCATAATTGCTACTATTTCTTTGAACAGCTGCAGTAACCTCTAATTAAAACAAGAAACTAACACATAAAAAAAATAACTAAAACATATTTTTTAATACTAAAATAAGATCAATTGAAAAATTTAAAGCCATTATTGGATGATAAAAACTGTAAAAGCTATTAAACATTATAACTAATAACACTATACAAACATATAATGATTTCATCTTATTTATAACTTACTCCAACTAGGAGGCATTCTTGCAACTGCTAATGCAACTAGATCATCAAAAGTGGCATCTAAAACCTATAAATTAATATATGTCTGTAGAAAACATCTCATGCATTTTATGTGATACAGCAAGCATGAAATTTAAATGCGAGAAACAGCCTTTTCCATCCCCACTTAACTAACATCATAAAATATCAGTGCATAGTAAAATATAAAGTGCAAAAAGTGCTTATAATATCTTTATCAAACATGATTAAATTTTTTTCTTTAAGATGATATAGTTAACAAAATAAAAATATTTTATGAGGGTGAAAGTTACGTCATTTTCATTAAAATTACAGTAGTACATGAAAGGATATTTTCCATCTTTAGGATTATGAAAGAAAAAAGCAAAGAAGCTTTCTAACATTCAGATTTTTGTCATTTTATCAAAGAATACTTACTTGAGATGAATAGTATTTTTAAAAGTAGAAAACAATTGTTATTTAAATTAAATGTATTTACATACTTACCAACCCTTTAATATCTGGATAATTCATGGCAGCCCATGTTGCACTAAATCCACCAATAGACCAAGCATAAATTACAATATCACTAAATCGAAAACCCAGTTTAGATACAGCAAACTGAATTACAACATCCATAGCATTTAATTCTTGATCAGGAAAAGGAGTACCCTGAAAAGGTAAAAATTGAATTTCTATACATACAATGAACAATTCAAATACCATGATGATAAGTCAATAAAATTACATACCTAAACATAGTAATTTTTTAAATATGATTTAAAAACAGTTCAAAATAAAATTATATGTCTCTCTTTATATGGTGTTTTCTATTTTATTATTATTTTTTCTTCAGCAATGTGGCTAAGAGTTTGTTGTCCATGGGAGGAAAGTGTTTTGTTTTCTTGGGTGTTTGCATTATTCTGTCATATCATATTTAGTTTCTATGTGAAAGTCATGGTGAAAATTTTTAATGAAAGTTAGATTCACAAATTAATAAATGAATGAATGCAACTTCGAATTGGATAAAATTAATTCAGTTATTATTGATTTTAAGAATTCTGAATCAGTGATCACAGATACATATCTAATTCAGAAGAAGAATTAATGAACAAAGGGGGTTGGCATTAGTTGTCAAGTATAAATAAACTTATACAATATGAATATAGAACAGGTAACATCAGATTGTGTGTTGACTACTCTGAAATATTATCATACATCAAAATAATTCTTTGTCTTTTTTTTAATGATTTCAAAAGTATTTTCCAAATGTAAGTACAGTAGAGTCTTAATTATCTAACAATTGTAGGACCAGAGGTACAGTAGTAAACTAATTAATTGGGACAAGGTGAATAAACTTTTGCTTTCAGATTTTTTTTTTTTTTTTCTAGAAAAGGGTTAGAAAAATTATTCTTTATCTTTGGTGATCTAAATAGGTTATTTGAATTAACTTTCTAGTCAAAATTCAGTCTCAACAGTATTTAGGAGACCAATAACAAATTTAATACGTAAAAGCAATATTTGTGATTACTATAAAACTTTAATTAAACTGTAACTTTTACAAATAAATTTTCTTGCTAATTGCAACTTGCTAGGACAACATATAAAAAAATCCAGTTAAATACCATAAAAATTTAGAAAGATATCGACAATTTAATAAGTTGAATTTCAGTTATTTTCTAAAGTTTTTCTTTATTAAATTTGTAGTTGGTTCCCTAAATACACTCAAGACTAAATTTTCACTGTAAAGTCTAAAGTGCAAGTTCAAGTTCTCTACATGGCCGAAGATGAAGATGAAGAACAAATAATCTGGTACTTCCAAAGAAATTTGAAAAATGTCTGAAATAGAAAGTTTATACATTTTCATAAAATTTCAATATGAGACCTGACAGATCCCACTGTTTACCTAACAGGTGACAAGACAAGACAATTTATAAGACACAAATACAGTGTCTCACAAAAGTGATGGGACACTTGTGCTTTATAAAAAGAAACTGCAATAAAATAAATAAACAAACATGTGCAAAAATTTTTTGAGTGTGTTTCATATTTAAAGTTAGTAACAATTATTACATAACATACATTTTGTCAAAATATTAAAATATTAATTTAGTAAAAATACAATTGTTCAGAACGGAGCAAAAAATGGCTCACATAAGTGATGGGACACTTACTTTTCCATCAAATATTTATCCAAAAATTTTACTTTTTAAAAGGTTTTAATATTTTGTTGGATTTCCTTTTACGTTTAAAACATGATTTAATCTTTTTTGGGATGGATTCGACTAATTTTTTTGTGATTTCTGGAGTGATTTTACCCCATTCTTCTTGAAGCACCGATTTTAGTTGTTGTTTTGAAGAAATGGTGTGTTTGCGAATTCTTGATTCCAATTCTTGCCAAATATTCTCTATGGGATTTAAGTCTGGAGATTGTGGTGGTGTTTTTATTATTTCAGGACAGTTATATAGCAGCCAGAGTCTAACGTTCAGAGCAGTGTGCTTGGAGTCATTGTCCTGGTAGAATTTAAAATCGTTATGAAGGTTCAATTTTCGTGCTGAAGATTTCAAATTTTGCTTTAAAATATCAATATACTTGTACTGATCCATTATACTGTCAATAAAAACAAGATTACCAACTCCAGCGGACGACATACACCCCCATACCATAACTCCTCCTCCACCATGTTTTACTGTTGGTACCAAGTTCTGTTTGCGAAATTCTTCCCTGGGTTTTCTCCACACCAAGATTCTACCGTCAGAACCAAATATATTAAATTTACTCTCATCAGCAAATATAACTTTATTCCAGTAATCAGAATTCTTATTTATGTTGGATTTTGCGAAAGCTAGTCTGAGTTTTCTATTCTTTTCACTTACGAAGAATTTTTTCCTGGCTACTCTACCGTGATATCCAGCAGATCGAATTACCCTTCTAATAGTCTCAGGATTAACAATTATTCCATATAATGCTTGTAAATCAGCAGCAACTTTTGAAGCACTAATTCTTGGATTTCTTTTAATATTTCGAACGATAATTCGCTTTATTCCATTGGATAGCTTTGATGGTCGGCCAGGTCTTCTTTTATCCTGAATCATATGATTCTTTTTATATCGTTTAATGATATTGAAAACTGTTGAACGACTCAAGTTAACAGTTTCAGCAGTTTTTCTAATAGATTTTCCACGTTCAATATGCAAATTAATAACTAATTTTCGAATTTCAGGCGAAGTTTCTTTTCGTTTAGCATTCATGGCTACACAGAGCTAAAAACACAAAAATTCCAAAACAAACTGGAGAGAAATACTGCAAACGATTTTATAAATTATTGCCAATTGCTTTTAAGTAAAAATAAAACCCCAAAAAATATTTTTATTGCTTATTTCAGACGATTTTTGTTGCATATATAATGGTGTCCCATCACTTATGTGAGCTATTTTTTGCTCCGTTCTAAACATTTGTATTTTTATTAAATTAATATTTTAATATTTTGACAAAATGTATGTTATGTAATAATCATTACTAAATTTAAGTATGAAACACACCCACAAAAAAATGTGTACATGTTTTTTAAATTTATTTGATTAGTTTCCTTTTGTAAATCACAAGTGTCCCATCACTTATGTGAGACACTGTAGATGTTAAAAGATGTTTAAAAACTGTCCTAGTACTTTTGGCCAGCTACAGCCGCCATCATCAGGGAGCGAAAATCCCTACTGACTGCTGTCGTACGCATCCAAACTCCATCTTTGCCTTGAGGTGGAAAAGTCCATTATTTCAGATGCGTAAGATAGCAGTCAGTAAGGATTTTTGCTCCCTGATGATGGCGATGGTAGCCGGCCGAAAGTACTAGGACAGTTTTTAAACATCTTTTAACATATATTTGTGTTTTTTAAATTGACTTGTCTTAAAAATTAAAAATATATAGAAAAGTCCATATATTAAGAACGTCAAATTCACCTTCTCAAACTTGTAAAAACATAATGCAAACACATTGATAAAAATTTGCTTGTTACTAAAATAGGTGCAATATTTAAAAACAGTTTTAAAACATTAAAACTATTTATGATGTAAAATCAGGTGTCAAAATACATAGGTGCTTTCGGCTAAACATTAGCCTTCATCAGATGATAAAAACCAGTCAAAAAATACAGTTCCGAAAAAGTGCACTGGACAGGTGGAAAATGGGCGAAACCAACAAACCATGAAATGGAGGCAGTGAAGGAAGATGGGACGATAGCACCAAAAGGTTTGGGGGGGGGGGGGAGGGGTGAGCAAAAACCAAAAACCCCAGTGACACCAAACACATTATACCAAATATGTGGGATTTGATTAGACAATACATCATTACATGTATTATCACCTCTTTTCAAAAGTTCTAGGGACTCTGATTATGCAACTATTATACTGTGAATCATGTGCAATTATTTTAGCCTTACACTGAACATATTTGGCGATATATTACCAAATTTGGCGACCAAAATAAGTTTTCATAAACAAAGCCAACTAGGCTATAGCTCAATAATTTGGCGAATTTCTTATTCAAATTCAGTATTAACGAATCTTCTGTAATCAGTTTCTTTACATTTTAGCTTGCTGTTTTCGAGTAACATTAGCTAAATTTTAAAACAAAGATATAGGTGTGATATAATGGTTTCTACTGGCCATGCTGTAAAGCGTGGAATGAGAAAAAACTTGGAAAAGTCATAGACGATGTGCCACATGTTGGGATTGCTACCCCTAAGTTGCACATGTAACCACAGGTTCGCTACATCGCTGATGTTGTTCACAATGTCTTGTTAAAACAATAGAAAAAGGAAACTATACTTACATCTATTCAGGATATTGATTTAAAATGCTCGCATGGATGTTCAGATACCTGTAGGAGCCGGACTCGCTGGTCTGGACGACACAAATAGAAAAAACATACTTGAACACATAAAACAGACGTTAGGTTGCTGTTTAACTGTTTTTTTTTATTATTAATGTTGATATTAATGATGGGGACTGGGCTGATGATGCTGCACTTTTATACATGCAGATGGCTTCTATACATCGCATAGGGTTTGTCCAAATTAATGCGGCGTCGGCAAAGCATGAGAAAAATTGCTGTTTATTAGCATATCTCATAGCCTCTTTTCCCTTTATTACACACTAGCAAAACCCGCGGATAATTCAGAAATGAATAATTAAGCCACGCTAATGTCGAAAAAAAAAAAAAAATTTAAAATTTAGAACGTTTTTCGCTCTTTCGCCCCCCCCCCCCTTCTGTGGTAGTGTCACCGATATAAAATATAGCCTATATTACAGCAGGGACTGTTACCATCACTTTTGAAAATGGTTCTGTAGTTCCAGAGATTCTATAGAAATTATAATTTAGAATGTTTTTAGACTGCTTTTCGCTCATCTCACCCTTTTAAATTTCGAATTTTTTTAGAATTTGTTCTTAGAGAGCATTTACATTTTATAAATAACTACCATGCCAAATTTAGATTTTCTAGTTCCTTCAGTATAAAAAAAAATCGAAACTTTAGAACGTTTTTTGCTCTTGCACCCCTTCCCCCTGTGGTAGTGGCACCGGCATAAAACATAGTCTATGTTACAGCAGGGACTGTCACCATCAATTTGCAAACATCACTTTCTGTAGTTCCAGAGATTCCATAGAAATTATGATTAAGAAAGTTTTCAGAACGCTTTTCGCTCATCTCACTCTTTTAAATTTCGAATTTTTTTAGAATTTGTTCTTAGAGAGCATTTACATCCTATAAGTAACTACTATGCTAAATTTCATGTTTCTAGCTCCTTCAGTATACAAAAAATCGAAATTTTAGAAAGTTTTTCGCTCTTGCACCCCTCCCCCTGTGGTAGTGCCACCAGCATAAAACATAGTCTATGTTACAGCAGTAACTGTTACCATCACTTTTGAAAATGGTTCTGTAGTTTTAGAGATTCCATAGAAATTGTAATTTAGAATGTTTTTAGACCGCTTTTCGTTCATCTTACCCTTTTAAATTTCGTATTTTTTTAGAATTTGTTCTTAGAGAGCATTTACATCTTTTCTATAACTACCATGCCAAATTTCAAGTTTCTAGCTCCTTCAGTATAAAAAAAAATCGAAATTTTATAACATTTTTCGCCCTTGCATCCCCCTGTGGTAGCAGCACCGGCATAAAATATAGCCTAGGTTACAGCAGGGGCTGTTACCATCAATTTGCCAACATCACTTTTGAAAATGGTTCTGTAGTTCCAGAGATTCCATAGAAATTGCAATTTAGAATGTTTTTAGAATGTTTTTCGCTCATCTCACCTTTTTAAATTTCGATTTTTTTTTAGAATTTGTTCTTAAAGAGCATTTACATCTTATAAGTAACTACCATGCCAAATTTCATGTTTCTAGCTCCTTCAGTATACAAAAAATCGAAATTTTAGAACGTTTTTCGTTCCTGCACCCCTTCGGGGGGTAGTGGCACCGACATAAAATATAGCCTATGTCGGAGCAGGGACTGTCACCCTCAATTTGCCACCATCACTTTTGAAAACAGTTCTGTAGTTCCAGAGATTCCATAGAAATTGCAATTTAGAATGTTTTTAGAACACTTTTCGCTCATCTCACCCTTTTAAATTTCGAATTTTTTTAGAATTTGTTCTTAAAGAGCATTTACATCTTATAAGTAACCAACATGCCAAATTTCATGTTCCTAGCTCCTTCAGTATACAAAAAATCGAAATTTTAGAACATTTTTCGCTCCTGCACCCCTTCTGGGGGTAGTGGCACCGACATAAAATATAGCCTATGTTGGAGCAAGGACTGTCACCATCAATTTGCCACCATCACTTTTGAAATCGCTTCAGTAGTTCCAGAGATTACCCCCTACAAACAAACAAACAAACAAACAAAAAAACAATCTTTACTACTTTATAATATTAGTATAGATTACCGGATCACACAATAATTTCATTCAGACATGTATTTTAAATTCAGCCACTCAATAATATTCATTGATATAATAACTTTATTTACTATTTTCTGTTAGAATATAAACTAAACTTACCTTGATATTTTATTTTTAGTATTCATTAAAAGTATTAAGTTGTTAAAAACGCCGTACCGGCATTACGCCATTTTCCTTAATTTAATATTGTAAACTTTCACCACCTACTCTCGTTAAAACAATAATCAGACTGACGTTAATTCCATCTAGAATATTTTCTCCACCAGATGGCGACATAGCACTTTAGTTGGTTTGAACCGACTCGCATCGAATTCGATGCTCGTTCATGATTGGCTCTACTGGTGGGCGTCAACCGGCTGTGGAATCCACGGTATTGTTTAAATACGCGATGTCGGTGCTTTAAAAGCTGTCTTTTCTCATCTCCATTCATAGAGATAATAGTCATGAAACTTGGAATAGGCTGGTCCTATTTAATGGAAGTTTATAAGTTAAACTTTTTAAAATTCTTTAGTTCTTCGATAGTTTTAATTAAAAGTATGAATGTTCTGGTGTCAGATAGGTTATTTTAAACATCATTCTGTGTAAATCTTCAATATGCTGTCTTGCTCTACAATGTTGTTTTTGTGAAAACGCCATGTTTGAAAATGTCCGACGATACTATGTAAGTTTGTTTACTTTGTCATCTGTTATGCTATTTATCAAGGTGTTAATAAAAACTGAGATTCTACTATGAGTTTTTCTTCTCTGCTGCTTTTACTACAACATACTTACCATACAAGAACTGAATCTATTTAAATTGATCTCTCATTTCTCCGGTAATTAAAAGAACTTTGTTTAGCCAGCCTTAACTTCCAATCTGCGTGTTTTACAAAACTTACTTGAAATAAGAGTACCTCTCTCCTAGAAGATTTGGACTGCAACTGAACTTTTCGCCTCACGGAAACGCACACCTCGATAATCTGACCCGAGGTTCACCCAATCCGCGACGACGAGGCGAAACGGCTGCGCACGCATCACCTGAGGAGGGGAGCGCCATGACCGATCAACACAGGAGGAAACTTGCTTTTTCCTGTGTGAACGTCCGAGAAAATGGCAACCGCCAAAACGTGAAATTGAATGAATTATAAATTGAAAATTCCGGCGTTCGGAAATATAACTTGAAAATCGAACCGGACGTCGTAGAACAAAAAGTAATACGTCAAACTGAAGGGAATTAAAAGTTACTAAAATTAGAAATATTAATTTAAATGGGAAATAATGAAAAACTAATGAAATAATTAAAATTAATGCTGAAAACGGGAATACGCGAGGGAAAACTGAATGTCCAATTTCTATTGTGACAATAGGAAAGCTACCTTTTCCTCCCGGTACAAGCCAGAAAGACTTTTATTTAATGGTACTAGGGGGCTCTGCCCCCTGCTCGCTACGCTCACCAACCCCGTTCTGATTTCACAGCCTCTTAAAACCTGGTAATGTATCCTGGTTTAAAAAGATGATGGTGATATCACGAACGGTGACTTTCTTCTGTAATCAGGTTATAATGCTTTTTCATTTAACTGGTTATAATGCTTTTTCATTTAACTGGTTATAATGCTTTTTCATTTAACTGGTTATAATGCTTTTTCATTTAATTCATCTTTTTTATTTTTAATATTCATGTGTAAACCTGATTTTTATGACGTAATTTTCTTTTTTTCCTGCTCACTCACCAAATTATACAAATTGACATAATTTTTATTTTAAATAACGAAAAAACAAATAAATTAGTATAACATTAAAAAATATATAAATAAAACGTCGAAATAAAAATAACTTTATGACGTTAACACGTGTTGTCAAGTGAATGTGACATTTTCGATCAACCATTATTGGCATTTAATCTTACAAGTACCTAGTAGACCAATCCTCGCTCGGTAATTTTTTTCAATAGGTATTTTTTTAATTTAATTTAATTTAATTTTTTTGCTAGCTTATTTTATTACTTTTTTTTTATTCATGGAATTTTCCAATCGATTTTTAACACAATTCCTTATAGGCAAGAATTATATAAATTATGTTGAAAAGTGTTTTGCCGATGACAATACAACATTTTAATATTTTTACAACTTAATTATAAACTAACCAGAGGGCCCGTGCGAGGATTTCGCACTGAAATCTAATATTTTTTAGGTACTTCTCTATTATGCTGTCGACCACTTTTCATAACAAAAAACTATCGCCAAATTGTAAGATTAAACGCCAAAAATGCAATCCCATTTACTTGATGTCAGAAGCATTATACGTGTTTGTTAAATCATCAAGTGGTTTTTAATTCGACATTTGCGTGTATTTTTAATTATGTTTTACTGGTTTATTAGTTATTTCATTAATTAAAATAACAATTGTGTCCTTAAATTCTTATATTTTATTTATTTATTTTGATATTCCAATGGCAACGTTCTCCCGTTTATTTGGCGATAGTTTTTTGTTATGAAAAGTGGTCGACGGGATAAAAGAGAAGTACCATTTTTTATCAATATGTAATAGTTATTAGATGCAGTTAAAGATACACAAATATTATAATACAGACATACATACAATAAATACAATAATCCAACATGGAGTGAAAAATTAGCCAGAGCCAGCTAATTTTTTACTCCATGTTGGATTATTGTATTTATTGTATGTATGTCTGTATTATAATATTTGTGTATCTTTAATTGCTGAATGCAGGCGTTGTTTATGTGTGTTTTAATATTTATTAGATGCAGGTTTAAACTTCTAAAGAAAAAGCAAGGATAAAAATATCTGTAAACAACATTTAGTTGTTAGTCAATCCAGAATATCATCTAATTTATTCCATCAAAGTTAGAGTAAAAACTGATCCAAGATTGCTAAAGGCACGCGCGAGAAAAAAAAAAATAATTAACAATCGTATTTTAACTGCATTAGAGGATGACGTCATCCGCTTCGGGAAAAACATGGGACATAGAAATATAAATCTAAACATTTCAATTTCAATTTCGCTTTTTAATCATAAATATAAAATAAACCCGTGCGGTGTTTTTTATAATAATTGCTATGAGCATCATATAATGTGGTATTTTATTTTTTTGGCAACAATGTTTTGAGGAAAACCTTTCATTTCATTTAGGAAAACAATGCCGATTTCTCGGTAGTTTGTATTATAAGTGGATTAGGACAGCTATACAGAAATAGAAAGCTGCTCACCGGGCCTGAAGGGTCAAAAACAACAACAACAACAACAATGCCGATTTAATTTTTAATTATCAGCAATTTTTAATTGAAAACATGTTTTAACGAAATGTTAAGTGTGCTATGTCAGAAGCGTTTTCAAAATCCTTTCATATGCTATCTCATTCGTCGTTCTGCGTTTCATATTTTCAGAAAAAAAGGGATGTTGACAGGAGAAATAATATATATGATACCTTCACTTGAAATTGATTGTTCTTTTTCAATTAGACGGTCACAGGTGATAAATTGCCAAATATCTCTGTAACTTGTGCAATTGTATGGGAGTTGAAAAACAACGGATTTAATTATATGACAGTAAAATGCTCGCCAAAATAGGCCAAAGCGCTGTGAAATGGCAAAAGTCAATATTTTAAAGAGTTAAAAGTACAAAATAAATTGTTAAAAAAAATGTAACATACAGAATACGCTTTCATCAATTAATAATTAAATATCAATAAATTTACGATTACACGATGACAAATAAATTTAAAAGAGTAAAATGATAATTTAAATAATGTTTAATTTTTCTTTCTAATTCTCTTTTGTTGATAAATAAACAGAGCAAAAAGTATATATTTCAAATAAATTCATTATTTTGAGCTTCCTGGCAAACGTATAAAAAAAGAAGTGAATTTTTCATAATAGAGGTCTTTGCCCAGGCCAAATTAATGCATTGTAATAGATATTTTATGTAAAAAATATGAATTGCGGTTAAAAAAATTCCGCGGTATTTTCAAGATGACCATTGGTTGCTTATAAAAGAGTGTTTTTAAAAAACTATTTTTGGTGTTTCGGCATTATCCCGTCAACCATTTTCCATAAAATAAACTATCGCCAAAGTAATCGCCAGACCCAGACTCTAACGCCAAATAAACAAATGGGTGAATGTTGGCATTGGAATAAAAAAAAAAAAAAAAAAAAAAAAAAAAAAAAAACTGAAAAGCTGCATTTACTCAAGTGTCAACTATCAATATTTTATTAAAATAAATTTTTAAATGTATTAAGGAAAACAGAAAAAAAAATAATATTGGATATTTATTTATTTACAATATTTTTCATAATTATCCCTCTCGACAGGTGAATGTTTGTGACGTCAGTAGAAACTGATCTAATCTATGTAACTATGCATCACTAAATTTTTTCAATTCTTTTACCGCTTTTAAAATTTTGTCGAGGCCGTTTAAAAACACAATTGTTAGTTAAAGAGGATACTACACTCACACAAAATTACTCGCTGGCTTACTTTAGTCCTGTGGGATATATTTGTTTTAATATCTCGTTTGCATTTCAATATTTATGAATGTTTTTTTCCTTTATTTCTTTTTTTGGTACATTTTGGTTCGAAAAGCACTCACTTTTTTTGGCACTAGATAGCTAAAGTCGATCTGGACAAAGAACTTTCTGTACTTTTTTTATTTTGTTTCAAGACTTGTTTTTTATACCATGTCGAGTTTTAAACACAGAAAACGAGTTTTCTCGAATTAGTGACCTAGCTAGATCGATTTCTTGTGCTCTAATTAGTGTAGTCATTAATTTTTGTGAAAATTGTTAGTGCCGTTTTCGATATATAGCAGCATTCTTAGTGCTGAGTTCCTTTTAATAGATCAAAATGAGCTTTCCCGAATTCAAAACCTAGCTAGATTGATTTCTCGTGCTTGAATTAGTATAGGCAACACGTTTCGTGTAAATCGTTTGAGTATTTTTCCATTTATAACAAAAAACATTTTCAGGGCTGAGTTTGTTTTACCCTGTAAAAACGAATTTTCTTGTATTCGGAACCTAGCTAGATCTTTTTTTCGTGCTCGATTTAGTACACGGGACAATTTTCGTGAAAATCTTCCACGTCGTTTACGATATCATTCATAATCAGGAAAATCTCTTGCTCGTTTAATATATATGAATAATCGGGAAAATTTCTTACTCGTTTAATATATATGAATTTGGCGACAGTAATTTGGTCGACAGGATAACTAACAAGAACCAATTGTATATATAGAGTTACGAATATTGTAAATAGCTAGTGTTTGTGCTTAAAAATAATGTAAATAGTTCAATTAAGCTCTATTCATAAGCTAATATTAATTTTTGTTGCATTGCAATATCTTAATTTGGTGATTTTTTGTAAGCGAGTAAACGCTATTGGATTTCAATAGGAGTCTATGGAAATTTGGCGAAATATTAGAAATAGCGTCAAGTTGGCAGCACTTTTGGCAGCTAATTTTGGCCGCCAAGTTGGCGCTAAAATTGGCAACAGACTCGGGTTTCTTCCTCTTGGTAACCCCTCTAATAGAGTCCATCCTACCTAAATTCTCTACTTTCATGTTAATTCCCCCTAAAAAAAGTCAGAAAGCTCTGACCAATCAGATACGTTTCGAGGTATTAGAAGGATTCATGTGTAAACACAATTTTTATGACGTAATTTTCTTTATTTCCTGCTTTCAACACGTGATCATTTAATTATTATTTTAAACTTTCATTATTGTTTTTAATAGTCTCGCGCAAATACATTTTTTATTTGAGATAAAATATAATCATTTGTGCTTTTTTGGCAACAATATAAAAAATGACTTTTTCAATAAAAGATTTTTTACTCGATTTTTAAGGATTTTTTGAGTTTTTATTGTCTGACCGTGATAATTTTTTGAATTTCTGAAAGCTTATATTTCGCGTCTGGTGGTATGATTTTCGAATCCGTAGGATGGCTAGAAAAAAAAGTTATCGCTCCTCAAAAAAGTCCCTAATAAAAAAGCGATGAGACTAACCCGGAATATCTACGCAGATTTTCATTGGTCCATTTTTAAGCCAAAACTTTTTTTTATATATAGAAGGATTGTTTGGTGTTTATTTCAAACTTCATAAAATACATACAATTAATTTGTTGACTTTGCAATTTTGTTTAGATTAAGAAAAATATATTTTAAATAACTTATGAGAAAATTGTAACGTTCATTATAAATGATTAATTCTATATGAATTTTCATTTGGATACTTAATAGAGCATCTTTTGCAGTAGCTAGACATGGGCCTAGCAAAGTGCTTTTATTCCTTTGGTGAAAGAGGTTAAGCCTATTAATTATATGCTTAACCATGAAACAAGAACAATACTTCAAAAGAATGTAAAATGTTTTTAAATGGATAAAAGGATCAGCTAATGTTACTCGAAAACAGCAAGCTAAAATGTAAAGAAACTGATTACAGAAGATTCGTTAATACTGAATTTGAATAAGAAATTCGGCAAATTATTGAGTTATAGCCTAGTTGGCTTTGTTTATGAAAACTTATTTTGGTCGCCAAATTTGGCAATATATCGCCAAGTATGTTCAGTAAGGCTAAAATAATTGCACATAATTCACAGTATAATAGTTGCATAATCGGAGAGTACCTAGAAATTTTGAACAATACTTCAAAAGAATGTAAAATGTTTTTAAATGGATAAAAGGATCAGGGTTCATAAGCCGTTGCTTTTGGCCCATGCAATAGACTAAAACTTGATTTTGTTATACTGACTTAATTATTTCACTTTTTAATATTAGAAGGTTTATCCTGTATGATTTTAATTATAGTTTTTGCATTTTATTCAGATTTATATGACTTACACAAGCTCAAAGTTCGTATTATTCATAGTTTTTGATGAAAAATACACAATTTCTCCTAATTTTACCTCAATTATTTATATATAAGCGCAATCATACAACACTTTCTTCTTTACATATATTATAAAATACATCAAAATCCTAATCCTAATCATATTATAAATCTCATTGTGTGCAACTGTTAGGCTGAAGCCAGCGTCAAAATTGAGCATTTAATCATCCTGTATTTTTGCATATAGATTGATTATACCCCTCATTTGAACATAGGCTGGTTTTTGTTTATTTTATTCAAATATTTTTCTTAATAATTCAAAATTTCGTTATTTTCATAGAGAATAAATGGACATTTTTTCGTATAATATTTTAAAATGGTTAAATTTACTTTACCGTTGCTAATACTTTATCGTTGCCAAAACTAATTCAAAACCCGGAATAATAATTTTTACTCAACAATTTAGTTTCAATTGAAAAATTTTCACATGAAAAATGAAAATGAAATAAAAAAAATTAAAGAATTAAAAAGAAGATTAAATAATATTATTAGAAATAAAACGTACTTTTTTTAGTTTTTGATAATAATACAAGGTTTCAATATGCATAACCATAGGAAACAGGCGAATATGACGTCATATATCGCAAATAAAGCGAAGGCTTAGATTGGTGAAATAAAATGATCTTGGGTTTTTTCTTCACTTTTTTTTTCTTTTGTATGGTAACAATGGCGTTTTACCGTCTGCGTATGGCTAATATAACTATACCGTATTTTTTATTTAAATTTTTTAAAAAGTAAAAAGAAGTTTAAAAAGAAAATGGTTAGCAAATGTCAATAATATGCTCCGCAAATTATCTATGTCGAAAATGATGTCATGGATAGCGAGAAATAGCTATTTTCATTCTAAAAACTAAAAGAAATAACTCGATTACCTAAAATAAAATGAGGAATGTTAATAGTTTCATTTTTGTTGATAAAACATAAGATTTAATATTATTTCGTTAAAGTAACATAATTTCCCCTATGACAGTATTGAAATTAATTGCCTGGAAAAGAAAATTTACAAGAATTATGTCATTAAAATAGGATTTCTCTGGAAAAAAAGAGACGTCATATTTGAAATAAAACAGGAATTTTCATATATGTTTTAAAATGAGTGTGAACCAATTCCTTACATAAATAATACAAGGATCAGTAAGTATAAAAAGTAGATGAATTTCACGCCATATTTATAACGAAAAATTTAAATGTTTTTTTTTTAAAAATCTATACTGATTATTAAGCATGAGTATCCGTTATATACAGATGAGAGTTTTCTGCTAAAAATCACATCATAATTTTAAGAAAAGGAAAATGAACACGAATCTATTATATTAAAATCTGACTGTGTGTTTGTATTTCGCAACTACACCTAGACTATCGAACGCAACTCGATTTACTTAATACCGGTTATCATTGATCCGAGGATGTCACACAAACTCTCAGAATTTAAAAATATAAATTAAATGCCAAGATTTATTTATTTATTTATTTTTGCAAATTTTAATGAAGTTTCTCTAAAAACGGAAAGTAAATTACTCCATATTTGTGTATAAAAAAGGAGAAATAAAACAGATCAGTATTTTTTATTTACACCATTTTCTCATTAAAACTGAAAAACAGAATTTATTTTCACTTTGGATAGATAGTGAAAACAAAATCTTGATTTCAGTAAATTATCCAAAAACTAAAAACATAATTTCACATATTCAAACTTCATGAATCAGTTTATTCCGGAGAACAAATATTGCCTATCAACATACTGTCATTTAGAAAACAAGATTTGTTTCAGCTATACATAAACCAAGGAGGCAGAATTGAATTTAAAGAAAAAGCATATACTATTTCCAATTAATGTTTTTTGAAGGATGGCTGTTAAAACGTTTCACAAAGGCGTTAAAAGTAAAATTGTCTACCAGGTAAAATTGACATTTGTTTTTACCCAATTCGTCTATTTCCACAATTTTATTTGGCCCTCCTTTTTGTATTGGTTGCAATTTCATTTTCGCGATTATTTGGCACAAAATTTCACTTTTTTGAGACTGAGTTATGTGAAGGTCCCTATAACAAAAAATACTGTATTGTCTCCTATGAAATGTGATAAATAGTTAGTTAATTATTAACGTTTTAAATTATCGGGAGTGAAATATTTTGCTTAATTAATGTATTTATTTTTCTTTTAATGTTGCGTGAACGAAGTCAAGGGTAACAGCTAGTAATATTATAAATCTGATTGTGTGCAAATGTTAGGCTGAAGCCAGCCTCAAAATGAAGCATTTAATTATCCTGTATCTTTGTATATAAATTGATTATAACCTTCAAATGAATATAGGCTGGTTTTTGTTTATTTTATATCAATACTTTTCTTAAAAATTAAAAATTTCATTATTTTCATACAGAATAAATGGACATTTTTTTGTATATTTTAAAATGGTCGGTTGGTTTGGCCCAAAGGGCCCAATTTGCAGCTTTTTTTAAAATGGTTAAATTTATTTTACCGTTGCTAATACTTTATCGTTGCCAATATAAAATAAACCCGTGAGTAATAATTTTTTATCAACAATTTATTTTCAAGTGAAAATTTTCCATGTGAAAAATGAAAATGAAATGAATTATTTAAGAATTAAACAGAATATGAAATGATGTCATATTAGACATAAAACGTGCATTTTCAAATATTTGATAATAATGCAAAGTGCATAAATACGAGTAAGTATGGAAAGCAAGCGAATATGATGTCATATATAGAGAAATAAAACAGATTTGTTTTGATGTTGAAATAAAATGATCTTGGGTTATCAAGTTATTTGTGATTAATTTTTCTTTTTTTTTCTTTTTCTTTTTCACATGAAAGGAATTATTTTAAATGTACATAATATATGTATTTTAAATGTATGTGTTGTAAATTAAAGTTCTGTGTTTTAAATGAAATGAGTGAAAAATTTATATTTTTAATGAATTCAATACGAATGATGGGATAGGTTAGCGATTTGTCGTCTGCACACGGCTAACATAAAGATACCATATTTTTAATTTAAATTTTAAAAAGTAAAAAAAAAAAAATATTGGATGGCAAATGTTAATGATATGCATCGCAAAATTATCCGTATCGAAAATCGGAAATTCTTAATAAAAATAACTATATTTTTTAAAAGAAAGTTGCTTTTCTCATAAAAGCTAAAGATTTAATATGATTGTGTCGAAGTAACAGCATTTTTCCTCTATCATTTTCCCACAATCGAAACACATTTGTAAATCGTCGTTTCGAACCGGAATTTAATTTTACATTTCTTTTAGTTTTAAAATATATAGCTTTTTTTAAAGTTGTTTCATAATAGATTTTTGTAAAGTCTTGTAGGATAAGAAAAATTGCATAGATTTTAAAGCAATGTTTAAGTAAAATTACAATATTTTTTAAACTTAAAAAACAACAATGTTATCGAAAAGAAAATCGATTCTACCAACAAATTCGCGTAATGCAAAAGCAAAGAAGAAATCAAAAAGTAATGAATCTTTTCTCCCAGCCGAATTGTGTAAACTTGAACAAGCAATGCTTGATACGATTCTTGATGCGATAGAGAAAATATCGAGGTTAAATTGGGCAGAATTTAAAGTACTTTCTAGCAACCTTTATTTACATTTTAGAATCGCATCAGACTGTTATATCTTTGTGAAATATCTATCAATGTATAAAATCCACAAGCAGTTTGTTCACTATTTACACCACTTAGCGTGAAGCACTTAATTTAATATATACATAAACAAGATAATGTAGTAAGAAATATATAACATATGTCTATGCAAATAAACAATATAATAATGCCCATTTAGCAATCAATGCACACATACACAAATTGTACACCAAATACCACCTAAAATGCACTGTTGTATAGAAGAATTCTGCCAGTGTTGTTTTTCGTTTTACGAAGAGGAATTCCTCGATTTTCCCGATTTTACTTGGTCCTCCTTTTTTCATTAGTTGCAGTTTCATTTTCGCGATTGTATATATTATTTGGCATGAAATTTCACTTTTTTAAGACTGGGTTTTGTCAAGGGCCCTATAGCAAAGAAATACCGTATGGTCTCCTATAAAATGTGATAAAGCTTTGGTTAATTACTTATGTTGTTAATTATCAAGTGAAATGTTTTAGCATTTATTCTTTTTTTAATGTTACGTGAACGAAGTCACGGGTAACAGCTAGTAATATTATAAATCTGATTGTGTGCAAATATTAGGCTGAAGCCAGCATCAAAATGGAGAAATTAATGGCCCTGTATCTTTGCATATAGGTGGATTATAACCCAGAAATGAACATAGACTGGTTTTTGTTTATTTTATTCAAATACTTTTCTTAATAATTCAAAATTTGATTATTTTCATACAGAATCAATGGACATTTTTAGATAAAATTTAACCATTTTACTTTATCGTTGCTAGGGCTTTGATCATTGCCAATAAATAAAAATGCGGAAAAATAATTTTTCCTCAACAATTAAGTTTCAATTGAGCGATTTTCACGTGAAAAATGAAAATAATTCAAAAGAAGATTAATTTCTGTGATATTTGAAACAACAATATGGAGTATTTGTTATTATACATGAAGTATGAATATCAGTTATATTAAAAAGGTCTTTTTCTGTCAAAAACTGAGTTATAATTAACAATAATTATATTATTAAGAAAAAGATTTTGCTTGAACCATGGAACTATGAAAAGGATCCTTCTTGGCTTGAACAAATATGACGTCATAAATAAAACATGTATTTTCAAATATTCGTAATATTACAAAGAGCATGACTATCAGTGTATAATAAAAGTATATACATAATGGACGTCATATTTAAGATGAATAACTGAAATATTTTTTGATACTGATTAATAATAAGCTTGAATATCAGTTACAAACAGATGTGAGTTTTCTGCTAAAATTCACGTCATTATTGCCAGGAAAAGAAAATTAACAAGAATTATATCATTGAAAAGAGATTTCTCTGAGATCAAAGTGACGTCATAATAAAACAGGATTTTTTAAATATATTGTTTTAAAATCAGTGTGCGTACAGAATTCAGAAGAAAAAATCCAAGGAGTATCTAAGGAGTCCAAAAATTTTAAAGAACTTACCATATATATATATATATATATATATATATTAGTATTACTGTTCCTTGCACTGTAACATGCACAATTTTTAATTAAGAAAATTAACAGAAAAGACTTGTCAGGTTCTTCTCTTACAGTTGCAAGAGTTGAAAGCTATTCTTAAGGGATTAGCGTATTGTATATGTATCTATTGTGTACCGTTGAAGGCTTTATAAGAAAAATCTTAATCCGAAGGGGAACGACGTGAAAGAAGTATTTCCATTGCAATGCGGCCTTTGATAGATAAGAAAGAGAGTGCACCCTTTTATTTAAGAAGACAGATCAGTCAAGAGGGAGGAACGGTTGTCAAGCGACACCTTGGAAACAGAGCAGTAGCCCCGTAGACAAAAAGGTGCTCTGGAGAATGACCAGAGAGGAAGGTAGTTCTAGCGTGGCAGCGAGGTGTGTAGGTTGGTTTTCAGAGAGCAGCTCTGAGCACGTGTATGGAACAGGATCTCTCGGAAGGAAGAGAGATAGCGTGTGTGAGATTAAGAGAAATCTCGGTTCTGAGTGAAGCAACGTAGTCTAACGGTACACGTAAAGCGTTTCTATAATTATTTTGATTTAATATTAAACTGGATACTTTACCTCCGAGTTTAAGTGTAAATATTGTTAATAAAGTGTTTGTTTAAGTGTAATTGAAAGAGTTAAGTTTTCTTGAATATACATCAAGTATCGTGCCCGATATCACGTTTTCATATCGGTGGTGGCAGCATATCAAAAGACCGGATCTATTTCGAAGTTGTGTGGACTGAGAAGTGGAATCCGACAATGTTGGCAGCGACGGGATTGAATCACCGAAGACCAGTGCCAGTTAGCCGTGTTACTGAGAGTTTGTGCCGGATCATCTAGCGGAAGTGTTCGTGCCCTATCGTTGTAGACTTGTGCCAGATAGCCGTGTTACAGAGAGTTTGTGCCGGATCGCCCAGCGGAAGTGTTCGTGCCCTATCGTTGAAGACCAGTGCCAGATAGCCGTGTTACAGAGAGTTTGTGCCGGATCGCCCAGCGGAAGTGTTTGTGCCCTATCGTCGTAGACCAGTGCCAGCTAGCTTATCGTCATTACAGTGAAGTGAATTAGTGGTGGTGATGTGTTAGTGTAGTGTTGTGCGTAGTGTTTTTTTGTGCATTGTGAAGCAAGGTGCAGTGATTGTGGCCCGAGAGTGCAAGATTTACCCTGTGGAAAAGTGAGCAGAGAATTGCCCAGCGAATAAAGTAGGAGGTAAGGTGTTTTGATCATTTTACTCTACTGACATTCTCGAACCTACTGTTTTTTATTGTGTATAATTTATGTTAATTTATGTGCAATATAATAATTGGTCTAAATCAAAGGAGATATTAACAACCATTTTACACTATTGTTTTAAGAAAAGGATCTTATATTAATTACTAGAAGTGATTTTCTAATTGTTTTAAACGGATAAGATTAATGATTAAAATTAATGCATTGTGTTAATAGTTGGAAGGAATAATTGAAATTTCTTAAATTTAAATTATTATTAAAGTAATATTTAAATTGAGTGATATTGTTTGCTTTAAGTTTGAAATATTGATAGTAAATGAGGAAAGGAAATTTGTGTAGAATTTAAATTAAATTGAAATAACCTTCAAGGAAGAACTGAAGGCCCAGAGAAAAAAAAAAGTGCTGTGATTTACTTTTTAATGTGAGAACTAATTTTGAAATTGAAATATTTTATTGAGATTAAATTTAGGAATTTATGTGTATTTCATGCAAATTTTTGTTAGGTGGATATTTTTATGTAGTGATTGGCATCAGTGTTTTATTCAAATTGCAACGTATCAGTATTATTGTGTAAATTGTATTTTATTATTTAATGGTATAAATTTAAAATCTGTATTGCATAATAGTCAAATTGAGATTATTGTTACTGTGTTATTAGAAGCAAATTGTGGGGTATCACTGTTTAAGGAAATTTATTATTGTATTATTACTTACTGGAAATATGTTAAATAGTATAATATGTGGAGGTAACTTATGAGGGTAGGATTTGAGGAAGTATTAATTTGATATTGTGATTAAGTATTATTGTAGGGTGGTAATAATTATCGGTAGAAGGTATGGCTTTCTTACTAAAATTAAAAAGGGTGGATCTTCAGGCGATATGTGGAGAGTTAGGAATTGAGGTCTCGGAAGATGATACCAGGTTTAAGCTTAAGAAAAAGATAGTGGAGAGCGACGAATATGAAGAGGGAGCCGTTATGGAATTATCTAACACTATTGTTACGGAGCGGTTAGAAAACTTAGAAAGGGAGGAAAAGTTACAACGGGAAAAGTTAGAAAAGGAGGAAAAGTTACAACGAGAAAAGTTAGAAAGGGAAGAGAGGTTAGAACGGGAAAAGTTAGAAAGGGAGTTAGACCGTGAGAAGTTAGATAGAGAAGAAAGGGCTGAAAAATTGAGATTGGAACATGAGTTAGAGTTGGAAAGGATAAAAATTCAAAGTTCGGCAAATAATTCTAATGGGTCTAGAGAATATAATAATGAGAGTAGCCTAGAGAAATTGATTAAAAGTGTTAAAACTTTGTCTATCAAAGTTCCAGAAGGGACTGAGGGATGGAATCTGTTTTTTAGCAGTTTAGAACGGGCATTCCAAACAAAAAATGTACCGGAAACCCAGCAGGCCGAAATTCTGCTAAATATGTTAGGAGATAAGGCCGATAACTTGCTAATATACACTACTAGGGAACAAATTGAGAGTTATGAGAAATTAAAGGAATTAGTTCTAAGGGAACACGAGCCAACACCGAAGGCGTGTTTGGAAAATTTCAAGAAGGCTAGAAGGAATCAAAATGAAACTCATGTATTATTTGTGTCACGTTTAATAGCAACGTGGGAAAATTACTGTAAGATTAGAGGTGCAGATACGTATGAAAAGGTGAATCAGTTAATTGTCACGGATAAGTTGTTATCTACTTTAGATGAGGAAACCGCGACGCATATTGGATTAACTCAGCACAGTAATTGGTTAGAAGTTTCTAAAATTGCTAAGGAATGTGATAATTTCTTTGATGCTAAACAAAAATCTTATGCGGTAACTTATAAGGGCTATAAAGGTAAAGAAAGGTATGTTAATAATGAAGATTCTAGAAGGACAAAAGATGAGGGAGTTAGTAGTAATTGGAGACAAAATGGGAATAATGAAGTTAGTCCATTTTTGGGTAGAAAACCGGAATATAAGAAACCTAATGATACGACGCCTATCTGTTTCAAGTGTTCTCAACGAGGACATGTTCAGCGATTTTGTACAAAAGGAAATAATGAGGGAAGTAATCAAATTAATAACCGACAAGAACCAAGGGCTAGTATCAATAATGTCTCAGTGCGAGGAATTAAAGAATTACCAAGGGGAGCGAGTATGGCAAGAATCGGAGCAAGAGGGAATTGGAGAGCTAAAGTTATTGGAGAGAAATTAAATAATCTCGAGAAAGTGGAAGTTAGTGTAAATGGGAAGATAACAAAAGGATTGGTGGATTCTGGTTGCCAAATTAGTGTCGTTCATAAAGATTTAGTACCAGCAGAAAAATTAAGAAGGGCTGGGAGCATCTATTTACAAGGGATATTTGGTAAGGCAGTTAAATCGCCGTTAATTCAATTACCTTTAGCTATTCCAAAACGTGGTCAAACTAATGTAATTCATCAGGATGTACTTTGCGCAATAATTGATAATAGTAAGGAACAGGTAATTTTACATCCTGACGTGGCTAATGAATTGTCAGGGTTTGACAACGAGAAATCATTAAGAGAATCGGTAGAAAGGGAATGTAAGGAAGATAGTAGGAATAAAGTGAAAGAAGGGGAAAGGATTAGAAATGGTAATAAAAATCGTTATGTCGTAGACGCCAGATCGGAAAATTTACAAAGTCAGGAGAAGGAAAAAGCCGAGGTAGATAAAGGTAAGATTAATCAAGTTACGGAAAGTAGTTTAAATGTATTTCAGGAATCCCAAATAAGTTGTAAAGATTTAGAGAAAGCTTGGGAATTGGCTGAAGATGAGAGAGAGTCTTATTATATTGTGAATGGGATGTTATATCATAAAGAGAAATTAGGAGATGAAACGGTAGCTCAATTAGTAATACCTAAAGTTAGAAGGGAGGAAATTCTAAAATTAGCGCATACTTCCTTATATGGAGAACATCAGACGGTTAAGAAAATGTTAGAAAGAATCGAGCATTCATTTTATTGGGAAAATATGGCGAAGGAAGCTAAAATATATTGTGAATCATGTGTAGAATGTCGATTAACGAGGGAAATGAATGTGAGTAATAAGGAGAAAGAGGAAATATGTCGACCTGCAGTTATAGTTGAGTTAGGGGACGGAAGTAAGAAACTGGTGTATCAAGATGAAATGAGAGCATTTATGGCTAAAAATAAAGTAGTCGATATTGTCTTGGATAGTGACGGGGAGTTTGAAGACTGTAGGAAAGATCTGTTGTTAGACCGAGAACAACCGGAAAATAAAGACAGGAAGGGATTTGAGATAAAAGGATTAACAAATATTCAAGTTGGGGACATAAAATCAATCTTAAGGAAAAATAAGGAATTATTTATGGGTCCTATCGAACTGGTAGAAATGGAGAAAAATAGGATTGGTCGTAAGCCGGAGAGGGGTAAGATAAGGCAGAAATTGTACAATGTCTTTATTACGTACAAAGAGGACTTGGACAGGCAAGTGCCTGATTGGTTAGAGGAAGATTTAATTGGGACATCAGAGGCAGAAGTTAGCCATTCAAGCGGGTGCATTGCGGAAAGGGATGTACCAATTAAGTTAACGAGGAAGCACTGGAAGGAAAAAGTTCCGCCTCCAGCAACATCAGCCTAAGGACTGACATTGAAATGACATAATACTAGTGTAACTTTATTTTTTTGTGTATTTATAATTGTATTTGCATCTTGTGTTTATAACAGTGTATTAGTATATTGTGTAATTTTTTTTTTGGTATTTCTCACATTAGTATATGGTTCATTAGAGATGTCAGTAGTTAAATTTTCAGACACCTTGAAATATTTATGTAATTGTAGTAATGAAGAAACCTATCAAGGAACTGTTGAACTCTTCTCAGACATTACATAGTTTGAGGAAAATTAGCCCCTAAAAGGCATATTTTCCGCTAAGGTGGGGGGGTGTCAGGTTCTTCTCTTACAGTTGCAAGAGTTGAAAGCTATTCTTAAGGGATTAGCGTATTGTATATGTATCTATTGTGTACCGTTGAAGGCTTTATAAGAAAAATCTTAATCCGAAGGGGAACGACGTGAAAGAAGTATTTCCATTGCAATGCGGCCTTTGATAGATAAGAAAGAGAGTGCACCCTTTTATTTAAGAAGACAGATCAGTCAAGAGGGAGGAACGGTTGTCAAGCGACACCTTGGAAACAGAGCAGTAGCCCCGTAGACAAAAAGGTGCTCTGGAGAATGACCAGAGAGGAAGGTAGTTCTAGCGTGGCAGCGAGGTGTGTAGGTTGGTTTTCAGAGAGCAGCTCTGAGCACGTGTATGGAACGGGATCTCTCGGAAGGAAGAGAGATAGCGTGTGTGAGATTAAGAGAAATCTCGGTTCTGAGTGAAGCAACGTAGTCTAACGGTACACGTAAAGCGTTTCTATAATTATTTTGATTTAATATTAAACCGGATACTTTACCTCCGAGTTTAAGTGTAAATATTGTTAATAAAGTGTTTGTTTAAGTGTAATTGAAAGAGTTAAGTTTTCTTGAATATACATCAAGTATCGTGCCCGATATCACGTTTTCATATCGGTGGTGGCAGCATATAAAAAGACCGGATCTATTTCGAAGTTGTGTGGACTGAGAAGTGGAATCCGACAAGACTTTCAAACAGATCTTATACTATTAAAATCTAATGGGTCAGTGTTACAACTGCACAGTATTCACAACTTATTGCTTTCTTTCTTTTTAGAATGGTAAGAAAATCACCTGTAATCACTTGAATTTTTCTTTTGTAAACATAAAATTTTATTTTTATGTCCTACCTAAGAAAGATCATTATATACAGACAATATTTATCCTCATGTCTCTATTTTCTAATCTTGTATACTTCAATTAAGAGCATGAAGTCACTTAATTTTGCTTCTCGATAATTCTAAGGAGTTTATAAGGAGTATTTTGTATATCTAAGGAGTTCTAAGCACTGCTTAGAAACTTTTTCATTTCTAAGGAGTTTCTAAGTAGTCTAAGGAGTCTGTATGAACCCTGTAAAATATATTGTTTTAAATATATGTTTTTTAAATATATGTTTCAAATGAGCGTGTATCAATTTCATACATTAATAATCACTGAGTACAGTGAAAGAATAGAGAGGTAATGAACCGTAAAATCGGCTTGCAATATGAAGCCGGTTATCGCTCAAATCATTAGGGCTGACTTCATTGGATGGAGAGAGGCTGCACGTGGAACAATGACTGGATTCATTGAACGGGAAGAGGTTTTCAAAGCAAGCCGCCAGTTGTTTGGGCCGACTGTAGGGTTGCATTTTCAGCATCACGCCAAACATAAACATTTCATCTCTATTTATTCTCTGAACTCTGTGATTAATAATACAAGCATCAGTAAGATTATCAGGAAAAGAAAATTGAACACAAGTCTATTAAGTTAAAATCTGACTGTGTGTATTTCGCAACTACTCCTCTTAATGCAACGCGATTTACTTAACACCGGTTATCATTGATTTGAGGATGTCATATAAATTCGGAGAATTTAAAATTTTGAATTAGATTCCAAGATATTAATATTTTTTTTGTAAATTTTAACGAAATTTCTCTAAAAATGGTACTTAAATTACTCCATTTTTGTGGATAAAAAAGGAAAAATAAAACAGATTAATATATTTTTATGCCATTTTCTCATTAAAACTGAAAAAAATTATTTTATTTTCAATTTGAATAGTTGGTGAAAAAAAAAATCTTTATTACAGTAAAATTTCCGAAAAGTAAAAACATATTTCCACATTTTCAAACTTTATGAATCAATTTATTCTGCAGAGCAAAAATTGCCTGTCAGCATATTGTCAAAAAATCAAGATTTGTTTCAGCTATAGATTAAACCAAGGACACAAATTTGCTGTTACATGCAAACGTAACACTTGCAATTGCAAAGCTTTTAGCAACCCCAAATTACATGCAAACGTAACATTTACATGTAATTTGCACACAAATTAATTTTAATTTGAACCGTAATAAATGTTAATTTGCAATGAAAATTACATGCAAAAGTAATGTTTACATATAATTTTGGGTTGGAAAAAGCTTTGCAATTTAAGTGTTACGTTTGCATGTAATTTTGGGCTGCAAAAAGCTTTGCATTTGAAGCTCCTTGCATTTAGGTGTAGAATTATTCCTCCCTATTCACAAGAATTGAATTTAAAGAAAAAGCATATACTATTTCCAATGAATTATTTTTAAATGATGGCTGTTAAAACGTTTCTCAAAGTTGTTATAAGTAAAATGGTTTATCAGGTAAAATTGACATTTCTTTTTACCCAATTCGTCGATTTACACTATTTTATTTGGCCGTCCTTTTTCCATTGGTTGCAGTTTCCTTTTCGCGGTTATTTGGCACAAAATTTTACCTTTTTTTAAACTGATTTATGTCAAGGCCCCTATAACAAAAAAATATCGAATTTTCTTCTATGAAATGTGATAAAGAGTTAGTTAATTATTTACGTTTTTAATTATCGGGAGTGAAATATTTTGCTTGATTAGTACATTTTTTTTCTTTTAATGTTACGTGAACGAAGTCACGAGTAACAGCTAGTAATATTATAAATCTGATTGTGTGCAAATGTTAGGCTGAAGCCAGCGTCAAAATGAAGCATTTAATGATCCTGTATCTTTGCATATACGTTGATTATAACCCTCGAATCAACATAGGCCAGTTTTTGTTCATTTTATTCAAATATTTTTCTTAATAATTCAAAATTTCGTTATTTTCATAGAGAATAAATGGACATTTTTCCATAAAATTTAACCATTTAACTTTATCGTTGCTAGGACTTTGATCGTTGCCAATAAATAAAAACACGGAAAAAATAATTTTTCTTCAACAATTAATTTTCAATTAAACGATTTTCACATGAAAAATGAAAATGAAAAAGAATTCAAAATAAGATGAATTTCTGTGATGTTTGAAACAAAAATATGGAGTATTTGTTATTATACATGAAGTATGAATATCGGTTACATTAAAAAGATCTTTTTCTGTCAAAAACTGCGTTATAATTAGAAGGAAAAATGAACAATAATTATATTATTAAAAATAGATTTCGCTTGGACCATCGAACTATGAAAAGGATCCTCCTCGGCTTGAACAAATATAACGTCATAAATAAAACATGTATTTTCAAATAGTCGTAATAATACAAGGAGCATGAATATCAATGTATAATGAAAGTAGACAGATAATGGATGTAATATTTAAGATGAAAAACTGAAATATTTTTTATCGATACTGATTAATAATTAGCTTGAGTACCAGTTACATACAAATGTGAATTTTCCGCAAAATTTACATCCTGATTGCCAGAAAAAGAAAATTAACAAGAATTATGGCATTAAAAAGAGATTTCTCTGAGGAAAATTTGACGTCATATTTGAAATAAAACGGGAATTTTCTAATGTGTTTTACAAGGCGCGGGAATTAATTCCGTACATTAATAATACAAGGATCAGTAAGTATAGAAAGTAGATTAGTTTCACAACATATTTAAAACGAAAAATTGAAATTTTTTTTATCTATACCGATTATTAAGGATGATTATCAGTTACATACAGATGAGAGTTTTTTGCCAAAAATCACCCCATGGTTATTAGGAAAATAAAAATAAATACGAATCTATTATATTAAAATCTGACCGCCTGTTTGTATTTCGCAACTACTCTTTTCAGATTGTCGAACGCAACGCGATTTACTTAATACCGGTTATTATTCATCCGAGGATGTCATAAACTCTCAGAATTAAAAAAAATGATTTAAATTCCGATAAATTATTATTATTTATTTATTTTATTTATTTATTTATTTATTTATTTATTTATTTTTTGTAAATTTTAACGAAGTTTCTCTAAAAATGGCAACTAAATTATTCGATTTTTGTGGATAAAAAAGAAAAAATAATACGTATTAATATATTTTTTCTCATTAAAACTGAAAAAAAAAAAGAATTTATTTTCAATTTGAATAGATGGTGAAAGAAAAAAAAATTTGATTACAGTAAAATTTTTGAAAAATAAAAACGTATTTTCACATATTCAAACTTCACGAATCAATTTATTTTGGAGAACAAAAATCGTCTGTCAGCATATTTTCATTTAGAAATAAAAGATTTTTTTTCAGTTATAGATTAAATCAAGGAGGCAAATTTAAGCTCCTTGCATTTAGGTCTACAATAATTGCTCCCTATTCACAAGAATTGAATTTAATGAAAAATAATATACTATTTCCATTATCTTTGAAGGATTGCTATTAAAACGTTTCAAAGGCGTTAAAAGTAAAATGTTTACCAGGTAAACTTGATATATGTTTTTATATAATTCGCCGATTTCCACGATTTTATTTGGCTCGCCTTTTTTCATTGGTTGCAGTTTCCTTTTCGTATTATTTGTCACAAAATTTCACTTTTTTAAAACTTAGTTATGTTAAGGTCTCTGTAACATAGAAATACTGTTTTGTCTCCTATGGAATGTGATAAAGAGTTAGTTAATTATTTACGTTTCTAATTATCGGGAATGAAATATTTTGCTTAATTAATGCATTTATTCTTCTTTTAATGATACGTGAACGAAGTCACGGGTAACAGCTAGTATACAATATATGTAAAAATAAAACTGCTGCAAAGCTGCACTCATAGTAAAATATTACAAAATAGATTAAAAATTGAAATAAAATTAGGAGAAATTGCATATTTTTCATCCAAAAACTACGAATAATACGAACTTTGAGCTTGTATAAGTTTCAAATTCAAATTCGATTCAATTTTCTTTATTTGTCATTGTCCAACTTTTGACAAATGATTTTAAATATTTCTATTTATAATTTTTGAAAGCCCCGTTGATAACATTTCAGGGCTGCCATTCCAAAAATTATTCAAAATAGTTGCTTTAGTAGCCTTTGAAGCCAAAAATAGTAGCATAAATAGTCGCATATCATGGCTGATTTAGTAGCAAATTAGTTGCATATAAAGTATTATCCAAAATAGTCACAGTGTTGAGATCAGGGTAAATAAAGATTTCCCTTTCACAAATTTTCTGACTATTCCCCGATTAAGTTTTTTTGATTACAACAATACAAAATTTTATATTCAATCTGCACAAATTCAGTACTGCTTTTACATATTATCAAATTATTATGTATCGAAATTGTTAAAAGTAAATCCATTCTAGTTTTCATGACATTTGAGTTTAGTTTGCTGCAACTTTTGGATCAACCCTTGATATAGCTCTTGTTGGTTGCAGATGTAATAGTGATATTTCCAGCATTTTAGGTAGATTTCGTAAGAAATACTACCTATTACATTCTCACCTAAGTTGGAATTTTTGAAAAATTTTTGCAGATCTACGCCGATCATGACTCCCAGAACCCAAAACCACCCCCAGTTCAAAACTTAATATATATATATATATATATATATATATATATAATCTATCTATCTATCTATGTCACTTTTTTATGAACACGATAACTGCAATAATTCTGCACAGATCTCTTCGAAACTGATACATAAAATCAAGGGGCATAAAATCTCGGTCAAGTTCGTTAATGGGCAAAATCGAACCAAGGGGGGGAGGGTGGGGGGGCTTTTTGTGAAAACAGAAAAAAAAACATAATTTCTTAATTATAATACGTATCGAATCCGTTTAAAGTTATTATTACTTCTAGGAGAAGGGCCGAAAATATATGTATGACAGATTTTTGATATCATTAAAAACCTCAAGGGGGGGGGGGGTGTTTTAGAAGAAAAAAATTCATAACGTGGTCAATTCACAAGATATCAAATCCGCTTAAATTTATTATAAATCCTCTTAATACTATCTAAAACTTTTATATTGACAAGTTTTTTATAGGACCAACCCTTATAGCAAAAAAAAATTTTTAAAAATCCCTGCTGGCTCCTCCTGCAAACAAGTTAGGTTTCGAAGTAGGCGGTTCCAACTGCCGCATCATGGCAAAAAGGTCGTTTCTTCCTCAATTCCCAACAAACAGGCGCCCCACGGTCCGTTCTTTTACCGTTCTTTAAAAAACCTTCGACGAAATTTGCCGTTTTTTCGCGATCTGTCGGCAGAATTCTCGTTTTTTTTGCGATCCGACGACGAAATTGACCGTTTTTTCGTGATCCTTCGACGAAATTTGCTGTTTTTTCAGGATCATTCAACAAAATTTACCATTTTTTGGAGTTCCTTCGACGAAATTGACCGTTTTTTCGTGATCCTTCGACGAAATTTGCTGTTTTTTCAGGATCATTCAACAAAATTTACCATTTTTTGGAGTTCCTTCGACGAAATTTACCGTTTTTTCGAGATCCTTCGACGAAATGTACCGTTTTTTGGCAATCCTTCGACGAAATCTGCCGTTTTTTCGCGATCTGTCGGCAGAATTCTCCGTTTTTCCGCGATCCGACGACGAAATTTGCCGTTTCTTCGATGAAATTGACCGTTTTTTCGTGATCCTTCGACGAAATTAACAGTTTTTTCCAAAGTTGGCGTTTTCTCCATAGCCCTTCGGTAAAATAAACATTTTTCAGCGATCTTTCAACGAAACTAAACTTTTTTTGACAGCCTTTTGACGAAATTCACATTTTTTCACGGCCTTTTGACTAAATTTGCGTTTTTTTCGCGATCTGTCAATGAAATTAGCCATTTTTCACGATCTTTAAATAAATTTCGCGATTCTTCGACGAAATTCGCCGTTTTTTCGCGATTCTTCGACGAAATTCGCCGTTTTTTCGCGTAATTTACGCACTGAATGTCCGCTGAATGTTTTCTGATCTGCAGGCGCCCTAAAAAGTCTGCGACGTCCGTCGCAGCGTCGCGTACATTCTGCCACGGAGTTTTTTGGTATTTAAAAAAAAAAAAACTAAAAATATTTACTGCAAAGTTCTGAATTTTGCAGAAAATTTTCCGCGCACGGCGTGCGTCTATATTATACAACTCTGCTTAAGTGGATGGCTGGTTTCATTTCAACTGGAGTATTACACAGATTCAAACTCAATATACTAGATGCCATCAAGAGCTGGACCAGCCAGGCTCATAATATTGCACAACACTTTTTAACTTGAGATTACCTGTGCTCTCACATTACTATGCACCTGCCAACTGATGTGAGAAGTCAAAGACACAAGAGCTTAAATACTGCTGAAAGTAAGGTCAAATATGCAGTTAAAAATAATTATGCAAATATTTAATACTGTAAGGCAGTGAAAACAATTAACTGGAAAAATGACTGACATGAAATGATTTTTCCTGCAACATGTCAATCCAACCATGAGAACCAACCAACCACTTTCACAATGTAAACACAGTCATATGTAAAGTTGTTCATGCAAGCACAAAACTCAGCACTTTATAAAATTAAATTTCCCTGTTGCATATTAAGTAAGTAATTTATATTTTTAAACATATACATTAACTATTTAAATACCCATAACAATTTAAACACTTAAAAAAATATGAACAAGTTAACTATACTTGCTATTATGATACTTAGTGTTAATGGTTGAGCAGAGACACTGGGAAAACTAAATGGGAAAACTATTGAAACAGTTTATAACTTTATTTAACTTTAATTTAACATAACTTATAAATGCATTTAATAAACCTTAAACCAACAAAATTTGCCATTTTCCGCAATGTTTTTGACGAAATTTGCCGTTTTTCGCAATGTTTTTGACGAAATTTGTCGTTTTTTCGCGAACTTTTGACGAAATTTGCAGTTTTTCGCAATGTTTTTGATGAAATTTGCCATTTTTCGCAATGTTTTTGACGAAATTTGTCGTTTTTTCGTGATCTTTCGACGAAGTTTGCCTTTTTTTGCGATGTTCTGACAAAAGTCACGTTTTTCCCACGATCTGTTGACAAAATTTGTCGTTTTTTCGCGATCTTTTGACGAATCTCGCCATTTTTCGAAATGTGTACGATGAAATTTGCCATTTTTCCAATGTTTGACAAAATTTGCCGTTTTTTCGCAATCTTTTGACAAAATTTGCCGTTTTTCGCAATGTTTTTGACAAAATTTGTTGTTTTTTTTGCGATTTTCTGACAAAAGTCACGTTTTTCCCGCGATCTGTTGACAAAATTTGTCGTCTTTTTGCGATCTTTTGACAAAATTTGCTGCTTTTCACAATGTTTTTGACGAAATTTGCCGTTTTTTCGTGATTTTCTGACGAAAGTCACGATTTTCCCACAATCCTTTGACAAAATTGGCGACTTTTCTTTGAACGAATGACGAGATAGATTTTTTTTCAGCGATCATTTGCCGAAATACCGATACATTTTATGTCCGAATTTTCGGATTTATGACCGATATATGTATATATTTTTTTTTTCAGAAACAATTGCCTTACTTTTTCAAAATTTTCGGAAAATTCGGACCAGAATCACCTCTGTAGCAGACTGTGATTGGTGTCTCGCGAGCCGAGCTTCCTAGCTGCTAAGCTCTAGTCATATATAGTTAGTTCCTTTGCAGGAAACTCAATCCAATCAGAGGATCGACTGATCAGCGCACGCGAACATGTTTCGAATCGTAACAAGCACTTTAAAGAGGGGATTTCGTACCGCGAAGAATGACGAAAATTTTCTTACGGCAAAATGTTGCTAGAAGAAAATTATCGCATTGCCGCAGTTGGGCACAATTTTATTGAAAAATGATCGTTTTGCCACAATTGGCGCAGCTGTTCCATCACTGTCATGCCTGACTTAAATTATTTACATCACACAGGGGTGGAGAATTATATCAATCTGCTAACCATGGACGAATGGATAATTTGAATGGGTGGGAGAAGTTTTAGGCAGTCTTTTAAAAACTGCAGACTATAGGAACTTTTATACATTTTTATTCATTGGCCATATTTCACATTTCTCCCAATTGCCTGGATGTAAACACAACACTAAGTTCTTTTCTTTAGGGATGAAAATCTTCTACATTTCCATGATTTATCCATTTTTAGCATTTTACTCCAATCTATTATTTATTGCCATTTTCACATATTATTACCATCATAGCTAACTTTTTTTAAATGTGACAACATAGAAAACAATGCTTAAGGTACTGCTGCTTCACTGTTTCTCCTCAATTGCGAAATCCCATATTAAACTATGGGAAAATTTAATTAGGTGATTAAATAATTACCTAATATAATTATCAAAATGTGGTTTTCCCCATCAGAAAGTAAATGTCAGATGCAGATTAGTGCACTTTTTAAATTTACCTGCTTAAATTTTAAGTATTTTTAAGATGTAAAATATCAAACTTTTCCACAAGTTCAAATTTCAAAGTTTGAAGTTTTTTTTCGTTTTAATGAAACTTTTTTTTTTTTTAAATACACTATGCCAACATCAGACATCTACTTTTGGATGATGAGAATGATATTTGATTGATATTAGGTAATGAGTTAATTACCTAATTAAATTTTCTCATAGGTTAACATGGATTTCGCGACTAGCGAGGTGAAAACCTACATTGGTGAAGCATCCTCTTAAGATGCACATCTTACACTTACAGTGCTTGATCCAAATCCAGGATGATTCCATCCAAGTACTGAGTACCCTGCTTCAATAGGAGTCAAAGTTATACCATATTCATAAAATCCTGAATTTCCTTCACAACAAATAACCTGTGAAAAGATAAGATGAAATAGAATAATGGAGTTAACAAAATACTTACTATTTTGCATTGATATACATAAAATTTCACAAGATATTTCAATTTTGTTTCAAAACATAATAAATACTTATGAAAAATTGTAAATAACATTTTAACTACAAGTTAAACATGAAAAACTAAACTTCATGGTGCTACAATTCTTAGAGATCATGTCCCCAAATCTTTTCTTGAGCATGGACCCTGGGGTGCTATACTGCATATGTCTCTGTCAGGTGGTCAACCGAATGCTGGGCCCCTAGTGTTTAGTTCCCAATTGAGCTTGATGCTGATTTTATCAACCTTAAAGAGAATAACCTTGCCCAGTCCGGAGTCTAACTCTGGACTTGTAGTGTGATAGCATGGACTATTAAGCTACAGGGCTTCACATCAGAGTATGGAAGTAGTAAAAAAATAATAATATTCAAACCAGACATGCTTTAAATTTGAAAGCAAAGTCAAACAATCTTTAGCATTTATTTCCTCTGACTTTTCTCTTTTATTCACACATTTTACATGCTGGATTCTTTGGAATAAATAAAAAGAATACAACTTTTTGTTTAATTTTTTACCAATGGTGGTTTTCAGTGCTGGGCGATATCTGAAATTTAACATTGCAATACATCAACAAGTTAATATTAATATTGGTGATATATCGCAATACTAATTTAAAGTGGAAGGGTGGGACATTTACTATTTTTGAAAGACAAATAATACTGTAGCAAAAATTTAAACACAAAACAGAGTAAAAAGCAATGAATCATTGTTTTTATATCTATTTGCTCATATAATATATAACAAGAAAATTTGTAAAATTTTTGTTTAAATAAAATTAGTTTATTCTATATTTAAATTTATCTAATTTGTCTGGTCAATAGTTATGACTAAGAGTTTTCTATCAGATTTTAAGTTTATTTTTCAAAATTAAAGAATAAATTCCTAGTGAAAGTTTTCGCTTTTACCTTTTCATATTTATTTATAAACCAAAAACTTTTGAGGGTGTATCCATTACTGGCACATTTATCCTACATTTTAAAAGACATTTATTTTAAATTGATTTATAATGAACAGAAATTTTATAGGTACAAGATTAAAAGTAATTACTTGATCTGTGTTTCTGTGTAACAGTATTTGAATTTTTACTCTTAAATGTCTTAAAATAGATGTTTTAATTTAAAATAATTGTTAGAAATTTCATAACTTTGAATATTGTGTTGAGGGAGGGGGGAGTAGAAGGATTATATCTAGTTGAAAACTATTAGTTACATTATCTCATTAAATATCTCAAAAAATATCTAAATAAAATTAATTTTTATATGTCCTGTTATTACCTGAAAAAACTAAACTCCTTTACTTTTAGGTCTTTGCATAGGGGAGAGTTGGGCATCTTAGCAAAGTTTTTGATTCAATAAATCTTGTTTCATTTTAATTCAGCAAGTAGATACAATATATTTATTAAACACACATTTCTTAATTTATATCTTCTATTAATAATTTTTAAGGAAATTCTTTAAGGGTGTCCATTACTGGCACATTTACCCTATAAAATAATTAAAATATTGATCTTGTGATAACAGTAATAAATTACTCTCATAAATATTTTATTAATTATTGATATCCTGATTGTTAAATTTATTTGAAAATGACTATTTTATTTCATTAAATTTTGGTTTTGAAAACAATTATCTATTACCTTTTCATAGGGTATTCATTACTGGAATAGTGGGTGTTTTATTACTGAAATTTTAGATGCTTTAATTTATTTCTGTTAATTTGGATGTTCTGTTAATTTTCTGTTAATCTGTAAAATTGGAAATGTTTAATATGAATAATAATACACCTGACATCACCACAAGCTTTAATTAATTACAATACACATATCCATGTTATGTGTAATTTTTTTTTCCATTAACAAAAAAATTTGATCAGTAAATAATTTGTCATTTATTCTTGTGTAATAACAGGCATTAACCATTAGTACTATACAGGAATCGCAGATGTTCTCTACTGGTAGGTCCCTATATACATACATATATTAAATAAATAAGCACAAGCTCTCATAACCACAGAGTTCTTTTTATGGGGGATAATGCTTGCAAACTGGCTAGCACATATACATATATATATGTTACATTATTAAATCTTCCTTCGCCGATGTTTCTCTGTTTTATGCTAAATTACCACCAGTTTCACTAATTCCTTATTCCTTATTAATATCTATCGTTAATTCTATTAAATTCCCCTTAAATTCATTATTATTTTTCCCAATTTACTTAAATATAAAGCTTTTAGTTATTCCTAAATTATATCATCATTTCTGTAAATTCAAATTTTTTTTCGAAAGCCTTTTGTTTTTTTCCTTTTCCTCTTTCCGAGTTTTTTTCACGCCTTGGGTTCGTTTTACTATAAAATACGTCCGCTTAGAATGTGTCAGAACTTTTTACTTTATCATTCCCATTGGTCATGACGTAGTTTGAATGCATATTCCGCATTCTTGCATTGGCTAGAGCACGCGTTACGTCATGATTTGGTATCTTTCCGCTTATTCACAAAAAGCAGGTGCAATCGATCTTCAATCAGATTTTGGCCGAATTTCCATTTGTTAAACAATCCTCTGGCTGTGCATTTTAATGACCATGTATTCCAAATGATTTAAATTAATACTTTGATGGAGAGTTATGCTAGACATCTTTTAATAACAGCTTGTAACAACCAACTAGTTAGAGATGGCACTGCCCCTTTAATCATGTGTGGTCTGCTTCCTCGATAATGGTTTCATAAAAGCATGGAATTATTCATCGCCTCATTTTTGTTTCATCTTGGAGAAACACCTAATTTGATTTATTGCCCACGATATGAATGTATTAATAGTATTACACTTTGAATGTCCGACTGATATAATGCTGCTTCCATCCAATCTCAATATTCCATCTCATCGACTTCAGCATATTCTAACATATATATACATATATAAACACACTGCTCAAAAAAATTAGGGGAGCAAGCAAAGAGAAGAGAACTGTGCGAGACAACCATGCATGGGTATAAAATGGAGAGTACACGTGTATCAATACACAATACAGAAAAAAAGAGATGCAAAAAAATTGTAAGGGAGCTTTAATTCTTTGAAAGGATGGAAAGAACATGAAAAGATGATTTAGGACAATAATTTGGTTACATGTAAATGACAAAAAAAAGTACTGTTTAATAATGATGCAAGTTGTTTAATATAGCGTGTGGTCCCCTCGAACAGCTAACTGTTGCACACCTGTTTTCCATGGATGCGATGATGTTATCGATAAGACTTTGAGGAATACTGCTCCACTTTTCAAGAATTGCAATCTCCTTGTGCCAGACAATAAAAGAAAGCCTTCGTCTCGCTGCAATTCGTCGTCCCGAGTGTGCTTTCAGGAAAGCATGCTGGCCATTCCATACTCTGTATTGTTTCAGCTACAACCATGTTCTCCACCAGACGAGCTGTATCCGGTCTGGCATTATCATGCATGAAAACAAAGGAATCACCATGGTTGAAGCGTAAGGTACGACATCAGGTCTCAGTATCTCGTCTGCATACCTTTGGGCTGTCAAAGTGCCATTCCAAATGATATCTAGGTTCGTACATCCACCTATGCTGATTCCAGCCCATACCATCAACACACCTTGTCTGTAATGTGATATTTCACGAACAAATGTGGGGTTATTTCGAGTGCCCCTTTCCTCCATACCAAAACACGTTCAATGTCACACTCTAGACTGAATAGGGACTCGTCTGTAAAGCGATTTGAGTCCAGTCCGTTGCCTTCAATCTTGTTGTTCAGCAGCCCACCTTCTTCGGGCCACACGGTGGCTTGAGGTCAACGGAATACAGACCATTGGACTACGTGCATAGAGACCACACTGATGAAGCATATTTCGCACTGTTTGGCTGGACACCCTTCGTTGTGTTGCCAAGAGCTACTGTCTTGGCAGCTGAGTAGCATCCCTTTTCCTGTATCGATGAGCTGTTAACAGGCTATATCGGTCATCAGTTGCTGTGGTGCATGTGCTCGACCTTGCCCTGGTCGACATCTAACATTTTTTGTTTCTTGGAATCGATTCCACAGCCTTGCAAGGACATTTTTTGCAACTCCAACAACTTCCACTACACTTCGTTGTGTTTGCACGGATTCAAGTCTCTCTCTAATACGCCAAGCCATAGATTCCAGTAAATCACGTTGTTGTGACATTTGCAAATCACATTTTCTCAAAACAAAAGCTGGGCAATTGAATTTCGCAACTGAGACAGTGAAACAGACATTCCTTCAAAATCCCGATTTCTGCATTTATCTCCTTTTTCTGGTTTTTCATGTCATGAACTTTGATTTCAATATGAAGCTTCATTTTTCTGTTTTCTGCTATGCTTTAAATTATGGATGTTTTAATTTAAGTTACTTATTGGTGTAAGTATTTGTGTAATTTCGTTAAAACCATCTGCTCCCCTAATTGTTTTAAGCAGTGTACTATCAGATACTAGGTGGTGGTGTTCGAGTTTGTTGAGATAATATAGAGAGAATTTTTTTTAAATGACTACTCATTTCTGTATAAGTTAATCTTAGATTTCATGATCTGGGAAGGGATAATTTGTTTTGCTGAAGCATTCCTCAATGTGTACTAAATAGAGGATGCAAGAAAGTAAAGAAAGAATAAAAAAATGAAATTTTTTTATTGTTCACATTAATGCTTACATTACACATACCAGGGGATCCAACTCTGTCTTCTCGGGTTACAGAACATACTGTCCAGTATTAGAATATTAATTTAACATCATTTTTAATTGAAAACTAATAATTTTTGTACATTTAAATAAATTTTTTAGATTTTCCATGAAAAACGTCAAAAATCGTTTTTATATTAAAAATATCAATTACGTATTCAAATGAAGTTTTGAAGTTTATTAAACACTAGATATCCATAATTAGTTGTATGTCAGTGGTTAATAGCAAAGAAATTGCCAAAAATTTCACTATTCATAGCAAACTTTTTAGCAACAACGTCTTTATTTCTTTCACTATGGATTTTTCTGTCATCTTCAAAAAATCTTAGTTCCTTTTTGTACTTATGACAAAAATAAATAGCTATTTTTAGAAATGGATAAGGATTGTGGCAATGGCCGGCACTATGACTTTTGCTTTTATTGTTCTTACATCAATTCTAATCATATAATTTCAATTTTTACACTATCATATAGGAGCAAAAATGTATTTTTAAATGACATTTGTTTGAAAACTGTAACTTGATTTAGTGATTTTTTATTGTTTAAAAATAATTTTCAAGTATAATTTTTCTTTTAATCTGTCTCAAGAATGAACACATGTTTGCTACACTAATGAAAATTAGCTATTAACAGATAGTTAATCACAATGGCAATAATTGCCCAGAGCAAATTAAAAAATTTATTTCATTTTATTTTTAAGATCAATATTCGTAGTTAGGTCCACTTCCTAGTGTTTCCATTATGGTTACATTGTCAAATAAAATGGATGTGAATACCACTAAAGATTTCAACAGCACTTTTGTGCCAAGTCACATTGGTTCAAATACACCATTTGGCTATAGGTCCAATTACGAAAGATTAATTATAAGATCAGATCAGATACATTAAAATTATTTTTTCATTCTTTATTCCTTATTTCAGAAATTGAATCTGATAAATTGAGAAAAATCCTAAAATTCCTTTGATTTAGTAAATTTGAATACGTTGTTTCAGGACTCAGTGTGCGTCTAGCTAATATATCAAATTAAAAGCATATTATGCTTTTTTATGATTCCTAACAGAATACAGTTAAAAGGAACTTTGTGATTTATTTATTTTTTCATTTGGCAAAGTTCTAATTTCACTATGGAATATTAGCTGAAAAAAAATGCTGAATTATTTCTATCTTTTTTAACTGCAAGCAGGCAATCTTTGGTAATCAGGCTGTATGATACTTGGTGTATTCATATTTTAATGAATGTGACTTACACCTGTTATGGCATGCACTTTTGTTTAAAACAATATAGCATCATTCATGTCTTAAGTGAATGTTTGGCATGTAACTGATGATTACAAAATATTAATCTGAAATAATGCTTAGCTTGACATTTATGGAAACCTTCAGGTTTTTAAGTCATAATTTTAGAACTCGCAAAATTGAAAAAAAAAAAAAAATGACATTATTTTGATGCCATTGTAGCAAAATGTTCCAGCATTTAAAATTACAATGCATGTTTTCTTTGGCATGTGTAGCAGAAGGATACAATTTCCCTGACAATACGGGAAAAAATGCAATAAATGCATCCGAATGATGTAGCATTTCACAGAAATTTTATTTCATGTGGCTTAAAAATAAAGCTTTCACTTTATGAGTAATAATAAGTTAATTTCAGAATAGCACAAGAGGGTTTCCACTCATTATAAAACATCATTTTTAAGTTGAAGCTTAAATTTTCATTTATAAAAATTAAATCTACAATGATTAGATGAAAGTGATGTCATTTTCCATAAACTTTTAGTCATGAAGTTTTGTTTGAAAAGGGAAATAACTAACACTCTCTTTAAAATAAGTCATAGAAAGTGTTACCACTGCATCTAAACCAATAAAACACTTAGTTATATAACACACAGCTCTAAGATATGGCTGTAGTATACAATCGAAACATAGCAGCCGTTTATTTAGAGTCAGTTTGACGTCACATTGAAAACCTTTATTAATAGAGCTAACGTCATATCTAGCATATCTGTATTAAAGGGGCGGGAAAAGAATTTTCTAGAATATCATAGAAAAATGAAAGCGTGGGAAAAACTAATAGAATAATTTCAGCATTTGAGTATTGAGACAGATAACAAAAAAATTTAAAAAGAATGATTTGTCAGACAATTAGGAAAGGGAAAATGGTGAATTTACAGATTAAAAAAAATAAAAAGAGTTTTAAATACAGGGAATAAATAGGAAATATTTAATATAAGAAAATATGTTTTTTTAAGAAGAAATATACTTATGCAATGCGATTTTTACATCTTATTTAACGGGAAATAAAAAGTGAATTTAAGTAGATTAAAATAAATAGTGTTTTAAATATGGACAGTCATGGAATATTTTTAAGAAAGGGAATATTTTAATAAACTAGGGTGGTGTGGTAAGTGGAATATTAAAATAAGGAATTTTTTATAGAATAAATTTAATAGGATATGGAATTTTAAGGCTTGTAATATATATATTGCAAGCAAATTGTTCAATTCATATGATTTACAATGCAAGCAATTTTGCAAGTGATATGGTTAGAAATAGACACAGAGGTTTTGATCTTTAAATTTTAAAGTTTTATCAAGGGTACACATTCACAAATGCAAAAGTCAAGTTTGTAGCCAACAACAGCAATGCCATGGTATGCCAATATGCAGGGCTCAAATGGAAAAATCCACGAACCGGAACGGTATTTCAAAATTATTGGTGACAAATTCACGAACCGGAACGGTATTTTAAAACTATTGGTGACTATTTTTTTTTTTTTTTGTAAACTATAGACAAATTTATTTTTAACCATACAAAAACAATTTAAAATATGCATTCAAGAATCTCTAAACAATAATAAAAGAAAGTTACAGATAATACAATAAGCTATATATATAGAACACTACATTTGCGTTGCGGAAAACACCAAATTTATTTTTTGCGGGTAGCAACAAGCTACGTAAACAAACTCTGTGTGTCCGGTAAGGCCGAAATTCAGCTTATCTCCATCTCTGTTATATCAAACGATTAAAATTAAAACTTTGGATGTATGGACTCTCATATTTATTTAGTAACTAAAGTTTTAAAAGGTTGGATGTACGACCGTGATCACCGTATGAAATAAGAGTGCCGAATGTAAACAAAACAACAGTTGTTTCATACTGCGCATACCTTTAGCGCAATAGCGAAAACTTCGCCTGTATGACGTATCTGCTGACAGTAGTTCTTTTTGCTACCCTTTTCGCCGTCACTATTCAGGACATGAACATAGAAATACATAAGGACTTCTAACATAAGTGTTAATATCGAGTCGCGATTTTGGAACTAAATGGCAGGCAGCATACAACTATGCTATGGTAGCGCCACCTACACACACAATAAACCAAAACAATCACCAACGATGATTGCCAGGAATGCAACAACAATGCTTTCCACCCATATTTAGTTAAAAATATATATACAGTACAAAGTCCAAAATCCAGAATCCTCCGGACTTCAGCGATTCCGGATTTTTCTGAATTTCGGATCATTTGCAGTTTGCCTCCCCCCCCCCCCCCCCGCCCCCCCCGTTATTTATTTATGACGAACACATTTCAATACTGAAAAATATTATACTGAAGCAAATTAAATATTTTAAAAATGAATATATTTTTAAAAAGGTAAAAAAAAAAAAAATAATAATCACACCCCCGTTTATTTTACTGAAATAAGGTAAAAATAAAGCAAATATTTCAATAGAGGAATATATATATATATATTTTAATTATCACAACTTCAAGAAATTTTACTTACAAAACGTAATTTTTCTGTTAGTTAATTGAATATGTCCGTTATTTTACACTGCTTTATCAATTATAAATAAATCATTTGCAGTTATTAAAAAACTAATCAACCCCACCCCCCCACACACACACCGATTTATTTACATCAGGAAGGCATTTGCAATGCTGTATAAAGATACACACTAATACAATATTCCAATAAAATAATATATTTTTTAAAAGGTTTAAAAAAAACGTTATTTGTTTTTATGCCTATTGTTCCCATTTGATGTTCTCAAAGGGTGCTGCGCACTGCCCTTTTTTTTTTTAAAGTGCCGACGCGCCCTGCTGTTTTTAGACGTGAAAAATGTGTCCTGCCCCTTTTCCATGTTATCTTCTTTACGTCGTCTATTTTTTTTCCCTTTAAAAATATTTTTCCTTTATTTTTTTCGTGCAAAAATAGAAGAAAACAGAAGCTTTGACTCACATGTCATCATTCCTAATCTGCTTAACAAGCCTAGCCTAATAATAATTTAAAAAAAAAATCTGTGCATGGTTTCTTTCTGCATAACAAAACATAGTATCTACTGAAAGCTAAGGATCTCATTCTGATAACTTTCAACTTCGGAAGTTACGGACTAAAATAAACAAAACAAGCAGCCAGATAATTCAATCCTTTCTTTTTCTTTTCAGTTACTCTAGTGGCCTTTTTTGTGTGGTGCTCCGATTTTAGAATAAATTATCATATTTTGATAAAATTTGGGAAAACAGCCTAATTTGCTATTATTGCAACTTCCTGTAAATTTGAACATAATTCGTCAAATAACGACGGAGATATTTATTTATTTTTTTTTTTTTTATGGTAAGGAAAACGTTTTTTTCATTCTTTTCTTTTAATTACTTTTTTCTGTTTTCCTGCAGCTAAATACAACTATGAATGCAGCGCTTCTTATGGAATATTGGGAAGTCGTCGATAAAGATTATCAGACATCTATATCACGGCTTCAATTTATTGAAAAAATTGATGCAATTTTCAGAGATTGGTGAGGAGGGGAGGAGTAAGGAATGATCGAACAAAAGCGTAAAGATATCAAATTGGAAAATATAGGGAGACAAATATAACAGAAGCGGGAAAAACGATTCAGTCCAAGGCATATATAAATAAATATTTAAAAAAAAAAAACGAAATATTAAAAAAAGCTAGTTTCCAAAATGTCCGGATTTTGGAGAATTCCGAATTTCGGATGTCCGGATTTGAGACTTTGTACTGCACATATATTAATATCCAATTAAAATACATAACAAAATGACAATAAAATTAATATATAGGATACCCAGACGATGACTGTCAAGCAGACGAATTATACAACTGTCCTACGCCGGTGCCACCTATTAAAAAAAAAAAAAATTGAGGAACGATTTTTTCCCCCTTATTTATTTCTATGTTCTTGCTTCTGGCGAAAGAATGGAAGTGAAAATTTTTCGTTAGACATGAAAACTGTTAAATGCATTGACAATTGTTATATTTTCTTTCAAAGTATTAATTTCATTTTAGACTAGAAATAAAATTCTCTAAATGAACATAAAAGTTAATTTTAATTTTGTGACTTTTTGATAAAAGAGAGAATTATATTTCAGACATGGAATTTTTCTTTTTATCTAAATCTGTGTTAATGTAGATTTATTTTAAGCTTTTTTGCTTATTAAGTTTACACCAAAAACCCAGAAAATTTTCATCATATGGCCAGATCAATAGAGATTTACTTTTTTTCCTAGTGGCAGGAAATATTTCTTTAAAAAATCATTTCAACTTTAACTTATCAATAAATAACAAAACTAAATATGAAAATAAAATAATTAAAATATTGTACATTTTATTTTAACTCTTTGAAATTTCTTTGTCATTTACAAAATAAATTATTTACCTTTTAATTATGCATCCCCCCCCCCCCACACAAAGAAAAAGGACAATTTATTAAAATAATTAATCCTGTAGAGAAAATAGTTCTAATAAATTCTTTATTATACATATAGTATATATATTTAAAAAATACTTATCCAAGTAGATGTAAAAAATCCAGTTTTCACCAAAAGGTATACAAAAAATTAATTAAATAAATAAATTAAAATTTAGTTACAAACACAGAAAACATTTTCACATTTGTTTATTATTTGATATATAAATCAAAGTGCACTTTCAATTAAACAAAAAAAAAAAACTTTTTTGTTTGTTATATTAACAGCATTATATCTTTTCCTTTCTTTTTTGTTCAAAGTGTACTTAAATATTTTGGTTTTTGACAGGTAAAACTTAAAACCCTGTCAGATTCTAATGAATTTTTTGTTCTATAAAATTACGCATATGAGAGTTAGATCTGTCTTAAAGACTTTCTAAAGTAAATTTTTAAAGATTTTATTAAAATTTGTTTAGAACCAGAACAACCACAGAATGATTATAAAACTTTTATCAACTTATATACATGAAGGTATGATTATTTATGATTTATTAAAGTTGTTTTCATCTCATTTATATCTACTGATATATTGTTTGAGATTTTAAATTTATTATTTATTGACAGAAATCATTTTCTGCATTCATAGGAAAGAGAATGAACATGCATGTATTTGACCAATAATAATATTATTAAAAGTAGTAATATCAAACGACAGTGATTTAATAATATAAAAATAAATTATTAATTGATGAAAAATAAAACAAAAGGATGAATTTTAAACCAAATGATGAATTAAACTATAAATATGAATTTATATAGTTTAACTGAATAGCGATAGAAACTGTACAGAAGAAATAAACAATAGGTAAATAAAAATGAATATATTATTAAAATGATAAATATTAATATTGAATTCTTAGAAATTTACATAATTAAAAAATTAGTACAGAAGATATCAAACAGAGAAAAACAATTAAAATTAATATATAAACCTACATTAAGGCTGTGTCAGACTTTTCTCGCAGGGTCCTGTTTTTATGAAAATTCTGAAAGTTGCTTTTATGAATTATGAAAGTGTAAAGAAAGAATTACACTTATGAAATGCTAACTTAAAATTCACAAAATTATGAAGTTTCCAGTTCAGACAATGAATTCTAACAAGGTCGTCCTTTAGCGCACAAATGCATTAAAATTAGATATATACATTTATATGTATACTACATTAATTATAAATATAGCATATCTACATAATTTGTTAATTTCAGATGTTTCGTGTCAGGTTCAATTTTGGTTTAAGATAATTAAATTTGTGAAGAGTTCATTTTTTAAATGAAAAAGTTTTGTGAAAGGTTCCTTTTTAAGACAAAGAATTTTCTGAAGGGTCCTGTTGTGTTTTATGATAAAAAAAAGTTTTGAAGAGTAATGTTTTAAGATGAAAGAATTTGTGAAGGATCCTTTAAAGTACCTAAATTTTTCCTAAACAAAATCCTGTATATCTATGAAACTTAAAGGAGTTTCCAAAGATGCTCAAAAGTAGTATCCTTTTTTAATTCTTTTTTCCTGCTGTTCGTGTCATCTGCTGAATGGTGACCTTTTGCCAACCAGGAAGGAATATAATTTTCCGGTTTAAATTGACACAATGGTGGTCCTACAGAATTAATAAAAAGTAGAGCTGCCACAGTATTAATGGAAAGCGAACACCTCAATGGCGTCACGATTCCATTCATGGAACTAAAATTCCTCTTGCATTCGCTTGTCGAAACTGCAATTGTTGCTACAGCTTTGAAAAGAGGTTTCAAATCTTCTGGAACCTCATTTTGATCCATTTTAAAATGTCTAAATTATAGGTGCAGATTCCCAAAATCTGGAAGGAGCCAGTAGCTCCTAAACCTAAAAAATCCAGTGGCCACATTGTGAAACAAACACATAAAAACAATATTTTTTTCTGAATTAAATTTGGACAATGGAATATTGAATCTTCCCACCATAACTGCATACAGTTTGTAGGAATAAATTTTGTAATGTAAGGCCTGAATATTTTGTGAATACACGATTCTCTGAAGTTTTTTGATCTATAGATAAACTTTCCCCTCCCCGCAAAAAAAGGATTTTTCATAGCTGAAAAGAAGTGCTCAACGTAGGAAACTTGCATAACAAAATATGTCTATAAAAATCAAAATTAAAAATAAATATGTATGAAAAAATTTGGAGAAAATTTATTTTCATTTAGGTTTTAGATTTTAATAAAATAAATTTAACAATTTCTGACATTTTCAAGGATGATGGAGAAAGATCGAATACTATAAGCCTTATTGCAACTTTTGTTGCAAGGGGATTTTTTAAGGATTATTAAAGAATTTTTTAAATCCCTATGGAGACAAAAAAATTACAATTTTCGTAACCGATCGCCAATTTTCATTTTTAATATCATAACTCCTTGACGAAATTCACAATTTCTTTTTTCTGTAATCGATTGATGAACTTCGCTGTTTTTTCGCGACCGATTGATGAAATTTGCATTTTTTTTTTGCTTCTCGAAATTGACGAAATTTGCAAAATTTTTCAGTGACCGACTGACGAAATTTTAATTTATTTTCATGACTGATTGGCGAATTGATCAGCGGAAATTTAAAAATAAATAAATAATGATAATTCGAGGAGTTTTGCTAATTCGTGGAAGAATCGCATGTCAATATATATGTGTATACCTGTAAGAACATATCTGAAAAATCCCAGAGCTACAAAGTTATTCTCTTCTCGGCACAAATTTTACTGTGTCGCGGGCTTATTGTGGCATGCCATTGGAACAGAGTTCATTCGCGACGCATATCAACAGGATTTATTTATTTTTTCTGATTCTGCGGACATTGCAGATTAAAAAAAAAAAAAAAAAAACGTGAAATTTGCAAATTAGTGGAAATGTGGCATTTATGTTCAATCATTTTTTAATTATGGACAATAGAAAAAGAAGAAAAAGAGCTAAATATTGCTGAGTTAGGGAAGAGAATGCCGGATTTCATAATAAAAAATAAAGCGGAAATGTGCCTTTCGGCGAAAAAGGGACAGCCATGTAAAACACATGGCGACTTAGACATAGAAAATTAGTTGCCATGTGGCAACTGGCGACCGTGAATCTGCACCTATAGTCTAAATCTGCGAATGATTTCTTTTTCATCCAATGTGAATAGTTTGCACAATTCACGAACCTTTTCTTCACCATATGTTATGTTATCTACTTCTTCGTCATTATTTTTTGGCCATGTTTTTGGATCGAGAATTTTCAAATGTTCCAAATAATTGTTATATGTGTTTTCGTTTTCTATGTGTACTTTCTCATTTTGCTTTACATGTGATGATCTAGTAGTCATCATTCTGTCCCGAAGATTATTTGCTAACGCTCTATAAAATTGGCCAGCATTAACAGTTTTAATAGTTGCTTCATGAAGCGAAATACCTTTAAAGTTTTTCAAATTTAGGTCAGTCATCACTTTTGATAGTCGAGGACCATAATCATTCACCATGGAATCAAACACTCTTATTGTCGTTTTCACCGCTTTATCAGCCTCAATGAGCGTAATATTCCTTCTTTGCAAAAATAAGGAAAGATGTCCCAACTCATCTAAAGCATCAGCCATCATGTGAAGGTTTTTTACAAATTCTACGTTTGTCAAAAATTTTGTTAATCCTTTATATTTACATCGCTCTCTTTCTTCTCTTGTGGGGTCGTTTGAAGCTTGGGTAAAATGTTCATAGAGAGCAACATAATTATTTAGTACAGCATTTACTGTCCTTCTGCTTGATGACACCCAACGCACAGAGAAAATCTTGCCAATCTTTAATAATTGTATATTAAATGATGAAGTTATATTAAATATGAAATATATTAAATGATGACTCTTTCAATTCTTGCTGATTTTTTCGCGACTGGTGATATAAACTGTACAGTTTATCAATAAATATTTTGAAGTTATTTATGCCAGGTACTTCATTAATTGTATCAGAAACAGCCAGTTCTAGTCGATGATTGGCACAATGCCAAATTATTAAGTTGGGAAACTTTTGTTTCAATACTGTTGCTACCCCAGCATTTTTGCCTAGCATCACTGATGCTCCGTCACATGCAAAGCCTATAAAATATTGTTTAAGAAAATGTTCGTCTAAACTATGCATTTTCAAACACTTTAACAATTCTAAGGTAATATTTCTTGCTGAACTGTCTGGAAGTTCAATTAAATCTAAATTAAACTCATAAGGATCACCAGGAAAATCACCAAAAAATGTTCTAAGCACAACAACTAAGGTGGAAAATTTACTTAAAGTTGTCGACTCATCTATTAAAACAGATATTTGTTTTCTTGTACCTAAAATTTCTTCACAAATTTTTTTTTTTCATTTCAGAAGAAATATGTATGGCAATTTCTGAGCATGTTTTGTCTGAATGCAAAATATTCCCCATTGATATTCCGTTTAATATTTGTAGATCAACATCAACTGGAAGATCGACAAATGGTCTTTGATGTTTCACAATTTTATAAACAGTTCTGAAAATCTTTTCTGTAGTTGAAAATTGCACTTTGTGCATATTATCAATATTGCTGTTAATTTCTTTTTTAGTCAATTTCTCCAAAATTTCTGAAGCCTTTTTATGAGCATCACTGTTTTTGTGTTCATATATTTTCTTCCTTAAACTGGATTGTCATTGTATTGACTCTGCAGTTTTGCCATTTGGTACAACAGAGCATTTCTGCCATACTTTTGAAAGTCATAAATTTTTATCACTCAGTACCCCTAAATCTTGCACTTTTTGGCATACCATACATCCTAAGCCATCCTTTTTCACAATTAGCCAATTATTATTTTCTTTTAACCGTTTCTGTTTTTCTTCAGTTAAAAAATGGGGCAATTCATCGTTGTCTCTTAGTAAATTTTCTTCTGGAGGATTTAATTTCGGTTTTTTACTTGGTGGAGTTGAAGTGGCTTCAATGTCAGCGTTACAATCATTTTTACTACTTGCTTTTGCTGCAGTATTTTCAGTTTGAGAACCACTTCTACTACTTGCTTCAATTTTTAACCAATTTTTCAAATTGATCATTTTGCATGCATTAATTAGGCAGTTCGAATACGCAAGTGCACGTTTGACGATATGATTGCGAAAACAAAGTTATTTTGAATGATACATTTAAATTCTATAAAGAAATCACAAAACACTGTATTTATAAATTCCCAGTCGTGCAGATCTATTAAATATGATATCAGAAAATAAACTATTCAGTAGAAGATCACCAGAAAGATAGTACGACAAAGACTAACAAATCACCAGTACAAACTAACTTCCCGCACGTTTTTCAGCCTTCAGTCAGGTCAGACAATAATAGAGCGAGGAGAGTTGAGACATCTGCCCCGTGAGTCATTCACTTAGGGTAGGAACTATCGCAATCGCTTCACAGCCGTGTGTGCGTCTTTATCACGGTGATCTTAAGTGCATCTCCGCACGTTCTATTAATTTTTTTTAATATACCTGAATCGGAAGGGAAATATTAATGTTTTCCGGGAACTGAAACAATGTGTTTATAATAATTTCACGAACTGGAACGATATTTCTCATAATTTCACGAACCGGAACAATATTTCTCAGAATTTCATGAACCGGAACACCGTTCCGGTTTGCTCCGGTACATTTCGAGCCCTGCCAATATGATGATTTTATAATATTTTGTACTTTTCTTTTCTTGTTTTGGATCATTATTCTTTCTCAATTCTTCTCATATTTCTGTCAGATTCAAGATAGTTAGTGCATTTAAAAAATATTTATCAGTATTACTTTAAAGATACTAGAGATGGAACCCGTCAAAACTTGATGGAAAAAAATTACTGTAACAACATCAGTAAAATAAGCTTCTTTATTACTTAAGAAAAGAGGTGTGTATGAAAAAGTCTTTCATATATTTTATTTTAAAAGTCCCCCTCCCCCTGGAAATACAGTACTATTTCCGATGCAAACTCCAAACCAAACAATCCATAAGCAACTGTGTAATGCAAATTAGTTCGACATTACCGCCATAATCCCCATGGCAAGAAAGAAAATTTCATAGACCTATGAAGTATCCTAGAAATAGTATATTCCTACATCCATCTCATATTCAGTAAATAAAAGAACATAGTAAATAAAGCATACATCTCTCCTCATCCCCTGTGATAATGCAACCGAATGAGCTCTATGCGCATCTGCCCAAAGGCACTGTCGAAATTCGATGTTAAAATAAAGTTTGAAAATGTTTAAATAAAAAGTTTTAATATGTCCCCTTTAATCATTGTTCGTTTCAAATCCATATCTGCTAAAACGCATCCATTGTTTTAAGCTAATCAATTTTTATGAAAAGATAGAGAAATTTTTTTACAATAATAAATCAATCTGCAAATGGGAGAGATTTTTTTTTTCCTTTTGACGTTTAGCTTTAGAATTCTAATTTTTAACACTGATGGACATATTAGAAAAATAATATAATTTATTAATCATCATTGAAGAGGGGTAAGAACAAACACTCTAGTAATTACTAAAATTTCAGAGAAAAATATTATAAACATCATAAAATCTTACCAGGACATTTCCATTAGGATAACTTTCATTTCTACGTCGATCTATAAACAGAGAATCTATTTCATTACCATCTTTTGTTAAAAGCTTGAATCGTTCGCCACCATGCTACAAAACAAACAAACAATGTAGCACTTAATATATTTTTTAAAAAAAGTCAACAAAGCAACATATCACAATTCAACACATTAAGAAAGCACTATGCAAGTGTGGTGAGGATTGCAAAGTTAACATTAAAATTTTAATATTAATCAAAAGTTTACAGTTTTTAAATTATTTGCTCCCATTGACTGAGACAGTTTTTTCCCCTGCCTTTTAAGATTATTCACACAGACATATATATTATGAACAAAAATATATAGACTTCCAAATCATAATTAGTTCTTTGATCTTCTAAATCAAGGGTTTCCAATTCATGTACTTATAAAATGAAAATAATTATACTAATTAAGTGGTGGGTTTCATCATCTGTTGTGTAAAAAAAAATTTAAAAAATTTCTGTAAATATGTTAGGCTTGTCAATGAAAATTATCTTCAGAAAATGTGATAGTTTTGATTTGATTTTTTTTTTTCTTCATGAGAAATGCTCTAAAGAATATCAATATATAGAGAGATTTGGTGAATTTTGGATAAGATCCCTGGCTGGCCAATTAAATATGGATTTACTGATGCCTCCAGGGTTTCACATTCCTGATTTTTTTTTTTTTTTTTTTTTTTTAATCATTGGGAAAACGGTTGTTGTTTTCAGACGAAAATGGATTTCTTGGCGTTGTCACTTTATTTTTTTTAAGCGTTTTTAACGAAATTCTGTAACTTTCGAAGAATTTTTCTTTGAATAGGCAATAGAAATGCATAAAATCGTTACAAAAAGAATAGATGCAAACTATCAGATATGAAAAAAAGCCGAATTAAAAAATTGACGTCGGATAAGAAATCGTCTTATAAAGCAAAAAACGTGGTCTTCAACTTTAATTTTCTCAAAATACCTTTAGTTCAGACATCAATCTAAACAAGAGTTAAAGTTATATTGTAGGAAGGACCCGACAAAATATTAAGGTATATATTAAGAATAAGGTATAGTAATGAAAAATGCATTTCAATAACTGCGGCGACGAATTCAAACAAATATTTTTGCGAGGACAGAGAATGCCAGGATCTCTTCAACTGTAGTAATGGAAAATGTGTTTATTTGTAGATGGTTCCGATGAATATTTTTGAATAATTAATATTTTTAATTAATTATTATTTTTTTTTTGTAAGTTTTTGGAACATTTCCCCAATGGTTCTTGTAATTTGTTAAATCAAATTTATTATTATTATTTTTTTTTAATTTTTTTTTTTTACAAATACATCAAAATATCAAATAGATGCCTGGATATTTTTTAGCGAGCCTGACAAATGTAAAATTTGACTTATTTTTCACCATTGAAATAAAAATTTAACATGCAGTTAATGCTACCACAAACAAAAATAAAACAATTTTACTCTGAAATAAAAATAAGTAAATATATATCCAAAAAGCAATAAATTTTAAATTAAAAATTATAAAATAAAATGTATTAATCTTAAAAATATTTATATTAGTACTAAAAGATATAATGTGTTAAACAAATCTTAAAATTATCTCTCAAAGAATTTAAAAATTATAAATGTCCAGCATTTCAAGCCTTGATTGAAAGATATTTTTCAACTTTTGGCTTGATGTGAAATAAACTGTCCAAATTGCTTAAATGTTGAAAAAGTGACAAAGCTAGTAAAAGTTTATAAGTCATTGCATAATGAACAGTAAAAGTTGCAATGCAATTGCATGTACAGTGTAATTTGTAATTATCATATATATTAAGTACAGTAGAACCTCCCTTTAACGAAGTCCCTATTTAACGAAGTTTTCTACTTAACGAAATTTTCTGCAGAATTTTGACTTTGAACACCATTAGCATGTAAATTAATCTCCATATTACGAAAAATATATTCTATATAGCGAAGTTTATTCCATTCTTGTAAGTGTATAGAATTCAAACTAAGAGGTTGCTGTTGTGATAGATATGCGAATTGTACAAAAATGAACAAATTTAAATAATTTCCATTCTGCTTGGTGCTAAATAAAACAATTTTTTTTTTCACACTAAGAAAAACACTTGTTATCATTACTCTCTCACACCGACACTCCAGCGCTGAGAGTTGAGGGAAGTCAAAATCTCTTTTTTACATTCAATGATATAGAAGATGCAGTGGCGTAATGACGTCAGATGTATTGAAGCAAAAAATATCAATTAGAGTCAGACAGTTACCATTCTTATCTTCCATTGCTGATAGACAATTACTTTGTACATCCACAAGAATGTGCTTCAAAATGCAAATCGAACAACATCTAAGATATTTTTGTTCCTGCTAATATAACTTCTAAACTTCAGACATTAGTCTAAGTAATAATAAAAAATCTTGAAGTACATTATCGAAAAAGACAATGTAGTGAAAACATTAGTTTGAGAACCTGTGTATAAAAACTGATGAAAGCTTGAGCCAAAGCTTGGGAATGTGACGTAATTTCACAACCGTACACAACTGTTTTGTAAAAGATGGTTTCATAATTGAAATTGAATCAAATGCTTTTGAACCCAATACCTGTTTGACATATCTGAAAGGAAAATTTCATAAAAATTAAGTAGATTTCTATTTAACGAATTTTCTTTATAACGAAGTTTTTAGGTGTAACGATGAGACTTCGTTAAATGGAAGTTTCACTGTATTACAATTTGTTAAAATACAACAGTTTTTTATACATGCACTTCAAGTTTTTATGTCATTAGCTTTTTACTTTCTGAACACAATTGTAATCGTGATTTATGTATGTGTGTGAATGACTGTGATAACTCACAAAAACGGTATTTCTAATTGAGTTTCCATTTGGAAAATATATTATAAACTCTGCTTTAAACACATGGGGATCATATTTCATTAATTGGAAAAGGATATCAAAAGTGAAAGGGTAATTTTGGATCTGTAGAAGAAGAGCACATCACAGTGAGTAAACAGCAGTGAAAACTTTAGGTGTGTTTTTTTTTTTTTTTTCAGAACAGCATTTTCAAAATCAATGCACACTCTAGCTCAGCCAATTTTTAATCAATGAACTTGATCTTTTTGAAAATTATTCATCATATATTATTTTAGTGAAATATGTAAGATTTTTTAAAATATTGAAATCTTTCTCTTTTTGTGTGTGTAACTTTAAGTAATGAAATTTTCGGTTGAAATTCACAATTTGCTTTGAATTGATGCCATTTCACTAAAAATGCTTAGAGTTTTTAAATGGCTACAGATTTCGCAAGCTTTTAGACTGATATAACAGGGTGGTCACAAATATCTTATGTTATTTTTTCCCTGATATTTCCAGGTTAGCCTCAAATTTCTAGGTTAGCATTAAAATAATGTAATTTTTATAGATAATTTCTTTTTCAACATTACTCTAATGCATACAGTCATTACTTAGTAAAAGTTTATATTAAAAAAAAAAAAAAAAAAAAAAAACACTAAAAGTTTTTGCACAGTTAATTAAAAATAGACATTACTGCTTGTTAGATCTTGTGGTACTGTACAAGGTAAGAATACTGCTGTATCAAAACAACATCTAGTGGAGAGCTGAATAAAAAATTACTGTGCATCATGGTAATGACAATAGAGACAAATTTCAAATAAGGATAATTGGTACTTGTCTGATATCACGTCGACCACTTCTCACGGGAAAAAAAAAAAAAGAGTTTCCACATGTTTGTTATGTCATCAAGAGATTTTTAATTTGATGTTTTACTAATTTTTTAGTTCTTTAGTTAATTGAAATAACAATTATTTCATTAAATGATGATTTCATGATAATAAAACAGAAAAACACTTCAAAAATATTGTGATGATGTCACTTTTAACTGATGTCACAAACATTTATCTACAAGCCGAAATGATAATTAAGAAGAACAGTTGGATTTAACTCCAAAATAACGAAAGGGTAAAATAAGTTTGATTTTAAATATAAAGCTAGCACGTGATGTACATTTAAATTTTTTTTTTTTTTTTGAGGATAAGTCAGTTTAGTGTTTCTAATGAACGATATTAGTTAACTTTTATTACCAGTCTTTCTCTTGCATTTTGAGAAAAAATGATACAGATCTATTATCAGCCATCCAAAGAAAAAAGCACAATAACCTATTTTCAAAAATATGAAATTTTGCCATGAAAAAAGTGTGTATGATATGAGACTATCTACAAACTGATAAACAGTGACTGTCTATCAAAAACTGTGAAAAACTGCGATAAAAGAATATCCATTAGAAAAGGAAGCTGGTTGGATGGTTGTTTGGAGGATTATTCTGAGAAACTGATGAATGTTTTATAGTAAAAGTTCCCAACAGAACTGATGGGAGTAATAAAAGAATATATAGAAGATAGCTCTATCATTTTTTTCAGATTCATGGCAGGCTTATATAACTGATTAAATTAAATGCTGCAGGATTCGCAAAATTAATAGCGCTATATGTGCGAAGAAGATAAAATGAACGTTGTATTCTAACAATTTCCCCTTTACAACCTGCATTTTCTTAACAAAACATTGTTCTCCCATTAAGCAAATTAGAGAAAAACAATCCTAATAATATTATAAATCTGATTGTGTGCAAATGTTAGGCTGAAGCCAGCGTCAAAATGGAGCATTTAATGATCCTGTACCTTTGCACATAGATTGATTATAACCCTCATTTGAACATAGGCTGGTTTTCGTTTATTTTATTCAAATATTTTTCTTAATAATTCAAAATTTCGTTATTTTCATAGAGAATAAATGGACATTTTTTCGTATAATATTTTAAAATGGTTAAATTTACTTTACCGTTGCTAATACTTTATCGTTGCCAAAACTAAATCAAAGCCCGAAATAATATTTTTTACTCAACAATTAATTTTAAAATGAAAATTCAAAAGAATTCAAAAGAAGAGGAATTTTCGTGATATTTGAAACAAAAATATGGAGTATTTGTTATTATACATAAAGTATGAATATTGGTTACGTTGAGAAGATATTTTCTGTCAAAAACTGTGTTATAATTAGAAGGAAAACTGAACAATAATCATATTATTAAGAAAAGATTTCGCTTGACCATGGAACTATGAAAAGGATCCTCCTTGGCTTGAACAAATATGACGTCATAAATAAAACATGTATTTTCAAATATTACAAGGAGCATGAATATCAGTGTATAATAAAAGTATATACATAATGGACGTCAGATTTAAGATGAATAACTGAAATATGTTTTTTGATACTGATTAATAATAAGCTTGAAAATCAGTTACATACAGATGTGAGTTTTCTGATAAATTTCCCGTCATGATTGCCAGGAAAAGAAAATTAACAAGAATTATATCATTGAAAAGAGATTTCTCTGGAATCAAAGTGACGTCATATTTCAAATAAAACGGGATTTTTCAAATATGTTTCAAATGGTGCGTGAATCAATTTCATACATTAATAATTACAAAGTACAGTAAAATAATAGAGAGGCAGTGAACTGTCAAATCGGCTTGCAGTATGAGGCCGGTCATCGCTCAAATCATTAGGCCCAAGGGCTGACTTCATTGGACGGGGAGATGTTTTCAAAGCAATTTGCACCCAAATTAATTTTAATTTGAACCTTATAAATGTTCATTTGCACTGAAAATTACATGCAAAAGTATTGTTTACATATAATTTTGGGTTGCATAAAGCTTTGCAATTGCAAGTGTTACGTTTGCATGTAATTTTGGGTTGCATAAAGCTTTGCAATTGCAAGTGTTACGTTTGCATGTAATTTTGGGTTGCATAAAGCTTTGCAATTAAAGCTCCTTGCATTTAGGTGTAGAATTATTCCTCCATATTCACAAGAATTGAATTTAAACAAAAAGCATATACTATTTCCAATGAATTATTTTTAAATGATGGCTGTTAAAACGTTTTTCAAAGTCGTTAAAAGTAAAATGGTTTATCAGATAAAACTGATATTTGTTTTTTGAAAAATTGTACTTTTTTTAAAACTGAGCTATGTCAAGGCCCCTATAACAAATAAATATCGTATTTTCTCCTATGAAATATGATAAAGAGTTAGTTAATTATTTACGTTTTTAACTATCGGGGATGAAATATTTTGCTTGATTAATGCGTTTATTCTTCTTTTAATGTTACGTGAACGAAGTCACGGGTAACAGCTAGTATTAATATAAAAATAAAGTTGAATTGACTTAGAAAATTCACAACAGGCATTATGTCAGGTCTAGTTGTGATTGATAAATACATAAGAGATCCAATTAGGTGACGATAAGGAATATTGTTCATTCCAGACTTTCCTTCTTCAGTTTTAAGACACATATCTTTAGTGAGCTTCACATTGTTATTGATTTTGATTCATGCATATTAAATTTGCTCAGAATATCTTCAATATACTTCTTTTGAGTATACTATAGATATATATTCAATATACTTCTTTTGAACTATAATTTTCTTATGTTTTGGCCTATTAACTATTTGCCAAGCATTTTCTTGTGTTAATGAATGAAATTCTAATTTGATTGCATCTATCCATTCCTTTTTCAAAGGACCATTTAAAGCTTTTGAAAATTCTGAACATTAGTCAAAAAATTAATTTTCTATTACAACTTGAGATTTTTCTTCTTTTGGAATTAACATTTTATATTATTTCTTTGGTCTGCCTTTTTTACCTGTTTTTATTTTTCTGGGTCTTATGCAAGCTCTGAAAGGAACAGGGGGGGGGGGGGGGGGGTCAAAACTTTCTATCTATCTATCTATGTAACTTTTTTATGGACACGATAACTCCAATAATTCTGCACATATCTCTGCCAAACTGTTACATAAAATCAAGGGGCATAAAACCTCGGTCAAGTTCGTTAATGGGCAAAATCAAACCAGGGGGGGGGGGGGGCTTTTTGGGAAAACAGAAAAAACACTATAATTTCTGAATTCTGATACGTATCGAACCTGCTTAAAGTTATTATTACTTCTAGGTAAAGGGCTGAAAATTATGTATGACAGATTTTTGATATAATTAAAAATGGCCCCAAGGGGGGGGGGGGGGGGATTAGAAGAAAAAAAATTCATAACTTCGTCAATTCACAAGATATCAAATCTGCTTAAATTTATTATAAATCCTCTTAATATTATCTAAAACTTTTGCATTGACAAGTTTTTTATAGAACCAACCCTTATAGCAAAAATAAAATTAAAAATAAAAAAAATTCCTGCCGGTTTTGCCTGGAAACAAGTTAGGTTTTGAAGTGGGCGGCTCATCGGTTCCGCATCATGGCAAAAAGGTCATTTCTTCTGCAATTCCCAACAAACAGGCGCCCCAAGGTCTGCGTCTTCAAAATCTACCTGTGCCTGTAGGCCGAGCCGTCAGGGATTTTTTGTTTCACTATCACCACCGCTGCTGTCTAGATCAGTTTTGATGGGAGGAAATATTTCTGATTCTTGCATAATCGTGTTATTTTCATTATTTTGAAAGAAGGGAAAAATTAATTTTATTTCACTGTTTGAAGGGAGGTCATTTTCAAACTCGTTAATGAATCGAACGTCTAGGCTTATAATTTTCCTGGAATTCTTATTCCACAACCTAGTATATGCTTTCGATTCATTAGAATATCCAACAAAAATATGTTCTTCTGATCTAGGATAAAATTTTCCCTTATTTTGTCTTTTGTTTAATACAAAACATTTCTGTCCAAATATTTTGAAATATGATAAAGTTGGCTTGATGCCAAAAAACACTTCATATGGGTGTTTTGTTTTGACTTAAACTTTGTACAAGGCAACAATTACATATGTATACCACACAATTAATAGCTTCATCCCAAAATGATTGTGGGAGATTACTTTGTAATAGTAAACACCTTACAATTTCAGCTAAAGTTCTATTAGCCCTCTCCAATGTACTCTTCTGTTGGGGCATAAGGGTGATGAAAATTCTCGTTTTATATTACATTTTTCAATACGTTATTAAATTCTTCCCTATGTTATTCTAAGTCATTATCCGTATGAAGGAATTTTATTTTATTTTCTAGATGGTTTTTGACTGCTGCCTTGTATTTAACAAATGCATTTTTAACCTCATCTTTGGTTTTAAGAAAACTGACTTCAATATAACGTGATTTATCATCAATAAAAATAACAAAATATTGCGAGCCTCCATGGGATGGATAGAGATGTAAAATTTCCGAAAATTTTGAAGTGGCGGAAAACAGTTTTTTTTTCTGGAAAAATTGGAAAATTTGATTTCTTACAAATGTTTCTCAAAAATAAGCTACATTTTCTTAAAAGATATAAAATAATAAACATTTTTTAAATTTCTGCATACTAAAGAAAATATTTTGTTTTCACTTTACATGAATATCTTACAAAAAAGAAAAAAAGTAGTCAGCTTTTAAAAGAATTTTCACAGTAGCTTTTCTTGTTTAATTTAACACCATTGTTTGTAATATATTATGTCTCTGTTGAAATGATTTTTCAGTTGCATTTTTTCAATTACCAGTAGAGATAACACAGGTCAACACAAATCTGGGGTTTGTAGAATAGCACATTTTTCTTAGTAAATCAGTCGCGCTGATCACAAATATGACATTAGTTTTTTGCTATCACCCACAGTTTTTTCACAAAGCAAAAAAGAAGGGGGTGTCTCTTAATAAAATTAATGTGTAATATTTATTAAATAAAATACATTCTTAGTGAAAACAAAAATTAATTTCTTAGTAAAATGACATTAATAAATGTTAAAATACAATACTGCACTAAAGGGTGTGAAATATAAAAATAGATGGCGCCTCTTTATGTGTTGATATTTGCCTGAGAAGGCGCTATTTTCTCCCGCGCATTTGTAGTGAGAACATACGTTTCATTTGAATGTTGCTTCTATAAGAAAGAACGGAAAGTACCAATGAACGAGAGAGAATTTCTATTAGACATGCGAACTGTAAGAAAAATGGTAATCGGGTCGCTGGATCGGAAAGTCACTTCACAAATAACTAAGGCTGAGAAACGAAAATTAAAGCAAGGGCAATACGTGGAGAAAAACAAAACACTGCCTGATGTTTCTTCCAGTTCAATATATTTGAATATGAATATGAATAACGGGTGTAAATTGAAGCGGCGTATGTACGAGCATACTGACTTTTTTCATCATCAGCTATCATGGAAAGCGACGCCCAAAATGCTGACGGTGTCACTGTCAAATCTGTAGTGACGAAATTACATGCCGTAGCAAAGACATTGGACCGTTTTGGCATTTCCGACAGAGCAGGTGCTGTCATCATGTCAGCTGCGCTTCAAGATGTGGGCATTATCTCACAAAGCGATGTATCGAATGTCATTGACAGAAATAAAATTCGACGTGAGAGAACAAAGGCAAGAACCACTCTACAGTCTCAGTCAGTTGTGAAAGATTCTGACCATGACCAATTTGGTTTATACTTCGATGGACATAAAGACAGGACTATATCACTAGGAGATAACAAAAGAAAAGTCATAATAGAAGAACACGTAACTTGGTAAAATAACCTGGTTCCGAGTACATCGGACACGTAGCTGTAAATTCTGGGAGAGTGCAAGTCATTGGAAAAAACATCGTAATTTTTTTGTACTGCGTTGACAACAATATAGATGTAACAAAGTTGGTTGCGATCGATTGCGACAGAACATCTATTAACACAGGTGTTAAAAGGAGGTGTTATTCGAAATTTAGAACTGATTCTGAAGCGTCCACTACAATGGTTTGTGTGCCAGTTACACGCCAATGAGCTTCCACAACGTCATCTTTTCGCATATGTAGATGGAACCACGACTGGGCCCAGAAACTTCACTGGTGGAATAGGAAAATTGTTGGCTGGATGTGAGAAGCTACCTGTAGTTTCATTCATATCAATAGATTGCACACTTTGTGGAGTGACTAACAAGTACTGATCAACTGTACTTAATGGAAATTTGTGAAGCCATTAACTGCGAACATTGTAGCGAAAGTCTATCAAAGCGAAACCTTGGAAATGTTTGCCACTGAAGGTGGCTTACAACCGCGAACAGAATTCTCAGGCTTTATGTAGCTTATGAATATCCATCAGAGGACTTAGTAACAGTAACGACGTTCATCGTAAAAGTCTATGCACCTATGTGGTTCAAGATCAAAACGAAACCATCGGTAATCTATGGTGCACAGTATTTGCATCAATCAATTGTTCTCTCGCGTTATTTGTTGAGTAATCTGAAGGACGTCATGGACCTTGTTATTAGGAGAAATGGGTTTTTTGCCAACCTGAAAATATCCTGATATCTATGTTACCTGGCGACGGATCTCACATAAGGCAATTGACCCTTCGAAGAATTTTAAAAGCGAGCGAAGTCAAACGGTCTACTGCAATCCCAAACATTTCAACGAATAATATCCGTATTTCCAATTTACCAGCTTTTGACCTTTGTGCGACGGATTATATTGATTTGATTAAATGGGAAAATGTGACAGAACCTCCACTAACTGAACGATTTAGTGACGACATGATTTCAGAAACAATAGTAAATCCAGCAATTATTGCGGCGACAATAATATCTACTATCAAGGGGTTTCCGTGCCACACTCAAGCTACAGAACGGATAGTCAAAACAGTTACAGAAGCATCTTCTGCTGTTTGTTGATCATATAGAAGAGACGGTTTTATAAGAAATCGCATCGAATCGTGAAATCTCATGCCAATTTTCAACACCAAACGTGATTATCGCCCACTGTAATTTCGACGATTTTATAGGTTTTTCTTTATTTAATAATAAAGAAGTTGGTAAATAAGAAGCTGAAGTCTGTTCTTGTAACCAAGTAAGTGTCCTCTTATTGCAATTAATATCTAAAATTACTAAAATGTATATTTCATTTAACAAAAATCACTTTGACTTTTTACCGTAAAAAGACTTTTAAATACATAAATTTCAAACACCTTGCGGCAGTATTAAATTTTGAAATTAATTTTCCTAATTATTTTTCTCTTAACCTCCATACAATAGAACATCTTTTCCGCATAGGTAGGTTTTAATTAATATTAAAACAATTATTTTTATTCAAAAATCATCTAACCAAAATTATGTCTTTTTTTCATTTTTCTTAGAAATTTCAACCCCATTGCGGCAGTATTAAATTTTGAAATTAATTTTTTTAATTATTTTTCTCTTAATCTCCATACAATAGAACATCTTTTCCGAATAGGTAGGTTTTGAAATTGTGAAAAAAAATATTTCGATCCACCCTAGTGTATAAGTCGACCCCCCCCAATTCTTACGCAAAATTTTGGAAAAAATTGAATTTTCGTGTATAAGTCGAATCACGTTTCTAGTAGTATGTTGAAAAATGATTTGTAATCGAGGATGAAAAAAAAAAAAAAAATTGCATTAAACTAGTAAACTTTTTACGTTTCTAATCAGACTTCTTTTTTTTTAATTCAACATTTTAAAATTGTATAATCATGTAAAACTGAAGAAGTTTAAACTATGTTGAAAGTTATTCACATCAATTTAATGATTACTTACTTTTTTTTTTTCTTTTGAAAAATCTATTCAAGCCTTATTTACAAGGGTAAACAACTTCTTAAACTGCTAAAATACAGTACTTCTTTGTATTGTAGGACTTTTAGGAGAGAAATCTAGAAGCAATCTCAAGTTGAACTCTTTTTTAAAAAAGGATTAAAATGTTGAAAGGGATGTATTAAAGCGAATTCTATCCCAAGAGAAAATGAGTGCAGAACAATTACAGAGACATTATTCTTGAGATTTTTTTTATCAATCACCATTGTCCGCTTTTATCTGTCTCTCCAACCTAGACCCATATGTGATTAATTAAAAGACTACATTCACCAATTATCTGCAAAAAAAATATGACTCCGGTATTTCACTCCGCTATTTTTTTATTTTTTATTTATTTATTTTATTTTTTTTTACTTACTCGTGTATAAGTCGACCCCCCATTTTCAGCTCCCAAATTTTGTCTAAAATTCTTCGACTTATACACGAGTATATACGGTATATATATTTCATTAATGAAATTTATAAAACAGGTGGATTTTTTAATACTTTGAAATATTTAGTTGAAAACAATTTTTGCATTCTCCTATTCATATGCATTGGCATCCTAATTCATATGCACTGGCAACATTCAAGGAGAAGAAAAATCATTATCATCAACCTAACCAGATTTTACTGCCTTTTTCTGATTATTTGACTAGAACGTTTGATAAATTAATTAGAATTGAACAAACTGCATTGCATGATATTTTTGATTAAATTATCTTTCCAGTGGTAAATAGCTTTTATGGTATAACTAAGAAATATTGGGTGTTATGAGCCATCAAACTTAAAAAACATTTTTCCCAAAAGGTTTTCACAATTTTTGGCCACTACTGTATATACAGCTAGATAAGAGATACATTATGTTTTGTTATTTTAAAATCATCACATTTCTGGAGGATTCAGAATGGAAATTGAAAAAAATTCAGAAGGGTTCAATGAAGGGTTCAATGTTTCAAAAAACATTGAAGGGTTCAATGTTTGAAGGTGAAAAAATTGTAAAGTATCCTTTAAAGGGCTCAAGTTCTTAATAAACTGCTTACAGATCATATTTTCTATATTAACATTTTCATAGGAGACACTGAACATGAAAAAAAATATAAAGAAAAAACATCAGAATGCAGACATAATAACATTTTGAATATATTATTTTATAAATAAAATTCCAATTTTTCCAATTTGGAAAAACTGAAAAATACCCCTTCGGGAAAAAACCCAGCTTTTCCCCCAAAGTTTCCGGTTTTTTTCCCGAGCATTCCCATCTCTAGATGGAACTTTCATAGGCTCACACAAATCTGAATGAATAAGAGTTAATAAATTGCAACTTTAATAAAAGTTTGATTCTTTAGGGAAAGGGTGCACAGTTTGTTTACATTGAATACAAATTTTAGTCTTTAAGAGACTAATTATATCAATGAAATTTAAATTTCTAATCATATTTTTAGATTTAAGTCTTTTTAAATCAGACTCATTTAAATGACTTAATTTAAGATGCCATTTTATAAAAGCATATTCTAAATAACAGATTTTGTACAGGGAAATGTTATTATTATTATTATGAAATTGCAAAATTTTGCTTGATATCCAAGTTTTTATTATTATAAACAAGTTTTTTTAGAGAGTATTTTCTATATTAAACTGACCATTTCCTTTCATTTTGCTTGTTAAAGCCATGTTTTTATTACACCTGAGCTCGCCATAAACAAGTTCAAATGTAATGATTAAAAAAAATCATGATCTCTCTTATTACAATTAGTTTATTAAATTCACAATTATATTATACTTTTAAAAGGAAAAAAAGGATTTTTTTTATTTTATATTAATAATTTTCAAAGAAAATGACTGACAATAAATTCCATTTAATCAGATAAAATAACAATAAAACTTAATTACTTCTTCAATAAGTTTGGTCCTTCCTTTTAAAAGCATGGGAGCTAAAAAAAAAAAGAAAAATGAGAGTAGTTTACATATTAATTAAATAACAAAATGAATTACAAATAAAAAGAGCAAATTATAATACATGCATATTATTAGATTGTGTAAACATATTATGAAAGGAATTAAAATATTTACCAAGCACTAAGTTCAAAAGGCCCACAGACCCTGGATATATCATCATTCTTCCAAATGTGTGAATAGCAATGTAGCTAAAGACATAATTAAAAAAAAAAATGATTCAATAATTAAAGAAAAAAAAAAGAAAGAAAGAAACAGAGAATATGAAAAGTTTGATAGAAGTTGTAGTACACATGCTGGCACAGTGGTACTTTTTTTCCCCCTTGGGGTCTACAGCAGCATGTGCATTGAAATGAAATTAAAGTGAAATACAAAATAAACATTTTTTCTTTAATTTGAGATTTTTGTGAACGATTTATTTTAGCAAAGAGTGTAGAAAATATTTTTCCTGCTCAAAATAAATATAAAAATGTAATATCTTTATTTTCAATATTTTCATTCCCAGATCAATCGTTTTACCATGTTCAGTAGGAAACACAAAATTTTATCTAAGGAAAACAAAAAGAAAATTGAAATCTGTATTTTCATCGACATATTTCAGTTTAGTGCCAAATTTTATGGTTAATCAGATCTTATGATTAATCTTAAGGAATTGATTTTCTTAGCCAAATGGTGTATCTGAGCAAATGTGATTATAGACAGATTTCAGTTTAGTGCTAAATTTTATGGTTAATCAGATCTTATGATTAATCTTAAGGAATTGAATCCTTAGCCAAATGGTGTATCTGAGCAAATGTGATTTGGTGCAAAAGTGTCATTTAAAATTTTTAGTAGTATTCACAACTATTTTAAAGGTTATTGTAACCATGATGGCAATGCTTGGAAGTGAACAAAATTATGGAAGACCAATATAAAAAAAAAAAAAATTATTTGTTCTGGGCAATCAAATGCCAACTGTGGCAACTCACCTGTTACTAATTATTTTTCATTATTGTAGCGAACAAATATTCATTGTTGAAATAGATTTTTTTAAAAGGTTAATGTTCGAAAACTGTTTAAAAAGCCATAAAAAAGTCACTAAATTGAGCTACAGTTTTCAAACAAATTTCATTCGAAATTACATTTTTTAAAAGCGATGTAAGAGCAATAAAAGTGAAAGCTATAGTGCCAGTGTTGAAATGTATATCCTTATGACGTTATTTTATGGCAGCCAGTGTAATTTGTTTCTTTTAAGTATCTTTATTTTTGACTGTACTATTTATTTTCAAGTTTAAATATCAGTAATATTTTTATTTTACCTAATTACAGTTTTAGATGTTTAAGTCTCCATTAGTTCTCAAAACACCTGTTTTTTTTATGGCTTTTAGTAATAAGTTTTTAACTTGTGGCAAAACAAAATCATGTACTGTCCGACCATGTATTGTGTGGAAAATTATCAAGGAGAAAATAAGGACGAATCCAAATGCAGCCGTCTCGCAGGGAGAAAGAAGAAATCTAATAACTGGAGAAGCAAACTTCCACCTGTAACTTTTAGTAGAATTATTCATCTTATTTTAACACCTTATTCCTGCAGAATTTCTATCCAAAAAATTTCTGTTCTGTTTTACTGGTAGGAGTTTGCCCTTGGGATAATCAGACTTAAGTTTTCACCCTTAATAACTAATCGACTGTTCCATTTCCGTCTTTAAACCGGATGTTTACCTTTCCATCTAATCGGTGGTACAACAGTATACTTTTTTTTCTGACCATGCTTCAGTCTTGATGTCATGTATTAATTTGAGGAGACTTGCAACAGGTGGCATTGCCTGTCTGTCTTTGCCTGTGTTTTCTCTCATGTTAGGTTCATCACGTTCATGTGTTCCTGGATCATTCTAGATACCGGTAATGATGTTTTGAGCTTTGTGATGGAAAGTTGCCTAATAGGCAAGTTTGATGATAAGCATATAGTATTTATACCACAGGCATGTTCATTAGATTTGTTTGTTATTTTATTATGCAAGGTGGCTAAGCACAAATTGTAGACTCATCATCAAAAGTTGTATTTTCACATTTCCAGTGAATGAATGAATAGGATCATTCTAGATACCGGTAATGATGTTTTGAGCTCTGTGATGGAAAGTTGCCTAATAGGCAAGTTTGATGATAAGCATATAGTATTTATACCACAGGCATGTTTAGTTTTGTTTGTTGTTTTATTATGCACGGTGGGGCTGAGCACAAAATGTAGACTCATCATCAAAAGTTATATTTTCACATTTTCAGTGATTCAAGAATGGATAAGATGTTCTCCTGGGTTGCTTTTTCTATTTTAAGAGTGGTGTTCACTGTGCTTTTATGCTTTCACTTTTAATTGATGTTTTCAAGTTAAAGGTGTGGTAGTAAGAATGACATTCGGCATGCTGCTTACGAAGAGTGCTTCACTATTGTCAAGATGTTTTTCGTGAAAACAGAATAAGTAATATAAAGATAATAAGTAATAATATTTCATATTATTTCATTTACGAAGATTTTTGGTAGCTAACAGCACATTAATTTTTCCTGTTTTTCTTTGGTGGTACCATTTATATTTTGATAAATTTATATTGGCAGCTATTTTTCCCCCGCCTACATTGAAGTTATACGTTTTAACATTCCAGCTTGTGTTTTGATTTTTTAATGTCATGCAAATTGTGGTATTATTTTAAAGTGTTACAGGACTTCACTTTCAGGCAGTCCAAAAGAAGTTCCCATATGCAGTTTAAGATTCAGAAGATGTTATATGAATCATTGTGACTATTTCAGAACTTTGCTTTCGTTGTCTGTGCAGGATTTCCAGGATAGTTTGCCATGATTTATAATGTCTGTGTTTGATACCGGCTGGTCTCTTATTTTCTGGCTATCAGAATCGACTATCGAAGGTTTTCATGAGACAAGGTATAAAAAAAGCTGAGTTGAATATCTTTCGAGAGTGAAATAAAAGTAAGTTAGCCTATCTTTCTTGAACTATTTCCTTAGTATAGTTTATTAGATGGTTTAAGTTTGTTTTGTTTTTCTGTGGTTTAAGTTACATTGAGTTACTTATTTGAAATGATTAAATATTAATGCCAAATTAACATACCATGTTACTTTAATGATAAATATTATTACAATGATAATAATATTCATAACTAAATTAATACATATTAATTTAACATGCTGACTGATAACCATGAGATAACTTGTGCATTCCTAATGTTTCAACAATAGGCTTGGCAGTCAACATGTTAAGAAGAAAAAATATATATTACAAGATATAATAATCTAGTTTGGGAATTAAAAATTGTTCATTAAAAAATCACCTTTAGTAACTATTATTATAAACAGTAAATACAAAAATTTAAACAAAATGTACTTAAAAAGAAAAGTTTATATCTAATAATTATTTAAAGAAATATGCTATGAATTTTTGTAAGTAAAACCTTCCAAGTATATTAAAATAAAATCATGAATATACATTTGGCAATTCTTTACTTTACCACCAACCACTTTCTATATATAAATATATTAAAAAAACTCACCAAACAATTTGATTTAATGACAGTAATACAAAAGCACAATGCGATGTTAGATTTTAAATTAAGCACAAGCATGTGATATACAGTACATATTTCATTTTTATTTAATTTGTGGATAAAGCAGTTTAATTTTTCTAAGGAAAATTGCTATTTCTTTATCTTTTCTTGTATTTTGAAAAAAAAATAATAATCTGAAATTTTTCATTTACAGAACTTTATGCAATAAACCAAGGCTGTTCAACGCAGTGCCTGTGGGTGTAATGGCACCTTTTGAAGATTTTCTTTCTGCTCTTTCAAACGATTCCTATTACTAGCTTTTTTAAAAAATAAAAATGCATTTTTAAAAAGAAGCTTTCTTTAAAATCATCAATGTCTACATTTTTTTAAATTATAGGTGGCATTAAAGTTTTTGGCTCCTTTCCCTACAAAAATTTGAGATAGTCTCCTCTAAAAAAACTAAAATTTAAGTTTTTTTCTGCTTTTTATTTGTGCATGGTGTCCTGCATTGTAGGTGCCTTATTGCTTATACTACGAGATGTATACGTGTTATATAAGATATGTGTGCATCGCTACCCCTATTGAATGCCTAAGAGGGACTGCTCAGACTGGGAACCAGATCTGTAGAGCATAGATGTCCCCCCCAGTCCCTTTATTAAGGTCTTTAAAAAAATACATATTTCAGCTGGAGCTGAACTTGCCAGAAAACGCGACAGGGGGCGGGGTGGAAATAGACATGCTAAGGTGATACTATCTTAATGTACATTACAGGTAGTTCACTGCCGGAGACATACCTGCAGCACGACACTGGGCAGTGAAGATGGTTTATGATTGAATGATGTTCATACCAGTAATGAAGTCCATATCTCAGGAGCGGGTCAAGTTAGAAAGTTCCATCAAGAACTTAAAGATGTTTTTCAGTTTATTTAAAAGTGCTGGGCGGGAAAGGATATTATCTAGCCAACCACTAGGGGGGAGAAGAGGGGCGACGGATGTGCCAGCGAGCTGTAAGGGGGCAGTTACAATAGAAGTGCGAGGCTGACGCCTCTGCGCCACACTCACAGGTGGGAGTTCGGGCCTTTTTAAACCTGTTTAGATATGACCTGAAAGGGCCATAATATTTTGCATTTCCAATCATGGTAATAATGGTGTCCTTCATAGTTTGTTACCAACTTAGATGCACCCGCGTTTGCTGCAAGAACTCCCTGCAATAAACAATTTTCAAGCTTATGGGATTCTGCCATTAATAAAAGTGTGCATTAATGGACATCATATGAGACTTTACCTGTATTATGCTAGAATTTCATTCATTAAGATTCGACTTGTTTAATGCAGTGGAAAGTATGGGACATATGAAACTTGGAAATATATTAAGTTTATTAAATTGCATTAATTAAAAAAAAGTAAGTACAGCAATGGTATCCTGCGTTAAAAGCAGTAACCAAAAAAACAAAGCAAAAACAAAACACTGACAGTCAGCTTAAATACCCTTTTGTAATATACATATCCTATAAAAACACAACTGAAAAAACTACATACATATACAAATGCAAGTCAAGATTCCACACGCACATTCGAATAACTAAGGAAGAAACTTATGAACTTTCCATGAACCAAGTTACTAAGACCTCCGTAGAAACCTGAATACCAAATTGCGGGTTATGTGGCTATTCGACAGTGAGAACCGATACAGACACAAACATGTGTATTGTCCTAACAATGACCCGTTTATCAGTGTAAAATAGTATTGGAAATAACTACAATGTACTCCTTATCAAAGTTAAAATAAACCAATTTCAATGATTTTAAATTAAAAATAAATCTCATTTACACAAAAGTTTTGTATCCAAACACTTTAAAAGTACCAACTTCGATACAGAAAAAAAAAAAAATATATATATATTTATTATTTATTTATACACTGAAACTTTTCCTATTAAATATAATTTATTTTAAAATATCACACCTTTAAGGGGTTACATACATTCTCAACTTTAAAAAGATTTTTTTTTTTTGATAGAAATTAAATCTTTATAATGTGTAGAATTGTGGGCAAAAAGATTTAAAGTGAAATCTTAATTATTAAGAAAGATATGACCAAAAATGTGAGCATGCACACAATTGATAAAACCGACCTCGCCGAAAAAATTCCACTTTCTTTTAAATATGCAGATTAAGGCACAGGAGGGTCCAGAGTATGGTGCAGAAATACCAAATTAAGTGTAAGTTGAAAAAAAAAATTATCAGTATATTTTTTCTTCTGAAACTTTAAAGGTGATTTTCTGGAAACTACATTTCTCAATATAGGCAGGCAGCATGATAACTTGAACAATTTTTAACATTTTTGGATAAAAAATTTGCTTATCTATACATAATTAAATTGGCTAAGGGCCATTGAACCATTTTTTGAAAATTTTAGACAAAAAATTGATTTTTTTTTCAAAATAGCACAATTTTCTTATTTAAAAAAAAAATTGAACTGATGGCCCTTAACTACAACTTTATGTTACAAGAAGAAACTGAAATTTTATAATTTTTTTGTTTCTACAGGAAGTTAGGATGCTGCTCATCGAGCCCGGATATTTTGGTACAGATCAACACAGCTGCAGTTTCCCGACGTAATATGTGAGCAAATTTAGCAAAACAAATATTAGTTAAAATACTTGAAGCAATAAAAAACAACGTGGAATTATTAGTTTTTCAATTAATTTTATTTTCTTCCTAAAAATAAAATTCCAAATTTTGTCAATTTTTCACTGCTGAAAACATAGGTAACCCCTTAAGTTTACTTAGATATTTCAAGTTAAAGACACAAATGAAAAGAAAAAAATAATTTAAATTACTTATATATTTTATTTTAATGATGTACTTTAAGATAAGGTACATAATGCAATTTCTACTTAAAAATGGGGCTTTGAAAAAATTAAACTTTTTAAGTTTGCCCCCCCCTCTCCCTAATAATAATAATAATAAACTTTTAAAATTGCCACAAACTTTCTGAAGAGAACCTGAACTTTTAAATTTGCATATCCAAAGTAAAAAACAATAATCCCACTATATTCACATAATGGGGAAAATGCTAAATTTCAACTTAATGAGATCTGGATTTCTATATTTCTAACTTAAGATAACTAACTACAAAGATTTAACATTTTTATTACAAAAATCTTTTAATTCGTATTTGGTTAAAACTAGAAAAGTAGATTTAATAACCTTTTGTGATGATTTGGGACTGGTTGTGTTTCGAAACTCAAGAATTGCTGATTTGGTCAAATTGATAACTGAGTCTGAAGATTATGAAGAACATTTCGTTAAAGTTCGGCTTCAAGTTATCATTGCTGAAAGAAAGGAAAAAGAGGAAAGAGAAAAAAGAAAACAACAAGTACAAAAAGAAAAACAACAAGTAGAAAAAGAAAAACAACAAGTAGAAAAAGAAAAACAAGTAGAAGCAGAAAGAAAACTAGAAGCAGACAGGGAAGAAAGAAAACTAGAAGCAAAAAGGGAAGAAAGGAAACTAGAAGCAGAAAGGGAAGAAAGAAGACTAGAAGCAAGAAGAAAAGGAGAAAGAGAAGAAAATTAGAAGCGGAAAGAGAAAGGGAAACAGAAAATTAGAAGCAGAAAGAGAAGAAAGAAAAGTGGAAGCAGAGGGAGAGTTTGAATTAAAAAAGCTAAAGCTTCAAACTAAATTGAAAAGTTCAAGTGACAGTTCTTTGACGTCTGGTTTAGGTAAGCAACAAGATTTGTTAAAACTAATGACACATTTTGATAGAATGGGTGATATTAACGTCTATTTGGCCTTATTTAAGAGGCAAATTTCTAGAATTATTATTCAATATTTAATAATATAATTAATATAAAATTTGGTTATGTATCTATTAAGTTTACTTTCATTAGAAGTTTTAAATATTGTAGTCAGATAACCACACCCTGTAGCAGATAATTATGATTATGTAAAAAATTTACTCCTTAAGGTCTTTAAAATGATCCCCGAAGAATTTAGGCAAAAATTCGTGCCCAATAAGAAATAATTTTTTACCTCTTGGTGCGATTTTGCTTCCAAGTTAAGGAATTTCTTTGAAGAGTGGGTTCAAGATCTGGAAATATCCAATCTTGAAGAGCTAAAAGAACTAATAATAGCTGATCAAATTAAAATAAAATTAACTTTAGAAATGCGAGAACACCTTATTGATTATCTCCCTAAAGTTAAAAATGTTGATGCATTAGTTGACAAATTAGATGACTATGAAGCCACAAGGTACAATATTAAAATAAATAAAAATTCATATAATTTTGAAAATAAGAAACTGAAATGAGTAAATATGAAAATTCAAAACCTTTCTTTTATCCTTAGTACCAATTCTTTTCCTCCCTCAACTATTTCCCAGCCACCTCTGACCATAAGCAAAATTTTGATGTCTTGATACCACAAATCAGAGTTATCAGCACACAGATGTTTAATCTTAAAACATTTTCCATGATTTAATAATGAAGTTTTAAAAGTTTAATATAAATTCATTAAAGTAAAAAAAAAATAATTCATTAACAATACATACACTAATAAAGTACTGAAAAAGTCATTAAAAAAATTCTTGATCCTCAACAATTCCATACAATCTAGGACATGGCTCAAAAAGGATTAAACTAGCACTTAAACAGGATTACACTAGTACCACCAAGGCAAGAAGAAGATTAAACCAGCATCACCAAGACTTAAAGATGATAAATTTTTATTTTTTATTGGCCTTTTGACAACTGGCACACCTTTTAAGTCTATAACTTTAAAAATGTCTTATCTTTAAACAAAAGTTAGGGCATTGACTGCAGCCCATAACCAATTATTATGGTAGAATTTCATTTATTCCAACAAAGCATATTATATTAAAATATTAATTAAATTCTTAAAGTCTTTTTTGTCACATTTTTTTTACTAAAAGTGTATGTCCCTGGAAGGGTTGGCGCAACCATCGGGGAAACGAGGAGGCTGCCCAGGGCGCTGCACCAATTGAAGTCTTGTTAGGGCCCCCCCATAATACCACAAATCAAAGTAATTGGCACAAAGAGGTTTAATCTTAATATTTTTTATGATTTAATAATGAAGTTTTAAAAGTTTAATATAAACCAGCTGGGAAGACTGAGCTATGCTCAGTTAAAATTAGTTTTGAGCTCAACTCGATATAACAATAAATTCTCTGTACCTTGATTGGCTAAATACTTTTTTTAGAGAATATTCTATGGACTCTGATTAGTTCAATCCTATTGGGAATTTCTAGAAAATTCCTTTCTATTCTGAAAGTCAATTTTTTCGCCAAATGTCAACAAAATTTGGCGTCAAGCATGTGTTTTGCACTGATAATATTGAAAGTCAATTTTCCCAACAAATATCGCCAAAGTTGCTATATTTTGTGATATGCTGTCAACTTTGCGTCATCATTTACTGCCATCTGCTCAAAAACTTAATAACTGATTCAACCTTCTATCCACATTGAAATGCATTGACCCGTAGTGACCCCAAAATGACCCACTAATCGAATTTTCTGGAACATGTGACCTAACCCAATGATCTCGTACCCCAAAATGGGAGGCTACAAAATTTAATCAAAATTTGTAGAGCCGTTTTTAGATAAAATTAGCTTGACTTATAAGGAGTATTTTTTATCTATGATCATCTATAATGCCATTTATTAAAATAATAATTACTTGCACTACCCATTAAATCAGACATTTATTTTAAAACACATCAAAGAGCAGTTTACATCAAAAATAGCTTTTGAACATGTACACTGCTTTGATGTGTTTTAAAATAAATTAATGTCTGTTTTAATGGGTAATGCAAGTAATTATCATGCTTAGTATTTTCAAAAATTTTGGTAGGGTACATTCATGACAATATTCCGTAGTTGGTATACATGGATGAGGCATTTGGCTATAGTTATCAGTCGAAAATCATTAATGTGTAACAAAAGTGACATAAAGTGTATGTATTTTTGGCATTAAATCCCATTGTTTGGCAACTGTCAATTTTGATAGAAAGTGGTCAACCAGAACATAGGCAGGTACTAAAAATACCTAAGAATTCCACACGGAAGACCTCTAAGTTTGTCGCCAGTACTTCTACGTGTCGATGTTTTTTCAATATACAGTTTTGGTTTGCTTATATCCCTAAAAGATAAAAATTTATAGTCATTATGTTTAGCATAAATGAATAGGAAAAAGCCAAATAGAATTAAGGAAAAAAAAAAAGCAGCTTACATAATACTTTCATTCCATCGAAAATCAATAGGCCACTCTCGAAAATCAAAATCATAATGAGCTATTTGTAACTGAAAATAAAGTACATACAAATAAAATTAAATATAATTTTAAAATAAAAAATAACATTTTTTTCAACTTTTTTAATACATTAAACTATATACAAAATTGAAGCTACATCAGTCATGTTTTACTATATTCATGGAATCATCTGTTAACATTTTATGCTCACTTCACCATATCACCTAGCAACTGACGTTTATCTCTGATCACTACGAGATGGCATTAGCAGTTTCACAGGATGAATACATTTTGCTTTTATGATCAATGTCACAGCTTCGCTTTTCCATAGACAAGTTCTGTAAGTGGGAAGAAGTTGTTCACATTGCATGGTAGACTTTTCCCATGAGTTAGAATATTATTAAACAAAAACATAATTTGCTAAAAAAAAAAAAAAAAAAAAAAAAAAAAAATCCCTCAAGGCTTAGGACCGAGAAGGGGCAGATATTAAGATATTTCATTCAGTTTTACATTTGATGTTAAACTTTTTATAATAAATAAGGTTAAACCAATTGAGCTTTAAAAAAAAAAATAAAAAAAAATAAAAAAAAAATAATTAATATTATATTTAAACCACCCGTTAAACTTAGATCCCATTTGAATGAAATTTAAATAAATCTTAGACTAAATCTTTTTATAAAAATGAATTTGGCAGACTCAAACAAATATATAAAACAAATATTGATTACTACTATACCAAGAAAATATTAATTCTGTACTTTACTTCTATATTATACTATGTTTAATATTAAATTATATATAAATATAAAGAAGTCGACAATCATTTGGATTCATTGTAAAATACTTGAAACTTCTAATGTGAAAAACAAACTATAAATACATTTATATTTACGAAAGAAAAGATTGTAAAAAACATTAAAACATATGCATGTTACACGAGTGTTAATTCACTCACAAAACTATCTGACTGAGTTTACTTTTACAAAATTTGTGTAATGAATCAAGCAGTTTTTATTCTAAGTTAAAGTGTTTTTCAATAAAATTCTAATTGCAATAGTACATTTTTGGGGATCTAAAATCTTTAGGCCCTGGACAAATGCCTCACATGTCCTGTCAAACAGAGCACTGAGAATACCTTTGAAACTACTGGTTTAAGAATTAATTATTGATCATTGCTAAAAGGGGATATCTTGTGTGTGTATACATTTTTATATTTTATTTTTACATTTATTTTCACACGGGTGATTTCATTTTAATTATATATACACAAACACATACAGTAGTGCACTGAAGATTTGTCAACACTTGACTGCATTTTGTAACAATGTAAATTAAACTAATGACTAACCAGAGATTCTGCTAAACAGTATGGGACCTCAAATCCAGACAACCCTAAATTCAGAACTTTTTCATGCCGAAATTCGGAATTTTATTTTGCAATCATTTGACGAAATTTGAAATTAATTTCTGTAATTGTTCGACGAAATTTTACAATTTTTTTTACGTCTTCTTGACAAAATTCAAGATTTGTTTCCGCGATAATTCGACGAAATTCGCAATTTTATTCCACAATCATTTGATGAAATTCGCAAATAATTTTTGCAATTGTTTGACTTTATTTTTGCGATTGATAGATGAAATTTACAATTTTTTCCACGACCAATTGATGAAATTCACGAAACTGACTGATGAAATTAACGATTTTTTAAAATGTGAACATTTGATGAAATTCATAAGTTTTCCTCAAGTGGTTGACCAAATTGAAATTTTATTCCTGGATCATTTGATGAAATTCTCAGTTATTTTGTGGCACACATTAACGTGATTTTTTTAAAACAATTCCGCAGAAATCGCTGATCGATTTAAAAAAAAAGCTGGTGGTTAAAATATTATTGCCATTTGTAGACTCACTTTTTGAGTAAAGACCCAAATTCAGAAAATTTTGAAATCCGGAAAAGCAATGGTCTGGATTTGGGGTCCCATACTGTATTAAGAGTTCATTTGCCTAAGCATAAACAGAGATTCAAATAACGATTTTGTAATAAAGAATTTTTTCACATTAGTAAGATTTTCGTTTTTTTTAAGACAATTCATATTAAATAATGTATGAAATTATGATTCTCTGGAACAAAATTTAAAATGTTATAAAATAAAAATATAGTGAAAGTGTCTATAGCTCGATAGCACAAAATATGCTTCATGTTGCGTCATAGTCAGTAATTGCCTGCCAGCTATTTTACCCAGCGAAAGAGAGAAGGAGGGAAAGGGAAAGGACGACACGAGGAGAGAAGAGAGGCTATTTAAAATCTTTCTGCTCTTGGTGAAACTGGACTGGGGGGAGGGGGGGGGAGGAAACAATTAAATGGTAGAAAAACTTTCTTTTTTACATCTTTTTTGAAAACTGAATAGCCAAGTGAGGAAGCAGGAGAAGGGAGGAGAATTACACTGTGTTTTCTAAGAATTGGGATGGGGATATATGATCATTTTCCTCATTTCAGATATCGAAGGTTTCTTTTTCATCATCAGATGCACAGTAGTGCCTGCCCCCCAGGCACTACTGATCAGGCAGCCAGATAATCTTATCCTCCAAAATTGCCCAAATATCAATAGAACAAATATTTTGCCATAATAGCAAGTTAGGATTAACCCCCCATAGGATTAACATCAGCAAGTGGGTGTTTTTGGATGAGGGGAGAGAGGATACTTCTGTCTTAGTGTTCTTCTATATTTTTTGTTAAATTAAAAAATGGCAGATCATTCAAATTCTCATAAAAGGAAACAAGTTATAAAATCATAACTCAGAAGAAGATAGATATTATTCAACATTTAGAAAGAGGGACAAGAACTGATGTGTAAGTTCAATATTGGATCCTCTACGATTTATATTATTAAGCTGCAGAAAGAAAAGTTAATGGCAATTGAATATAATTAAAATTCATATTTTTCACAATCAGACCTCCCTGTAATAAATTATATGTCCCTCTCCCCCAACCCTTCTCTCCATATAGAATCATTTTCTCGCTAAAATTTCAGGTATTTTTTCACTAACCCACAATCACCCTTGGCTTCCTCTACAGAGACCATCACAGCATCGGACAAAAGAAAAACACTTAAAAAAAATTATAAAACTATACCCTTTTATTTTCCTTACTTATTAAAAAAAATTTATATCTCCATTTTTAATTGCCTGATTGTGTTCAAATTTTCAGCAAATTCAAATAATAATCAATTAGGCTGCTTACCAAATTTCTATTTAAATACAATATACAGTAGAACTCCAGTTATACGTTTTGCTCGGGACCGGACAACAAAACGTATATAACTCAGTAAAACGTATAACTCAACTAATGGTCTACCAGAACCTTTTTTAAAATATATCGGGAAAAATTAGTTTTGTTTAGGTATTTGTTACCTTTTCTATTGAAAATAGACGTTTTGTAAGTATTACTGAACCAATGACATATATTTGCGGAAATAGAACAGAGTAAAACAAAAAAGGTACATAAGAAAAGTACACAAGGGATTATTTTATCATAAAATCTTTATTAAATATACTTTTTTTACACACATAGAGTACTTAAAAGAAATGATTGGAATAGCTTTGGCATGTAAATCATTTATCAAAAGTCATTTCAGTAGTTTACTGAATCTTATTGAAATACATAATCACTAATCTTAGATATATCTTCACTAATATTTAGGTTTCTTTCAGCAGCCTCCTTTTACCCCCTCTCCTATGCTCCATTTCGCACTGAACTAATTTAGTTCTCAGAAACCTTAGAGTGGTGGTCAGCAGGGATGAAAGGCAAGGAGTAGAGACAGTTCTGAAAAAATTATCTTCTGTGAAACGGATAAGTGAGACAAAATTTCGCACGGGGACTCAAAAACGTAACGTATAATTGAGGGAAATGTATAACTCAAAAACGTATAACTCAGCTAATTTTTAATGACAAACGGTCAGAACCGCTGAGTTGAAATGTATAACTGAGTGAAACGTACAACTCAGGTAACGTATAACTGAAGTTCCACTGTATTTTCAGAAAATTAGAGCTCTCCTTAAAAAAGCCCACTATCTGAGCCACTAGGGGAAAAAAAAAATGCTGATAGCTGTAGTTTATTTTTATCATGATCAGAGAGGCAAAATCAGATGTTATCAGCTTGCATCTGATAATGTTGTTAGTTATGCAGAAATGATTCATGATAAGGTAGGTTGCTGAACCTTTCTTGACCTGCATAATGTGGGTGTAATTGAAGCGACACAAGTGAATCATACAGAATTTAATTTTCCAAGCGTTCATGTGCTTTTTCCAGAAAGAAGAAAAAAAGGGCAACATTAAAAAAAAATTTACAGGGTGCAAGTTGATGTTTTAGGAAGAAAAAGGCAGGGTGCGGCACCCTAAGAAAAATGTCTAGTTGGTTAGTTGACTTCTTTAGCACATGAAGTAAGAGCTGCATCTGTTAATCATCTTAGTCTTAAATTAAAATCTTTATGAGATGTCTAATTATAAATAATGTAACATTATAAAATATTAATAAATAAATTTAGAAATGAAATCCTAACACAAAACATTATTTACTTTTATTTTTAATTTGTCAAAATTAACTTTATCAAATGCAAATTTAATAATAATAAAAGAATTATTTGATCAACTTCCCAATAACAGGAAAATCAGCCGAAAAATCATTTTCCTTTTTCACTGTTACAGTGGTGGACATAATTATAAGACACCTACCTAATTTGACATACAGTGAAAGAAAAGATTTAGAGCCTAAAAATGCTTTATCAAATACAACAAATACATAAATCTATCCTGTTATCACACATAATTGTTTTACAGAAATGATATTTTTATAGAGTTTAATTAAAAAAAATTAAAAATACCATGGTCAAAATTATAAGACACCCTAACATTTTAATTAAAACACCTGTTTTTCTTTAAAATATGTAAATTTTCTGCACGCTGTTATGCCATCAGCAGTTAACTAAAGCAGACGATAACTGACTTCACGCATTTACAAACATGCCACGAGGTACAGAATTAAAAGAAAGTGAA